>CM028137.1:226975000-227575000 GCA_016271365.2 Neoceratodus forsteri
TCCTAACCTGGTCTACCAACATAAGCACAGAGTTCCATGCCTTGCAAAGCACAAGCATCTATCATAACCCGTCCACACTCAGGACACAGTCTGCAACAGACTGCCAAACCTCACAGTCCTCCACGCATGTAAGAGCACATCAATAGCTGCCACTGTTCAGAAGGGGACTTTCTTGGTCCTCATCCCTTTTATCCCTTAGCCATGGGCTCAGCCTTCCCCTGCTAGTCACTCCTGAGACATTACTTCACTTTTTAGACTATGGTAACTGTAGCAGTCTGCTCCCCCTTCAGACACAGATTGTGAATTTGTTAATATTAACAGTTAACTATTCCCCCAAAGATTCAGTCACAGATGCATGAAGTTAATAAAAACAGTATTTACTACTTCAAAATATTTACACAATCTACCGGAGATCACAATATACAAAGACTATGGGAATTATAGGAATACTACAGAAATTAAACAGAAACTGATCTGCACACAGAAGGAGAAAAAATAGAAAAACTCTTTCTATAGCTTCGTAAACTAACAGAGTAGAAAGACTCTTAGTGAATCAGGGCAGACTCATACTTTAGATGGCAACTGCTTGAGGTCCCAATCCTAAGTAAGTTGTTAGAGTTTGGCAAGCCCTCAAAAACCTTCACCTGCCACTCTCACATGACGAGTCATCAGATATGTCACACTGACATCATAGATTCAACATCTCTTTTGTCTCCTGGAATCTCATCTGGAAAACTAATCCAAACTGGATTAGTATTCCAGACCTGGTTTCATGGACTGCAATGTCCATCCTTTTGTCTTTCTGTCTGGTAAAGTCTATGGGGTTCTGTTTCCCCTTCTGAGACTTTATTTACACTCAGAACAGAGCCCATGATCATGAAAGTTATCCACGTCTTTGAAGCTTAAGTACTGTACTATGTAGCTGACAGGAACTCTATTGTTTATCCAAATGACTCCACAGCTGACTGCCTCAGACCTGGTCTCCAGTGGCAAGGAACTTTAGAATTTACAAAACAGTTTAATCTCAGATGAAATGCTCACAAGCAGTCTAGCTGATAATAAAAATGAAACACAAACATATAAAATATACAAAAGTTGTTACATCTCAGCCCCCCCCCCCGAAATGAAAAACAAATCCTTTAACACCATTAAAATGATTTTCTTTAGTCTGAGCTGGCTAGCTCCACCTGCTATGCCCTTGGTTCACTCTCTGAGTGGACCACATTTGATTCTCATAGTGCCTCTCCTACTTGAAAAGGGATACTGATTATTGTCTAGGCAATCCAGCCATGTTGCACTGCTGCGACCCACTGCGGTGCCTAATGTCCATATTATAGGACTACAGCACCAGGCTCCACCTTAGCTATTTTGAGTTCTATCTACTGGTCCTATGAATCCATGTAAGGAGGGTTTTAATGAAGGACCAGGATGAACTCCCCTCCCATGCAAACAAAGTAGCAGCTTTTGCAAACCCTAGACAGTACCTAGACACTCCTTTTTGACTGTGGCAAAGGCCTCCTGTGTTGACAACTTTCTGCTCAGGTACACAACTGGGTGTTTCAGTACCATGCCTAGCTCATGGTCAGATGCGTCTATGTGCACAATAAACCTTAGGGAACAGTCCAGGCTGGTGAGCACAGGTGCCTGACACAATGCCTCCTTCAGCTGGCAGAATGCAGCATTGCAGGTTTTTGCCCACTGAACGTTTTTTGGCATTTTCTTTCTGGTGAGATCAGACAGCGGTTTGGTCATGCTGCTGAAATTCAGCACAAATTTACAATAGTACCCTGCTGTCCCTCAGAAGACCTGTACTTTTCTCTTGATCATTGGAATGGCCCATTCCTGTATGGCCTGAATTTTCACTGACTCAGGCCAGATGTAAGCACTCCCAACCCTGTGCCCAAGGTGTAACACTTCTGCCATTCCTATCTGGCACTACTCCGCCTTGACTGTCAGCCCAGTGGCCTGCAGTTGGCAGAATATCTTGGTCATGTGGCTGATGTGATCCTCCCAAGTCTGGCTATAGATGCCAATGTCATTCATGTATGCCAAAGTGAAGTCTCCTGCCCCATTCAGAATGAAGTTCATGAGCTGCTGAAAGGTGGCTGGTGCATTCTTCATTCTAAACTGCATTACTCTAAACTTGAATAATCCAAATGGGATGATGAAGGCCAACCTCTCTCTGACTTCAGAGGTCAGAGGTACCTGCCAATAGTCCTTTGTCAGGTCTATGGTGGACAGTTAAAGGGCTCCCTTTAACCTCTCTAGGACCTAAACCATCCTGAGCATGGGAGATGCATCTGACTCTGTGCAGCTGTCAAGCTTGCAATAGTCATTGCAGAACTATGTGGTCCTCCCTATTTGGATAGCAGTGCCACTGGGGAGGCCCAGGGACTATTGGACTTCTAGATCACCTAGAGAGCCAGCATCTCCTTGATCTCCCCCTCTATCATATGTCTTATTCCTTCTGGGATTCTGTAGGGTGGCTGCCTCAGTGGGGCTAGGAACCCTGTATCCACATGGTGCTCTGTCAGTATAGTATTCCCCGGCTTCCCTGTGAACATTTCACCAAATGTATGCAGCACCCAACACAATGTGGCAGCTTGGGTCAGTGTCAGCCGCTCCCACAGGGTGACAGCTTCCACTGAGGATTCTCACTTAACTTCTCCCAGGAGATCCACCTATGGGTCTACTTCAGCCTCTTCCTTCTCTGGATAGCTGCACACAGCCAGGACCTTCTCATCCCAGTCATGGTAGGGCTTCATCATGTTTACATGGTAGACTCACTGCTTGCACCTCCTGTCTGGTAGCTCCACCACAGTTATCATTTGCCCTCCTGCTCCTCCCAAGCCACCTGTACATTATTCTGTTGAATGAGGATGAGCACCATCATCCACTGCCCGACTTTGTGCTCTTAATCCCAAGCCCCACAGTCACACCACATCTGCCTCTGTTATACAGCAGCTAGGTGCTCCTGGGCAAACCTCATGAGCTCCTTAAGCCATGACCTTAATTTCAGGGCATACTCCACAACAATTTCCCTTTGGAAAGCAGGCTCATCCTCCCATTTATCCCTTATGAAATCAAGGGGACCCCTTACCCTTTGTCCAAACAATAATTATGAAGGTAAGAACCCTGTGGACCCCTGGGGGACATCCCTATGTATGAATAAGAGACAGGGTAAGTACTTGTCTCACTCACTCACATGCTGGTTGGCAAATGCACTTAACATGGTCTTAAGAGACACACTGAACCACTTGACCAGATCTTTAGTCTGGAGGTGATATGTTGAGCTCCTGAGCTGCTTTACCCAACACTTCTTCCAAAGACTAACCATCAAATCAGACATGAAGTTGTTGCTCTGGTCCAACAGAATCTCCTGGGGAAAACCCACCTGGCTAAATATACCCAGCAATTCACTGGCAACTATCTCAGCCTCAATGGAGGACAAGGGCTCTGCCTCTGGATACCCTGTGATGCAATCTACAACCATCAAGATGTACTACTTGCTGGTGTGACTTGGGGTGCTGAGTGGCCAGACAATGTTTATGGCAATTCACCTCAATGGCTTTTTGAGGACAGACAGGGAACTCAAAGCCACTTTACCCTTGTTCCCAACCTTTCCCACCCTCTATCACTGCAGACAAGTCTGGCAGTAGTTTGCCATGTCTTTAAAAATACTGGGCCAGTAACAATTATTAGTCAGCTGCCTTTTTATATGGCTGATCACTAGGTGTCCATGAGCTAAGGCCAGAATCTGCTACCTATATTCCTTGGGAACCATTACCTGCCAAAATACTCCTTCCTCCAGTCTTCCCTTGGAAACTTACGCACAGTACAGGAGTCCATTCTCCAGTACACTTCTCATTTCTCTGACCCCTGAGAGTCACCTTCCACCCTGGAGGCCAACTCCCTTAATTTTTGCAAGGATGGGTCAACTTGCTGAGCTCTCTCCTGCTCTTCATGCCTGACCTTCCCCAAAACACACTCCGCTGTGAGAAATCCACCCACGGCTGGGCTCTCCTCAGTCTGCAGCTGTGAGTCATAACTGCTGCTCCCAGCTCATTCTTCAGCTACAACTTCTCCTGCTACTGAGATAGGGATTGCTTCCTTGTGCACTGTCCCCTCTGTGTTCTCAGAATCCGGTTCCCTCACCATGCTATGGGTGTTGACACACACACTGTTGGCCCTACTACCAAAGTCATTACACATAATTACATCCACGTGTAGGTCTAGTAGAACACCCACACCCACTTCCCATGTGCCCTGGTCACCTTTCTGGCTTAGAAAGATCCAGGCCATAGCAAGGAGACCACAGGACTCATCACTTCTAATCCTAGAAAACTGTCCAGGCAGAATCTGAATCAAATCCTGCTTCACGATACAGGCCCCAGTGTCCCTCAATCCCTGGGTCACCATCCCATTTACAAGCACAGGGCGCATGGGTGCAGTGAAATCAGAGGGCACTGCACTCTGTGTACAGGTTACTAACTGCTGGGAGCTTACTGAGCTACCCTCTGCAGCTGCAACCTCACCTTTTACGCTATTTTTCAAGCAATCATATGACAAATGCCACAATTTCTGGCAGATTTAGCACCTGCAGTCCCCCAACTCTACCTCTGAAACCACTTGACTTCCCTTCTGCGTCCAACAGGCTAGTTCCCTTTAGGATGCCCCTTCAGGGTTCCATTAAAACCACCTGATTCCCCCCTCCCCATTACATTGCGATGAGAGGATGGTCAACTAGATAAGAACAGACCAGCCCTCTCAGCTGCCTCCCTCACAGAGCTAGGAGTTCTATAGAAAAGCTTTTGCACCCAGTACCCAGCATTCTAACGCATTACTTAGCTGCACACATATTACAGCAGAACTATCTCCCAGTGCCTTTCTTAACCTTCTATATTTTTGTCTATAGGCCTCAGAGGTTAACGCAAATGCTTTAGTCAGACATTTTTCACTTTATCATAGTCTATGTAGTCCTCATTGTACATTCTGGCAAAAGCCTCTAATGTCTTGCCTGTAAGTAGTACCAATAGGTGAGTCACCTAAGAAGTCCTGCTCAATTCAAATTGTTCACAGATTCTCTCAGAAGATCTTAAAAACAAATCGAGATCATTCTCCTCCAGATGTCTGGAAAAAACATTTTAGAATTAATTTTGGCTTCCTGGGTCAAACCCCTCATGCCATTATGTCCATCTTTCTCACATGCTCATGCCTTTTTATCTTCATCTCGTGCTGGCGCTCTCTCTCTCACGCCTCAGCCTTTTGCTTCTCCGGATCTGCCTTTTGTTTCTCCTTCTTCTCTCACTCTTTTGTTTTCAGCTTCATCTTCTGTAGCTCTACCTCAGCCTTTGCCTGAGCCATGGCAAGTTCCTGCTTTAATCTCTGTACCTGCAAAGCTACCTCAGTTCCCAGCCCTTGCTGACTTTCATGCTCTCCAGACCTCGTCTCACAACTTTGGCTAGTAGTGACCACTGTTCCAGCAGATCCTTGATCAACTGCCTTAACTATGTTTATAAGTTCTGTCCTTGCTTGGCTTTCCTCTCCTTTTGCACAAATCTTGCATGTTTTGCAAAGTGCGATTTTCACATGGTCCTGACATAATGTCTTCTCTTTCTAACTACTCTTGCTAAAAACAAAAACAACAGTAGTAATGTATATTGTGTTCCCAAATGTAATACATTGTTCAGTGGCTGGATAGTTAAGTAGGTTACTGACAATCCTTTTCAAATCCACACCACTGACATCAGTTTGTCACAACCTGTCCACACTCAGGATGCACTCTGCAGCAGTTGCCAGTTCTGTAAGGGCACTTTAGTAGCTGCTAGCATTCAGAAGTGATTCTCTTACCTGGAGACTTTCTTAGTCTGAATTCCACCAGAACAACTGCTCATACAGTGCAGTGCTCCTTTAGCTATGGTCTTGGCCTTTCCCGGTCACTGACTCCCGAGACTTACATCACTTCTTAGACTATGGTAACTGTAGCTTTCTGCTCCCCCTTCACAGATGGACCATGGATTTGTCAATACCAACACTTAACTATTTTCCCAAAAGAATCAGTCACAGAAGCATGAAGTATATAAAAATAGTACTTACTATTTCATAATAGTTATACAATATGGGAGTCACGTGATGCAGCCTTCCATGTAGCAGCTCCAGCAGTGTGCTCCCACTAACTCCATCTAAATTTACCCTTTTCAAACATTTCACTCACTTCTCTTGGTGGTGAATGCTTGTGCAAGCATCAGCAGACCTGCGGGAAACAAGTTTCTGACTCTGAAAGCCAAGTATGGAGGCAGAAATGTGTGTGGCTCTGCCAAAACACACACCGCCACCAACACCTGAGAAGGCCAGCAAGAAAATAAAGCCACAGGTCTCTTCAAGTGCTCGCAATATTCCAGCATCGGTGGAACAGAACATCTTAACTGTGGATAGATTTCTAGCAGAGTTTCACCCTTTCCATGAGGAACTCGGATCACCTACCTCAGAATTTAAATCAATGGCAACAGACCTGGAAGACCTAACTAAGATGACTGGGGATAGTGAGATTTGTATTAGGTCCCTGGAGAAGAGAGCTAACTGGATAGATCCTGAACTAGTAGCAGCTAAACAGAGGATGGCCCGAACTGAAGCTAAGCTGGAAGACCTGGATGGTCAGGTCGGAGACAGAGAAATAATGCCATGATTATAGGGCTCCCAGAAAAGGAAGAAGGCTCCAACCCCATCTTATTCACCTGAAAGTTGCTACTCAAGCTGGCAGACCTAACACCTTTTGGACCCAACTACGCTACAGAACAATCACATTGTTCCCTATGCCCCATGCCCCCTGCAGGAGCGTCGCCTCAGTCATTAATTTTCTGCTTCCTAAAGTATCAGGAACACCAACATTTCTTCAGTAAAATAAAGGAACAACAAGAGATCAAATGGGAGGAGGTTAAACTTTGAGTAATCCAGGATTTACCTATTTCGGTTCGGCAGAGGAGGGCTTCACTCCCCCCCACTGTAACAAAGCTAATAGCAGTGGGCATCAAGTTCCATATGGGATATCCAGCAAGGCTTCAGGTGGTAGTAGATGGTAAATGGGTCAGTTATGAGGATCCTAAATCAGCTGAATTGGATCTTCTGGAAGCGCTACCTAATTTATTTAAAAAACGCTGAAACAGAGTGGCCAGCTACTCCAGAACTTCACCAGGTTAGAGGTAGCAGTTGTTCTATAAGGATCAAGGTTTGCTGATTGACCAACTGACGTTGCAGTAACAACAAATTGTGAAGGTCCATCGACTCCCCATTTTTTGGGTCCTGTGGCAGTGTGCATTCAACCCGACCCACAAATTGCAATGGGTAATGACATGGTTTAAGACAAGCCGTGGTAACTCTTTACTAAGAGGGCCTGCAATGCGATATAGTACATGTTGTTATAGGTTCCATTCTTATCGGCGGAACACAGCCAGGCATACAGGCATTTCTCAAACTAATTGAACTTGGCACAGACAATGCCTGAAGCAGACACTAGATTTATTCCAAGCTGAAGGTGTACAGCTCCTCCTAGTGGCATGTATCAGCCATGGCACCTGGACTTCTACTGAACTTATGGAATTGTACCAAGTTATATTGGCTGGCATTCCGGAATGGGATTTGTTGATTTATTGGGACTCTATGGCAGATCGGCCTAATTATAATTTAAGACATTCAGTGAAAGTCTGCACAAAATCTTATTTCCCTTTCTCCCCTCTCCCTGTTTTCTGTTATTATCTCTTAAGGGCCAGCCAGCTCAGATAAGTGCTTGTTCAGCAAGTCACTTTCCATTTAGGAGTGCTATTTTCTTTTTTTTCCTTTTTTTTTATTACTCTATTAGCCTGCAGAGCTTCACCCTGACCTCAGCAATGTCTAAGTTACTTGTTTGTTGTAGTTTACTCATAGACTGTTCATCACTATATTAAGTTGGGGTGAATCAGAGGGGAGTGAAGACTCAAGTGGTTGGCAGTGCAGGGGAGGCTCCCTAGCTTGGTACTACTAAGGTATAAACACCTTATTTGTAAGGAGATTCTCCCCCATAATGCTGCCATTTACATTACCTTCAGAGGAGGACGGGAGAGAGATGGGCACTAAATGGGAGACATGTATCACGGACTGAAAGGTTTTTGAGTTGGAGGGTGGGGGGCCTGGATTCTGCAATGCTGTTTGGTTACATATGTTTTGGAACTATCTAAACGAGGATCCAGCGGAAGGGGATTCTTGTATACTGGGGGTACATACAATACTGTTCATGTTACTGCACTTGTTTTGTTTGTGGGGGATTTTAAAGGGGAGAGCTTACTTGTTAAGGGGGAATGGGGAGGGTCGAGGGAGGAATAGCAACAGGTAAATGTCTGTGGATCTATTTATAGAAAGCAAAAGGATCCTACTCAATGGACAAGTCTAGAAAGGAAAGATGGCTAACTGTACAAAAGTTTTCACGTGGAATATAAGAGAGGCTCGTAAGAACTCAAAAAGGTATCATAGAAACATAGAATTTGACAGCAGATAAGGACCGCTTGGCCCACCAAGTCTGCCCATTTCCCTACCTAATGGATAAGCTGCAGATCTTAGTTAACCAACAGCCTACTTCTTCCTACCCCCAACCCCTAGAATTGCCTTATGACAGTCCCATGCATTCTTGAATTCCACCACTGTTTTTGACTCCACAACCTCCTCCAGAAGGCCGTTCCATGCATTCACAACCCTCTCTGTGAAAAATACTCTTACATTACCTATGAACCAATTCCCCCATCTTCAAATTGTGCCTCTTTCTTGCACACCTCTTTTCTGAAAGGTGCTACCTCTTGGACTTTGTTGCTTCCCCTGAGGAACTTGAAAGTTTCTATCATGTCCCCCCTCTCCCTCCTTTCCTTGAGGCTATACATATTAAGCTCCTTAAGTCTCTCTCTTCATATGTCTTCCAGTGCAGACCCTGCACCATTGTAGTTGCCCTCCTTGGGACTGCCTCATCCGGTTTATGTCTTTGCGAAGATTGGGTCTCCAGAACTGCATGCAGTACTCCAGATGGGGTCTCACCAGCTGTCTGTAAAGGATAACAACTTCCTGTTTTCTACTGGTGATGCCTCTCCCTGTGCATCCCACTATCCCCTCAGCCCTTCTTACTGCCCTCTCACATTGCTAACCCACCTTTAGGTCATCTGATATGATTACCTTCAGGTCCCTTTCCATTTTTGTTATTGTTAGTATCTCACCCCCCACTGTGTACTCTTCCCCTGCATTTTTGTTTCCCAGGTGCATTACCTTGCACTTCTTAGCATTGAATCTAAGCTGCCATACATTTGACCATTCCTCCAACCTTGTCAAGTCCCTTCTCATCCTTTCCACCCCACCTTGTGCATCAACTCTGTTGCAGATCTTTGTGTCGTCTACAAAGAGACATACTTTTCCTTTCAGTCCCTCTGCAACATCGCTTATAAAGACACTGAAGAGGACCGGTCCTAGAACTGAACCCTGCGGTAACTCACTAGTAACCCCCCCTTTCTTCAGAGTTGACTCCGTTTACTATTACCCTCTGTGTCCTGTTCTCCAGTCAATTCTTTACCCAGGCTACCATCCTGGGACCCACTCCAAGGCTGGCTAACTTGTATATTAATCTTTTGTGTGGGACTGTGTCAAATGCCTTGCTAAAGTCTAGGTACGCCATGTCCACAACCCCTCCCTGATCTATTACTTTGGTCATCCAGTCAAAGAAATCTATTAGATTAGTCTGACATGAACTTCCTGCTGTGAATCCATGCTGCCTTGTGTCCTGTGCCCCTCTGGCCTCTAGGTACTTGACAATTCTTTCCTTCAAAAGTGATTCCATCATTTTCCCTATCACTGAGGTTAAACTAACAGGTCTGTAGTTTCCTGCTTCTGCCATGCTCCCACTTTTGTGAAGTGGAATCACATCTGCCCTTCTCCACTCCTCAGTTACCACCCCATCCTCCCATGATTTGTTAAAGAGGGTAGTCAGTGGTGTCACTAGTTCTACCCTTAGTTCTTTTAGAATTCTGGGATGAGTCCCGTCAGGCCCCATTGCTTTGTCCACCTTCAGTTTTAAGAGTTCTTTCAGAACCCTTTCTTCTGTGAATGGGCTGGTATCAACTCCTGTATCCAGAGTGTTTCTATCGTTTGGTTTAGGTACCTCCCCCTCTTCATCAAATCCTTAAGCATCTCCAGCACTTTAAAGGGGACATATTATTTCTACAAGAAACGCCCTTATTAGAAAATGAGGACAATCTATTCCATAGACAGTATATTAGGCAAGTTTTCATAGCAGAAAACAGCACACAAAGCAAAGGAGTAGCTATTTTGATTTCCCGCATGGTACCCTTTACTTGCGAACAATGTATTCGGGACCCTAGTGGCCATTATTTGTTTCTGAAAGGTATGTGCTAAGGTATGTGCTAAGGCATGTATGAGGTAATCTTGGGCTGCGTTTATGGTCCTAACGTGGACATCCCCTCCTTTTTTATGGAATTGATTTCAATATTGGCTCCTTTCCTCACAATCCGTATCCTTTTGGGGGGAGACTGGAACCTCCCATTCACCCCTGATCTAGATAAATTAGACAAAAGGTGGCAAGGTCTTACCCCAGCCCAGCGAGCACTGAGAGAGTTTGCCATCTACCTTGGGTTGTGTGACCCTTGGAGAATGCTGAATCCCTCCTCAAGGGAGTATACATTTTGTTCTGTAGTGCATGGGACATCATCAAGAATAGACTATTTTCTGCTTAGCCACTCATTACTCACAGGCATATTGATCTGCAGTATGGAAGTAGGAGTAATATCAGACCACTCTGCTGCCTGGGGACACATCTCCCTTTTCCCCAATCGACACAGAGAATCCATCTGGAGAATTAATAACCAAATGCTAAAGGAGGAATGGGTGGTTAATCGGATCTTTAATTTACTGGATTATTATACTACAACTAATTTGAACTCCACGGGTAAAGCTGACCTAAATTGGGGAGCACTTAAATGCTTTATAAGGGGGGAACTAATTAGATTAGCGACCATCAGGAAGCATGTTTGGGAGAAGAAGGCAGTTGATTTCTTATCCTAGATATGTCAGTTGGAGGCACACCTTATCTCCTAACACTACTGAGGAGGACAGACACAAACTTATAGGGCTGCGGGAATGCTATAGCAAATTGTTGCATGAAAAAGCCAAATCTGCCATATTGAGAACACAGGCAAAGTATATAGATCAAGGAAAAAAGGCCGTCCAGCTCCTGGCCCTGAGACTTAAGAAACAAGAGGCCGCAAGAACCATTAAAGCCATCCGATCTCCCTCAGATGGGACCCTCAAGCTCACTCTTAAAATACTGTGTCTGAATTCGAACAACAGTACCGTGGGCTATATAGCCTGATGGCAGTAATTACTGGCACAAACAGGGTGGATAAATATCTCACCACCATTCTGTTGCCCACTTTAAGTGATAGCTAACAAGATAGTCTGGTAGCCCCATTTGATATAGTGGCTATACAAATGGTAAAGCTTTACCTCTAGATAAAACTCCAGGATCAGATGGGTTCTCCTCCAATTTTTACAAAGTCTTTGCTGACAAATTAGCTCGTTGGCTACATAGATTATTCTCAACCATTCTTTCAGCAGAACCCACTGATAGTAGGTTATTAGAAGTCCTAATTGTGGTGCTACATAAACCCGGTAAGGAGGAGGACAAGGTAACCAGTTACAGACCAGTTTTGTTGCTGAACTGTGATATGACAATATTGGCTACATTACTGGTGAATAGGTTCCATAAGGTGCTTCCCTCCCTAATAGCCCATGAGCAGGTGGGTTTCATGGCAGGGAGATCCTCCTTTGCCCAGCTGCATAAACTGGCCCATGTCTTCTCCACATCCAGGGATTCAGACCAGCTGGCTGTTCTGATGTCCCTAGACGTGAAGAAAGCTTTTGATTGGGTTGACTGGCAATTCCTATTTCATACCATGCACAGATTTGGGTTCCCACCTCAGTTCATACAATGGATTAATGCTCTTTACGGAAGCCTGAGTGTCCATTTGTTTTGCAATGGGGTCTTTTCCTTTTCCTTTCCACTATATTTGGGAACCAGGCAAGGTTGTCCTTTATCGCCACTGTTGTTTAACATTTACCTAGAACCCCTACTTATTAAACTTCAAGAAAACCCCAAAATTCAAGGCTTTAAGATAGGATCCCAGGCGCTGAAGCTATCAGCATATGTGGACAATATACTGCTATACTTATGCATCCATGAACCTCTATACAGGCCACACTAGAGATGATCAAGAAATATAGCTTACTATCTAACTGTAAAATTAATCTGGGAAAGACTTTAGTCTTCCCCCTAAACTCCAGAACACTTAAAAGCTACACTGGAGATGTTGGTCTGCAATGGAACTCTCATTATCAAATACTTAGGCATCAACCTGGCTAGGAGTGATTCTAAAATGCGGCAACTTAACTTAGATGCTATTATTCAAACAGTCCAGCAGGATCTAACTCACTGGAAGACTCTCCCTCCATCTCTCTGGGGTCATATTAGCCTGGTGAAAATGAATATTCAGCCAAGAGTTTTTCACCCTCTGAACCTGCTAACTTTGTGGATGCCACTCAAATGGTTCAAGAAAATACATTCCATTATCACCGATGTCTTATGGCTGGGTAAACCCCCTAGAAGGGCCTATAATAAATTGGCTGCCCCCAAAGATAGAGGGGGACTTAGGTTGCTGCATTTTGGCTTGTACTATTGGGCTAGCCAAGTCAGTAAATACTTGTGCTGGTTAATACTACTTGATGTGCTGAGGGCACTTCTGTATGTGCCATTTGGCTCAGGATAGACACAGATCTAATAAACTCAGAGGGAGTGTCCCCAGCAGGCCTTTTACATGTTAATTTACAGGACTCCCCCTGCATTACAGAAATCCCCAATCGCAATCTCGGTTAGGATCCATTCCCAACTCTGTCTTTTTAAAATACAAACATAAGAAGGATCCAAGCCAACCAATCATGGGGAATTCCAACTTTAAAATAGGCAGCAAGATAATTCAGCCTCATTGGATCCCACAACTTACAGAGACTAAGATCAGAGACCTTTTCAAAGATGGAGTTTGTCTCTCGTCTGGTGACATATTAAACTTATATAAGGTAGATTTATTTATTTATTTGCTTTTGGTAACCGGGTAGGTGCACTAGCAAAACAAACCTGCCTATTTTCAGGCACAACCCGGAAGAGTACAATAGAACATACAGCAGTGACAACAATAAGGTACAAAAAGAAGATAAACAGTAAATGCAAACAATAACATCAGCTGAGTAAGTTACAGCAATTAGAATTGCATTAAGCTAACATCAAGAACAGAGAAGATGAGTTAGAACTACAAGTACATAGCATCATAGCACATTAGTATCATAATAGTGAAAAATGGACTAGTGGTACCTTGCTAGGGGAGACAAAGGCAAGTAGACACACATTCACATAAAGGCATACATAAGAATGAGCATGATTGCCTGTAATTGAGAGACAAGCAAAAGTTAAGTGCAGTTGCAGGTATCTAGAGCATTAAGGTGAGAGAACAGAGCTTACTTAAATGCAAGGTGAGATGAGGAGTTCTTAACATGGGAGGGGGGAGTGAGTTCCAGAACCTGGGAGCAAAATAGGAAAAAGTTTGCTCCTCCATTTTAGTGGAGCAGTGCTGAACAGTGAGCAAGGGAGAAGTGGAGGACCTAAGAGAATGGGAGTGAGAGGCCAGGGTGAGCATATCACCTAGTGAGGAGGGGCGTAGGGTTCTGGTTAGGGAGTCAATAAAACAACCAAGTGTATAAGACTGGAGGGCAGTGGGAGACAGCCAGTTCAAGGTAGACTAGAGTTGGCAGTGATGTGTAAGGTGAGGAGCCGATAAGGCAAATCTACAGATATTGTTATAAGATATGTCCCATTGTCGAAGGACCCCTGCATGAGAGAGTATTGGGAGGGCACATAACAGTTGTGGGAGTAGAACTCCTCACACTACAGAGATTCGAGCAGCCAGAGTGAGTGACGTACATGGTAGGCCGCAACAATCTTGGCATTGAGCAAGCGGCAGACCTCCTTGATGTGTGCAGTACAATCAAGTACCGGATCGAAGGCAACCCCAAGATATTTGAAGGATAATGTGTTAGAGACAGTAGATCCGTCACAGCAGTGGATCAAGAGCTTAGGGGACTCAGAAGGCACCTTTTTAGAGTACCCAAATAGCATGGCCTGGGTCTTGGATATATTCAGGATTTGATAGTTGGAGGAAAACCAAGCTTGGAGAGTCTGAAAGGCTGATGACAGATGTATATTGATGTCATCAATCGACTTGGAGGCAGAGTAAAGAATAAAGTCATCGGCATACATGATAAGACTGCAGTGAGTAGACAGAGTAGGGTTGTCATTAGGAAAGAGAGAAAAGAGTAGAGAGCCTAGAATAGATCCCTGAGGGACTCCACAGGAGATGGTAGCCAGAGATGAGAGAACTTTACAGAAGGAGACAGCCTGAGAGCGAGATTCTACATAGGTGCCAAACCAGGATAGGGTTGTATCTGAGAAACCAAGAGAGTGTAGTTTGGCCAGCAGAAGGGGTGGTGCACCATGTCAAAAGCTTTAGAAAGGTCTATAAACATAGCTCCCGTGAGTAGGCCCCTGTCCATGTTGCATTTAACATCACTGGTAAACTGGGTTAGAGCAGTAGTTGTGCTGTGTACAGCCCTAAAGCCATGTTGTGCAGGAGATTGCAAGTTAGAGTTAAGAAGGTGTACAGAGACCTGCCGATGAATCAATTTTTCAAGCAACTTGCTGAGTGTGGGCAAGAGTGAGATGGAACTCAGGTTTTCAAAGTATGCCAAATCCGGCATCTCTTGGTTTCTAATTTGGATTCAATAACGGAGGTCGATGGTTCTGGGGAATCTCTACACTCCCTCTCTTCCCTCACCATGTTGCCCCATGTGGTATCTAAAATATACTTTGGTTTATTTGTTAGAGCCTTCCCCTTTCTAGATGGGCCCCCCAGGTACTGGGCTTCACAATTCCCTTATTTGGATTTTGACTGGGGAAGGATTTGAAAGGGTACTCACACTTACATCACACAAGACAGGCTGAGGATAATGCAATTTCAATGTCTCAACAACATGTATCTAACACAGATAAAACTTCACAACATAGGTAGAGCCCCGTCCCCACAGTGTATAAGATGTCAGCAGGCAGAAGGCACCCTCTTCCATATATTCTGGGACTGCCCCCAAATTCAGTCACTTTGGTCTACCACAAGACAAAGGGCTGATCCTCTTCTGGGTATTGAGGAGCTCTTTGTACCAGAAATTTGCCTGGTAGGCAATTATTCCAGTGTGGTGGTATGACAATGTAGATATTATATGGCTATTATTGTCTTATCATTGAAAAAGCAAGTGTTGCATCATTGGCTAGACACAGATACCATCTCATATACAGAATGGTTACAAGAATTATTGTCTAACTTGCTTATGGAATGTATGATAGCCAGCCTACAGGGTTGTCTGTCCAGTTACAAAAACAAATGGGAGCAGATGCACACCCTTTATATGTTACAACCTCATCCAAAGACATGATCATGTTACGCTTTATTTCCCTTTTACCGTTGGGTTATGCCTGATGCCATGGGTGGGGTGGGATTATATGCCGGGGTCCAGTCTGTTGTAATCATGTGTGTATTGGTTTTGCTGATCTTTGGTGTTTGTAACTAAAACCAATAAAGCTGACTAAATTAAAAAACTATTTATACAACCTACTGGATATCACAATGCACACAGACCATTAGAATTACAAGGTTACTACAGAAATGAAAAAGAAACTGGTTTGCACAGAGCAGGAGAAAAAAACAGAAACATTCTTTCTATAGCTTCTTAAACTAACAGAGTAGAAATGCTGTATTTCTTACCACACAGAATCTTAGTGATACAGGGTAGACCCAAACCTTAGATAGTAACTGCTCAGGGCCCCAAACCTAACTAATTTGCTATGGTCTGGCAAGTACTCAAAAGCCTTCAGCTGCCAGCCCCTGTTGTGTATGTTGTTTTATTCTTTCTTTCTTTCTCCGAGGAAAAATAAAGTTCCCCATCTGCTGGTAACATAAAAAGCTACTTTTCCTAAAATAATTGTAGTATCATTTTGTTATAATGTGAAAAGTATATGTATTTGGGAAAGCACTGGGGCCCCACCATTACCATTTATCCAGTGCACAACTTTTTATGATGCTGCATGACTGGCTACTAAAATTGCCAGACCATTTCTATTTCAGCATCCATGTCACCAACAACAGCTCAACCCTTTTATTGCTCCAGTGCTCGAGCCGCCTCTTTTGCCACAGTAGGAGCTTGGGGGGGCATAATACCCTTCCTTCCAGTGCAACACAAATAGAGGTTGTAAGGTACGTCACTTTCTGCCCATAGGGGTAAATAAAACAAGATGTGTATTTGCTAATAACTATTTGTTATTTACAGGTTTTGAAAAGACCCAATGTATTCTAACAGAATAACCCAGCTCAGTCCAGCCGAGCTGGGGGGGGGGGCTGTGTATGTATTTCCACATATTCATACATTTTGATTGTCTTTTCAGCTTTCTTATCCTGTCAGACAAATACAAAACAACTTTCCATAGCCTTACAGCAATGGATGCAATCATCTGCCTTCTATAAGCACAACCAAGGTTCAATAATTTCAAAGTTCTAAAGCATTGCATACCCTGAAAAAGCCTTACAAGTTACCAAAAAACTGGTGGATTGCTCAAATAATTCTTTCAACCAAGACAAAGTAATTTTTACCAAGGACTGCAACTTACAAAGTTAAATTGTGCCCCACCCTCTGCAATTTATTCCATGGCTGTGCTCAACACAAGTGAATTCACAATGCTCTAAGACTCCTGGACTTTGAACTAAACTTGCAGTCTACATTTGTTCTGTTGTTTGAAATGTATTTCATGCATTAAGTTCAATACGAATATTGTTCTATTGCAAAAAAAAGTTATGTTTTATGTTTATGCTATTATGATTGGATTTACATCTTGCTACACTTTATCAAGTGTGTATTCAGAAAACTGCTCCACATTTATGAATGTTTTTAATGCTCATAACCAAACCTAGATACTGGGGCCAGCATTGGTGACCCACCCCCACAATATGTTTCAAGCAACACCCCAGACAAATTAATGCCCTATTTCTCTCATCACTCCCAAGTACCCCGGAAAATAAAGTGCACTCTATGCATGTTTTGTCATTTTAAATCTTAACAATTATAATATGGCAGAATTTAGATTCTGCTCCAGAATCTATGCTTCAAGGTTCCATAGTAGGCCCCACCTCACTCAGTACTTTGGAGTATTTCACTATACAGTGTAAAAAATGTAGATCCTTTCACTTGTCACAGGTACAAAGGGCACTATTATCAGTTGGTAGAGGCCAACTATATATATATATATATATATATATATATATATATATATATTATTTATTTCATTTATTTGTTCTAGGATTACAAGTACCTTTGAGCCAAGGCTCTTTTACAAAGGTTCCATGTCAGAAATAACAAACAACAAGGAAGCAACAGTAAAATCACAGTAAACAATTCATGTACAACAGTGCTATAGAAAAGGGCCAATTATAGGAAGAGTAAGGTATAGAGTAGGAGGAGAAATGTAGGTAGTTAACAGAGGCAGCTATAGTAAGATGATGAACACAGCTAGAATGCATATGCCCACAAGGAATGGGTAGGGACAGGCACCCGGGGGTGGCAAAGAAAACAGGGATGAGAGGAGAGGGGAGGATGAAGATGCAGCTGGAGGCATTTGTCGAAAAATAAATGGGAAGGGGTGACAGAAGAGAAAAAGGGGTCAGATGGGGGGAGATAAGTGCTGTAATAGGGCAAGGAGAGACTAATGAGGTGGTATGAAGACCTGAGATTTGAAGTTTGTATCACTATTGCATAGTGTAACAGGCATATTGCCATAAGCTACATGTTTAAGGTATATTATTATAACATTACAAGATTTTATAACACAGGCCTCAGTTAGGCCTGCCAGCAACACATAAACAGGGAAATCAGGTTCATTACTGTCATAGCCTCTTCTGTGATTTGAAAGCAGGGTGTAACCATGACATTGTCATGGATTCACAGATAGTCAAATGGTATTATTGAACCTCGGCCTGCACCTCCAGGTGTGTGGTCGACGCCCCATTTTTATTTTTCTGTTTCAACAACTGTCAGAAATTTAGGCTCTGTCACACCACTTTTCACATAACAAAAAGGTCAATGGTATAAAAGATTGTTATGTATGTGTTCTTAACTCAGTTTCTAACACACTTTACAAGTTTGCAGGTTTCCATGGTGTGGCACACAACATCTCTACATAAAACAGAAGTAACACTTTTGTTTAAGCTGCAAGAACATTCATCTTTTTCCTGAAAAGAAAACAGCTGCCACAGCTCCAATGTCATCACCATCTTTGTGCCTGACTGGCTCCATATAAGGACTACTACATGACACAAGTTATTATTACCTCTGCAAGTGTAATGTTTTCAGCAAAATTATACCTATTTGTAGAACTTTAACTCAACTGAAAAAGGTGCAACCAATTTGGACTCTACAATCAAGTCTATAGTTTAAGCTAAGCCTGGGGTAGGGGCAATCCCCTAACTTCTGCAAGAAAATTCTTCATCCATTGATCTTCAAGCAAGACATCCATTTTCTTCACTGCTGCTTCCAAGCCTAGCTGGCACCTAATACAAACTCATTGTTTTTTTATGGACTGTCACTTATGAACGATCATTCTTTGTGCAGGGTGTGATCAACTTCCACAACACAAACGCTATGCCAGTGTGTGTGGATATTTCAAAGCACAGTCTAATGCACCACTCTGCCAAGGCCTCTGCCAATCCAGACATCCAGCAGCCAGCAACATGAACACTGACTTTCTTACTATGATGGTGTTTCATCTTTCAATTACCATTTGCATAGCCCCATGTCTCTTGTGGGGTTACCACCTTTCTGCAAACGATGAACTTTATGGACTCTTATTCATATGAACTTTATGGACTCTTATTCATATGAACTTTCTAAACTGGTCATATATGTTTTATAAGGATCTATCTATCAAGAGACATTATTAACAGATTCTTTAATCAAGCTCCTAGGATGTGCCACACCTCAACACCAGGTGGCATCTACCTTATTCACTCTCAAAGTGGATTCCATGAACTCTTCTTCATCAACAGACATTGCTGTGTCATATTGTGCTCTATGTGGTATCACATGTTAACATCTTTTTACATATTTCAATTGTGGTATTGACATCCCTGAGTTCTGCACTATGTTTTACAAACACACCATTTGTGCTCCTTCTGTGACCACCCCTGTACCAACTCCTGAACAGGCCCATTTTTGACAGTAACCCTGAATGTCTGCTTTTTACAAACTACATAAATGTTTGTCTCCATTTAGGTTTCAATCTGTGATTATCCATCGCACACGTAACCCTGTTTTATTTTTTATCATATACTATTAATACTAACACTTTACTGTCTGCAGCGTACTATCATGCAATATTATGATTAACATTCCTTTACAAGGCTCATGCTTTGGGCTTGTAAATGATTCCAACCGCTTCCCTATGGTTGTGTTGCCCCTTTTGAGGCAATAAAGAGGAAAATGTTGCCTCTGGGTCCCACACCTCTCGCACCCTCATGCACACGCCAATTACAGACGTTTTATTATTTATTTGATATTGCTATATTGCACTAACATGTAGTAATGGGTATCCACCGTACAAGTATGGGTACTAGGGATCATGCTTGTTAAGTGTATACACTATACATTTATTTTACAGCATTGTTTCTTAGTTGTTTTCTGTTATATGTAATGTTCATCTGCTTATATAAGGCATACGTGCTTTGGGCCTAACCATATCTTTTTACCAAACTGTTCTTGTGCACATGTATTTCTGCTGACACTGCTTTGCACAATAATCACCTTGTACCTGCTACAACTTCTGTGCTGTCTTTGTTCTAACTAATGTTAAGTCTTCTGTATAATGTAATGCTTTTCTTCCTGCTTACTCTACATTTTCTATCCAGCAGTGTAATGGTACCACTTGCTTCAGCCAATGAGAACTGTCACACCTTTTTCCTTATCTTACTATAAAAAGTGCTATTCTAGAAATGTTTGCTGAGAACTGCTGTTTTATGTAACCCCCCTATAAATGGGTGTTCCTGAAAAGTCTGCTTTGAGCTTGCCTAAATGCTCACTGCCAGGCTGGTGTCCTGTGTTTTAGCAGTTTAAATGTGATTGCCAGAGACTGCCTGTTTAGCCTCTGTGTACTATCTCTTTAAGAGATGCCTGGACTGCAGTCATAATTAATCTGAGAGGGAGCTCTGTTGGAAGATGTACTTGCTTGCTGATCATTTGTTAGAGTAGTAATAATATTGCAGTTTGTTCTAACCTGCCTTCTTTGCACCATGAACAGTTCTGTTTGTTTCCATCATCTTGGTCCTGGACTGCAGAATGGGCCAATCAGTACATTTGGGACTCTAAAATGGAGCCTGCCTACAGGGGCTTGGTGGGGCCAAAACTTGTAGGAACTGTAGTTTTAGGCTTTTGGCACCTAAAATAACCTGGAGGGGGAGCCCTTGTTGTGACTGATACACAGATCAGCCAACCAGACCTTTTGGATCTTGGGGAAAGTTCCACACTGCTTGCAGTTTCAGTTAGATCTGAGTTGGGAAGTGAAGAAGTAACAGCTCAAGATAGTTTGAGCTGCAATCCATAGTGAATTCGCACAGGAGAACTCTGGAAAGGCCTGAGTTTGGCCTGCATGCCTGCCTGCTGTTCCTGAGAGAGAACGTGTGCTTTTTTTCAGACTGAATCCAAACTGGAGAGCAAACTAAGCCACTGAATTGTGACCAGGCTTTAACCTGAACAACACCGAATATTTGCTGAATGTGATTGGCCGGTCATCACTTCCAGCTACCTCTGAACTCCCAGATGGTGTAGAGACTCTGTAATTGTGACCGGAGAGCCATTTGCCTGGTACAGTGGAATTTCCTTACATGTGAATGTGCTGTGTGCTTATAGTGGGTCGTGATTTGGTTCCCAACTGTGTTTTTCTTACTGGAGGCTGTATCCAGCTCCATAGACTGAATAAGTATCCATTTCCATTTGCCTGGGTCCTGCTACACTGGTCAAGCCAGAATACCTGCTATGCAGAGAAAGTCACTGACGAGAGACCAGCCTGGGGATCAGTCCCCTGCTCGATGCCTTGAACAGGAATGATGCCTTGGTGATTCGTGTGGGCCCTGCTTCTCCAGGCACTCCAGCTCAACAGCCTGCAGTCTCAATTTCATCCTGCCTGCGTCCAGTATTGTGTATTGTGAGTAAATATTAGGGTAGCTCCCTGCAACAACAGCTAAATCTAAAAGTGTTGTCATCTGATTGTCTTGTTGCCTTTTCTTTCACGCACTGAGCCTTCTGGCTCCAGATTACAAATAGTGTGTGTTGTGCATGTTGCTTTCTTCCATCACAGGGCCCCAACCAGCTGCAATGTTCCTGGCTAGCCCACCATATTCCTACCTGGGTATCAGAGTGTGTAACTGTGTAGGGACTCTGAACTGCATGCATAACTATCTGATTAATATAGCTTTTAAGCAAATCAACCTGATTACGCCCCTTCCTTGTTCAAGTCCGCTGAATAAATCAGATTTAACTTTGTTTGCATTTAACCTGACTGTGCTTCCAGTTTGTGCCAAGAGTATTGTACTGGTGTTATTTGCTGTGCTTAACCTTATTTTACGGGGGTCTCCAGGGTCAAGCTAGAGGAACCAGTCCTGGTGGTAAGTGCAAGCAGTGCGGGTAACTGCCTGATGAATAATGGTCATTGTGAAAGTGATTATTGTGTACTGTTCAGCCCACTAGAAGGAGAAAAGGGGATTACAGTGTTCCGTAGGGCTGTGTCCAGGTCAGCTTGACCACTACCAACCCTGACCTCTGGGTGGAGGCCCCTGTATCAGAACCTAGGCCCCTTAATCTGCAGCTAGCCATGCAGGGAGGGGTAGTAGCCCTTGGGATAGCGCCACCTAGGGGTTACATCTTGGAGGCACACCGCTGGGATTTTGTGCCTTCTACTGGCAAAAAATTATGAATTACTGTTTAAGATTAATGGCTACCCAAGTAGAAATGGCTGTACACCAGTTGGTGGGGTGGTGTACTGGACTGGAAATTGACCCCCAAAATGCTCTGCTTATACTGGATATTCCCCTGGGTACCAGTAAGGACACTGTAGAAGGAGCACTCTCCAAAGTTGAATGTTTAAATAACCCTGTTTTGGTGGGTCAACAGGCTGATTTGATCACCTAAAATTTCATAGCCTTGGTAGAGTGTAGTGACCTCATGGACAGCTCTAAAGTGCCACAGACTATTGCCTCAGAAGGGGTCCTAGCCGCCTGGAGACTGATAACAAAAGACAGTAAAGACCCTGAGGAGGATGAGCTCCCACCATTATCTGAGACTTTTGAGGAGAAATTTGCCAAGTTGTTGCTGGAGGAAGAGAAAACTGAAGAGGACTTTAAGAAGTTATTCCTGCCACTTGGGGGTGTTCCTTCCCCAACACCCCGTCCCACTCCAGCACCTGTTACTGCCCCATGTTATGTGCCCATGCCAATGCTGGCCCCTATATCTGAACCCATCATTAGTCATGACTCCTACCAAAGGCTGAGAATCTTCTCGGGCACCCTCCCCACCCCCCCAGGGGAGGATGACTGGGAGACTTGGATCGACTATGTTGCCTCCTTGGTACCCGAGTGGCAGTGTGCGGAGGCTGAGAAGTGGAAAAGAATCACAGAAAGTTTGAGGGGCCCCGACCTTGAAGCCATTAAATTTTTGAGGTCCACGAACCCTGATGCATCTGCTCAGAGGTACCTATCTGTACTTGAAGGCAATTTTGGGAGCATTGAGTCAGGGGATACTTTGTTGTGGAAATTCCAATGTACCAAACAATGGAAGGGGGAAAGTTTGTCTGTGTATGCTACTCGCCTAGAAAGAGTTCTGCAGAAAGCTTACCAGAAAGGTGGGGTAGCCACCAGTGACTTGAACTGTGTGAGATTGGGGCATATACTGCAACATGCCAAGCATTCTAAACTGCAGAGCATCCAGTTAAGACTCCAGGATAGGAGAGATAACCCACCTGACTACTGTGACTTGATAAAAGAACTCTGGGAGGTAGAAGGTGAAGAGGGAGATTGTAATTATGGGGTGGGTGCAGCGCAAGTGATCACGGCATGGGAAGGTCCTTCCAAAATGGAGACCACTATGAGTGTCCCACCATGGGCTAAACAGTGGGGTGAGGAGTTGCTGAAGAAAGTCAGAAAAGCACAACCAGGTGCATTTGCTGCGGTATCCCCTGCTGACAGAGACCCTGGCCCCTGTCAGGATGTGACTGTTATGGAGGTGGGGGTGCACCCTCAGGCATCCTCTACTAAGGGTGATTTCTTGGCTGAACTCAAGGAATTGACTGCCACCCTAAAGGAACTTTTGAGACAGGGCACACTACCAGCAGAAGTCAGGTCACAATCTCCCGTTGATGCTCCAGTATCCCCTGCTATGTTTTCCCCAAGGATGCCCCGAGAGCCTGTCATTTGTCACAATTGTGGCAAGGATGGTCATATGTAGAGGGAATGCCCGTCTCAGAAGGACTTAGAGAAAGTGGAGAACCAGCTTCAAGGAGAGCTTCAGAAAATGAGTCAGTGGTCAAGGGGTGCATGAAATGACCACAGTGAAGGCTTCAGCCATCCTAACTCAAACCCCTCTGTGGCTAAATCATCTGTTCAGACCTCTGCTGCTGACCCTCCAGACTGGTCCAAAATAATGGGCCCTTCAATGAAGACTACTGTGGCTGTGAATGGTGTTCCTACTCGGGCTGTGCTTGACAGTGGGTCGCAAGTGACCAATGTATTTCAGGACTGGTATGACAAACATTTATCTGATTTGCCATCTCAATCCCTGGAAAGCCAACATGTGTGGGGGCTCAGCGACAAGACTTATCCCTACCTAGGATATGTCTGCCTCTGGTTGTCTTTTCCTGCAACTGTAACTAGTGTAGTGAGGCAAGTAGAGCCACTGGCCCTAGTGTGCCCCCCACCATGTACTGTATGATGGGGTTCCCCTGTTAACTGGAACAAATGCCCACGTTTGGCAGACTAGCAAAACTCTGCCATGAGAAACAAGGGCAGCTGAATGGATGGGCCCTAAGAATTCCAGCCTTAGTAAAAAAGGCATATGACTTACAACAGAAACCCAATGAAGAGGACCCAGATGAGCCAGTGGGGATAGTGTGGAAAAATGAACCTGACTCCTTGGTATTGGCCCCCAACACCCAGTGCACAATCCATGGAGAAATCCACCTAAAGAGAAACATAAAGAACAAAATATTAATGTTGGATGCACCAGGTGATGGAAAGTTGCCAGAAGGCTTATTGGTTAAACCCAGCATCTTGCCTGCCTGTGCCCATGCCTATGCATGACGAGTGATGGTCCAGATTCGAAATGTGTCAGATCGGGAGGTCCAGGTGAACAGAGGGTGCACTCTAGCTACAGCACACTGCACAGACACTGCAGTATTACCTAATAACAAGTACTGTGGCCAAAAAGAGAGAGTGACCCCGGACTTATTTGACTTTGGTGATTCCCCACTGCCAGCTGAATGGAAGGCTAGGATTAGCAAGAAACTTGGCCAGAGAGACCAAGTGTTTTCGTTAAAAGAATGGGATGTGGGGTGTGTCCAGGGTGTAGAGCACCATATATGCCTGCATCATGACTGGCCATTTTGAGAGAGATCCCGACACCTCACCCCAGTGGACATAGATGATGTGAGGAGACACCTGCAGGAAATGCTCGCTGCTGGTGTGATACAGGAATCAAGGAGCCCATATGCCTCTCCCATTGTGGTTGTGCATAAAAAGAGTGGGTCAGTGAGGATGTGTGTTGATTATCGAACCCTGAACAGGTGGACTGTCCCAGATCAATACACCATGCCCTGTATTGCTTGAATGCGAGCAAATGGTTCTCAGTATTGGATCTTTGCAGCAGATATTACCAGATTCCGATGGCCACGAAGGACTGTGAGAAAACTGCCTTCATCTGTCTTTTGGGGTTCTACGAATTCCTGAGAATGGCACAGGGGAATTTGGGTGCCCCAGCCACCTTTCAGCAACTGATGGAATGTGCGGTGGGAGATATGAACTTGCTGGAATGCCTAATGCACCTAGATGATGTCATTGTGTTCGGATGCACATTAGAGGAACGTGAGACCCGACTGTTTAAAGTCCTAGACTGATTGGAAGACTTCAGCCTCAAGCTGTCCATTGACAAGTGCCAGTTTTTTTCAAACCTCCGTGAAGTATGTGGGGCACATAGTATCTACAGAAGGGATAGAGAGCGATCCCAGTAAGGTCGAGTCACTGACTACTTGGCCCCAGCCCCATAACTTGAAAGAACAACAATGTTTCCTGGGGTTCTGTGGCTACTATCGAAGGTTCATAAAAGACTATTCCAAGGTGATTCACCCGCTCCTGAATCTCACTCAGGGTTACCCCCCTACCAACCGTAAATACAAGAAAGGGTCTGTCAAAGAACCAGAGAAAGTGTACTTCAGCACAGGTGAACCTTTTGGGCACCGCTGGACACCTGAATGTGAAGCAGTCTTCCCAAGAAGTCATATACCAGCTCATCCACACGACCATCCTCACCTATGCTGATCCTACCAAGTCCTATGTGCTGCATATGGACGCTAGTCTGCAGGGCCTAGGAGCTGTGCTGTATCAAGACCATGAGGATGGTATGAGACCAGTGGCTTTTGCCAGCAGGACTTGACCCCGTCAGAATGACATTTTCCTGTGCACAAGCTGGAGTTCCTTGCCCTAAAATGGGCCATTGTTGACCAGTTTGAGTATCTCTATGGGGAAAAGATACTGGTGAAGACCAACAATAACCCGTTAACCTATGTACAGACTTCAGCTAAGTTGGGCGCCACTGAGCACCAGTGGCTCTATATCTATCAACCTATGATTATGCTGTCAAATACAGGCCAGGACTGAACCATATTGATGCTGACACCCCTGTCATGAAGGCCAGTCTTCAAGAGTTATTGGGTCAGGTTGTATGAACCTGACATCTGAGCACTGTGCCAAAAGTTTGACAGAGATGAATAGATGTCTGCGGACACAGTGGACTGTCTAGTAGATTGCTTGGGCCCTCCTGATACCTGCATACCAGCTGCCTATTGCCATTTCTCTGCTCTAGATATTAGTGCACTATCTCAACTTGACAATGACAGTATTCAGTGGGCTCAATCCCAAGATCCTATAATTCAACCCACACTTCATGCCCTGCATGTGGAGAAAGATGTGTCTAAGTTGCATTCCCCTGACTTGCAAACTGCCCTACTGTTTAAATAAGGCCCCAGGTTAAAGTTACTCAATCAGTTGTTATATATGGAGAGACAGTGGACCATAGTGGTCAACTAGACAAGCAACAATTGGCCCTGCCTATGGCCTTTAAACACCTGATACTGAGGTCCCTCCACAATCAAATGGGGCACCTCGGTATTGACAGGACACTCGACCTTGCACGATCTCGATTCTACTGGCCCAAGATGGGGGCCGATGTTGAGCACCATGTAAAGACCTGTAGTTGTTGCCTCCAAAGAAAAATCCTGCCTCAGAGGGCTGACCCTGTTGTCATTATCACTACCAGCACCCCCATGGAACCAGTCTGCATAGATTTTTTGTGTTCAGAACCTGATCAATAGAATAGTAGCAATGTGTTAGTGGTTACGGATCATTTCACACGGTATGCACAAGCTATTCTAACTAAAGATCAAAGCCTCTACTGTGGCCAAGGTGCTAGTGGAAAAATCCTTCGTCCACTATGGTGCCCCCGAGTGGATCCACTCTGACCAAGGCAGAGACTTTGAAAGTAGGCTAATCAAAGAAATGCTCTCTGTGTGAGGGATGTGGAAGTCAAGAACCACTCCTTATCACCCGCATGAGGACCTCAACCAGAAAGTTTAACACACCCTTCTAGACATGCTGGGCACCCTCCACCCAAAGACAAGCATAAGTGGAGCCAGCAAGTAGCACCTGTACATACATTCTCCCCTCACTCTCTTGTTTGGAGAGAGGCCGCCTGCCAGTCGATGTCTGTTTTGGGTCTCTCAGATAGAGGTCCAAGCTGAAAACCTGCAGTATGCAGAAACTAAAAGCTCAATCGAATGATGCATATCAACTGGCCCGGACAATGGCCACTAAAGACATCTAAGTCAACAAAGGAGCACGACAACAAAATGAAAACTCAAAACAACAGCCTGGAGACCGTGTGTTATTCACATATTTGGGGACATAGTGGCATGCACAAAATTGCTGATAGGTGGCACCATCTTCCTCATGTAGTAGTAGGAAAGTTAGATGATCTACCAGTATACAAGGTATGCCCAGATAATAACTCCAAAGCTGTCAAGACCATGCATAACCACTTGCCCTGTCCATCAACTTGTGTGAGCTAAACCAGCAGACATTGCTTCCCTGGGCAGTGACTCATGCTTCCTTCTTCAGGGCAAGTCAACCTACCCAGTAGTTACAGTTGGTTTCCCCTCAGCAGGCCCAGAATGATAGTGACTGTCAGTACACCTCTGATGAGTGACTATGGTAATGCCTATTATCCCTCCTATGGCTGAGTCAGTTGTTTCATGGAAATCCTATGCAGAATCATGGGGATGAAGCCGGGCCTTCTGAACTGCCTAACCCCCAGCTTAGCCCTTGGAGCCAATGCTCCCTGAAAGTGAGGAGCAAAGCATCACATCTGGTTGCGGACTCTCTGTGTTTTGTAGAACTGTGTGATTACGAAGAAGGGGTTGATGGTCTGAGTCTCCATGGTGACACTCCAGAACTTGAAGAACAGTATGAGAGTGCTGACAGCCCCATTTCAGTGCCACAAAGCCTGATTGTGCCTAAACCTTCTCAATCTGAGGTTCGAGCAGACTTGATAGAACCGTAAAGCCTAAATCTGCTAGCAATTAGTATATAAAATGAGCCAACTGGGCTTTTCGTCAGAAGATCATAATGAGCAAAGTGTTGTGGGTCATTGTGAAAAGTGATTGTTGTATATTCAGCCCACTAGAAGGAAAAGGGGATTACAGGTTCCTTAGGGGTTTGTGTCCAGGTCAGCTTGACCATACCAACCCTGACCTCTGGGTGGGAGGCCCTGTATCAGAACCAGGCCTAATCTGCAGCTAGCCATGGGGAGGGGTAGTAGCCCTGGGATAGCCACCTAGGGTTAATCTTGGAGGCACACTGCTGGGATTTTTTGCCTCTACTGGCAAAATTATGAATTACTGTTTTAGATTAATGGCTGCAAGTAGAAATGGTTATGCCCCAGTTGGTGGGTGGTACTGGACTGATGACCCCCAAAATGCTCTGCTTATACGATATTCCCTGGGTACCAGTAAGGACACTGTAATGAGTACTCTCCAAAGTTGAATGTTTTAAATAACCCTGTTTTGGTGGGTCAACAGGCTGTTGATCACCTAAATTTCCTGTGTGGTGGGGTGTAGTGACCTCATGGACAGCTCTAAGTGCCACAGACTGTTGCCTGTAGGGTCCAGCCGCCTGAGACTGATGGCAAAGACAGTAAAGACTTGAGGAGGATGAGCTCCCACCATTATCTGAGACTTTGAGGAGAAATTGCTGTGTTGCTGGAGGAAGAGCCCCTGAGAGGACTTCACAGTTGTTCCTGCCACTTGGGGGTGTTCTCCCCCCAACACCCCGGGCCCCACTCCAGCACCTGCCACTGCCCCATACAGTGTGCCCATGCCAATGCTGGCCCCTATATCTGAAACCCATCACAATGTATGGCTGTTTCAAGGCTGAGGAGTCTTCTGGGGCACCTCCCCACCCCCCCCCAGGGGAGGATGACTGGGAGACTTGGATGCGACTATGTTGCCTCCTTGAGTACCAGTGGGGTCGCGGAGGCTGAGAGGTGGAAAAGAATCACAGAGATTTGAGGGGCTGACCTGAAGCCATTAAATTTTTGAGGTCCATGAACCTGATGCATCTGCCTGGAGGTACTATCTGTACTTGAAGGCAATTTGGGAGCATTGAGTCAGGGGATTGTTTTGTTGTGGAAATTTCAATGTACCAAGCAATGGAAGGGGAAAGTTTGTCTGTGTATGCTACTGCCTGAAAGAGTTCTCGAAAGCTTACCAGAAGGTGGGGTAGCCACCAGTGACTTGAACTGTGTGAGATTGGGGCATATACTGCAACATGCTAAGTATTCTAAACTGCAGAGCATCCAGTTAAGACTCCAGGATAGAATAACCCGCGACTACTGTGACGATAAAGAACTCTTGGGAGGTAGAAGGTGAAGAGGGAGGTGTAATTGTGGGGTGGTGCAGCAAGTGATCGCTGCATGGAAGGTCCTTCCAAAATGGGAGCCACTATGAGTGTCCCACCATGGCTAAACAGTGGGGTGAGGTTGAAGAAAGTGAGGAAAGCACAACCAGGTGCATTTGCTGCGATCCCCTGCTGACAGAGACCCCGGCCCCTGTCAGATGTGACTGTTATGGAGTAGGGGTGCCTCGGGCATCCTCACTATGGGTGATTTCTGGCTGAACTCTGGGAATTGACTGCCACCCTAAGGGAACTTTTGAGACAGGGCACTACCAGCTGAAGTCAGGTCACACCTGTTGATGCCCAGTATCCCTGCATGTTTTCCCCATGATGCCTGAGAGTCTGTCATTTGTCACAGTAGGCGGGATGGTCATATGTAGAGGAATGCCGTCTCAGAAGGATTCAGAGAAAGTGGAGGAGCAGCTTCCAGGAGAGCTTCTGCAGTGAGTCAGTGGTCAAGGGGTATGAAATGACCACAGGAAGGCTTCAGCCATCTAACTCAAACCCCTCTGTGGCTAAATTATCTGTTCAGACTTCTGCTGCTGACCCTCAGACGGTCAAAATAATGGCCCTTCAATGAAGACTACTGTGGCTGTGAATGGTGTTCCTACTGGCTGTGCTTGACAGTGGGCGTAGTGACCAATGTATTTCAGGACTGGTATGACAAACATTTATCTGATTTGCTATCTCAACTCTGAAAGTTAACATGTGTGTGGGCCAGCGACAAGACTTATCCTACCTGGGATGTCTGCCCTGGTTGTCTTTTTTTCTGCAGCTGTAGCTAGTGTAGTGAGGAGTAAAGCTACTGGCCTCGTATTGCCCCCCCCACCATGTACTGTATGATGGTTCCTGTTAACTGGAACAAATGCTATGTTTGGTGGACTAGGCAAAAATCCCTGCCATGAGAAACAAGGCAGCTGAATGGATGGGCCTTGGCATTCCAGCCTTGATAAAGGCATATGATTACAACAGAAACCCAATGAAGAGGACCCAGATGAGCCAGTGGGGATAGTGTGTGGAAATGAACCTGACTCCTTGGTATTGGCCCCAACACCCAGTGCACAATCCATGGAGAAATCCACCTAAGAGAAACATAAGGAGCAAATATTAATGTTGGATGCACCAGGTGATGGAAAGTTGCTGAAGGCTGGTTAAACCCAGCATCTTGCCTGCCTGTGCGCATGCCTTGCATGACAGTGATGGTCCAGATTGAAATGTGTCAGATGGGAGGTCCAGGTGAACAGAGGGTGCACTCTAGTTGCAGCACACTGCTGAACGCTGCAGTATTACCTAATAGTAAGTACTGTGGTCAAGAGAGTGACCCCTGACTTGTTTGACTTGTGATTCCCCACTGCCAGCTGAATGGAAGGATAGCCAGAACTTGCCCAGAGAGACCAAGTGTTTTGTTAAGAGCATGGGATGTGGGTGTCCAGGGTGTGAGCACCATATATGCATCATGACTGGCCATTTTGAGAGAGATCCCGACACCTCACCCCAGTGATATAGATGATGTGAGGAGACACCTGCAGGAAATGCTGGGCTGCTGGTGTGATGCAGAATCATGGAGCCCATATGCCTCCCATTGTGGTTGTGCATAAAGGTGGGTCATGAGGATGTGTTTGATTATGAACCCTGAACAGGTGGACTGTCCCAGATGTACACCATGCCCTGTATTGCTTGAATGCGAGCAAATGGTTCAGTGTTGATCTTTGCAGCAGATATTACCAGATTCCGATAATACGAGGACTGTGAGAAAACTGCCTTCATCTGTCTTTTTTGGGGTTTCTCAGGGTACAAGAGAATGGCACAGAAGTTTTGGAGTTGCCCCAGCCACCTTTCAGCAACTGATGGAATGTGCGGTGGGAGATATGAACTTGCTGGAATGCCTAATGCACCTAGATGATGTCATTGTGTTCGGATGCAATATTAGAGGAACGTGAGACCCGACTGTTTAAAGTCCTAGACTGATTGGAAGACTTCAGCCTCAAGCTGTCCATTGACAAGTGCCAGTTTTTTCAAACCTCCGTGAAGTATGTGGGGCATAGTATCTACAGAAGGGATAGAGAGCGATCCCAGTAAGTCTGAGCCACTGATCACTTGGCCCCAGCCCATAACTGGAAAGAACAAACAATGTTTCCTGGGGTTCAGTGGCTACTTATCGAAGGTTCATAAAGACTATTCCAAGGTGGATTCACCGGCTCCTGAATCTCCTCCAGGGTTACCCCACCAACCGTAAACTACAAAATACAAGAGGGTCTGTCAAAGAACCAGTCAGAAAGTGTATCAGCACAGGTGAACCCTGGGCACCGCTGGACACCTGAATGTGAAGCAGTCTTCCAAGAAGCCATACCAGCTCATCCACACCACCATCCTCGTACCTGGCGCTGATCCTACCAAGTCCTATGTGCTGCATATGGACGCCAGTCTGCAGGGCCTAGGAGCTGTGCTGTATCAAGACCATGAGGATGGTATGAGACCAGTGGCTTTTGCCAGCAGGACTTGACCCCGTCAGAATGACATTTTCCTGTGCACAAGCTGGAGTTCCTTGCCCTAAAATGGGCCATTGTTGACCAGTTTGAGTATCTCTATGGGGAAAAGATACTGGTGAAGACCAACAATAACCCGTTAACCTATGTACAGACTTCAGCTAAGTTGGACGCCACTGAGCACCAGTGGCTCTATGCTTTATCAACCTATGATTATGCTGTCAAATACAGGCCAGGACTGAACCATATTGATGCTGACACCCTGTCATGAAGGCCAGTCTTCAAGAGTTATTGGGTCAGGTTGTATGAACCTGACATCTGAGCACTGTGCCAAAAGTTTGACAGAGATGAATAGATGTCTGCGGACACAGTGGACTGTCTAGTAGATTGCTTGGGCCCTCCTGATACCTGCATACCAGCTGCCTATTGCCATTTCTCTGCTCTAGATATTAGTGCACTATCTCAACTTGACAATGACAGTATTCAGAGTGGAGCAATCCCAAAGATCCTATAATTTAACCCACACTTCCCTTGCCCTGCATGCTTAAGGAGAAAGATATGTCTAAGTTGCATTTCCCTGACTTTACCAGAAGCTGCCTACTGTTTAAATAAGGCCCCAGGTTAAAGTTACTCAATCAGTTGTTATATATGGAGACGACAGTGGACCATAGTGGTCAACTAGACAAAGCAACAATTGGCCCTGCCTATGGCCTTTAAACACCTGATACTGAGGTCCCTCCACAATCAAATGGGGCACCTCGGTATTGACAGGACACTCGACCTTGCACGATCTCGATTCTACTGGCCCAAGATGGGGGCCGATGTTGAGCACCATGTAAAGACCTGTAGTTGTTGCCTCCAAAGAAAAATCCTGCCTCAGAGGGCTGACCCTGTTGTCATTATCACTACCAGCACCCCCATGGAACCAGTCTGCATAGATTTTTTGTGTTCAGAACCTGATCAATAGAATAGTAGCAATGTGTTAGTGGTTACGGATCATTTCACACGGTATGCACAAGCTTTTCTAACTAAAGATCAAAAAGCCTCACTGTGGCCAAAGGTGCTAGTGGAAAAATCCTTCGTCTAATTGGTGGTGCCCCCCCCGGTGATCCACTCTGACCACAAGGCAGAGACTTTGGAAAGTAGGCTAATCAAAGAAATGCCTCTCTGTGTGGGGGATGTAGAAGTCAAGAACCACTCCTTATCACCCGCAGGGGGAACCTCAACCAGAAAGTTTTAACCGCACCCTTCTAGACATGCTGGGCACCCTCCACCCAAAAGACAAGCATAAGTGGAGCCAGCAGAGTAGCACCTTGGTACATGCATTCTCCCCCTACCGCCTCTTGTTTGGGAGGGAGGCCCGCCTGCCAGTCGATGTCTGTTTTGGGGTCTCTCCAGATGGGGTCCAAGCTGAAAACTACCTGCAGTATGCACAGAAACTGAAAGCTCAATCGAATGATGCATATCAACTGGCCCGGACAATGGCCACTAAAAGACATCTCATCAACAAAGAGAGGCACGACAACAAAGTAAAGGCTCAAGATCAACAGCCTGGAGACCGTGCTGTTACGCTAATTTGGGAATTACATGGCAAGCACAAAATTGCTGATAGGTGGCACCATCTTCCTCATGTAGTAGTGGGAAAGTTAGATGATCTACCAGTATACAAGGTATGCCCAGATAATAACTCCAAAGCTGTCAAGACCATGCACCGTTAACCACTTGCTGCCTATCGGTCAACTTATTATTGAAGCTAAGCCAGCAGACATTGCTTCCCCTGGGCCAGTGACTCATGCTTCTTCAAAAAAGAGACAGAGTCAACCTACCCCAGTAGTTACAGATTTAAGGTTTCCCCCTCAGCAGGCCCAGAATGATAGTGACTGTCAGTACACCTCTGATGAAAGTGACTATGGTAATGCCTATTATCCCTCCTATGAGCTGAGTCAGTTGTTTCATGGAAATCCTATGCAGAATCATGGGGATGAAGCCGGGCCTTCTGAACTGCCTAACCCCCCAGCTTCGCCCTTGGAGCCAATGCTCCCTGAAAGTGAGGGAGCAAAGCATCACATCTGAGGTTGCGGACTCTCTGTGTTTTGTGGAACTGTGTGAATTACCCGAAGAAGGGGTTGATGGTCTGAGTCTCCATGGTGACACTCCAGAACTTGAAGAACAGTATGAGAGTGCTGACAGCCCCATTTCAGTGCCACAAAGCCTGATTGTGCCTAAACCTTCTCAATCTGAGGTTCGAGCAGACTTGATAGACCGTAAGGCCTAATCTGCTGGCAATTAGTATGTAAAATGAGCCAACTGGGCACTCGTCAGAAGATCATAATGAGCAAAGTGTTGTGGAACCAGAGCCTACAGAGCAAGGAACTGACAGTGCTCCCAGTTTGGACATTCCCATCCATGCAGAGGTACCCTTCACAAGTGATGAAAGCTCCAAAGTTAGTGCTGAATGTACAGAGACTGGCTGCTCCCCCCAGAAAGACTGGCCGACCTGTCAAGCTAGTACTATGCTTTAGCTATGATTCCCCTGGGAGGCCAATTGCTTTGCCTCTCAATGTGGTTCACAATGGGGTTTACATCTCACCAAGCTCACTGCCCAAATTGAGCTTGACGGCCAATTTCAGGTTACTTGTTTTTCCCCTCTCACCATGGTGCCCCTGCCCCATCTGGCCCCAACTTAGCTGATAGGGAAGGGCCCCCTCTTACATTGTTTAATGTGCAAGAAGCTATTACTTGAAACAATATTGTGATGCTACTAATGTGTTAATCATAGTGGAATCAGCATTACCTGTATGAAACATGCATAAGTATTGTCAATATGGATGTAGTAATGCAAAGTATGTTGAAAGGTATACTGATGTAACAAGCTAATAATATATATGTTTTGTTTATACTGCATTTTTGATACTGTGATGGTACAGACTTGATGCAGATGCCAAGTTTTCTCCAGGCAGTGAAGGGCGTAACCTCCCTTCAGATGGGGGGTTCCTGAAAAGTCTTCTTTGAGCTTGCCTAAAAGCTCACTGCCAGGGTGGTGTCTCGTGTTTTAGCAGTTTAAATGTGACTGCCAGACAGTGCCTGTGTAGCCTCTGTGTACTGTCTCTTTAAGAGCTGCCTGGATTGCTGTCATAATTACTCTGAGAGGGAGCTCTGTTAGAAGATGCACTTATTTGCTGATCATTTGTTAGTGTAGTAATGATACTGCAGTTTGTGCTAACCTGCCTTCTTTGCAGCATGGACACTTCTGTTTGTTTCCATCATCTTGGTCCTGGACTGCAGAATGGGCCAATCAGTACATTTGGGATTCTAAAATGGAGCCTGCCTACAGGGGCTTGGTGGGGCCAAAACTTGTAGGAATTGTAGTTTTGGGCTTTTGGCGCCTAAAATAATCTGGAGGGAGAGCCCTTGTTGTGATGGACAGATCAGCCAACCGAACCTTTTGGATCTTGGGGAAAGTCCCACACTGCTTACAGTTTCAGTTAGCTCTGAGTTGAGAAGTGAAGAAGTAACAGCTTGAGATAGTTCGAGCAGTAATTCATAGTGGATTCACATGGGAGAACTCTGGAAAGGCTTGAGTTTGGCCTGCATGCCTACCTGCTGTTCCTGGGAGGGAACTTGTACTTTTTTTCAGACTGAATCTGAACTTGGAGAGCGAATTAAGCCACTGAATTGTGACCAGGCTTTAACCTGAAGAAGACCGAAGATTTGTTGAATGCGATCGGCCTGTCAGGACTTCCAGCTACCTCTGAACTCCCAGATTGTGTAGAGACTCTGTAATTGTGACCGGAGAGCCATTTGCCTGGTACAGTGGAATTTCCTTACATGTGAATGTGCTGTGTGCTTATAGTGGGTCGTGATTTGGTTCCCCACTGTGTGTCTGAACTGTGTTTTGCTTGCTGGAGGCTGTATCCAGCTCCACGGACTGTCGCCGTATCCGTTTCCATTTGCCTAGCCCTGCTACACTGGCCAAGCCAGAATATCTGCTACGCAGAGAAAGTCATCGATGAGAGACCGGCCTGGGGATCAGCCCCCAGCTCAATGCCTTGAACAGGAACGACGCCTCGGTGATTCCTGTGGGCCCTGCTTCTCTGGACACTACAGCTCAACAGCCTGCAGTCTCAATTTCATCCTGTCTGCATCCAGTATTGGGTATCGTATGTAAATATCAGGATAGCTCCCTGCAACAACAACTAAATCTAAAAGTGTTGTCATCCGATTGTCTTGTTGCCTTTCCTTTCACGAAATGAGCCCTCTGGCTCTGGATTACAAATAGTGTGTGTTGTGCATGTTGCTTTCTTCCATCACAGGGCCCCAACCAGCTGCAATATTCCCAGCTAGCCCACTGATTTCCTACCTGGGTACCCAGAGTGGGTGACTGTGTAGGGACTCTGAACTGCACGCATAACTGTCTGATTAATATAGCTTTTAAGCAAATCAATCTGATTATGCCCCTCCCTTGTTCAAGTCCCCTGAATAAATCAGATTTAACTTTGTTTGCATTTAACCCAACTGTGGTTCCAGTTTGTGCCAAGAGTATTGTACCGTTATTTGCTGTGCTTAACCTTATTTTACAGGGGGTCCCCAGGGTCAAGCTAGAGGAACCAGCCCTGGTGGTAAGTGCAAGCAGTGTGGGTGATGAATAATGGTCATTGTGAAAGTGATTATTGTGTACTGTTCAGCCCACTAGAAGAGAAAAGGGGGGTTACAGTGTTCCATAGGGCTGTGTCCAGGTCAGCTTGACCACTACCAACCCTGACCTCTGGGTGGAGGCAACCATATCAGAACCTAGGCCCCTTAACCTGCAAGTAGCCAAGCAGACAGGGGTAGTAGCCCTTAGGATAACACTGCCTAGGGGTTACATTTATCTTAGGTAAAATACTTATAAGAGGTCTAGCTGATTAAACACAATGACAATAAATACACAAAAGTTTTTACAGCATCTAACAGATAAGTCGGAATTTTTCTGTAGAGATTGGGGTCACAAATTGCGGGAAACAAGGATATGGATGCATGTGGACCTGTAGTCAGTTTCTGATGGGACTGAGCCTGGAGACACCTTTAGACCCAGACAGTAGTGAGTGATACTCTACTTTGAGGACAGATTGTAGGCACAAAGACTTTTTCAAACAGAAACAAAAATTAAGAAATGAAATGAGTGTCAAAACTGGATTAACCAGACTTCCCTTGCAATCCTAAATCCTGAACAAGTGTATTGCAGCTTGACAGAAAAAGACCAGAGATCATCTAGTCTGCCCATATTCCTACTGTTCCTCCAGGGTACTAACCCTCCCCGTTCTATCTCCATTCTCCTCCCTGGTTTGTTGCCCCAGGAGACCACCATTCTCTTTATTCTATTCCATGCCTGCTTGAATCTCTTAACTGTGTTTGCACCCACCACCTCAGCCAACAGACCATCCCAAGGTTCCACCACCCTTTTCATAAAGAAGTACTTCCTCATGTCCCTCCAGAACTTCCCTCCTATAAATTTCCACGTGTGACCACTTGACCCTAAACTGATATTCATGGTAAATAATTCCCAGCATTTTACCTTGTTAATTTCTTTAAGGAACTTGAAGGTCTCTATCATATCTCCCCTCTATCTTCTGGTTTCCAGTGAGTACATATTTAGTGCCCTGGGGTGCTCCTCATAGGATCTGCCCTGCTGGCCCTGAATAATTTTTGTTACTCTGCACTGCAGTGTTTCCAACCTGTTCCTGTTCTTTCTGAGGAGAGGGCTCCAGAACTGGATGCAGTACTCAAGGTGGGTCCTCACCAGGGATCTGTACAGGGGAAGCATTACCTCTTTTCCTCTGCTATCAGTATCCCTCCTGTTACATCCCAGCATCCTGTTAGCCTTGCTATAGGCGTTGTTGCACTGGCTCATTTGTTTAAGGCAGTTGCTGATGTCCTAGATCCCATTCCTCTTCTGTAGTGCTAAGTCTCATTCCTCTCATTCAGTACTCCGTCTTGGGGTTCCTTTTCCCTAGGTGCATTACCTTACATTTTTTGGTGTCAAATTTAACTGCTAGACCTTTGACCATGCCTCTAATTGTTGTAGGTCTCTCTGCATATCCCTTATTCCCTCATCACTATCCACCCTTCCACATAGTTTTGTGTCATCTACAAAGAGACACAGCCTACCCTGGATTCCCTCACCAATGTTACCAATAAACATGTTGAAGAGGACCAGATTCAGGACAGATCACTGTGGAACCCTGCTCATAACCTCCCTTTCCTCTGATTTAACCCTACTGACCACTACCTTGTGCTGCCTTCCTTTTAGTCAACTACCCATCCAGTTCACTATGTTTTTAGCCGCATGAAGGTCTTCCATCTTTTTGAGCAACCTTTTGTGTGGTACCAAATCAAAAGCCTTGCTGAAGTCAAAGTACAGCAGATCTACAGTGTGGCCCTTGTCTACTTCCTTGGTCACCCAGTTAAAGAAAAAAAAAATCAGGTTAATTTAACAAGACCATCCCGCCATGAAACCGTGTTGTTTACTATCCTGGAGCCCATTGCTCTCTAGGTGGCCCACAAGGTCCTCTTTGATTAGTGATTCCATCAACTTTCCCACAATAGAGGTCAGACTGACAGGCCTGCAGTTCCTTGGTTGCTCCCTATCTGCCCCCCCCCCCATGAAGTGGTACAACATCTGCCATTCTCCGATCCCTTGGAACTTCCCCAAACCTAAGTGAGGGGTTGAACAGCCCAGCCAGTGGTTCAGCCAGTTCTGCTGCTAATTCCCTAAGTATCTTCGGATGCAACCTATCTGGTCCTGGGGCCTTACCTATCTTAAGGGCTGCTAACTCTTTCAGGACCCTCTTGCTAGTAAGTATTGGCTGCCTAATTTCTGGGACTCCTTTAATGGCCATTTTGATGCAGCTCTCTGGCATAGACCCACAGTTCTTCTTAGTTAATACTGAGCAAAAGTAGTCATTCAGCCATTCATTTACAACATCACAACTGGGGTCCATGTGTACTTCAGATGTCGACACGTCAGGATGCACAGAAACAGAACCCGAAAACCACAGTTAAGTACAGAGTCCAAGATACTAGAGCCTTACAGTAATCTTGAAATCCAAAATTGCCAGCATAATCTACCACATACACATTTACAGACAGTTTCCAAAGGCTAGTGCAAGCTGCGCTGCTGGTGTAAACACTCCACTATTCCACAGTCACACAGACATACCTCAGGGCACAACCACGACCGCGTCATATACAATGGGGTCTGCAAAAGCATTATGCAGAGATTTCAACTTTAGCTGGTTCTGGAGTCTTTGTTTTGTAAATTCTCTCCCTTGCTTCAGAATGTCTATTTACTGTAGCAGATTTCCCTGGGTTTGGGGGAAAGCCTGTCAACTCTAATTCCTTCTTGTCGTTTCTAACAAATTCTTAAGTGATACAAGTTTCTCTGTCAAAATCTTTACCCCAGAAAATATAAAGTAAATTACTATTGGTTGCTGTCTATTAGAAAACACAACATAAACATGAGCTTTGTAGATTAACTGGGAAGACAGCCCCCCTCAATGAAACCCTCATAATAAAAAGTAGAATCTTCTGCAGATTTGTGTAAGCAATAATACCCAACAGGAAGGGCGGTATTGTGCTATACCGGACCGTCCAGGGGCGTAATGAGGCCCAACGCCGCAGGCGGAGGGCCTTATAGCCCTTGAAGTCTGTATAGCACATACGCCTCCCTGAGGGTATTATTGCATTTAGAAAATGGGCACTGTAAAGAAAATAAGTTTTATAAAAGTGTAAGTAAAAAAATAGTTTAAAATACATTTTTTAAATAAAATAGTTCCTCCGTTGCATTACAATATATGTGTGTGTGTATGTGTGTGTTTTTGTTTTTTTAGATAGAGACTTTCCTTATATAAGTTAAACACACTGTATTTGAGGGCTTTTCCTTCTCACTAATGAGCACCTACCTCGGAGCTGCTTCTGTCTCCCCCCATCGCGATCGCATGACAAAAGTGCTCTTTTACAAAGCCAAATTGAAATATTGACGGTGGTTTCTGCTTTGAGCTCATAAGGGATGGGAAGCACTGAGCACGATATTCTCACTAGAGTTAGCGTTTGGACTTTAGCACGATCGGGTAGAGCAACTGATGGAAACTGAATCCACAGACGCGCGGTTGAAAAAAGTAACTGCACAAGGCAAATTTTCTTTACCCCTGCAGGTGGGAAGCAATAGGAAGTAAAGAGACCCCACCTGTGTTGCATGTCCTGCCATCCCATCCAGAAGCAGTGTGTACCCTTCGTAATTTCACCCCTTACAACACAGAGAGCCACCAGCTCGGGAACAAGCAGCCAGAGTACTCCATGGACATTTTTTTTTTTAATTGAAGATGTAAGATGCAGAGCCCGTGACAGTGAGACCTTTAAGTATGCGCACGGGGAGTAACCTAGTTCGATCGTTTAACGAAAAAAAAAGAAACACACACTCACAGAGAGACCATGGTGCTCACTATCTCCCTCATCCTTTTCACTGTGCCTGTATGATCTTTCAAATTGTTGTTGGCAGCGGGAGTGTGCATTAACCGCATTTGATCGCTTGGCAGGGGCAGTTGGGATAAGTGAAGAAGCGATTGCTATCAGAAACTAAGCCAACTCCTGAAGAGAACATCAACAGTATGATTTATGATTTTTATTAGTAACTCTGCATTTATATATGAGTTTCATTTCACCCGGTGACAGTTTGAGCAGGGCAAGGTTCTCTCACTCGCTAAGGGAGAAAAAAAACATGGCAGATTTTTTTTTTAAACATTCTATGGAACAGTAATCATGGAACAAAATGAGGCAAACAGAAACTGGGACTCCTTCTTTCCCAGTCTCTGTTGCCTCATACCCGACCGGCTGGTTGGTGCTTTCATCCAATCAGAATGTCCATTTCAGACTGCCCATTTTCTAACCACTGATAATGTATCTTAAAAGGACACTGTCAACCACTTTAGGCCTCAAACTGTCCCTAGTTTAAAAAAAATGTATAATTGCTTACATTCTTCAGAGATTCCTGTTCTAGCAGGTTGTTTGTATTTGAAAAACAGATTGCCAACCATACTGATGTTACCACACAAAAATATATTTGTTTACACTCCTCAATCAACTTCCTCTGCATCTTTCCTCAACATGGGAACACCCACACAGTCCTACCCTCTCATGCTACAGTGGTAGGATTGGAGACTACTGCATCATTAGTGGCTGCACTGTTTGTGGATGTCAGTAATGTTCAGTAAGTATGCACTAAGAACTGATCAAAGAAAGGAAACAAAACAAAGCTCAGAAGGAACTGCAGCTAACTGAGGGAATTAAGAATAGGGAAAGGATTTTTTTTTTTGGTCTATAAGTGAGAAATGGTACAAAAAAGATGGGATTGTTAGGCTCTGTAAAGGGGACAGGTGGGTAAAAGAGAATGGGAGAAAAGCAGAAGTACTGAATGAGTGCTTCTGTTCCGTCTTCACTAGGAAGAAAGATTATCGGTGCCACTAAGGGGAAGTAGAGAAGATAGGGGGCAGGGAGCATGGATGAGTTGACAGAGGTGCATAGGGTGAGGAAAGGGTTGCTAGAATTAGGGATCAATAACTCCCCAAGCCAGGATTGTATACACCCAAAGTTGTTAAGTTAGCTGGTGGAGGAACTTGCAGGTCCTTTGGCTGACCTGTTCAACAGTTTACTGGAGTCGTGTGTGGTACCACAGGACTGGAGAATGGCACATGTAGTGTCCTTCCATAAGACTGGTCCAAGGAGGAACCAGGAAACTAAAGACCAGTAAGTCTGACCTCAATCTTCTGCAAGGTCATGGAGATCATACTAAAAGAGCACCAGTCTCGGTGCTTTACACAAATAACAGGATGTTCCCTCACCGCCATGGGAGCTCCTCTGTGGTATTAGCAGATATTTTTATATCCCCGAAGAAAGGGAAGGGAAGGGAAGGAATCATAAATTGCCCCCCAGGGGCAAGCTATGTGATCCCTTTCCACTTCCAAGTTGCTGGTCATGCCCCCGTGTTCCAACATTTCATGATGTATGTATATGAAGAGTGCAGGGGCGTGCTTCATTCGAGTCTATGGAATGTAATTTTCAAACACAGTTTTGACCATTTAACTGACTATTTGGTAAATTCGGAGCCAAGGTTCAACTAACAAGGCTTTTAAAGGGGAAGGGAAAAGAGTAGAGCAAGTGGGCAGAGAGTCCACAGCAATTCATAAGGGGCACTGTGTGGCATGCACCTCAGGGAGTTATTCTGGGTGCTGAATCAGTGCCCTAGTAGCAGCGGGGCTAAAGTGGCCAGCAAACATTGGGGGGGCAAAGACAAAGGCCCTCATGTGGTTGTGCAGGGGAATGGTGCTAAGCTCTTCCCACTGCACAGTGAGGCTACGACTCCAAAAAATATTTATAAGGGGTGGGACCGAGGACGGAGGCCCTGATGTTCATAAATCGGAGGGGTGGAGCTAAGCCTGGGCTCACAGTGTAACCAGGCCGCAGCCCCAAGTGTCCATTCAGGAGGGGTGGGCTAAGCCCAGATAGCAACCCCCTTCACTGCAGGCATGTAGAGGAAACCCCTGGAGAACTTAATTTTTAGGAAAGTCACTCAAGCATCTTCCCTGGGAGATCTCCAAACATCATCCATTGGCTACCCCATTCCCCTGGATTCCTTTCTGACAGCTGGCATGCCTGCAGACTGATAGCACAACCAGGCCTCTGCTGTGCTGCCTGCCACCCAGACCCTGGCCATAGGTGGATACAGCACCCCGTACTAAAAATTGTAATTGTCAAGCCAGTGTCTCTCCCGGGTTTGTAACTTGGGATGCAATTTCACCTGGAAGACTGGACTGTTTGCCTTGGAGTCTGAACTACAGTACAGCAGGGCTTGAACTGCCTGCCCTGCAACCACTTAGACTTTATATCTCCATCAGGGCTGGAACTGCTTGCCCTGCACCTCAGCCATTGCTGGTTCCTGAACTGTTCCACATTAGGGCCTTAACTGTCTGCCCCACATTCAGCTGTGGTCATCTGCATCAGTCCCCTTTCCCCAGACTGAACCATTGCCTTGGAGAAGTGGATGGGCTGCCCAGCTATGGTGGTCCCGCCTCCTGAATTGTGTGCCCTATGATAGGCTGCAAGCACTTGCATCCTTGAGTCCAGGGGCCACCTTCCATTTTGGGTGGCCCAACTTCCAGTGCCTTCTGCTCAGCCCGCAAATGACCTCCGAAGACATGAAAAACTGCAGTAGTCAGAACAGCAATAGTTAGTCCCTGGTAAAGTTAGCCTAAGAGTCACCCGGTCTCAAGGTAGTGATCTTTCATTTGCAGTACGGCAGTTAGGGAGTTGCCATGTTTTTATTTTGCTTGCTCTAGGTGGCCATAGATCCCCTCCTTGGCTGTGAGACAACCCACCAGTGACCTTCCCAAGAACCCATCACCGCAGCAGAAGGACATCTCTTCAACCGGTTTCCATCCTTTCCATGCCTGCCTCTTCAGCTTCTGGACCAGCATTCATCCTTCATCTTCTTTAGCTCACTTATCCTCTTCATCTTGCTGCTTCCACTTTTCCTGCTGGCCAATGGGACCGATCAGCCAGCAAGGTACTGTACTGCCTGTTATCCAAGCCAGCTAGCCACTACATGCTCCTCACCTAAAAAACTGCTCCTCCTACTGGACTGTCATACCATAGACTGGTGCACTGCTAATTACCCTTGACCAAGGTATTTAGATATTAGTTAAACTGCTAATGGTAGTATCCACAGATGTAGTGCACTAGGTGACCCTTTTGAATATACATTACATATCTATACATATACATATATATATATATATATATATATATATATATATATATTTTTTGCAAAAACTTTGTTAATGCATCAGTTAGAGTTGTTTCCACACTGACAAAAGTGTGGAAATTCCACGTTAGGGTTGCCACCCCACCACCACCAGGAAGTGGGTTGTGTGTTGGGTCATCTGCTAACTCTCACCCATTCCATGTGTAAAGAAGCTGTGGTGATGCAGTACAAGAAGAATGGGGTGAGATTTAAACCGACCACCGATGCACACTCGATGCCTGGTGGTGTGTGAAAGAGGTGAGGGTGAGTGGGGTGGTAACCTAATGTGGAATTTCCACACTTTTGTCAGTGTGGAAACAACCCTAACTGATGCATTAACAAAGTTTTTTTGTAAAGGATTTCCTTTCTTTTTTTAAAAGTGTAATGTAAGTAGTAACTGAAATGTCTTGGTGGAAGTGTGGGGCCCCACCAAGCTTCCCATTTGTGCATAATGGTATGTGTCTGTGGGGGTGTGGGCCCTCCAGGCCCTGCGCTCCCACTTACACATAGCTATGGAGCCATACCTCAGCCCTATATGGCAAGGAGCCCTTGTAACAGTAATTTGTCCATATCTCAGGAACTGTAGCAGCTAGAAAAAAATTCAAGTGTTGTAATCGTGAAAGTGAGTAGTTCATGCAATAATCAATGACCGCACCTGTATCTCACATCGTTCCCGAGATATGGGCACCGAAAAGTGTTGTGACTGCTAACTCTGAAGGCATAATAGTGGCCTACACACATGAAAATGAGCAATTGGAACAGTAATTCACAAATATCTCAGGAACCATATAAGGTAGAAAAAAAAACTCAAATTTGATGGAGTTTTATGGTTTTCCAACTTACCTCTCTGCTTAGTCCCCCTTTAGGGGGGACTAAGAATTTTAGCAATGAAAAGTCCGTATCTTGAACTGGGAAAATTCAGAACTTTGGAATGCTGCAACTATGAGCCTGTTGAACATTTTCAAACCAAACCAAACCACTGAAAGGCACATCCGTGGCACTAGGGCTTCCTACCCTGAAAATTTCATACCAATAGCATAATCCACCGTCCCACTATCAAGTGACAAAAAAAGCAACACATAGCAAAATTCTCCTCTCTCTCTAATGGGAATGTTAGCGTGCACAAAAAAATGTTATTGAGGTCATGTTTAGAGTTTGCGCAATTGTTTGCGTGGCAATAAAAATGTTTGCGCGATCAAGGAATGAAAACAGTTTAAAAAACATATTTCCGGACTAGCTGGGTAAAAACTAATACCATAGGCATGTTCCTCGGGGCCCATTTAGGTAAACCCAATGGTAGATGTGTTGAAAAGTGCAGTATTTTATGAGTTATACCATTTTTTCTCTCTCGCTAACTGAAAACAAGATGGCGGAAGTATAACAACATTTTTGGCCATGCTCGATCAAAAAATGTGATCGCGATTGTTTTCGCAGTGCACATATAAATTTTCCCATAGGCTATAATGGGACAGAAAAAATGCATCAACTTTTGAACGGAGCAATATTTTTTCACCAGATCTTCAAAAGGCACCAGTGCAGCCCAGGACACATGCAGGCAACCCAATTTGAACCCACTCAAATGCATTCTTCAGTGCATTATGGGTGGACAAAGAAATAGCAACTTTGGGGATTTTTCACTTTTTGAGTGAGCTACAATTCTGCAACTGTACATCCAAATTTCCAGATCCGGAGATCTATGGCAGATCTTTGTACATTCCAAATTTCAGGCAAATGGGATGAACGGTTCAAAAGTTATTAAAGTGCAACATTTGAGGTTTAACATAGAAATGGCTCACAACCCTAAGTATAGTGACACTACTGTGCCACTATAATATATATATATGTCCGTGTGTGTGTGTATATATATATATATATATATATATATATATACACACTGTATATATATATATATATATATATATATATATAAAACTACCTATATATAGACTGAATCTTGTACAGATATAGTTGCCTTCCTTTTATAGAATTTTTTAGTGCATGACAACCATTGTAAGTGCCTTTCATACTGCAACTAAGTAACCAGTTATTTTTCCAGCATAACAAGTGGCTGTTGCAATAAATATGTTTGCTTACACCTGGAAATGTTGTGCATACCTCTTCTTGGGAAAAAGAGATGAACCACCTACCTAAGTCTGGTCACCACACATGTACTCCCTGGAGGAGAGGAGAGAGAGGGGACACGATAGAAACCTTCAAATATTTGAAAGGCATAAACAGAATGGATATGGAGAGTCTCTTCAAGCTCAGTGAGAATCAAAACACGAGGAGGCATACTCAGAAGTTGGGGGGAGGTTTAGGAGGGAAAGGCTTGTAGACACTTCTTCAAGGAAAGGGTGGTGGCAAGTTTGAATGGGCATTCTGAGGAGGTGGCTTCGCTGAAAACAGTAGCCAGCTTCAAGAGAGCCTGGGACAGAGTTAAGAGGAAAGAAAAGGACAAGAGGAGGGCAGATGGAGTGGAAGGGCTGATTGGGGAGGGCAGGCATGGTCATTAGCTGATGCTGAGGACCCTGCAATAACAGCAGACTCGATAGACCTAATAGCATTATTCTGCTGGCTTTGTCATACGTTCATATGTCATATCTATTTATCTATCTGTCTGTCTGCCTGATCTATCTATCTATCTATCTATCCATCTATCCATCTATTTATATTTCTATTAGTCTGTCTATCTATCTCCCTTTCTCCCTCTTTGGCTCAGCAGTCATTTCGCCAGAATGAGCCCATACGTCTGACATTCAGAATTATTTATTTTTCCTTTTTAACAACTCTATTTATCCTCCTCGTGGAGCAGATCTCCGTGATCTCAGTCTACCAGCACCCACACCCCCTGGGGCCGGTCTGGCACCCCCACAGAGCTGGCCATTATCACTCATGCTACTCTGTGGTAGAATCCTCCTGGTAACCGGGGGGTGCAGGCATGGCCATTAGCTGCCAGATCATCGCTCCACCAATTTCCGCCTGGTTTTGCCCCTTGTGGAGTGCAGGCAAGCAATGACATTTGGGCACTATGTGCCGACGTCTGCCGCACTCTGCCCCCCTTTCTGCCATCACTCTAGTGGTACCCCCTCAGTCATCACCAGGGGCCGCCACAGAGCAGGGGTTCCCTGGATCCCTCCCCAGGATAGGAGAGCAGTCCTATAGATGCTCGAGCCTATCCATTCCCTGCCAACCCCTGGCAGCCCAGGCTCACATCCAAACCCAAGTCACCAGCATGGCGCGAGGTGTGGCGTCCAGCGCCTCAACCCTCAGCACCACCGGGCCAGCCCTGATATCCAGATTTAGAAGGGTTTTTTTTATGTAACATTTAAACCTTGTAACAGGGACCAAAATGAATTGATCCTACTAATGAGTTATGGGCTGAAAAGTTATGTAGACTGCAAAACCCCCCTCATTGTATATGTGGCATGGTATCACTGTAATAAACTGTAAATGGGAAGAACTATTCACCCTCTCAAATATAGAACTGAAGAACATGTCAGACCCATAATGAACAACAAATTGAACAATGCCATAGGGGTGCACTGTAACTGGTGCCACCTGGCAGACCTAAGGCCTGCAATTCTGGACCCTAGAATTTGTACAGCCACTATACAGAGACAGTCACAAATCAAAAATCCTCCACAGAAAAAAATTAAATGGATAATGAGGCTAAAATGCTATTACCAAGAGGTCTTTCTGAAGAACTTAACCTCAGACCTTCTGTATACTATAACTAGTGGCTATTAAAGTTCACAGTGCATATCTGCCTGCTCATTTTACAAACTTTTCCTACTTAGGGGAAAAAACAGGGCTCACCTAGTGAGCAAAAATTATTATGAAGAGTGATTTGCTCCTTTCTGTGTTTAGCAACACCATTTGCAAATAATATATGTCTGTCTCTATCTGTCTATCTATCTGATTCCCCAGGTGTATTTCTATTTGTAGGTCTTCTGTTTGTCTCCAGTTCTGCCTTACTATATTCAGTCCATTTTCTATCTTTTTGGCACATGGGTGCCACCTGCTGACCTTGTACTGTATCTTACCTGCAGATTATGCAGAGTATTTTCTTTCTTGTTTCTGAACAAGGTGTCAGGTTAACCCCTGTGATTTAGTAATACTCCTATATTTTTGTGCATCAGACCCCCCCACCTTGAAACCACAGTGACATATTTTCCTTCTCTGGATTTTTTTAAAGGGAATAACTGATTTTCAGGAGGACTGTTGCTGGCTGGCTGGGCGGAGGGAATTCTTTGCCCAGAGACAGAGTAGACAATCAAGTTTGTTTGAAATTCAGTTCGAATCTCTATTTAAATATTCACAAAGCCATTTTGCCTGTTCATTCTGCTTGTGGTGAGGAAAGGTAGGAGGGTGAGTTTTGCTGTTGATTTGGGATTAACTTAGATCTTTATTTAAGTCTGTAACTGATTTTTTGTTGTGAGTTTGTTGTTGGTTTGGGAGTAGCTTAAATCTTTGACTCTGTAACTGATTTTTGTTGCGAGTTTGCTGTTGGAGTGGGAGTAGCTTAAATCTTTAACTCTGTAACTGATTTTTATGTTTGCTTGCACTCATGCACATGAAACATTATGTAGCAGCTTAGGAAAGAAGTGGGTTGTGGAGGTGCAGCACTCTGGCAGCCAACAGGGGCACTGCATTTGGGGGCTTGGCACTGGTGGACCAATGCAGGCCCAGTGTCTTGATGACACTGCTTCTGCACAAGTGCCGCCAAGTTAAAATGTTTTCACTGCTGCAATAAAAGGTCTGCCTCGTCATTGCAGCATCAGCCATTTCACTGCAATGAGGGAGTGATCCATCATTGCAGGGCGGTACCTTGCTGTCAGTTGCACTCCCCAACCCAGGACATTTGCCGCGGAGGCCCTCCCCCATCGGCACACTGTAACCCCTCCCCATTTGTTGTGTGCCAAGGGGTGCCCAATCCTCCCAGCAGCATGTGCCCCCAACAGTCTTTCTACAACGGGGGCCCTAATCCCCATTGGCTTCAGTCCCCCAGTTCAATTTGCTGACGGGAGCCCACTCCCGCTCGGCATAATGTCCTCCAGTTTGCTGTGTGCTGAGGAGGTGTTCAATCCCCCTCGGCTCTCCCCACCAAATAAAAACACTCAGGTGACACACTGGGGCCCACCCCAGCATGCCAAATGTCCCTAAAAAAAAAAAAGTCCCAAAGAAAAAAAAAAAAAAACAGTCTTGCAATGTTTTTTTTTTTTTTTTATAACTTCCTATTAAACAGAAAATGGTCCCTCGTAGACTTGGTGGCCCTACCCCAACCTGCACCCACCTCTGCGCACCCACCTCCCACCCCCTCACCCCATACTTACCTTCGAGCCCAGCGCAATGGCTTCGTGGACCGGGAACACATCTGCACTCTTCAAAGCCGGTAAGCTGTACAATGGCTAAAATAGGATTTTTTCAACTTTGGTGCATATCGCGGGCATTTTTGTGAATCTTGGCACCAAATTTTCAACATGGGGTTCTTGGGACCCCTCCTCATGAATTCAGTCACTATCATTGCGTTATTGGGTCCTGAAAGGTGATTTTTCGGTCATTGCGTGGAATCACCATTCGGGACCGATTAGTGAAATGACAGTGTCACTGTTCATGAGGGGGGGCTCTCAGAATGCCCATGTTGCAAATTTGGTGAAAAAATTCCAAAAAATGACTGTTTTACGAGCATGTGTTGCACAGTTTCCATGCACACTTGCAACTTCACGAATTTGTAATATTTTCAGTCCAGATTTTCAACATTGGCATTTTTCCATACCTCCTTATGAACAGTACAGCTGTCATTTTTCATATCCTGGCTGAAATGCATTTTCGCACTTCAGGCGCTGAATAGCGCGGCCACTGTGGGAAATCAATGCTCGGGACATAGTAAGAAAATTACAGTGATGCTGTTCAGGAGCAGATGTCATAAAATGCATATGTTGAAAATTTGGTAATGAAAGTCCATAAAATGACTGTGTTACAGGCATGCATTGCACTGTTTCCACGCACCCTTGTAACTTTACAAATTTGTAATATTTTCACGCCAGATTTTCAACACTGGCATTTTTTCACACCTTCTTATGAAAAGTACAGCTGTCATTTTTCAGATCCTGGCCTAAATGTGGTTTTGCACTTCTGGTGCAGAATAGCACGGTCGCTGTGGGAAATCAGTGTTAGGGACAGATTAAGATCGAGCGACTGAGAGAGGAGGATTGAACGAGCTCAACTGAGCTCTGTCTGGACTGCTGTGGCTTACTTTGTAGGCAGAAAAAGGCACCAACACAGGCAGGAGCCCAGTACAAAAGGGCAGCCTGCAGCACCGGGAGAAACATAACGAGCGAGTGACAGGGGGGAGTGAGCCAGCTCAACAGAGCTCTGTCAGGACTGCTGTGGATTTCTTTGTGGGCAGAGAGAAGTGCCAACGCAGGCAGGAGCCCAGTACAAAAGGGCAGCCTGCAGCACTGGGAGAAATAGAAGGAGTGAGTGAGAGAGGGTGAGTGAGCGAGCTTAATTGAGCTCTATTGGGACAGCTGTGAACTTCTTTGTGCGCAGAAAAAGGTGCCAATGCAGGCAGGAGCCAAGTACAAAAGGGAAGCCTGCAGCACCAGGAGAAACAGAACAAGCGAGTGATAAAGGAGGAGTGAGCGAGCTCAGCGGAGCTCTGTTGGGACTGCTGCAGATTTCTTTGTGGGCAGAAAAAGGTGCCAATGCAGGCAGAAGCCTAATACAAAAGGGCAGCTTGCAGTGCAGGAGACACAGAATGAGTGAGTGGGGGGGTGGCGAGCTCAACTGAAACTCTATCGGGACTGCTGTGGATTTCTTTGTGGACAGAAAAAGCACCAACGCAGGCAGGAGCCCAGTACAAAAGGCAGCCTGCAGTGCTGGGAGAAATAAAAGAGAGTGAGTGAGTGAGAGAGGGGAAGTGAGTGAACTCAATGGAGACCTGAAACAGCGAGAGAGAGAGGTGAGCAAGTTCAGCAGTGTTCTGCCAGGACTGCATGGGTTCTTTGTGGCGAAAAAGGTTAGCGTGAGGCAGAAGCCCAGTACAAAGGGCAGCCTGCAGGCGCGGGAGACACAGAACAAGCAGAGAGAGAGAGAGGACTGTCAGAGCTCAGCAGAGCTCTGTTGGGACTGCTGTGGATTTCTCTGTGGGCAGAAAAAGTGCCAATGCAGGCAGAAGCCCAGTACAAAAGGGCAGCCTGCAGTGCTGGGAGAAACATAATGAGTGAGTGAGAGAGGGGGAGTGAGTGAGCTCAACGGAGCTCTGTCAGGACTGCTGCGGATTTTCTTTGTGGGTGAAAAAGGCACCAAGCATGAGGCAGGAGCCCAGGCACAAAGGGCAGCCTGCAGTGCTGGGAGGAAATAAAGGGTGAGTGAGAGAGGGGTGAGTGAACTCAATGTGGCTGTGTCAGGACAGCTGTGAACTTCTTTGTGCACAGAAAAAGGAGCAAAGGCAGGCAGGAGCCCAGTATAAAAGGGCAACCTGCAACGCTGGGAGAAGCAGAAAGAGTGAGCGAGCTCAACAGAGCTCTGTCGGGACTGCTGTGGATTTCTTTGTGGGCAGAAAAAGGTGCCAATTCAGACAGGAGACCAGTACAAAAAGGCAGCCTGCAGTGCCGAGAAAAACAGAACGAGAGAGCGAGTGAGAGAGGGAGAGGGAGAGTGAGCGAGCTCAAGAGAGCTCTGTCAGAACTACTGCAGATTTCTTTGTGGTAGAAAAAGGCGCCAACGTAGGTAGGAGCCCAGTACAAAAGGGCAGCCTGCAGTGCTGGGAGAAACAGAATGAGTGAGTGAGAGAGGGTGAGTGAACGAGCTCAGCAGAGCTCTGTCGTCGGACTGCTGCGGATTTCTTTGTGGGCAGAAAAAGGCACCAACGCAAGCAGGAGCCCAGTAAAAAAGGGCAGCCTGCAGCACCGGGAGAAACAGAATGAGCAAGTGAGAGACTGGGGAGTGAGTGAGCTCAACGAAGCTCTGCTGGAACCCAGGGTCCTCTGTAGTCCTGTATTACAGCAGGGTCTCTGGGGTGGAGACACAGCAATGATTGGATACTTTGAGGAGTGCTGTAATAATACAGATTTAGTTCTGTTTTTTTCTGTAACTGAGCTATACTGCTATGATTGCTGTAATAATACATATTTATTTGTTCTGTTTATTTCTCTGAGCTGAGTAATACTTGGAGTGCAATAGGATTTCTAACTGGGCTAAGTGAAACTATATGAAAGCTGAGAACAAAAAGTATGGTAGCTGAGGGGTGAAAAATGGACAAGGAGGCTTTAGGATTGCTACAGTAATACAGTATCTAACGGATGAAATTTGAGACTGAATTACCCCGGTTGGCAAGGGGCCAGTGTGGGGGGGGGGGCAGGAATTTGAGTAAATAGGGGCCTAACAATTGTATCAGGGTACAGAACCTGGGAGTAAGAGCCCGTAACATAAGATGGGAGCCAAAATGGGGCAGGTACCACAAGTCAATAGGGCGGGCATCTTTGGAAGGGTGGTTGGGTGTACAGGGTGTGAGTCTGCCATGATCCTGGACTGGGCTTGGAGAATGGGAGGGGGGTGTATGATCTGTAGATGACTGGCTAGTTTGAGGGAGGAACTGTTGAGGTTAGGGAGGAGTCTAAGTGGCAGGGCAGATGAGTATGGTAGGCATCCTGCCTGGGGGGGTGGAATAGGGGATGGCAAGGGGGGACGGAGGAAGAACAGCTAGGGACTGAAACTGACCCCAGTATCAGAGGCACTAGCAGAAAAGAGAGGACAAGGGAGGGGGTGCCCAAGGTGAGGTGGGGGCCTCCTGTTGGGGGGAGGAAGAGACCACAAGGAGTACCAGGGGAGAGAGCAGATGGCTGTGGGTAGGGTGGGACCAGGGGTGGCACAGAGGGGAACAAGTAGAAGTGTGGAAAGAGATGTAGGAGAGGTATCAACTAAGAATAGATTCGAGCCTCTGCTATGGGAGAGAGAGGAGGAGCAGTAACATACTGAAGGGGGAGGACAAGCAGGGCATGAGAGGGATGGCAATAGCAAGGTGCTGCATTTTGGGATGAAGAACCCAAGGAGGACTTACCAGCTAAGGGGAGTGCAGCTAGGCCAGACAGAGGAGGAGAAGGATCTGTGTGTGCTCATTACAGGGTCAATGAACAACTCATCACAGTGTAGGAAGGCAGCTGCAAAGGCCAACAAAATACTGGGTTGTATTGCAAGGGGTATATCCTCAAGGAGGGAGGAGGTGATTCTGCCACTGTATAGGTCATTAGTTAGACCACACCTGGAGTACTGCGTGCAGTACTGGTGTCCGTATCTGAAGAGGGACATTAAGTTACTGGAGAGGGTGCAGCGCAGGGTGACAAAGATGATCAAAGGTCTGGGGGACTTATCATAGGAGAGGAGGTTGAAGGAGTTGAACATGTACTCACTGGAGGAGAGGAGAGACAGGGGTGACATGATTGAAACCTTTAAATACACGAAAGGAATAAACAAGACAGGTACAGAGGGGCTGTTCAAAGTAAGGGAGGAGGGCCGCGGAGCCATGATATGAGACTGGGCGAGGAAGGTTCAGGAGGAGATGAGGAGACACTTTTTACAGAGAGGTGGTGGCTGGGTGGAATGCGTTACCTGCAGAAGTGGTATGCAGTGAGACAGTGGACTGCTTCAAACGAGGATGGGACAGGACAAGGGGGAGGGTTAATGAAGGGGAAGGGTGGAAGGGAGGGGTAGCTGCAGAATAAGGGGTGCTAGCTGCACATTCGAGCAGACTTGATAGACCTCTAGGCCTTTATCTGCTGGCAAATTTCGTATGTTCATAGGGAAAGAGATCGCAAGGACAAAAGGGTAGAAGGTGGGCTAGTAAGGAAGGAGGGGGTGGTGACTGGAGGAGAGAAGGCTACCGGAAGGGAGAAGGATGGGAAAGGCATCACTATCAGGGTAGAAGAGAACAGGGGCGCTAAATCGACAACAGTGGGGATAGGAGAGGGGTTGGAAATCAACAGGGGAGAAAGGGGTGTCGACATGGGAAACCCAGTAGGAGGTAGTCAGGCCGGGAAGGGGTTCAAGGGAGATGAGAGGAATAAGGCAGAGAAAAGGGGTGAAGTGGACGTAGGGGGTACAGATATAGAAGTCACAGAGGGTGCAGCTGGTGGGGGTAAGAGGCAGGGAAGATCGAATACTAGGGTGGTGGAAGGGGCATTAGAAGAGAAAGGGGCTAAGGGATTGGAGGGTACTCATCCTAGGGGATTGCAAACTGAAAGGGGTGAGATGGGCAGAAAGCTGAGGCTGGGAGTGGTGTACAGACCACCAGCCCAGTCTGGGAAACTGGATGGGGAGTAGGCAGAGCAGACAAAGAGGGTGTGTAGAAGGGGGAGTATGGTGATAGTGGGGGATTTTAACCTACCACAGGTTGACTGGAGCACCCCATCACTAGCAGTACCAGGGAGCAGGTGCTCCTTGATGCATTCCAGGATGGCCTTCTCACGCAATTGGTAAGTGGGCCTACAAGGCTTGGTAGCACTCTGGACCTAGTACTGGCAAATGGGGAGGTGGTGAGGGAGATAAGGGTGGAGGATCCACTAGCAGGTAGCGACCACCAAACAGTGTGGCTTGTTGTCACACTAGGCAGGGAGACGGGAGGCATGGACACTAAGGTGGTGGACTTTATTAGGGTGGACTTTGGGGTGATGGGAGCAATACTGCAAGGAAGACTCCTTGATATAAGGCCGGGGATGGATGCAGAACAAAAGTGGGGAGTCATAAAGACTGGGATAACAGAGACCACAGTAGTCTGCACCAGGGCCAGGAATAAGAAGAGCAGAGGCAAGAAACCATTCTGGCTGAAATAAGGAAGTGCTGCAAGGAGTGAGGGCAAAGATGGCTGCACACCGGAAGTACAGAAGAACAGGGAATGCAGAGGATAAGGAGGCTTTTGGGAGTTGGTCAAGGGAGGTTGCCAGGAGGGTGAAAAAAATGTAAGGCCTCCAGGCAATTAAGTTCCACACAGAGCATAAAAGGACAGGAAAGGGACTTTTTTAGGTATGTCCAGGGCCCCGAGTTTCCGCGATTCGCGGATCCGACAAACTGCAGAAATATCCAGCGAATTTGCCATCACCATGAGAATTCATGGACCAGCCGGAACAAACGTCCTCTTCATTTGCTGCATGAGGTGCCCCAATCCCCGATCGGCTTCCACTCTCCCCTCCAAATGCTTGTATGCCATGCTGAGGCCACCCAGCGTGGCAAAAAATCCTTGCGGCAAAATTTCAATCCCGTCGGCTTCACTGTTCCCCAAATGCTTACATGCCACGCTGGGAGCCCAACCCCAGTGTGGCAAAATGTCCTTGTCGACAGGGTTGCCCAATCCCCGGCCAGCTTCACTGTCCCCCCAAATGCTTACATGCCACACTGGGAGCCCACCCCAGCTTGGCAAAAACGCCTTGACAACGGGGTGCCCAATCCCCAGTCGGCTTCACTGTCCCCCTCAAAGACATGCCACGCTGGAGCCCACCCCAGCGTGGCAAAACGTCCTTTGCCGACGGGGTACCTAATCCTGTCGGCTTCACCTGGCCCTCCTTAGTGTAATTAAAAAATAAAACCTGCAAAAAAACCTTCCATCGTTGCTTTTGCCCCTCCACCAACCCGCACCCACCCTTCTGCGTATCATTCTCCCCACACACCCTCACCCCATACTTACCTCCGACTCTGGCGAACGATCTTCGTGGACCGGGAACACGCTCTGCACTCTTCAAAGCCGACCGCGGAACTGAGGAAATGCCGGTAAGCTGTATAATGGGCAGATAGAGGAGCGTTCAACTTCTTATTGCATATCTCAGGCATTTTGGGATTTTGCAATCATTAACATGGGGTTTTGGGACCTTCTTCATGAATGATATCACTGTCATGGCGTTATTAGAACCGAAGGGTGATTTCGCGCAGTGACTGTGCACAAATCACCCTTCGGGACTGAATACCGCCATGACAGTGACATCATTCATGAGAAGGGGGCCCAAACCCCCATGTTGAAAAAAATTTGCCAAAATTCCAAAATGACTGTTTAACGAACGCATGCTATGGAGTTCCCATGCAGGCTCGTAAGTTCGTGAAATTTCAATATTTTCAATCCAGAGTTTCAACATTGCCATTTCACCACACTGTCTTATGAGTAGTACAGCTGTCATTTTTCACATCTCACCCAAAATGTGTTTCCACCCTTGTAGCGCAGAATGGCGCAGTCGGTGTGCGAAATCAATGTACAGGACAAATTAAGAAAATCACAGTGACACTGTTCATGAGCAGAGGTCTTGAAATGGCTATGTTGAAAATTTGGTGAAAGAATTCCTAAAAATGACTGTTTTACGAGCGTGCGTTGCGCAGTTCCTATGCAGGCTCATAGGTTTGCGAATTTTCAATATTTCCACTCCAGATTTTCAACACTGCCATTTTTCCACACCTTCTTATGAGTAGTACAGCTGTAATTTTTCACATCTCACCCAAAATGTGTTTTCGCACATGTAGCGCACAATAGCACGGTCGGTGTGCGAAATCAATGTTCCGGACAGATTAATAAAATCACAGTGATACTGTTCATGAGCAGAGGTCTTAAACTGGCTATGTTGAAAATTTGGTGACAAAGACCCATAAAATGACTGTGTTACGAGCGTGCATTGTGTCAGATATGGCAAAAAACACAAAAAAAGGAAAAAAATTAAGGGTAAAAATGTGCCTCAGAATTGCCGCAGAAATTGGTGTTGAGTGTCGCAGAAGTTCTGCGGCAAATGAGAACCCTGCCGCAGAACTTTGCTCCGATGTGCCGCAGAAAAATCGGGGCCCTGGGTATGTTCAGGAAAAGAAGAAGTGCAAGAAACATATTGTGAGAATAAAGTGGGGAGAGGATTGGCTGGAAAAGGGGAAGGAGCAAGTGGAAATTCTAAATGAGTACTTCTGCTCCGTTTTCACTAAGGAGAGGGATGGCCCACTACCAGAATGGGCTGGTGTGGTGGGAAAAGGGGGGAATGGACAAAGTGATCACAGGAAGCAGGGTGCTAGAGGGGCTGAGGGCAGTAAGGGTGGACAAGGCACCAAGTTCCAATGCCATCCACCCCAGGGTGCTGAGGGAGATGGCGGAGCTGTTGGCTGAGCCACTGGCAGATCTGTTCAACACCTCCCTGGAAATGGGGTGTGTGCCCTAGGACTGGAGGGTCGCCTCTGTGGTGCCCATACATAAGAGTGGGACTAGGGAGGAGCCAGGAAATTATCGGCCGGTAAGTCTCACGTCCACAGTGGGTAAGCTTATGGAGTCGATACTGAAGGAGAGGCTGGTGGCATTCCTAGACAGCAATGGCCTCCAAGATGGGCGGCAACATGGGTTCATCTCAGGGAGGTCTTGTCAAACCAACCTAACAGAGTATTGTGACAGGGAGACAAGGGAGTAGGACAGGGGCCATGCGGTACATGTCCTGTACTTGGACTTCAGTACGGCCTTTGATACAGTGCCTCATGGGAGACTGGTGGGGAAGCTGACGGCAGTAGGGGTGGGGAAAAAGCTGACTAAATGGATAGAGAACTGGTTACAGGGGAGGGTGCAGAGTGTGATGGTGGGGGAGCTCTCGGTACCCAGAGCAGTGACAAGCGGGGTGTCGCAGGAGTCAGTGCTGGGCCTGGTGCTATTTGGGCCTTTATCTCTGATGTAGCACACGGAGTGTGGAGCAGGGTTAGTATGTTCGCACATTATACCAACTTGGGGGGTGGTGGTGGATGAAGAGGACGGATGGGGAAAACTGCAGGGGGACCTAACCAAAATAGAGACGTGGTTGGTGGAGTGGCAGCTAGGATTCAATGCAAAGAAGTGCAAGGTGATGCACTTCAGGGCTAAGAACCAGAAGAGGGACTATTAGTTGGGGGTCAAAGAGGAGGAGAAGGATGTAGGGGTCTTGGTAACTGGGAGCATGAGCAACTCATCCTACTGCACGAGAGTAGCAGCAAAAGCAAACAGGATGCTGGGGTGCATCCCAAGGGGGTTCTCATCCAGACACAGGGATGCGATCCTACCTCTCTACAGATCATTGGTCAGACCGCACCTAGAGTACTATGTGAAATACTGGAGGCCATACCTGAGGACAGATATACAGTTACTGGAGGGGGTGCAAAGCAGGGCAACAAAAATGTTAAAGGGGATGGAAGGAAGGAAAGAAATATGAAGTTAGGCTGAAGGACCTCAACACATACACACTAGAGGAGAGGAGGGATAGGGGGATATGATTGAAGCATTTAAATACCTGAGAGGGTAACTAAACCTAGCACCAAGGGGGTGTTTAAACTGAGGAATGGAAGACAGATGAGTGGGCATGGACTAAGGTTGAAAAGGGAACATTTCAAGAGGGAAATGAGGAGGCACTACTTCTCTGAGAGGGTGGTGTCTAGTTGGAATGTGCTGCCAGAGGGGGTGGTAACATGTAGGACAGTCAATAGCTTTAAGGAGGAGTGGGATAAAGCAAGAAGAAGAGTCGGGGGCAGAGATGGGACAAGCGGGGGAGGAACTGAGGGGGAGAAGGCTGGGGCAGCTGCAATCTAGGGTGCTAGCTGCACACTTGGGTAGACTTATATAGACTGATTGGTGTGTTCTGCTGGCAGATTCATATGTTCATATGTAAAATCACAGTGACTCTGTCCATGAGCAGAGGTCCTAAAATGCCTATGTTGAAAATTTGGTGACAAATGTCCATAAAATGACACTGTTACAAGCGTGCGTGATGCAGTTTCCACACACCCTCGTAACTTCACAAATTTGTAGTATTTTCACTCCAGATTTTCAACATTGCCATTTTTTAAGACCACCTTATGAACAGTACAGCTGTAATTTTTCACATCCTGCCCGAAATATTCGTTTATACATCTGGCGCAGAATACCGTGGTTGCTGTGGGAAATCGATGTTCGGGACAGATTAAGAAAATCATAGTGACAGTGTTCATGAGCAAAGGTCACAAAATGCCTATGTTGAAAATTTGGTGAAATAATTCCACTAAATGACTGTGTTACACGCATGCATTGCGCAGTTTCCACATAGGCTCGGAAGTTTGAGCATTTTTAATGCTTTCACTACAGATTTTCAACATTGCCATCTCTTCACACCTCCCTATGAATGGTACAGCTGTCATTCTTCACATCCTGCCCCATCTGTGTTTTCGTACATCTGGCACACAATGGCACGGTTGCTGTGGAAACTCAAATTTCGGGACACATTGACAAAATCAGAGTGCCACTGTTCATGAGAAGAGGTCCCAAATGCTTTCATGAGGTGGGGGCCACAAAATGCCCATGTTGAAAATTTTTGTACTGCAAATACCAACACATGCCTGGGGCATTAAGGTTTCTAACCAAAACGTCCCACGCTGTACAGACTGACAGGCATCAGGGGTGTGCCTTTGGATTGCCAACTGTAATACACATGCCATTCCAACCCTACCACCCCACCTTGCAGCCACTGACAGTCATCGAGCTGTGCCTTGGACTCTTCAGCCCCAGAGTTCACCCCATTCTATAGTGCACCCATTTCAGCATATGCCCTTTTGGACACCTCAACACTTGTCGGTGTCTGCAGGATAGGGTGAAGTGAAATGGCATGAACGTTATGGGCGACAAACCAAATGCATGCCCCAAATGCCTGTCCATCTCCGCAGGGTGGAGGTGGGGTTGGCGTGATGTTCAATACTTCACTGCCATTTCTACTCTGCATCTGTCTAACTCCTGCATTTCCAATGCTAATACCAGCAAGCAAACATTCGGCATTGACAAATGCTTGTTTGTTGTGAGTTTGCTGTTGGTTTGGGAGTAGATTAAATCTTTATTTAACTCTAACTGATTTTTGCAAATTTGCTGTTGGTTTTGGAGTAGGTTAAAGCTTTCTTTAACTCTGTAATTGATTTTCAGGAGGATTCTTGCTGGCTGGGGGAGGGGATTCTTTGCCCAGAGACAGAGCAGCCAATCAAGTTTGTTTGGAATTCAGTTTTAACCTCTGTTTAAATGTTCACAGAGTCATTTTGCCTGTTCATTCTGCTGCAGAGGTAGGAGAGTGAGTTTTGCTGTTGATTTGGGATCAGCTTAAATCTTTATGTAACTCTGTAACTGATTTTTGTTGTGAGTTTGCTGTTGGTTTGGGAGTAGGTTAAAGCTTCCTTTAACTCTGTAACAGTCAGATTTTCAGGAGGACTGTTGCTGGCTGGAGTAAAAGCCCCCGCCCCACCCCAGCCTTTCTTAAATACTGGAAAGCCACTGGGGGTTGAGCTTGAAGGCTGTGAGGGAGAAGCTTGTGGAGCTGCAAACTGCCCATATGAATCAACTCTGAAGGCTAATAGGTGGTGAAAAGTTCAGACACTCAAGCTTTTACTGGCTGGATTTTAGGGTTTAAATGTTTTAAAGTTGCAAGTTTGAAAGTCAAACTGACAAGCTTGGGTTAAGGAAGGGGGTGCACCTGCAGTTTAAGAGGGACGGTGAATATGGCATCCGAAATCTCGTCTATAACATACTGCGAGATCTCGGTTGGCACACCGTCACTTAGCAACAGTCCCAGAAGCAGTACATTGAAGTTCTTTTCAGCCAAACAGCTCCTCCTAACCCCTTCAAATCGTTTTTTTTTTTTTTTATAAAATGGATTTCATTATATTGTTATCCTCAGTGGGCTCTGCCCCCCCATCCCCATACCAATTCCCCAAAAGTAAGCCCCCCACACCCTCCAAACTGTTTTTAATTAGATTCCATTACTGTCATTGCATGACAGAACACTACGCTGTTCAGTCCAGAGATTCTCGTAATACCATCGCAAGGTTCTATGCCTGTAAGGCATTCTCATAAAGTGCAGCCAGGCCAGGAAGGGTAACTGCATATTTTAAAGTTGAAAGTCTAAAGTTCAAACTGACAAGGTCATGTATAAATGTGTTAACTAGAGTTACTGAGCTAGCAAGCTAGGGACATTGGGGTAAGGAAGGACTCGGAAGCAAGTTGTAGGGTCACATATGTTATTCAGCTATTGCTGTACAGACTGTGTGATAAGAACTGAGGTTATGTTTAAGTGCAAATTATTGAGGGATGGAAAATGGAGCATTATGAGGGGATCACACTGAGGGGTGGAGGGGCACAAATAAGGTTGGCAGGAGACATCAGAATAGTGGATGGAATGAGGGTACCATGGAGTGAGGGTGGCAGGCGAAGGGAAAATAGTGGGGTGCAATGGTTGGGGGTGGCTGTTTGGATGAATATACTATGGAAACTGAGATTGTCCAATTTGTTACAGGCTGAAGAGACTGGAAGAGAAGGTACAGGGGCTCTGGAGGGAGCTGGACAGAGTGAGGGAGAGGGAGCTGGAGCAGGATGGATCCTGGAGAGGAGTAGCTGGGAAGAGCAGAGGAGGAACAGCATGGCTAAATACCGTGAGGATGTAGGGATGGGGGTGGGAGTGAGGAGAACAGAGGGGCAGCAAGTGGAGGGAAGGCACGGGGCAGGGGGAGGAGGAGACGGGCACCACTGCAGGGCAGCAAGTAATAGGTTTGCAGTGCTGGCAGTGAAGGTGGTAGTGGAGGTCTTGGAGATCATGGGGGAAGGGGATAAGAAGGGTAGTGAAGGCCCAGGAGTCAGGCTCGGAAAGGAAGAAGGTGGAAGGGGGACAGCAGGGTAGAGACAGAAGGAGAGGTGGAAACAGTGGGGGAGAAGATGTAGGAGGTGCAAATGGTGCAGCTAGAGGTAATAAGGAGCAGGGCAGTGTGGACTCTGGAAAGGTGGACAGCGAAAACAGGAGGAGGGGGGTTATGGGACAAGAATAAGGGGGTACTAGTGCTGGGGTATTCTATACTGAAAGCGGTCAGATGGGGTGGAAGGGGAGAAAGGCACAGTTGCATCTGGGTTGAGGCTATTCCAGGGTTGACTGTGGCAGGGCAGGCACTTCTCAAGTGCACACGGAGGGAAGGGAGAAAGCTCACATAGTGATGCACATGGGTACAAATGACTTGGTGGGGGGAGATGGTAGAGGTGGTAAAGGTGAGGTTTGAGGAGTTGGGTAGGCAGCGTGTGGAGGTGGAGGGGGTCGGTGGTGTTCTCTGAGGTACTCCCAGTACCATGTGCAAGTACAGTGAGGAAAAAAAGGATAGAGAAGTTCAATGAGTGCCTGAGTGATTGGTGCCATACCAGGGAGTACGGATTAGTGTCTGACTGGGGCAGGATCTGGGGCAATAGTGACCTACAGTATACACAGGGGACAGGTTACATTTGAGCAGGGAGGGGAAGGGAGTACCAAAACAGGTAATAGAGGGATATATTTCAACAAAGGTGGATTTAAACTGGGGGCGGGTGGTGAGGGGACTGCTGATAGGAAAGTGGTCCAGAAAGGGGAGCCTAGTGAGCTCACTCCCCCAGTTATGGGTAAAGGCAGTGGGGAAGTGGCACAGGGAGGGATAAAGGGTGTGAAGAATAGGGGTTGGGAAGGGGAGGAGACAGGCTGGAGCATGGCCCCTCTGAATGCAAGAAGCCTAAGGAATAGAACAGCAGAGTTACAGGCTGTCTTGGCGTGGAGGGGGGGGGGGTGGACAGTGTAGCCATCACAGAAACGTGGGCCACCCAGTACCAGCACTGGAATATGATGATCCCGGGGTTCAGGTTATTCAGAAAGGATAGGGCTAAGGGGAATGGGGATGGCACTCTATGTAAGGAAAGGGATAAAGTGCGTAAGGGGAAGAGGGGAGGACAGACGCACTACGAATGCCATTCAAAGATGCAAAGAATAGGACACTGAGAATGGGGATGGTGTATAGGCCATTGGCTTAGGAGACTGACCTGGATAGGGAATTAGCTGAACAAATTAAGAGACTCTGCAGGAAGGGGAGCACAGTGGTGATGGGGGACTTCAACCTATTTGGGGTGGAGTGGGGCACTCCATCTACCATGAGTGCAAGGTAGTGGGTCCTGCTAGAAGCATTTCAAGACAGCTTTCTGACACAGCTGGTCCCGAGGTTGACCCAGTTAGAAAGGACTCTGGACCCTTGTAATGGATAATGGGGAAGTTGTAAGGAATCTGGAAGTGGAGGAACCACTGGCTGGGAGTGACCACTATTTGGTGTGGTTCATGCTCAGCATGGGGAGGGAAACAGGGGGCATGGGTACAAGGGTGACTGAGTTTAGGGGAGTGGACTATAAGAAGATGGGGGAAATTCTGGGCAGGCACCTGGCAGAAATGCAACCACACATGGATGTAGTCCAGAAATGGGACATCATAAAGGAAGGGCTGGCGGAGGCAACAGAGTCTTGCACTAGGAAGAAAAGCAAGAAGGAAAGGGTAAAGAAACCCAGTTGGCTGACGCAGGAGGTTATGGAAGGGGTGAGGGCCAAGAGGGCAGCATTTTGAAAGTACAGGAAATTGGGAAGGGGTGAAGATAAGGATACATACATGGAGAAGTCCAGGGAGCTTACCAGACTGGTAAGGGCAGCCAAGGCATCCAGGGAGCTGAGACTGGCACAGGGAATTAAAAGTGAAGAAAAATGCATTTTCTTCTACATTGGAGAGAGACAAAAGAGGAAGGATCAGCTGGTGAGGATTAAGAAGGATGGGGGTGGGTGGAGAAAAGGGCAGAGCAGGTAGAGGCACTGAATTAATACTTCTGCTCTGTATTTATGCAAGAGAAGGGGGCACACCCAGGCGGGGTGGTGGGGGAGGGACAGTCTGATGTAGGGATTACAGAGAGCAAGGTACTAGATGGGTTGAGGGCATTGAGGGTAGACAAAGCACCTGGACCTGATGGCATTCACCCTAGGGTACTAAAGGTGCTGGCAGAGGTCCTAGTGGGGCCACTGGCCACTCTGTTCAATACCTCCCTGGACATGGGATGTGTACCACAGGACTGGAGAATGGCCCATGTGGTGCCCATCCACAAAAGTGGCCCAAAGTATGAACAAGGAAACTATAGGCCAGTGAGCCTCACATCAATCGTGGGAAAGCTCATGAAGACCATACTAAAAGAGAGGCTAGTGAGCTTCTTAGAGGAAAACAGTCTCCATGATGATCAACAGCATGGGTTTATAGTGGGCAGATCCTGCCAGACAATCCTTGTAGAGTACTACAACTGGGTGATGCTGGAACTGGACAAGGGCCATGCAGTGGATGTCCTGTATTTGGACTTCAGCAAGGTCTTTGATTCAGTGCCGCATGGGAGGTTGGGGAGGGGAAACTGGAATATGTGGGGGCAGGACCAAAAATGGTGAAATGGATCACAAACTGGCTAAAGGGAAGGCAGCAAAGGGTGGTGGTGGTGGGGGGACCTCTCATTACCGAGAGCGGTACCACAGAGATTGGTACTGGGAAAGGTGCTGTTTGGGATTTTTATCGACGATATCTCACACAGGGTCCACAGCAGGATCAGTCTGTTTGCAGATGATACCAAGATGGGAGCTGTGGTTGATGATGCAAAGGGGTGAAAGGGGTTGCAGGAGGACCTGACTAAGCTGCAGGAGTGGGCAGAAACATGACAGTTGGTGTTCGACTCCAAGAAGTGCAAGGTTATGCTCTTTAGAGCCAGGAACCAGGGGAAGGATTATTACTTGAATGGGGTACAGTTGGGGAGCTCCACAGTGGAGAAGGACCTAGGAGTGATCATTACAGGGAGCATGAACAACTCTGCTCAGTGCAGGATGGTGGCAACAAAAGCCAACAAAATGCTGGAGTGTATTGCAAGAGGGATCTCCTCCAGAAGGAGGAAAGTTATCCTGCCCTGTATAGGTCATTGGTCAGGCTCCACCTGGAGTACTACATGCAGTACTGGTGCCCATTCCTAAAGGACAACAACAGATTGTTGGAGGGGTTGCAGCGAAGAGCCACAAAGATGATCCAGGGATTGGAAAGCAAGCCCTATGAGGACAGACTGGGACAGTTGAATGCGTATTCACTGGAGGAGAGGAGGGATGGGGGGATATGATCAAGACCTCTAAGTATCTGAAGGGGATTAACAAGACCAACATAGAAGGGATTTTTCGGATGAGAAGGGGGGGATATGAGACGGCAAGACTGAGATTGAAGGGGGGGGAATTCGAGAGGGAGATGAGAAGGCATTTTTTCACGGAAAGAGTGGTGGACAAATGGAACACCTTACCAGATGAGATAGCATCCTGTAAGATGGTGGGCAGTTTCAAGAGGGGTTGGGACAGAGGATGGGATGCTGGGAAGGAGGGCAGGAGGAACAGCTGCTTGATGAGGGCTAGCTGCACACTCGAGCAGACTTGAGAGACCATGAGGCCTGTTTCTGCTGGCAATTTCCTATGTTCGTAATGTTTTCAATGGCAGTTCTGGTAATTTACTGTCTTGTGGGGGGAGATTTCATGGTTAGCAATCACTGTGAAACTATCATAATTAATTTTTTCTCCAACACGATGCCCCACTCTGGATGCTGCAGCAGAAGCTCACTGACAGTGTTGAGCACCATTAGGTACCACTATACCATTCTGTCACCAGCTATTTTCTATATGAAGAAAGAAAGTGACAGTCTAGACTTAGAGATAACTGTACATGTTCTGCTGCTTATACCTGTAACTCTACGAGAAGTAAGGTTGCCGTAACGTTAAAGGGAATCCGTATATTTTCTTATGAAGTTATTGTGATGGTTACTATTAGGATTCAGTATGTAAATTGCTAGGTTTTATTTAGAAAATGTTTTTAGTAAGACTGAGAAATACATTTAAAATTGTATTGTGGAGGCATCCATTTTGTGGACAGAATGGGTGCTGTGATGATGCCACTGCCTCACCAGCTCTAACAGCATGCAATTAAGCAGGCAAAACAAACTGCTCCTGCAAACAGGGATCCTGTTCTATCATTAAGAGAAGCACTGGATTTTCTTGCACTCTGCCAAACATAAAATCCTGGGTGTTCCTCAGAATATAATAGAATCGCTAATAACACAGTCAAACTGTTCTCACCTGCTACACTGCACACTGTTAACACTGGTGAGGCAGTGACATCATCATAACGCCCTTCCTGACAACAAAATGAATCTTTCCACATCCCTATTTAAAAATCATGTTTCTGTCTTACTGAACACATTTTCTAAATATAACCCAGCAATTTACATACTGGATCCTCAAATAACCTTTACAATAATTTCATAAAGAAATGTACAGATTCCCTTTAATAATGGTTATTATGTAAAAGATGAACTTATGGTTTTATATTAGGCCATTTTACACATTAAATATCGTCAATAAGGATGTCTAGCATGACATGAAAAGAATCAGTGGCATTATCCTAGGTAATGACTTTCCCAAAAAACATTGGCTACAATTTCCCTGTTGTAATAAACTGGGTTGTGGTCTTTGCACAGTTTCCATACTGTGCATGTCTGTTTGTAGAGGTGAATCAGCAACACTAGTTTTTTTATGAGGAGAGAAATTACCTAAAAGCCATGCCCAGGATTCAGGCATCATCCCCTGACAAAGCCTTTCTGGAGATACGTAGCAGTGTCTGATCATGCCATCTGCACTCTGCTGTGCCATTATATGTGGAATTCAAAATAAATTTAAACTTCCTCCATACATTCTTCTCTATGCGCCATTTCTTTTTCACTTAGAGGGAGTGAAAACACATGCTTAATCAGCACAGCCTATGGCAGCTAGGGATACAGAATCAATAGCACTGGCGAATATACTGCATCAGCCGAGCCCACTTGCATAGCTGAAGGATGGAGGTATCTCCAAATCAGAGGATGTGAGTGGAGGTATAAGTGGAATGGGGAAAATCCACAGGCTTGGTACATCAGATGATGGCCACTGTGCCCCTCGGTCTCTGATGCTCCAGGATCTCCCATTCTAACCAGTGCATTATTCAGCCTGCTTTCATTCTGGAGGCAGCATGAAGGGGATGAATTAGAAATCACTGGCAATCTAGGAACCGGGGATACGTGAAGGTGGTTACCAGTCTCAGAGGTAGTCAGGGCATAGTTCAGCCTTAAGGAGTAAAATGCTAGTGGCATGTGAAAGCAAAAATAAACTATATACTTTAACCAATCCAAGCACAGCTTTCACAACATTTGATGACATCGCAATGGCCTGTGATTCAAACTGTTGCACTTCAAAGTGTATGTCATAACCTACAACAGATCTGATCATATGCCCTGGGTGCACTGTTAAGCATATAACTTTGTTTCCTGTCTTCAACCATCTAGAAATAAAAGTTACATACTTACTGTAGCTGTTGAACTTCCTGAATACTGTATCTTCTCCTTAGATTACCACTAATGGGTCTATGGAGGAGGAACTAGAACCCTGAAGGAGGCAGAACTTCTCCAGAGGGCTCGCAACATGAGTAGACCCCATGCACACACCACTGCAAGCACCTGCTGGTACACACCAGCACCAGCCCCAAACGCTTCAGTACTTTCTTTTACCAAGGAGGTAAGCAGCGTGAACCTAACAAATAACCCATGCAATTAACCTGTGGGCATAAGATAGCCTTGGTGCCCCATGTAAGAAGGACCGCCAAACCCAGTAACATAGTGTCTTCACAGTCCAAACCAAGTTCAAAGGGGTTGAAGACCAACACAATACTGGAGTGAGTCCAGGGGATGGTGGGCATGATAATTTATGGAGAAGATATTCAGGAAGATCAACAGTCATGTTAAGTATGTAACTTTCATATCTTTCAAGAATCAATCTTCTCCATAAATTCTCACTAATGGTCAGAGTACCAAGACCACAGAATGTTCCCAGGATAAGGAAGGCTGTAACTCAGGGCTCAATCAGCATAGTAATCTTTTCAGAATTGTCCTGCCAAAGGTAGCATGCTGCCTGGCGTGGACATCCAGGGCATAATGTTTGGTAAAGGTATGCACTCTGCTCCAAGTTGCAACTCTGCAAAATTCTCCAACAAGCACGAAGTGTCTCTCTGCCAGGTAAGTCTCAACCTCTCTGATGGAATGGGTATGTATCTTGCCCTATAGTTTAACCTAAACCATAGCATTGCAGTGGTTAAGGTAGTTTATAGTCCAGGCTGAAAAGCACTTATTGTAACAGCTTGTCCCTTTCAGGTAGATTGAGAAAGATGAATAAAACTATAATTTTATACAGGTAGCATATCATTAGGGAAAAATTTCCCTCTTTAAAATACAGTCTTGTGTCTTGAACATTCCAATTTCTATAAAAACAATACAAGATAAATCACAAATAACAATTGCAAGCGTTAGAGAAGTAGCACTCCAGTTCGCAGACAAAAGCAGATACTGCTGGCAAAGTACGAGCAGAATAAAGTGATTTGTTCCAGTATAAGGCAGCCTGAAAACTCAGCAACCTTTCTCCCAATTTAGTATTACACCTAGCAAAGCTAATATTGTTAATGTACACAGATCTATTCAGATCACAGACTTGATCTTTTTCACAAAATACAGTACGGGTAATGTAATGATTAGTTTCAGCCAGGTTTTAGCAAACCTTGTAGCTTTCAATTATGGTTGAAAGAAACAAAGAGGTATTTTGGCTGTCTGTAGTCCTTAGTGCTGTCCAGGCAAAACCTAACAACCCTCTTAACATTCAGTGAGTGGAGAGTCCTTTCTCCCTCATTCTGGAAGTTGGCAAACAAGGTAGGCTGGATTATAACCTGATTAAAATGGAACTATGTGGGCTGTGTACTGAGAACTACATTATATTTACGGAAAACAGCTTATGGAAGAATCTGTGACCAAAGCAAGGATTTCAGACACTCTACATGCACAGGTGACAGCTACCAGAAATGCTGCTTTTCAAGTTAGAAACTTCAAGTCACAATTTGCAATGGGCTTGCAAATTACCATATCCAGCACAAGGTTGATAGCTCAGGGTGCCACCAGCTGCAGAATACCACTGAGGAGCCTTTCAAACTGTGGCAGCTGTGCCAAAAAGAGAGTATCTACAGGTTTGAGGTATACTTAAATAGCACACAAGCAGACCTTAACTGTGGAATACTGCAAGCCAGTATCAGAAAAGTTGAGAAAGTACTCCAAAACCTTTTCAGGTGGACACCAGAAAGGGTCCATGGTAGTTTGGGAGCACCGGATAGAAAATATTTTCCACTTGGCTGTGTATGTCTTCCTGGTGGAAGGTTTATGTGCATCCAATAGTATTTCAGAGAACCTAAGAGGTACCTTGTACTATGAACCTGTTCAAGTCTATGTCTTCAAGAGTCAGAGCTGAAGGTGAAGGGAAAGCAGGTTGGGATGGCCTGTCTGGCTCTGGGTCAACAAGTTCGTCCAGAGTTGCAGAACCTTCAGTTTGCTGACTGAAAGTCAAGTCAACATAGGAAACTGTATCTTCTGGGACCACCAGTATCATCTTGCACGTGTGCTCATCCAATCTGAACAATTTCTGTATGAGAGGGCCTAGAGGAATGCATACAGAAACAAATGGATTTTCCCATGACAGGCTGAATACATCCTGACAGAAAATGCCTTGTCCTAGATTTCTGCAGCAGAATCAAGGCAGTTTGGTGCTGAGTGAGGACACAAAAAGGTCTACATCAGGGGTGCCATGCTCATCGAATAGCAATTTCAATGCATCTGATGACAGTGATCACTTGTGAGGATTTGCCTCTGTTCAAAAAAATTTGTGTACCAGGGTGTTCTTAACCTCTGGCAGATAGATTGCTTGGAGCAAAATCCCCTGCTCCAAGCACCATTCCCACATTCTCACTGCCTCCCTGCAGGCAGAGTAACAGTGTGTTCCTCCCTGCTTGCTTGATACAGTACATGACAGACCTTGTGTCTGTCTGGAGGACAACTGTCTTTCAACTGACTAAGTCCATTAGGGCTTTCAGACCATATAGGACTGCATGCATCTCCAGCACACTGATGTGGAGATGTGTTTCTTACAAGATCCAGACACCTTGTGACTGCAGACTCTGGCAGTGGACTCCAAATCTTGGCAGGGAGGCATCAGTGGTGAAAGTTACCTCTGGCTATGGTGGGGAGAAGGTGAAGCCCTAGAGAAGGCTGTCCTCCACTGACAACCACATCAGAGACCACACCAGAGGACTGGTCACTTGAATGTGACAGTTTTGAGGGTGCAATGCCTGTGACCACTGGGTAATGAACATCCACTGAGCTGTCCTCATGTGCAGCCTTGCAAGCAGCACTGTGAACACACTGAGAAGGCTACTAGGCCCAGCATGTCTTGCATGGAGTGGGCTGGCATAGTCTTGGGTTCCAAGATGTAGCATGCCTTTGCAAGACTGCCCATATTCTGCTGTCTGGGAGGAAATCCCAAGCCCAGATTGTGTCCAGAACAGCTATTATGAGTAGCAATTCTTGGGAGAGCTCCAGCTGAGACTTTGAGGGATTCAGCAGGACTTCCATGGATGTTAGTAACTGAGAGGCAATTCTCACTACCTGCTCCTTCTATCTGGACAGGCTTGAAATTAGTCAGTAATCTAGATATTAGAAGACTTAAAAGACCTAGCTTTCTGAAGTGCACTGTGAGTACTGCAAACACTTTGTAAAGACTTACAGTGCCAAGGAAAGCCCAAAGGGTAGGATTCCGAACTAGAAGTGTTGCCCTTACACACAGAACCAGAGGTACCTGTGGTGGTTGGGTTGCACCAGTACATACGTGCTGCGTACATCCTGAATATCCAGTGATGCTAGCTAATCCTGAGGCTATAAAACAGCATCCACTCAGTAACCTATTATTGTTGAAAACAAAATAAAGAGACACTAAGTCAAAACCACACTCAAAGGAAAATAGACTGGTAAAGAGGCTGTTTGAGAAGCATTCCATCTCTTTAAGAAGAGACTGGCTTCTAGGTTGCTTAGCAACCTTTTTCAACATCTTGCGAGATTTCACAAACAGACTCAAGAGGAAGCACTAGCACAGTGGCAAATACAGCTGCCAAACAGGAGCGCCATTTTCAAAAGAACCTAGCTTTTTTCATTTGGAGTAAACCTGATTTAAGGTAAGCAAACTAAATGCTTTTATAGCATATTTAAAGATTGCAAGTACCGAAACATAAGTAAAACCAACTAACAGTGTTAAACACCCAAAGTAAAAATAGCATTTGCAAATTATGTCTCCTCGGCCAAAAGGAGACAAATGCTCCAAACAGACTAAGGTATGCCACTATGCTAAGTAACTTGGGGTCAGGCTTTTAAAGAAGCAGCAGTTAAAACATACCAGCATTTCTTCTGACTTCAATAAGGGATAGATATAAGGCATAAAAAATGTTTTTTGTCTTTATAGGCATTTGAAACAAGTTATAGGATCTAATCAATCCTAACTATAGTGGCACTACCATGCCACTATAATAGAAGCACTACCTTATACACAGAGAAAGCAAAGCTGTATAAAGGTAGAGAATATGCAACCCTGATGGTGAGGCATTACTTTGAATTTAAAATAAATGTAAAAATGTTTACGCAAGATAGAAAGGAAGATGTACATAAACACCATAAAAATTGTAAAATATTTATGTATTACCAGAAAACAACTTTTAAACCCTGTGAACAAGCTCCATTGGGGAGCGAAACATATGGGAAAGAAAAATAAACAGGATTGAAATCTACCTGTTGCACTGAGAAGTGTACTTCTTTAAAGGGCCCCTTTAAAACAATGGAATTTTAAGGTAGCAAAGATCCCAGCGAAATAAATCTTGAATTTTTCTCAAGTCAAGTGTTTGTTTAGATTTCTGATGTCAAGAATAGGTCACATGCCCCCTGATTTCTTTGGTACCAGGAAGTAATGGGAGTAGAAAGAACAGTTACGCAAGAACTTCCTGTAACAGTAGATCTTCGAGGGGATCTCAGTCATCAGGTACCACCATAGGAACCTTCGCTATCGGTGAGGGGGAAGCCACACAGAAGATTTTTCAGCAGTACAACTGGGGCCACCTACACTGTCGACATCCGATGTCCTCAACCCAATAAAGGTGTGAGTGGCCCCACTCCCTCCTATGAAACGCTGGATACACCAGACAGCCAGTTCCTAGACAGAAGCCCCAAGAAGGGGTATGGTGGGAGGGAAAGCTTACCTGATGGCTGAGATCTCCTTGAAGATCTACTGATATGATAAGTTCTTACATAACTGTTCTATCTTCTTCGGGGGTATCACAGTCATCAGGTAACACTGCAGGAACAAGTCCCAAGCAGTTACTGGTGCAAGCAGACAGTTTGGAAGGAGGGCTCTCCATAAACTTAAGACAGAAGTCCCTGTAGCACAGCCCTGCCAAAGCCTCCACAGTCTCTAGAAGCAGTGTCCAGACTGTAGTGCTTGGTGAATGTATGGACGGTATTCCAGGTGGCAGCCGCACAGATGTCAGTGGCTGAGACCCATCGGAAACAAGTCACAGAGGTAGCCATACCTCTTGTGGATTGGGCTTTGACAGCACCAGGCAATTATTTGCTGTACTTGTTGTAGCAGAACACAATGCAATTTGCCAACCATTTGGATAAACAATGCTTAGAAACAGAAGTACCCTCTCTACCTGGGGCAAAGGAAACAAACAGCTGCTTTGACTATCTGCATTCATTGGTCAGAAGCAGTTTGTACTTCAAAGTTCAGCGCACATCTAATGTACAGAATAGAGCAGTGCTTCCTCTGGACTGGCATGCTCCAGAAAATAAACAGGAAGGTGGCTAGAATAGTGGAGTGTAAACTCAGAGACCACCTTGGGAAGAGACTTAGGATTTGTGTGCAAACAAACCCTGTCTTTGTGAAAAAAACAAATAAGGCTCCACGCACCAGAGGGCCTGAAGCTCTGAAATCCTTCAAACAGAAGTAATGGTAACCAAAAATAACACTTTCCAAGAAAGAAAGCATAAAATGCAAGTTGTGATTGGCTCAAAGGGAGACAGTATCAGTTTTCCAAAACAAAATTCATGTCCCAAGCTGGAACAGGAGAACAAATTGTGGGTTTCAGATGTAGGATGCCCCTTAGAAATGTACGGGAGACATCCAGTTGAACAATCGTGCAGTCACCCATGGGCTCATGAAATGCAGAGATAACCAAAAGGGACACCTTGAGGAAGGAATTCTGGAGACATGAGTCAGAGAGAGAGAGAGAGAGAGAGAGATAGTTCAGGTAGTCCAGGACATGGTTCACCAAGCAAGTAAAAGGATCCAAACTGTGTTTGGCAGTCCAGATGGCAAATCACTTCCACTTCATGGCATCTGTGGCTAGAGTGGAAGGCTTTTGAGCAGCCACTAGGACATCCACCACTCTGTTAGAGACCCTGTACCTGGCAATGGCTATGTCCGCAGGAGTCAGGTATGCAGATGGAGGGATCTGAGGTTGGGATGGACCAGAGACCCCTGAGACTGGGTCAACAGGTTCCTGCAAAGAGGAAAAGAGACTGGAGGTTCCTCCACCATCTGCTGAAGCAGAGAGAACCAAATCTGTCAGGGATAGAAGGGAGCCACCAGGATCATGCTGCCCCCTCCATCAGCAACTTTATTAGCACCCTCTGGATTAGAGGAAATGGAGGGAAGGCGTAAACAAACCTCCAGCTCCAGGGGAGGGACAATGCATCTCACCAGAAAACTCCGGGCCCTGGATCTAGCGAGCAGAAAGTGGGCAGTTTTGCATTGAGTGGGGACACAAAAAGGTCCAACTCTGGATGACCCCATCTGTCAAACAAGTCTTCTACGACAGATGAAAGAAGTTCCCATTCATGCATGCTGGACTGAGTCCTGCTGAGACTGTTCACCAGAGTGTTTGGCACACCTGGCACACGGACTGCAGAGAGTATCAAACTGTGATCTAGTGCCCAGTACCAAACTCTCATGACCTCCTGCATAGAATTGGAAATGAAAATTTTGTGCTTGTTGATGTAGTCTCTCCACTGAGACTGCCCTACTGCATCAGCAGCTGGCCCAGAACGAGGTGTTCCTGAAAAGCCTACATGGCATAGAGCACCACCCTCATCTCCAGAACACTGATATGCAGGGAGGATTCCCACTGGGAGCAAGAGCCCTGGGTCTGGAAGGGATCTAGGTGTGCTCCCCAGCCCAGACCTGAGGCATCTGTGGTTAGGATCTATTGCAGGGAGGAAATCTGGAATGGGACGCCCTGAAGCAGAGTCAAGGGGTCTATCCACCACTGCAGTACTTTGTGTACTGGGGGAAAGACCAGGATCAGTTGGTCTAACTCATCCGTGTGTTTGGTCCCACTGTACCTGAAGGGTCCACTGGAGGATACACATATGAAATCTGGCTAGTGGAACAGTGGGTATGGCAGATGCCATTAGACCCAGCAATCTGAGGTATACCCTGGCAGGAATGTATTGACTTTGGGTGACTTCCTGAACCTGAGCTATGAGGCATTATGCCTTGTTTTGGTGCAGAAAGGCCTTCCCCTGTGCAGAGTCCAGAACCTTCCCTATATACTGCTGCCTTTGGGATGGTATCAGAACCAATTTGGGCAGACTGACAGTGATGTCCAGGGAGTGGAACAGCTGGAGAGTTTGCTCCAGAGTCAGCAAAAGCTGTTCCAGGGACATGGCCTTTAGGAGCCAATCATCCAGATAAGGGAAGACACGGAGTCCCTCCATTCTGATAGCTGCTGTGACTGCTGCTAAGCACTTGGTAAAGAGTAGCAGCACAGAGGACAAGCCAAAAGGCAGCACTTTGAACAGGTAATGCTCACCATGAAAGGTAAATTGGAGAAACTCCCTGTGAGGAGGAAAGAACGAGATGTGCAGCTGAGTATTCTGCATGTCCAGTGAGCAGAGCCAGTCCCCTGTCTTGATAAGAGGCATCAGGCCTGGTAAAATTACCATCCAGAACTTTTCATACTGGACATACAGACTGAGGTCCTTTTGGTCCAGAATAGGCCTCAGATCAATGACCTTTTTGAGGACCAGGAAAAACCTGAAGTAAAACCCCTGGTTTCTCTGGTGCCTGGGCACTGGCTTGATGGCCTACTTGCGCAGAAGGGACTGCACTTCCTCCTGGAGAACAGACAAGTGAGCCAGAGGATTACAAAAGGATGGAGGTGGGGTCTCTGGGGGCTGCTCGATCAGCTCCATGGTGTGATCCCTTTCTATGATTTGCAGATTCCATGCATCCGAAGTTATGGTTCTTCACTGATTCAGATGGAGGGAGAACTGACCTCTAACCACCGCCTCCTGGTCTGGGACAAGAAGAGGAAGGTCAAGCAAGGAGTCAAGTAGAGATGGAGCCAGCCGCAGGGGCTGGTCTCTCACTTCTGGGGCACTTGGTCGCCACTCCGGCACCAGTTGGGGTGGGCAAGGGAGCCTGGGCTCTGTGTTTTCCCTGTGGCCGAGGAGCTGTCCCAGACCTATTGTTTGTTTTGTGAAAAGGAGGCTGCCCACTACCCCTTGTCCTAGACATCAGGGCCAAATAGATTGTTGCCATTAAAGGGGCATTAAGCACTTTCTGCTGCAAATCGTCTGCAAACCCAGATACTCTGAGCCAGAAGTGAATGCAGTTGCTCTGGCAATGGTGTCAGCCATGTCATACAGGGCTCTGAGGAGATACTTACTAACATCCCCAGCAGCTTGAAGGCACTGAAGCAGTTCCTGCTTTTGAGTGCCTTCCAGAAGGGCCTGGGCAGCAGCCTTGCCTTCCTTTCAGTTGGCATTCTGGTATTTTACCATTCCTGACAGATAGTTTGCAATCCTCAAATCTAGAGTAGAAGAGGCATAAACCCTTTTACCCAGAGGTTGATTCTGCAAGGCTCTTTGTCTGGGGGAAGGAAACTAAGGTGCTTCGGCACCTTAAACCTTTCATGAGCTGCCTTGATGACCACTGACTTTGTCTCAGGCTGGGCAGCATAACAGAGGAGACCCGGGGGGGGGCATGGTAAAGTTTGTCTGCCCTGCGGAGCATAGCTGGCTCCATGTCTGGTCTGTGCCAGGCTGCTGTGGCTGCATTCCTCGAGGCTGGTAAAATTGGAGGAATGATCTTTGGGGGAGGTTCTGGAATCTCCAGGAAGTTCATCAATTCTTTCCTGTTGGCACCTTCTTGCTCAGTGTGGAAGCCCATTGCTGAGTGTCATTGAGGCACAGGTCAGGAAGCATAAGAAAACCAGGAGCAGTTTCAAAATTCACAAGTAGCATTTTATTATTAATAACAGCAAAATAAAAAAATGCTAATTGTTCAGTACAAGTATTTACAATGGCAGTAAAACACAGAGTTTTTCCTTCTCAATTTCTCTCTCTCTCTTTCTCTCTCTCTCTCTCTGACACACACATTGCTGCTCTTTTTATAAGTCTGTGCCTGGGAAACTCGTTAAGAAAACAGCATGCTTCTCAGACAATGTTTTTGTAAGTTTCCAATGTTCTTGCAGGTGCAGCAAAACAGTACATGGTGACCCAGAACAGACCTCTTGCTGCCAGCATCTCAGAGAGCTTTCAAATTAGCTTCTCAGGTTAACCCCTTGAGTGCCAAATAGCTTTGCAATCATTTTAACAGTATAACTGTATACAGTGTTAAACAAAGGATCCCAGTATCACATACAGTTTTACACAGAGATTCACATATGTTTTTATACCCTGTAGATATGCAAGGGGAAGAAAAGACAGAAATAGTAAGGAAAGGCAGAGAGATAGTGAGAGGCGGAGAATTAAGAAACCATTGGAATAATTAATTCCGAGGTCTCACAAGAAAATTTGGTTGTGCAACCAGACAGGCAAGAGACAGAAAAGGAGAGGATAGAAAAGACCCTTGTATTTAAACTCCTTCTGCATAACAAATGGGGCAAGGCCATATTCAACCCTCTTACGCTGAGGAGAACTGCTTCATCACATTGAAAAATGTGGATTCCTCAGGGGGAGACCTGTAAGTATGCTTTACAGCGTCCTCACTGATGGAAGAGGCTATAGATCTGTCAGAGAGCAGTATCTCTTCCTCTTTTTCTTCTTCCTCATCATCAGGAAGAATGAGGCCCGGATGATACTCCTCCTTGACGTCAACCTCTTCAACATCTGAGTCTATGTCAGATGCTCTGACAATGGCCCACAGGGAGCTTTCCAGGGCTGGAGCATAGGTGTCGATGACAAAGCTGTCAGTGAGGGGGGCCTGAAGGCACCCAGCTGCTGCACTATCACATTCATGAACTTGATCAGGAGTTCATTCAAGACAACAGTGGTTGTTGATGGGGGGAAGGGGGTCAATGGCTCAGGTGTTGACAACCTGCCTGCTGGATCCTGAGAAACCGAATAGCCTGTAGCCCTGGAAGAAAAAGGGGCAGGTCTTAATGGGAGAGTTGTTGATGATGATCCAGTCACCAAAGAAGGAGGAGCAGACAACCCGGAGGTCACTGGCCAGCCGCCCTGAGAATTGGGCAGAAGTGCTGTCGGTATGGGTCTGGAGGGCACAGAGACCTGGACAGCAGATTTCTTCACTGGTGGAGCCGCAGCTGATGAAGATTTCCCAGAAGGAGGAGAGGCTGATGGGGAATGAGATCAACCCGGGGGGCAGTCGTAATCTCAGTCTTTTTTGTGACCCCCCCCCCCGAGGACTTTTCTCGGGCCTTGGAGGCCTGGGAGCTTGAAGAACTGGAAGACGACTGAGAGGCCGGGACTCCGGAGGACCCCTGCTTGGAACTGGCTACCTGTTGATCCATTAGAAAAATTTTGAAAGCCTTTCTGTGTCACCTGAGTGTTGTTTGGTTAAACTTCTGGCAGAACTCACAGTCAGAAACTTTGTGGTCAGGCCCAAGGCAGCAGACACAGAGAGAGAGTGTTTGTCTGTGGAGGCAATCTTCTTTCTGCAGCAGCAGTGATGAAAGAGAGAAGATGAAGGATTAACTCTTGACATTAACAAATTGAAGAAATCTATTCTAAAAAAGAAATTTTAAAAAGTAAGGTTAGAAAAGCTGTAGGTGAAAAAAGGCGCAACTACTGTGATGGAGCTTCCACAGAGACCCATGCAAGCGAGTTGACGGTGGGAAAGAACTGAGGCAGGAGCAGGGCTGCTCATGCCTTTATAGGGTTGATGACATCGACAGACAGCGATGGCATGGGTGGTCCCAGCTGTACTACTGAAAATTTTCAGTGTGGATGCCCCTTCACCAATGGCAAAGGTTCCTACTGTATTATCTGATGACTGAGAAACCCAGGAAGAAGATCCCTGTTTTTCTTTCTGACTCTGGCACTATTTCCACTGCCCTGTTTTGCAGAAGGCCCACAATCCTGTGTGCCAGAAGCTATGACTTGTGAAGTGACAAGGGGAGTTGCCTTCTGGGAGGATTGTTGCAATTCCTGGGAATACTGTTCTTGAATGATCCTTATAACCCACTTGCCCATCAAGATGGACTCCCACTGATGGTAAAACTGGGTTAGGTGTCCTCCTACTAGGGAGGAGTGGTCTGCCTCGAGCAGCTGAAGTGGACCTGAGCCAGCACTGAGCGCTTTTGGCACTTATGCCTCAGCTATACTTTTTCTGGACCTGGGGAGGCTGAGACTTATTGTTTTGGGCTCCCCTGCCCCTACCATGAAAGGGCTGCTTATAAAAACAGCCTCATCCTCTACCCCTTTGTAGGCTATAAGGAGCTAGCCTGGAAGTCTTAAGAATCATTCTCATTCATCAGACTGTTTAAGCGACTGCTCTAGCTGCCCTCCAAACAGATAACTGCTATCGAAGGACACATTCATGATTTGTTGAGGGATGTCCAGGGTGAAGCCAGCAGTCCACGGCCAGGAGTACTGCCTGATGCAAATGCCTGCAGCCTCAGAGTGAGCTTCTGCATCAAAAGTATTTGTTAAGCTGGTGGCTGTTAAGAGTCAATACCTTGTTTACCGACAAGCAGCATCTCCTGTTTTGTTTCTGTGTCTGGCATGGCCTCTACCAGAGACTTATGCTTGCACCAGGGGTCATACTCGAACTTAAAGAAGTGATACTGTTAGCTAGTTATTCTCATGTTAAGGGTAGACAAGGCATAGAGCTGCTTGCCTATGGTGTCTTCATTGCAGACTCCTTGATAGTATGGTGCGTGGTGACCTCCTTGTGCACCATGACTTTGTCAGTCTTGGCCAGAATAACAATGGCATCCATTACTGGATAAGTTAAATTATGGGCTTAGATTTAGGCATCACGTATTTCTTCTCCACCTGTTTGGGGACAGCTGCCACAATAGCAGGCCTCCTCCAGATTGCCTCACACAGCATCTCCAGGGCTAGTTGGATTGGAGGAAGTAAAGAGATAATAGGTATGTTTAGAAACTTCACTTGGAGGTACCTAGCCTAGTCTATGATTGCTGGCTCAAAATTCATTATGGCATGCAAATGTCTGAGCAAAGTCTGGAAGGAGAGAGCCTTCTGTGGCATGGTGACCAGAACCAACTCCGTGTTCTGTACACCATATTACAAGTCACAGTCCTCACCATCAAAGACACTGCAGGCTGAGGCCTCATCAACACCAGACACACCGGCCCTGGATGGGGCCTTGGGAATGGCATCAACAATGCACTGAGGATGGACCTGGGACAGTCCTTAAAGGTAACAATCCCTACATGGAAGGTGTACATGGTACAATCGGCAGTGCTGCAATTAATACCAGAGTAAGCCCTGAAGAGCCAACCCTGGCACTGGACGTAGCACTGCTAATTAAGATTACCATGCTGGCCTTGAAGGAACTGGTGGCACTTTGTCTGTCCCCATCCCCAAATTGGACTGAGGTGACACCACAAGTGGGACAGACATCAATGGCATCAACAGTGACCCCAGCCTGGAGGCTTGTGTCAGAGTTAGCCACACACGTAAGTCGAGCAGCACTAAATCTGGTGCCTGCTCAACTGACCCCAAGGAGTCAGAAGCTGGCAACAAAAAAGACACTACTTGATACGCTGCAACCACTGCTCCAAAAGAGCTTCCCAATGGCCACACTGCCCACTGGAATCCCCTCTACTGGAGAGAGAGAGAGAGAGAGAGAGAGAGAGAGAGAGAGAGAGAGAGGGGTTTTGGGCTGGAAACATCGACCTCACAGGCCCAGGTGCCCCCGGTGTGGATGGCAGCAGTGGGGAACCCAGGCCTGCAGAAGTCAAATGTTTCACAGCAGACTAATCAGACAACTTCAAATGATACTGCTTCTTCCCCTTGTGCTTGCGGGAAGAGGCTAAAGCCGAACAATGCAAGGACCCCAACACAGAGCTTGTGAGGGATCTGGACCACTTGATTTTGCAACTCAGTAGGACTGCTCATCCTCCTGGGTGCCAGACTGCCCAATGCCACAGCACCCACTCAGAGACAGGTGGTGGCCAAACACAACCCTGAAGCCAGAGCAACTTGTCTTTTAAGGCATCCTACCTTCTTCCATGGCCGTTGACCATTAGCACAAGGTACGGCTGAGAGAAAATAAGCTTTTTGTGTGCCATACTAACTAAACTGACACAAAAATAACAAACTCTAATGTATTTTAAACAAAAACCGAAGAACTGAACACTGTTGTCATATAGACAGTGAAGTTCTGTCCCTGATGTGGAGAGTGTGACACTGCTGCTATGCATTCGACCACGGAGAAAAAATGACTTGAGGGACTTGTGCCACTGTATACCAACAGCACCTGCAATGATGCATGCAGGGGCTACTTGTGCAACCAGCCCTCTAAAAAGGTTCTGCCTCCCAAGGAGTCCTAGCACCTCCAGCACAGACCCATTTGTGGGAATCTTTGGGGAAAGATTGATTATTGGAAGATCACATGGTAATAATTGGCCTTAAAGCACAGCCAAGAGCGAGTTTTTATACATAAAACAGTTTGTTCACTCAGAAAAATATCTGAATGGGACATTTTATCATTGCTAAAAACTGTTATTTACACGCCAGTCTGCAATGTGGTAAGACAAAAAACATCGTATAGCTATGTTATGTTGTTCAGTCAATCACACTTTTCTTTTTCTACATGCAACTTTATAAAACAGAAGCAGCTGCCTCTTCAGTAATAAACTCTTTATTTAAAAAGAAATCCACTATAAAATGATGCTGCATAAACTGTACATATAAATGTTTGCAGTCTGGCAGTCTCATTAACCCCACTACTAGGGAAATTACCTTCAAAAATACTCTTGCAAAACTGCAACATAGTTATTAACTCGAGAGGAGGGCTCACCGGGTGGATTAATGCCTGGGTGGGGTTAGGGGTTGCTGCACAAGGCCACAGGCTGAGTGCTTCCAACCACCCACTGGGCATTAATCCACCGGTAGAGCCCGACTCTGAAGGGGATTGATGCGCTTGTAACATGGCAAGTGCAAGAGAAGTATTCCTAAGACTAAAATGTTACTCAAAACCACATACAGATTCACACGATCAGTCATTCTACTGGAGAAGTCATGTTGCAGGATCGTGCTTTTCAGTCGCTGAAGATGTATCGCAGTGCTCGTGCACATTCAACCCATCACATATATTTATCTAGTGTAGAGCAATTCAGAAGAAATGTGAACATACAATTCCTGTGTCACACAGACACAACGTAATTTTTTTTTCTTATTCTCACCGACAATTTTCCTGTATTTGCCTTCCTTGTAACACTGGCAACATAAATCACTGTGGTGCACTCTGGGACACATGTATTCCTTTTTTTTTTTTTTTGACTAATGCCGATACAATGTGCAAATACTCCTGTATTGCCGTCTGTCAAACTGCTTCTATGCTGCCCGCTACACTTCCATAACTGCAATTGCTCATAGTCAGTTATATTGCCCTGAGCTGAAAGCCACCTGTTGCTGCTGCATGGATTTCTCTCACTCGTCCTGACACTCGACCTGCTTCTCTTCCAGGTGCCCCAAGCTACTACAGCACTCGGCAGCATCCCCACACTTCTTCTGTGACTCTTGCACCAGACGCCATGTACAGGTACGAATACATACCATCAGACATTGTGTCTCTATTTGTGCCAGCCTTTTTAAGCGCACTTCCAATATTATCTTTTATTTCACTGCTGGCACTGTTAAGGTGGCTTGCACAGGTACTGCAACAGCGGGCTCTACTCTTGGATTAATACCCACTCCATTTTCATCTGCTGATGCCTTTTAACCAATCTCTGTTGTGTATTTCACTCTAATGTTTTGTGCCATGTTACAAAGTAATTTAAGGTCAGAAAAGACTCTAGGTCCACCAGGCCCCACACACACTTCATAAGCAGGGATGAAGTAAGAGTAATGTGCAGACACGTACCAATTTATACATGTACCACCTTGTGGCTTCAGCACTCAAGATTATGGCCTTTTTTTCATATGAGGAGGATGACTGTGTTTATCACAGTATAACCCATTACCTATACCCAGGGCCCCTAGTGTTCTGTGGCACTTTGTCCTGATTTCAGCACAGAGCTCTTGGGATTCTGCAGCACCATTTTCTGATTTCTGTGGCATGATTTATTCATTTCTGTGGTGGAATGCAGACCTGCCATTGGCTAAAATATGATATGATTTCATTGACAGCATCTAATGCTGAGCATAGAGGAGGGGTTTCAGGATAACTAAGATGGGGAAAGCAGACAGGCACTATGGAAAAACTGTATATTTAAATGAAAATTCAACGTGAACAATGAATTCTGTGGTGACATGTATGTGTGTGCATGTGTGTGTGTGTGTGTATGTATATATACACATACGTAAGGGATATGTAACAGGGACTTGTGCAATACATGATTTATTTTCACAAGAGCTGTTTGACCTTGGGTAATCTCACGACTGGCGTAAGCCACGAGTGCTGTGCCCAAGGTCAAACAGCTTGAGTGAAAATAAATCATGTATTCCACAAGGTCCCTGCTACGTATTTCATTTATGCAACAGGGATTATTTAGGATTGTGTAAGGAGTTATGTTTTAAATTGTTTAATTTTTTATGTTAACATACATGGACTTTTTGTAGTTTTCCCAGGGTAGCTTGGCTTAGCATAATGATTGCTAAGCAGTTGCTATGGATGCTCCAACTTTACATTATGGACAGTGCATAATGAAAAAGTTTGATGCACAATTATTTTGTTTTTACATTTTTGGGGGGCAATTTGTTCATCAGAAAAAGTAAATAAAAACTGAATTGTCTGCCATTTTTTGCTGATTATAAAAAAATTCTAAAAGGTAACTATATATGAAACACCTCTCATTTTGTAGATAATTTTGTGCTGAACGTTTGTGCTCAACGTACAAAGCTATCAGTTTTCGTTTTAAAGTTATTTTTATTTATTTGTTGAAAAAGTGCAAAACAAAACCTTAACTTTCTGCTGATTTTTGCTAATTCTAGAAAAACTAAAAGGTATCTATAAATAAAACACCTCTCATTTTGTAGATATTTTTGTGCTGGACAACTTTTGTGCTCACAGTACCATGCTATCTTTTTTCATTTTAAAGTAAGTTGCATTTGAATATGATTAGTGCTGCTACTGAGGCCAAACTTTCTAACTTGGCTGATGTCATAGCAACTGTGTATATAAGTGAGTGATGACATAGTAACTATGTACGTAAATGAGTGATGACATACTTAATATGCACGTAAATGGTTTTATTTACACAGTAGCTACAATGCAAATTATTTATGGCATGCATTTATTGTTCACACCTGTTGCATAAACATATATATTCATATATTCTGCTGCATGATGCAAATTCTTCTGAAAATTCCACAGCTGCAGAACTGCAGAATTCCATGGGACTTGCATATACATAGAAACATAGAATTTGATGGCAGATAAGGACCGCTTGGCCCACCTAGTCTGCCCATTTCCCTACCTAATGGATAAGCTGCAGATCCTAGTTAAAGAGATTCACAAAGAAAAGGCACTACACCCAACAGTTATGTGCCTTACCGCCACAGAAGTCCAGCAGTGTGCAAATATCCCAATTTGATGCAGACTTACAAAAATTATTTGCTCCATGAAATTAATAAAACCGGGTCCCACGGACTTCCTGGTTATGAGTGCTGCCCCTGCTCCACTCCTGCACTCACTTACATGATGATGAGATGCCAGTTGGAGCGTAGGGATGCGCTCCATTATAAGCCTTTCTTAGTCGACCGGTGCCCACGTTTTATTACCAAGTGCCCATGATAAGATAAAAACTTTAAGCAAATGTCGTCGCCCATTGCTTATAATGGAGCATGCCCCTTGCGCTCTGACTGGCATCTCATCATCATGTAAGTGATTGTGGGGGCGGAGCAGGGGTGGAACTCATAACCGGGAAATCCGTGGGACCCGGTTTTATTAATTTTGGGGAGCAAATAATTTTTTAAATTCTGCATCAAATTGGGATATTTGCACACTGCTGGACTTCCGTGGCGGCAAGGTACCTAACTGTTGGGTGCAGTGGCTGATCAATTTATCTTGGTGGATCTCTTTAACCAGCAGCCTACTTCCACCTACCTCCCACTAGAATTGCCTTATGTCTGTCCCATGCATTCTTGAATTACCCCACTGTTTTTGACTCCACTACTTCCTCAGGAAGGCCATTCCATGTATCCACAACCCTCTCTGTGAAAAAAATACTTCCTCACATTACCTCTGAGCCATCCCCCTCTATCTTTAAATTGTGCTCCCTTGTTCTTGCACATCTCTTTTTCTGAAAGATGCTGCCCTGTTGGACTTTGATTCCATTGACGTATTTGCAAGTTTCTATCATGTCCCCCTCTCCCTCCTTTCCTCGATGGTATACATATTAAGCTCCTTTAATCTCTCTTCATATATCTTCTGGTGCAGACCCTGCACAATTTTAGTTGCCCTCCTCTGGACAGCCTCCATCCTGTTTATGTCCTTGCAGAGATGGGGTCTCCAGAACTGCACGCAGTATTCCAGATGGGGTCTCACCAACTGTTTTCTACTCGTGATGCCTCTCCCTGTGCATCCCAGTATCCCCCCAGCCCTCCTTACTGCATTCTCACATTGCTTGCCCACCTTTGGGTCACTGGATATGACTACCCCCAGGTCTCTTTCCATTTTTGTTGTTGTTAGTATCTCACCCCCCATTGTGTACTCTTCCCCTGGGTTTTTGTTCCCAGGTGCATTACATGTACCACATTATTAGATATACTGTACAGTATATATGCTCTAGAAGAGCTCTCCTCTCTCATCTCAGAATTTTAAATAGTTGGCTGTGAAAGTCTGCGTGGATCTGGCAAGTCATATTACAGTGGTGAATGGAAAACCTGAAGTAGTAGATCTGCCCTTCCTGAAACCAAAAAGTCTCTGACTTTTCCCTCCCTGGTGTCATGTGAACAGTGGTTTTAAGGATATAAATACATTTATCAAATGGTATAGAGAAATCCTGCAATATAATTGGTGGAATCTGATCAAATGACTGTATAGCGATTCAGCCCAGGCACAGCCTTTTGTGCTACTGCTTACATATAAAAATAGACAGACAGCATTCAGCATGATAACCTATGACAAATGCGCAGTTATTCTGCGATTACCACATAGCCCAGGTGGGTTCACTCTGTTCATTCAATCATCTATAAAGTTTTGCTAGTGCAGTATAACAGCACAACCTGAAAGTTATGATCATAAGATGATAAAAAATATCCCCCAAAACTCAGAAAACTATACATTTTAACTGACCTATACAGCTATACTCTACTTACAGTGTACACATAAACGTGTACAGCTGGTGGTGTGGCTGCATTTCACCAGTCATCGTACAATGTTTTTCAAGTATGGGACAACAAACAATGGTGTGTGGGATGACTCAAGTTCCAGGAGAGGGGTCAGGGAGGGAGAGCGGGTTTGGTCGCCATTCTGTTGACTCGTCAGATGACTCGGACTATGTTTTATTTTTGGTTGTGCCTATCACAGCAAATACTGTGGAGCAACACAGTGAAAGAAGGTGGTCCATCCACACTGTCAGAGTCCCAAGAGACCCTGGCCACATTGAAAAGTGTGGGAAAGAATTTAGACTGATCAGTTGCTCTTGCAAAATGAGCAACAAATCATGGTGCCACACTCCCCTGCACAAGGTGCTCTTTTTCTCCGCATGACCTTGCTGTCAGTCAGGAGCCAGGCTGATATCTGCATATCCCTGCCCGCCCACTCTGTTTCTCCATAGTGCTCTTCTTTGGAGAAAAGGGGGGGCTGCACTGCACTGCCAGTCTTCTCTCACTGGCCAGGGGCCCACTGCAGAGGGAACTGTGATGGGCCACTGCATTTTGCATTGGCAATCTAGTGGGCCCTGTTGGCAGCATGGGCCTGGCACCACAGCACCATCTGAACCATTGTAAATCCGCTCTTGGTGGGTTGTCCCCCAAGATATGCATGCCTTGGGTGCATTTCAAGGCACAACTTCAACTACCACCAAGAAGTGTGTACATTAGAGTGTAACATCCTAGGGTGAGTTATCCTGCTTAGAAAATGAGTTTTAATTAATATGAAAAAAGATACATGTCAAAGGGAAAAGAACATTTTTATCAAGAAATGAAATCAGGAGACAAAGTTGTCCCACCAACTACAAAGAGTTGCATGGACTTTTGAACAGTTTACTTCATTTTCATAGATGGTAAAGCCATCTGTGGTGGAGTCTGAAAGACACAGAGTGGGTGGAGATCAAGTAACAGGCTGTGAAGGAGCTCCCAGAGTAGTTTTGGTGCTGCTTCATTTGCTGTAGCATGGTTTTTCTACATCTGGGTTTGTTTTCCCATCCTTTTCTGTTGCTTGATGTTGCAGGCCAGAAGCTCTTTGGTGAGATTGTTGGACTGCAGTCCAGCACTGATTCAGGTGCAAATCCTGTGGCTGAGGCAGTGGCTTATACAGTATACCTCTGTGAAAAATCTACCTTTTTAAGCAGGTAAGACATCAACACAGCAAGGTTTGTCCCATTGTGTTCTGATGAATCAAATAGCATGATGAAAATTTCAGGTTGTGGCAGTTTCCTTTAGTGGAAATAGAAGGCAAAGACATTATGAGGGATTTTCTGCAGGTACCGAATTGTAACTGTGGTTTCTATCACAATCTTTCGTTTTCAGCCACAGCTACAATTTGAGGGCAGCATTAGCAAGCCTTTGGCTGTGACTTATTTTATCTTTTTTTCAACAGGTGGCACTGTGGTTTCCAGCTCATCCAAGAAGGACTTTTTAATTTTGTTTGTTGTTGTTGACTATTTTTATCCTCCTGTGGTGGGTCGACTTCAGCATCCACCGAGCCTACTGAACTCGGGGGCCTTTGGGGGCTTCTAGCACCATGCGCTCCCCAGTAGATCCCCAGAGTCTGTCCGGGGGCATCATCCATGGCAGCCCCCATGATTTCCTGGTACTACCCCAGGATCCCCCGGAAGCAGTGACGCGTGTGCGTGGAGGCGCACATGTGCACCACAGCTCCTGACCGGGTCCCCTCAAGCCTCCCCACTGACCTATGTTGGAGCTCCTCGTGAGTGGCACCATCCCTTCAACCTCCACCAGGGGCAGACAAGTTCTGAGAGAACTGGATTCCTCCTCCCGAGGCGGAGCGCTTCCAGCCGGCAGCATCACATTCCCCCCCCCCCTTGCTGGCCTCCGACGACCCTGGCTCGTTGGTGTGGCATCCAGCACCTCTACCCTCAGTGCCACCCGGCTGGCCCTGGACTTTTTAATTTGTTGAGCAACAGTAGATCAGACCCGGATGTTGCACCAGATAACAATAACGAGCTGAATAAGTTTTACTCATTGCTGCTGGATTCATCTTACTGACTGCTGCTGCTTGGTTTATTTTCATTTAAAAAAAATATATATATAGATATCGATATACAGTTACCGGTATGAGTGAGAGTGAGGACAGGCTAGAGGAATGAGAGACTATGGACGTGCTATATGGAGACCTACAATGAATGTGTTGGGATTGTTTTTTTTTTAATTCACCCATGGTTAAATAAAGGCATCTTACGGAACTGGTGATCTGAAACTCGTCTTTTTAGTGAGTCACAAATATAGCTTTCTGTCACACACGTCACAATACCGTCAATACTGATAGTCTGAAACTCGTGTTTTAAATGAATCCAGGATATTTTTTGGTCACAATGCCTTCAATACCTCTTTCTATTGAATTACAGCACAAACTGTAGCCACAGCTTCAAACTGGGGATAGCTTTAATTAATCACATAAAAAATCAGTGTGGTTTTACTTTAAAGATGATTACAATTTGAGGGTGGCAACAATTTTGTGCAATACAGTATTTCATTTTAAACTGCAGGCACGGTGATCAAGATCATTCATCTTTGAAAACATCCATCTGCAAAGATTTTCATTGTTTTCGACCCTGAGGTTGGAGTAATTCTTTGTTTGCTGAAGACAAGCAAAATATATTCTGTGCCATTTTAGTCCCGTTTATTATAGTTTTTTTTCTGTTGTTAATATTTTTATTGAACATTTTTTAACTTACAAACCATCAAACAGGCTATATTTTATACAGTCCATAATACATAGTCTGAAAGAATGCAATATAGAGAAGAGTACTACAGGCATGTGGTATACAATATTTAGACGTTCATAGCTATATAATGCAAAACAGATGCCTACCCCTCGGATATAACTGGTAAGTGTAATAGCCTGGAAAAGCAGATTAGTGAACCCATATTAGTTAAGGAACACATTAGTAAGGTCTATAGTCTAAGGAGTTAAATACGAACATATGACAATGCCAGCAGAATTAGACCTCAAGGTCTATCTCATCTGCTTGAAAATGCAGCTCACAGTTAAGATAACTGCTGCTGCCCCCCTTCCCCTTTCCATCCCACCCACCAAATGTTCCTTCCCTGAGTTTACCACCCTGCTCAATTCTCTCCCTACTTGTACCTTGCCCATGAGTTTTAAAAGATTGATACAGGGTGTGTATCTATCCAAACATACACAAGAACCAATTTACAAACTAGTACATATATTAGATGGGTATAGCAGTCACCCATACAGTTTGTCCTATACCAAGTCTGAAAGTAAAAAGTAAAGTCTGTGTTATCAATCCTCTGTGTTGCCAGAGAGGTCAGTTCTCAAGTTATGATTTGGCGGGGTCGGATTGCTTTCAGCCAACTCTAGCAGGGGGTGAGGCACTATAGGTGCTTATAGGAGTCGTAGCTCTGTCTAAAAATTTCAGAAAGGGGGCCCATACTCCCTTGACTTGGGTCGATGTACCAGAGGTGAAGTGGTTCATCCACTCAAATTTTTCAAGGTGTGACAGACTGGCAATCAGTTCAGCCTGAGAGGGAATTTTGATGGTCCTCCAGTGTCGGAGCAGGAGTCTTATGGCTACTAGACATAACCACCTGCACCTATTTCCATGCTTTTGGTTTGAGAGCAGGAGAGAGGTGAAAGACAAAAAAGGGCCACTTTAGGTGATGGGGTATATTTGCAGGAGAATGTATTGTTAATGAAGTTGAAGACCCGGCGACAGTAAGAAGAAGAAGAATCAGCATTTATATAGCCCTTTTCATATACAGTGTATCCCAAAGCGCTTTACAAGCAATGCTAGACTGGTAGTGAAGTGACTGAACGTGTAGTGACAGCCACATCGCACATCATCACCCACACACAGCCTGAATAATTGCATGAACCAGTTTATGGGAAGGGAAATGTTGGCCAGGACACCGGGAATGTGGCCTACTCTTTTCGAAGAGTGACCTGGGTTCTTTTACTTCCACCTGGACACCCACCAGGACAACACCAGGATGGGTAGAAGGGACCTCGGTTTAACGTCTCATCTGAAGGATGGCACACCCCAGCAGTACAGCACCCCCCTAATACTGCACTCAAATGCCAGTGATGTTTTAGATGCAAGCCCAATCCCTGTGTGGGACGAGAACCCATAACCTTCTGGTCCAGAGGCGGATGTGCTACCAACTGAGCCACGCTGACACCTGGGGACACTGTTACAGTATGTGGAGCAGGGTTGCCTCTGGTTCCTCACAGCATCAGCAGTGGTCACTGGGGAGCAGGTGTGCTGCAACTGGAGCAGAGGGGATGCAGTACCGCATATGTAATACTTTGTTTTGTAGCAGTCTGCTTCTAGAGTCACAGATAACTGTGTGTGCCTCTTTCCAGCAGGAGACTCACTCCTCTTGGTATATAGATTTAGCTAGGAAGGCTGCCCAACAGTCTTGAACATTAAGAGATTGGTCTGGGAGTGTTTTACATATTGCTCTGTAGGTAAGGTCTACCTTACCTTAGAAGATTTCAGCCAGACTTTCAGGTGCTGACCAGGATTTAGCAGATGGTGTCGCTAAAGCTACTCTAGTAAGGGAGTCAATGCACTGCAGATCTGCAAGTGTCGCCAGAAGTCCCATGGGCTTAGGCCAAGCCTCCACTGGAGATTAAGATAGGAGTCAAGGGAGTGCTGGCCTGGTGCAAGAAGGTACTTCAGATGGGGACATTAGATGATGCCCAGCCAGACCAGTTGAGCATAGCTCCTCCTGTCTCGATTTCAGGGTTGTTCCATAAGGGAGTTAAAGGAGGGTGGGCCAGGTCGACAGACAGCTGTCTTTGGAGTAGGTCCCACAGAGTGGTCTATTGTTGGGTGCAGTTTTGCTTTCTTTGGGCTTTGGGGTGAAGTATCTGGTGGCAAGTGCCTCTCCTCCCAGATGTTAAGCTTCAAGGGTAGTCCAGAGCAGGGGTGCAGCTGCTTGGGTTTGGAAGCTGCACAGTACCAGGGCAATGCAAAAGGTCAAGTAATGCTCTCTGAACCATGGGAGATTTCATCCCCTTTTCCCAGTGGGTGCGAAGCTCACTACGGCTGTATTGGGCTCGTTTCCCTTCCCAAATGAAGTTTTCAAGCACTACACCTATCTTGTCAAACCACTTCTGTGGGACGAGCAAGGATCTGTGTGAATGAAGATGAAATATTTTTGGGTAGTGACCATTTTGATAGCTTCGATCTTCCCTGCCATGGACAACTGGAGTGGTTTCCAGCAATCAAACTCTTGCAGCAGGGGGTTGAATTTGAGGGCACACAGTTTCTCCATGTCTGGGAAGAGCATGACAGGATGAAGACATATAGCTGCTGACAGCGGCTCTATCACTAATACAAACAGGAGGACGGAAAAGGGGAACCCCTGACTTGTCCCTTTTGCTGGTGGGAATTTCTTAGAAAGAGTGTGGTTTGTGAGTACCCTGGCCATTGGGTCAGTGTACAGCATATGGGCAGAGCTTAGGAAGCCTGGTCCAAAGTCCATCTTATATGATATCCTGTAGAGGTACTCCCACTTCACTGAGTCAAAAACTGTTTCAAAGCCTGTGGCAATGGCTGCTGCTGTGGTGGGGACTCCTCTGACAGAGTGTATGAGGTTCACTAGGGTCCTCAAGTCATATGAGCTCAGAAACTCTTTAATAAAGCCCACTTGTAAGGGATGTATGAGACAAGGGAGGGGGGTTTCTAGTCTGAGGGCCAGTGCTTTTGCATAAATTTCACTGTTTGCTGTGATGAGGGAGACAGGATAGTAACTTGCTGGCAAGGAAGGGTCCTTCCCTCTCTTTGGTAGGACCATGACAATGGCTGTGTGCATGGAAAGCAGAAAGGATCTGCTCCTGGTACAGCCTAGAGAGGATAGGACAGACCAAATGGGAGATGGTCTGCAGAAGATCCATCAGGAAACCATCTCCATCAGATGCCTTGTGGGGACTAAGGTTTTTTTTAAGAGCCATCTCAACTTCTCTAAGGGTAGGTAGAGCAACTAGGGCATTCATCCATTCTGGAATCAAAGTGGGGAGGTGGAGGGGCTGAAGGAAATTGTTGATGTCATCCACTTCTGGTGGAGAGGAGGAGGAGCTGTACAGCATAGTATAGAAGCTGCACATAGATTTGCTGATGTGTGCAGTTGAGGTCTCAGATTTGCCTTGGAGATTTATGAAACCACCAATATGTCTCTTGGCCTGCTGATTTTTGAGCTGGTAAGCAAGCATTTTACCTAACTTTTCTCCACTCTCCCAGCACTTGTGTTTAAGCTTTAACAGAGCAAGTTCAGCTCTTCTAGCCAACAGGGTGTCAATCTCAAGCCTTAGCTTAACAATGGTTTGATATAGGGGTGAGCTGCTGTTGGTTCTGGGGAGAGCTTTGAATATGGCCTTTCTATTTTTGAGCCAATTTTCTAAGTTTGACAACTGCTTCTACATTTCTTTTCGCCTATTTGAGGCATAAAAAATGATTTGGCCTTATATGCTCCCCTCAGTGTGACTATGCTGGTTTCTCCTGTGTCATTTATTTGAAAAAACACAGAGGTTTCCTGTGACAGCCACTCAGGAAATTTCTGGTCTGGGAGAGGTATAGGGTCCAGGTTCCATGTGGTTGAGAGGTGTTGGGCATGTCCCCAGACCATACCTAAATGAACAGGAGTGATCTGAGATCAGTAGAGGTGTGATGGAGGCTGCTGTGATTTTATCCATGAGCCTCATGGAGGCAAGCCATAGGTCAGTGTGGCTACTGGAACCATGAGCTGCAGAGTAGAAGGTGTAGTCCTGTGTTCTCAGATGGAGCTGATGTCACACATCTGTGACTCTCTGGTCCATGAGCAACAAGACTGCCTGGGATGCCTTTACATGGGGTTTGACTCCCCCTTGACTTCTGTCCTGTGCTGTGTATAGGGTGAGATTAAAATCTTCCCCCAAGCCCACTGTGGCATTGACAATATTAGAGTGCAACACCTTGTCTGCAAGCTCAAGAAAGAAGGCAGGTGAGTCAGAGTTAGGAGCATACAGATTTTTAATTATCAGGGAACCTGCTTGGGTATCTAAGTGCCTTAACACCCATCTGCATCTGTTACACTGTTTATGAGTTTCCAGTTAAGAGATTTATGTAGAAGAACTGAGATCCCCATTTTTATATTTGATGCACACCTGCACAACAAACATTTACTACCGAGTAACTGGTATGCGGGGGAATGCGGCACTGCCGAGCCCACTGCAGTTCAGAACAGCAAGGGCTCAGCAAGTAGACCAATGACCATGCGCTGTGGTCTTGACATCACTCTCAGCCTGGTGGGCTGAAACTTTGTGTACTTCAAGGAACCGAGTCGCTCTAATCAGAGACAGCTTTGGTCATATGATTTACATGAAGCTGGTCAGCAAACAGCTGAGTGGCTTTTTGGAAACCATCCATCGATGTCTGTTGCAGCTGCCCCTCCCCATTGGATACCCCTACCTGGAAGATATCAGGGTCTCTGAAGTATCCTACACCACTGCTGCCACTACTGTAACCTCAGCTGTCACATTCGACAAAAAGCTCTCACCCCTGCAGACATGACAACTGATCTTCTCGCCTGAATCCTCACTTTCCCAGCACTAACTGCAACAACAGAAGCAGAAATCACCTCTCTCACCTTTACAATGGAACCCTGAGCACACGAGTTTCAGCCTACCTGGGTCCCCACCAGCACAATCTGGGACAGCCCCCACCTTGCTGAACACATCCTGCAGCTTGTTGATCATGGGGATCAGTGCCTCCATGGGTCCCGCTTAAGGTTGGTACTCCCACAAGAATGAACGGGGAAGGAGAGAACTGACCGACATTCTTCTTTTAAAGTACATAATGAAGTCATAATATTTATGCATGCGTAGCAGTGTGCCGACACCTGAGATTGTCCAGCAGCCAATCACTAAAGGAGAGGGCTGGGATCAGGAGGAAGAGCTTTGTGCATTGCCAGCCCTGTCACTACCTTGAAGGTGCAAGGCACTTGAGATAAAAATGCTGAACGACCCTGTGCAAAGACGAATTGCCTTACACTGCAGTTGCCCTGCCACAGCCCAACGCACATTATTATAGGGGCACAAGGGTGCCCAATCCCTCATGCCAGATGCTACCCCCACCCTGCCCATTTACTGGAAGGTGCCAAATTCCCCAGTGTTGCTACCTGTAATAGAGAAAACCCTCCCTCGTCATTGTTTTATTTTTTTATTTTGTAAACCTGTAAAAAAGAAAACCATCCATTGATGTCTGCTGTGCCACTATTACCTCTCACCCAACACAACACTCCCACACAGCACCCCCCCCCCAAGCCCTTACTTACCCTCCGGAGGTCCAACACTGTAATCTTCTCTGGACCGCAGACACATCTTCACTCTTCAGTGCCAGACTGTGAACTGAGGAAATCAGGTATGTAGTTCAATATATTTCAATGGTATTTTGAACTTAGTAGCATAACTTTGGCAATTTTCAAAATCCCCCCCCAAAAAAAAATTTTTTAACATACTGTACCTTTTTTGCAACACCACCTTATGAACAATGCAAGTGACGTTAGATAAATCTGTCCCAAAAGGTAATTTTGCAGTCACTGCACAAAATCACCTTTCGGGCAGCAGCTGAAAATGTTCTCCACTATTGTTCATGAGGTGGGGTCATAAGAAGGCAATGTTGAAAATCTGGGGCACAAATGTTAAACAATAAAGATATGAGTCTATGTTGCAATTTACAAATGTAAGCTCCTAATTTTGGCAATTTTCAATATTTTGACCCCAAACCTTCAACATGGCCATTTTGTCAAACCCCCTCATGAATGTGACAGCTGTCATTTTTCAGTTCCTGGCAAAAATGTGTTTTCACATCCCAAAAGGTGATTTTACAGTCGTATGAAATCACCTTTTGGTCAGAAGCTGAAAATTTTCCCCACTATTGTTCATGAGGTGGGGACATAAGAAGGCTATGTTGAAAATTTGGCATAAAAATTTTAAAAGACAACAAATTTACGAGCCTACGTTGAAGTTTGCAAACACAGGCTCATAACTTTGTTAATTTTCAATATTTTGATCCCAAACTTTCAACACAGCAATTTTTGCACATCGCCTCATAAACATGGCATGTGTCATTTTTAAGATCCTTCAGGAGGTGGGTTTTTGCACCTCTGGTGAGAAATGACATTTCGACCAATATACTATAAATGGTACATGTCATGCCTATAAGGTAAATCCTAAAACAGGTCTCTTCAAAGTTGGGGTCAAAACATTAAAAACAAAAGCTTTTTTTAACAAGCATCGAACATTCAGTGTTAACAAATGCTTGTTTTTTTATTGTAGCTGAACTGTGGATCTCTATGCCCACCCATTCTTGTTTGAGTTTTTGGGCTTCAGTGTGCAGCAGTTTGGTCTCCTGTAGTAAAACGACTTGACAGCAGAGCCTTTTTGGGTGGGATAATACCTGTTTGCATTTTACAGGTGAGTTCAAACATCAGACAGTACAGGTATACATGCATAAGTCAGCCATATTTTATTCTGGGGGTGAAGAATGCTATGGTCCTAGTCATCAGTAAGCATGCAAACAGGTACTGACACAGGGGTAGAGTGGCACACACAGAGACTCTCTCACATAAATGATATGAAAGAGCATACATCAGTGAGTTCGGTGAACAGTCGGGGACAAATAGGAGTAGACTGGCATTCTGAGATACATAATATGGTAAGAAGGATAACAAAACCATGCAATTCTGATAAGATACAGGAAAAGAACCCTTAGGCACATCTGCTGTAGAGTCGGGTTGCACTGGCTACCCCAGGACTCACGGAAGTATTTATGGGGCATGAATATTAAGCTGCATCTAGCAAGAACATCAAATTCTCCACCCCACCCCAATCCCTCTGTACAGAAAGGGATTTATTTCAAAACATTAAATGGTAGTGATTATAATGTGTACTAGTCCTCAGGGTAAGACCTTGTGTCAGCCTGCAGATCTACTGAGAGCAGACTATAGTTCTGATATCTTGTCCACAGTGTGGAGGTCCCCAACCTCTAATAGTGCTGTAGTGCTCTAAAGCCCTTTATGAGCCGGTTGTGTGATTTAAGTTGCCTGACCATAAGGAGGGCATGGTGGTCCTGAGGCCTTCTCAGGTGTGGGTTCATCCCTCAAACTGTATAGTGGGTTATGGATATGGGATGTTTGTGGCACATACCAAGAAGCGAGTCGAGGATTGACATATGATCACTGGCTAATGATGAACTATGTAAGGGCAGGAGGCATATATAATCAAGTCAGTCATGCCAGGTCTTGGGCTGTGAGATGTTGGTCTAGCTGCAGTCCTGGTTGTAGTTAAGGTCCGCTACCCAAACAGTCACGGGGTCGAGCTAATCATGTGGAAGCAGTACTGGTGTTACAGGTCCCTCATTGCAGGGAATTCAAGGCTTTACATATGTGGGTCTGAAAAGACACAGTTTCTGCCATTCAGTGTGCTTGTCGGAAAGCATCCATGCTAGGCTTATACAGTGCAGCTCCCAGACCTGATGGCAACTTCCCCACAGTGAGATTGTGGGGTGCTGCTTGAGGGGGTGACCGGTGGAGATGCAGGCTGATATGAGATGGCAGGCCTTGATCACTGTGCAAGTACTGGAGGGCTGTCAGCTGGTATTCACACAGCTATGTCACCAGTTCAGTTTTACCATGGATATCCATGCCACCTTATGAGCTGTAGTTAATTTGGGCACTCTGACCAAATACTGCTGTGTGGGGCTGTAGCAGCTAACTATGCCAAATACAAGACCCATTTTGTATGAGAGATGAGCAAAATTGGGGGACTATGCCACTAGACAGATATAGTGTTCTGCAGAAGTGAATTTTAAATGTTGGCACCTGGAAGAGACAGCATTTGTTAAAGAAATATCCCCCCAATTTTGTAATATAAAGATCCTGCCTCCCCATTGTATCAATTTACACCACAACCAATCAAGAAAAGGATATGCCATTTTGGATGTTTCTGAGTCCAAAATTGCTCATACAGCTTTCTAGATGCTTGCTCCGGAGCAGTTCGTACTAAAAGGTGAGCTGATTTTACCACAGAGGGTGGGTGAAAGAGCACTTCACGTCAACAGAATAAGGCACAATTACATGAGAAAGGGTCCAAGGGTCATAGACAGGGGTGAGCGAAAATGTAGGGGTTTTGCAAGTTCAAAAATGCTTCAGCTGAGTCAGTTAACACCTTGTAGATGGAAGGCGAGAGCAATGGAGTAAGTCTGTGAGAATCTCAATTTCAGGGTGGGGGCCTTTTGTTTCTGAAGGACTTTTGCAATGTGATGGAGTGCTTCTGGCATCTGGGTAGAACCAGTGCTTCGTGTTGATGAGGTGGTTGATTTAGTTTCCGCTACTTTTTCTGTCCATGAGGGAGTGACCTTATCCTGGATGTTGAAACAGGAACATGAAGCCTCCTCATATGGCCCAGAGGAGCCCAAGATGAGTAGTGGAACCTACGCTGCTACACTTTCTGAAGTAGTGGCTGTACAGCAGGCAATGACGGCACTTGAGATGTTGTCCTCTGGCAGAGGGTTTGCGGTTGAAGGACTAGGAGCAAATGGGGTTCAGCAGCGTGCGAGTGTGGTGCAGTGCCAGCTTTGGAGATGTTGGCCTCAGCGTGACATATATTTTTGGTACCACCAGATCCTCAAGGTCATCCTCATTGTTAGCCAACTATCCAGTCCTGCTACTGCTGTGGGACCTAATGAGTGGTGAAGTAGATTCCTTGTGGCCCTTGATTTTTGTTTCTTGGGTTCCTGAGCAATTTCAGCAGAGTGGGCAGGACTTGACAGATGAACCCTACTGTATCCCTGAGCTCCACAACTTCAGTAAACCCCAGGAATCTAAGAAACTTTCAGCAACCTCGGTTTTTGAGGTAGTCAACTTTATCCTGCTGTTCATGGATTAGTTTTGTCTGGCTGTGGGGCTGGGCCTGTTGATCATTAACTTTGGCTTTGTTTGACTGGCTTCTTTAATCTGTGCCAATTGATCGGAAACTTTGTTGAAAGCTTCTGTGTTGTTATCTGATTCTAAATGTAGGTTTTTCATTTCATTTGGTAGCTGTTAGAACATCCATTCCATTTGGTCAACCAGGACAGCAGTGGCCACCATCCTGAGGAGAACAGTGCAAGATGGAGCTAGGTCAAGGGGTACTGAAAAGCAATGGGCTTGCAGTAAGTACCAGAGACACAAAAGTTATATGGAATTCTTCATCACAATGTCAGGAGCACATGTATGCCTGATTAGTGAAGTTTTGCTGAGCATTTATTAAGGATGCTGGTGGATTAAGACAGTGAGGTGAAGTGGGAAATATTTAGTCAGTGATCTTTTCTGAGATCAGGCCATACCACTGTTTATTGTAGTTTTGCTAATTATTTGAGCTGTTTCCAACTGCAGCAACTGCAAACCTCACCAGACTTTTTAACTACTGTAAGCCATATATAGTGTTCAGCATCAGAGCATCAAATGAGTAAAGTTTTTGTTAGATGGAGTAGGTTAATCATGGGCTGTGGAATGTCTTTCTCTGCCTTCCTGTATTGCTGTATAAACAAGCATTTGTCAATGCCGAATGTTTGCTTGCTGGCATTGGCATTGGTAGTGTAGAAGTTACAGAGCTGCATAATAGAAATGGCAGTGAAGTATTGAACTGAAGCCAACCCCACCACCACCCTGCAGAGAGTGACAGGCATTGGGGTGTGCCTTTGGGTCATCAGGTATAACGGCCATGCCATTTCACCACACCCTACTCTGCAGACACTGACAAGTGTCATGGTGTGCCTTGGGGTCTTTGGCCCTTATGCGCACCCCATTCCATCAAGAAATACGGTGAGATGGGTGCGGTATAGGAGAATGGGGTGAACTTTGAGACCGAAGAGTCCAAGGCATACCTCAATGCCTCTCAGTGGCTGCATGATGTGGAATGGTATGAGCATTACAGCCAAGAATCCCAAGTCACACCCCTGATGCCTGTCATTCTCTACAGGGTGGGGCGTTATGGTTGGAAACCCTAACACCTCAGGCATTCATTGGTATTTTCACTCCAAATTTTCAACATGGTTTTTCTGTGACCCCCACCTCATGAACAGTGGCAATATCAGTTTGTTAGCTGAAAGCTGCTTATGCACAGCGACTACGGCATTTAGCACCACAGGTGCAAAAACACTTTCCGAACAGGATGTGAAAAATGACAGCTGTACTGTTCATGGGGAGGTGTAAAAAAATGGCAATGTTGCAAATCTGCAGTAAAAATATTAAAAATGTTGAAGTCACAAGCGTGCATAGAGACTTTGCAATGCACACTCATAATGTAATTAGGTTGGGGATTTTTTACAGCAGATTGTTAACACAGGCATTTTGGGACCTCCGATCATGAACAGTGTCACTGTGATTTTCTTTATCTGTCCCGAACAATGATTTCCCACAGCGACCACGCATCTCTGCGCTGAAAGTGTGTGAAACACATTTCGGCCATGTTGTGAAAAATGAAAGCTGTACTGTTCATAAGGAAGTGTGGAAAAATGCCACTGGTGAAAATCTGGACTGAAAATATTACAAAGTCATGAACTTACGAGGTGCGTGAAATTGCACAATGCTCACTCGTGAATACAGTCATTTATGGACTTTTGTCACCAAAGTTTCAACATAGCCATTTTAAGACCTCTGCTCATTAACAGTGTCACTGTGATTTTCTTAATCTGTCCCAAACATTGCTTTCGCACACCGACTGCACCATTGTGCGCTACATGGGCGGAAACATGTTTTGGGCAAGATGTGAAAATGACAGCTGTACTGCTCATAAGGAGGTGTGATAAAATGGCAATGTTGAAATCTGGAGTGAAAATATTGAAAATTTGCGATATCTTGCGTGCGTGAGGAACTGCGCAGCAGAACGCCACATCAGAAACAATGTTTTTAGACGCCATCAGTTCAACAGGCTTTTTGAGAGCCCACCTTATGAACAGTGGCAGTGTCATTTTGTTACTCAGTCCCAAAAAGTGATTTTGTGCAGTGACTGCAAAATCACCCTTCGGGCTCGATTAACGCCATGGCAGTGAGAACATTCATGAGAAGGGGTCCCAAAAACCCCACGTTGAAAATTTGGTGCAAAAATTCCAAAAAATGGCTGAGATATGCAGCAAAGTTGAAAAAACCCTATCTATACCATTATACAGCTTACGGCATTTCCTCAGTTCGCGGTCGGCTTTGAAGAGTGCAGACGTGTTCGATCCACGGTCGTCGCGCGCGGGGTCGGAGGTAAGTATGGAGTGAGGGGGGTGTGGGGAGGCAGGGTGCACAGTGGGTGGTCACAGGTGGGGGCAGACACAGCGAGAGACCGTTTTCAAGTTTCAGTTTTTTTTTTTGGTTAAATGACGACGCGGGACGTTTGCCACGCTGTGGTGGACTCCCAGCGTGGCACAAAGATGGCTGGTGGGGGAGTGGAGCCGACAGGAGATTGGGCACCCCCGTTGGCAATAGCATCTGTTGCCACACTGGGGTGGGCTCGGCATGGCACCCTGTGTACTGGGGAACAGTGCAGCCGACGGAGATTGGGCACCCTATCGGCAATACATGTGCCATGCTGGGGTGGCACCCAGCATGGCATATGTAACTCTGCTGGGGTGCAGCACAGCCAATGGAGTGATTGGGCACCACATTGGCTACACAGTGTGCGTGGGGAGCATGCAGTGTGCGATGTGTGTGTGTGGGGTGCGCATGAGCAGGCAATATCTATCGCTGCTCACTGGGCGTAGCTCCCCCTTTCAACTGTACTCCACTGCATTTTGGAGCTGTCATAGACAGCTCCAGCAGGCATTGGAGAACTGCAGCCGCGCCTGCAAACACACTGACTGAATTGGAAGAGGGCTGCCACACCTCCGAAAACTCAGAAGATGGCACTATGTTTCTTGCACATGCGTGCAAGCAAACATAAAAACAGAAACATACTGGTTGAATATTGGTTAAAACTCCCCCAGTAATATGATTTCTTCTTGTGTTTTCAGCTGCATTCAAGAATCTGTTAATCTGTTGATTGCCAGTCCAGAGGCAGCAGCAGTGCCTCTTGCTTCTCCCTGGAAAACCAGGTGATAGTGTAATATATCAGGTACATGCAGGACCTACGCTATTAGCGTAGAGCTCAGGTTACGCTATCTGGTAACTTTCAGCCATTCCTTTACTTTTTATTAGTTTATTTGGGTTAGGGTTTACCCCCACACTACCCTGTAAAAAAAAAAAGCAAGGGGGTAAGGGGGTGTGGGGGACAAAGCCAACCCCCAAACTTAAATAAATTAACACCATGTAAGGCACGCGACCCAGTCAGTACTGTATTCATTAAGCGTTTACGGCAAGCTTCCTAGGTGTACCTGATATTCTACACCATCGCTGAAAACCAGGGTTCTTGTGTGATCCCCTGAATTCCATGTCCAAACAGACAGTGAACCAATGTTAGCTGCTCACCCTTACTCATACACAAACTGTAAATGGGATTCTAAGTGAGGGGTGCTAATACATATGGTATGCATCAATAAAACCAACAAATGTTAGTGCACACTGGGGACCACACCTTAATTAAGCCCATTTCAGGCTCATGCACTTGAAGCAGATGCAGTTTGGAATAGGGACCCAGCTGGTGGGTGGTCCACCTTGACGATGGTAGATAGGTGATTTCACAACAGGGCCCTGAGATGAATACCAAGAGACCTCCCACTCCTTTTGAAATCGAATTAGTAAGTAGCCACAATCCAGGCTGAAAAAATGTTTATTACATTTACCCCTTTCTTGGGGGGGGGTGCACTGACTTTTGTTGTTTTTATGGAACTGACGGTGAACCAGGTATATCATACAGGTGAGATGCACAGGTCATGGGGAGGAAAGGCGCGGGTGCCCTAAGATTTTTTTCACCCCTTGCCGAACTATCATGGCCCAAGGAAGGGTGCAGTTATGCAGCCTCCACATATTTTTGGGAGGGGGCAGTGACATCCAGAAGGAAAAGATTCTGCTGATTCCTGCTGTCTTCCTTATGAAACCAGAGGCCCCACATTCACTGCAAGTATGGCTTCTTACAGTGACATAAAAGTGCCCTAAAATTGTGTTCATTTCACATTCTTCTGCAGTCTGTAGGTCTGCAGTGCAGCTATTTCTGACATCTAGTTATACAATGGCATCACTGCCTGATACTGCTTTTAATAAAGACCTGAGGTGCAGAAGACAAGCCACTGGGCAACACTCTGAATTGCTAATGTTCTCCTTGAAACAGGAAACTCAGGTATTTTCTGTGAAGCTTCCAGATTTTGATATGGAGATAAGCATCCTTCATATCAAGGGAACAGATCCAATCCCCTGTTTGCAGCAGCAGAAGTAGGCCTTGCAAGGTGACCATCCTGAACTTCTTGCATTCTGTGAAGAGGTTCAGCTCCTTGAGATCCAGGGTAGGCCACAGGTCACCTGTCCACTTTGAGACCAGGAAGCACCGAGAGTAAAAGCCTGTGTGCCTTTGTTCTAGAGGCATTTGTGCTATGGCCCTCTTTTGTAACAAAGCCTGCATTTCCTTAAGAAGCAGGGGTAGGTATTCTGGAAGATAATAGGTCACTAGTGGTGGATTATCTGGAAGTATGCCTAGAAGTTCCAGAGCATGTCCCTATTCTGCGATTTTCAGAACCCTTGCATCTGTCGTTACCTATTTCCACTGACTCAACTGGAGGGAGAGGCGACCCCCTACAACCACCCCTGGAGGTAAAGGTGGTTGGGGCGGTGTACAAGAAGTCAGATTGAGCCGGTGGGGATGGCTCCTCCAGCTCCACCACCTCTAGGGGCTTCTGAATGGGCATCTGGGTGGTATTAGTGGGTGGCAAGTTTCCTGCTCCCTTGCCCCTGCCCAGTTGTCTGGCTGCTGGGCGTTGTCTGCACTAGCTGGAGGAAAAGGATCCCTATTCCTACCTCTAGGCTGGGTATGGCAGAGGGAATGCACAGACTTCAAAGTTCTGCCTTAAGCGAGGACAGGGTATCTTGGACCTCAGCACCAAACAATGTATGTCCACGAAAAGGTACATTGAGAATCGACTGATGCACATCACTCACAAAGCCTGCCACCCTAAGCTAAGAATATCCCTTGAGACAAATGCCAGAGTCCGCAGCCCTAGCAGAGGCATTTGAGTCATCAAAGGCTGTGTGGAGCAGATGCTTGCCCACATCAGCCCCAGCAGAAAGGGCTTTGAGAAGCTTTTGTTTTGGAGTACTCTCCGGCAAGGCTTGTGCGACTGCCTTGGCCTTCCTCCAGAGGGTGTTTTGGTACTTCATCATGTGGGACTGATAGTTAGCAATGTGAAGGTCCAGTGATGCTGAGGCAAAAGTCCTTTTTCCCAGAACATTCACTTCCTGGACTCTTTATCAGGAGGGAAGGAACTCAGGTGTTTAGGTACTCTAAACCTGTCATGAGCAGCATTAATGACTACTGAGTCTGCTTCAGGCTGGATTGCAAAAAATGGATTTCCCAGAGGAGGCCATATACATTTTGTCTGCTATACTTCGTACAGCTGGGATACTGTTGGGTCTGTACAAGTCAGCAAAGGTGGCATCTTCTAAGGCAGAGAACAGAGTTGGCGCCACAACTGCAGGAGATTCTGGCAACTCCAGAAACTTTATAAGGTTTTTCTTGGTTGTGTCCTGTTCCTCTAGGTCAGAGCCCATGGCAGCTGTAACTGCTGCATCATGGTGAGGAAAGTGAGACCCTCTGGTGGGGAGCCTAGTGTGTTTATCATAGATTCCTCACTACAGGTGAACACAGTGGAACTGGTGCCCCTGTCATAGTAGTTTTCAGAATAATCCTCTGCCTCCTACTCCTTATCCTGCATTATCAGGTCAGGATTATATTCATACTCACTAACAAGCATGTCAATGGAGAGAAAGGAGCAGGCCTGCAATGTCAGCGTTGCTCTAGGAGGTGGCTGTGGCAAGGGTGTACCCTGCAGCATCAAGGGAAGATTAGCAGTAGGCCTTGTCAATGGGGTCCCTGGAACTGGGTGGTTAGGTAGCAGATGTCAAATAATATCTGAAAAGGAAGATAGGATCACCTGAGCATCAGTACCCATGTGGTTGACAGGTGCCACTGGAGGTGTCGACTGGGGAGGCTGAGTCTCTGACATTGACAGCAATGTACCAGCCATACTAGGCCTGGTAATGCCAATGCCAAGCCCTGACCTTGAAGTCATATCAAAGGAGGGAGGGGTTGAGCAGCATCACCACCGGAGTGGACAACAGCACAGAGGAGGTCATACTAGCTGTGTAGAGGTACGACTTGGAACATATCAGGGAGGTTATTTCCTTCTCCTTGTCTTGGTGCTTGTGTTTGTGACTCCCTGATGCCCTGTCCCAGGAGTCTGAAAACCTGGACTCGGAATATTGGGCTGGCAAGTAGTGGTGCTCTTTTCCTGGAGCACCTTCTCCATTCTAGCCACCTTCTGTTTAAAGAGGAATTTGTTTAGCATCCCCTTACAGCATTGCCTGGTCATGGAATTAAAAACTCTACAGATTCCCCAAGCTTTCATGTTGTGGTTTGGGTCTAGGCGCAGACACAGATGTCATGGGGGTCACTGGTGTAGATCTTCTCATCACAGGCACAATACTGGAACAATTTTCATGGTTCCTTCGATGATATACTGTACAGGTCATTGAAAATCACTCAGACAAAAGTTACTGAAATTGCAAATGTATAAAGTGTTTAAGACACCCTTTCAAGACATGTATAAATTTATAGATGTGTAGTATGATTACGAACTGTCATGAATACATTTTGAACTTATAACAAAAGCTGAGTTTAAAAAAAAAAAAAATCACCCAAAGTTTTTACTTTTCTGAAAAAAAGAATAAAACGGCAGCTATTGCAGTGGCATTTCCTTTACCAGTCCGACAAGTATGGTCGGTCGATGGAGGGAAAAGAACTGAGGAGAGATGGGTCGGCCCACATTTATGTAGCAGCTGATGTCTGACATTGTTGTGGGCAGCCCCTGGCTGACTGCTTGCAAAGTTTCTGTGTGGTCCTAGTACCTGGTGGCTTATAGTTCATGTCATAGACCTAGAGTTTGCTTACCCCATCCTGTAACTGCCTGCTACAAATGTGTCTTTTCCCCATATCTATCCAAATACTCTTCATTTACCCTTAAATTATTATATTAATTTTCTATTAATATTATCTGAACTTCATTTATTTTGTATAATCTTGAATCACCTGTAACATTCTGTTTGTCTATGTATAACTGGGCGCTTCTGAAAGCAAGCAATTTTGCTCACATACCTTTCCAGCATAAAAAAAATAAACTGAAACTGAAACAGTTCCTTAGGTGTGGCCTGATAAAAGAGATATCCTAGAAGAAGACTGCCTCATGACTGTGCCATTACTAAACTGATTCAATAATGTGCCATTGAACAACACATGATATTGCTAAATTAGGTTTGAAAGGGTGAAGAAAAATGGTGCTGACACAGAGGGCAATATTCATGAATATAGGCCTATGTGTTTTCACAGCCTGAAAATTGGCATACAGGTCCAGAAAACAGTAGCTCTGTGAAGCATGTGAGTACTGCACCATATCAACCCCACTGAAATGTTTACATGTTTATTTAAATGAAGAAGCAGAAAGGTTTGAGATGCATTGGCACCACACACAATTTTGTATTCTGTGAAATGGGAATATGACAAATAGGAACAGATGGAGACTTAAACCTGGTACCTAACATAAACAAAATTACCTGTTTGAAAATCAGATATATTTGTGAAAGAATGGTGCAAAGAATGTTCTCTAGTTTTTATGGCTGCAGTGGGCACACCCTGCAGCTGTCTTGGCAGTAGCTCTAAAAACGAGCCACTGGATGGACACCGAAGAATGGAATTGTTTTGGAGTTGCAGTACGATCATTCCAAAACTCCAAAACAATCTGCTTGCTCCCTGTCACCCCTCCCCCGGTGGGTGCACTATTTCAGCTGCCAGTCGCCCGCCATGCTTAAGATGGTCACCAATATTTAGTCTGCACACGCACGAGTAGTTGCACATGTGTGACTGCACCATGGCCTTGTTGGGCATGGCAGGCTGTTTCACTGTGAGCTCGGTGAGTGTGGCTGCAGCTGTGTTGGCTCTTGCCAGAATTTGTTATTTATGCCACTGTCTATATGATGTGAGCGAATGAAATGTGTGTTTGCATGTTTTTTATATATTGCTTTGAGCCTAGTAACAATGACACCTGCTGTCAGTGCTGGGGTTATTCATTAATGCTAAAAGTGAGATACTGACTGCTCTATGTATCTTGAAACATTTTCAGAACTTTTCAGCAAAATAATTTTGAAACTCAAGATTGCATAGAGTGACGGAGAGATGTGTGTGTATGTGTTTAAAAAAAAAAAAAAACAGACATTTTTTATGGAGATTTTGTTAGTGAGTGTCTGCTTTCAATTCCTGTCTGACTTATATAGAAAGAGAAGTCTACAACACCATAGGCTGCCAAGGGGGAGAGGCTGGTTTCTGGATGTCTGAGTTGCTACCAGCATGACACACTTACAGACCCATGTATCTCCCTAACATGTCTGCTTTACAGTTTGCGGGCTAACATAAAAAGTCCAAAGTAAAGAAAGTGATGTGTCAAGGTTCTCAAACATCTTAGTTTCCTACTGTTGATACTAAACAGACTCAGGTGGGATGCGGAACATTTGATAAACTTATGAAAGAGTTTATTGAAAATGGTGCAACAGTCACCATTTGTTATTCAAGTGAGATAGTTACTTTTGAGGAAAATACATTTATTTATAAAGGATAGAATAATGCCAAACAGTTGCTAGCTGTAACACTTGACCATGCATGTTCTATGGATATAAAACTGGACTCGTCAACTGATCAATTCACTGGGCATTCACCTGAAGATGATCTATTCCTACTAAATATGTGACTGAATACTGCATTATGATTTGTATGTTCAGTTTTCCTATTACAACAAATAAAGATGATCTATTAGGACAGGCTCTTGTGATATCCATAGCTAATAAGTCTGAGGATGAAAATATCACTGCTTTACTGAAAAAAATGCATTTCACAGGCAAATACCCACAAAAACTCTAGCAATGGACAGTACTGTGCATCAATTTGGTGATTTTAATAGACTTAAAGGGAATGCTTACCCAGAGCAAGCAACTGTGTATGTAAGACCCTTACCACCCAATCTAGCCCCAGATAAGTAAGAGCTTGAGCAGCTCATGCTCCAACATACTTTCTTTAAGATTTATAACCTCCCCATGCCACACAACCACATCTTTGTCTAGGACTGTCACATAATCGACAGGCTTGTCCTTACTGAAGACATCTGTGCCTCACCACATCTGACAACATGAATGCAAAGAAGCCACAGACCTCATGGCTGATACTTGTCACACAGTTTGCACCAGTAACATGAAGTTTCCTTAATAAATACCAGGAATCACAGGGCCTCCTTCTGCTGCCAGTTGCATCCATCATCATAAGCTATATAGTGAATTTTACTCTCTTAACTGTCCCACTGATGGTTCACCCATGTCGTGGCACCAAGAAATACTACAGCCATCACAGGGCAACAGTGTAATGCTGATGGTGAACATCACACCTGGCAATTGTGCCACCCAACCCCCAGTGCCCTGGGGTACATTCTGCCTGTTTGAGGTGAGCTGCACCCCCCCAATGCAGGGGCTTTACCCCCACACCCCTCGTACTTATATATAATCACCTCCAGGTCAGAGGTGTATGGGGCAGGGGCACAACAACTGGATGGCACCCTCCCTGCCCAGCACCACAAAATCTAGTTTGCCCGCATGACGGGTGAACTGTTTGTGGCACCCTAACTGCAGCACCCATATAATGGTATACCCCCACTGATACCTACAGATTGAGCCAATATTGCCATGCACAGTGGCTCTGAGTGCATTATACAGATAGCACACACACTGCTGTCTATGTGCCAGCCAATATATACTATAGCTAATATTGGTAAAGCATAAACATTACCCAAATTTGGCATATTATCCTAACAGACTCCTACATAAAGTGGTAGAGAGGTGTCAATAAGCATTAGATCAGATGTTTTATAGATTGGAAGCAGAGTACTGTGTGCCAGCGTATGTACTCTTGACTGCTGCACGCGCTCATGGTACTCTATTTCCAACCTAAAAGGCAGCTAATCCAAAGCTTATTTTAGAGTCAGACACCACTCTACCACTTTGGGTAGGTATCTCTTAGGATAATATGCCAGATTTGGGAAATGTTTACATTTTACCAATATTATCTATAGTAGAGACTGGCAGGCACATAGACAGCAGCCTGCATGCTCATGTTAGAGTGCACTCAAAGCTACCGTGCATTTATTTATTTAAACATTTGGTAATTGGGAAAGGCACACTGAGCTGAGGCTCATTTCCAGGTGTGACCTGGAGACAGGGGATTCAGGGAAAAATACAAGAACACAAAATTAAAATAGACAGATACTATACTTAAAAAGACATAAATCCAATTACAGGTTCATAATATACAGAGGAAAGTAAAAAGGTGGAACTCTTTGTACACTGTACACTGCATGGCAATATCAGTTCCATCTGCAGGTATCAATGGGAGAGTTAAGAGAGTAAAATTCACTTAATGGCTTATAATAATGATGGATGCTACCAGCAACAGGCTAGTCACGGAGGCCCTGTGATGTGTGGTATGCGTTGAGGAAACTTCATGTTATAGGTGCATGCTGTGTGCACAAGTATCAGCCATGAGGTCTGGGGCATCTGTGCATTTATGCTCTCAGATATGGTAAGACACAGATGTCATCAGTAAGAACAAGTCTGTTGATTATATGACAGACCCAGGGAAAGATGGTATGGTGCTATGGGGAATGGGAAGGGTTATAAAATGTTTTAGAAAAAATTATGTTGGAGTACTCAAACTTTTACTCACCTAGGGCTAGATCAAGTGTTAAGGGTCTTATATACTAAATTGCTTGCTCTGGGTACACATGCCCTTTAATAACTTTAATGGATTTGGGGACCATGGAGTTAGCTTAGGCATGAATCCTTGCTTGGTTCATGATGTATTACATTGGCTGATTCATGCACAGAGTACAGAGGAGACATACACTATTAATTACCGTAGTATGATAATGCTCTTGTATAAAACTGTGATGGGTAGCAGTCATTGACTAACAGTAGATAGTTATCCTAATCAAATACAAAATTATAAATATCCTAATCCCAGGCATCATGGCTACCATTATTCTTCATGTGTTTGCATACAGATCAATCCCTCTTTGGCAGAAAAATAACAGAACTCTTTTACTATAATGCTGGTATACTGTAGTTTCTGATGCTACCCATTTATGGGCATGGTGGTTCCAAGTGTTGAAATAAACTGAACTGACTAATATTCATGTACAGAAAATAATTCCACACACACACACACACACACACACACACACACACACAGACACAGACACATACACAGCAGACCTCTTGCAAGTTTGCAATGGTATTATTACTGTATTTTTTGTTTCATTCTTTTTGGTTATATATTTTATTTATTTATTTAAAAGTTTCACCAGGAAGGCATGCTATGCAGGATTGCTCATTTCCAGATGACCCCTTCTTTATTACACACATCTGGGATCTATACATATTCTGAGGTTACTACTGTAATAAAAAATTCATAAATGAGACAAATTCTCCTTACTGCACGTAATAATCATAACTATTTTCTCAAAGAACTGCCTTTATGCATCTGCTAGCTAATGGCTGGGGAACAGTTACTAAACTGTTATTGAGCAGTACCTAGATACTCTGAAAGAGAACATGTATTAATCTATGAACATATCAACATATTTATTTATTTTTATTTATTTCAGATTGGGATTAATACCTTTGAGTCAGGGGCTTGTTTACAAAGGTTCCAGGTCATACAGATACTCAAGACAATCAAACAACACGTAGGTTACATAAGGTTACACAGATTCAATAGTAAGTTACATTACAAGTTACAAAAGGGTCCACACGAGTACATGGGTTGCAAAGAAACTTAGTGAACCTGGTAGCCCAGGACACAACATGACAAGATTTAAGTTCAATGCGAAACAGAGAGAGAGCTGTTTACACTTCAGATGCAGATTGTAGCGTAAAGCCATGCCAGGGTAAGTGCAGAGTACAGCAAGAGGAATAGAATGCAAAACTTGCTCGAATTAGTGAAGCAGCCAGAGAAGACTTTGTTAGTTCCTGGCATAGGGGAAGGAGTGTAGTGGGGAAGAGAATCATGGTAGTGGTGAACTGAGGAGAAGGGGAGTAGGCGGGGAGGGGATACCAGGGGTGAACCAGGCAGTGGTGAGATGGCAAGGGGAGCTGATAGGAACAAGGGGGGTAGCGTGGGGGAGATCAAGGGAGGGGAGAGAGATGTGAGGTGGGGCAAAATGGCTGGGGATGGGGATCATTTTAACAGTTTACACTAGTGTCTGAAACGGTGGTATGAAAGAAGCACAGGGATCTCTGCTTTGGCAAGGACTAGATATTGTTAGGGTTTATGGAAGAATTTACAGACATTCTCTTGAGCTAAGTGGGTTCAGAGGCCTGATTTGAATTGGCTAACCTTACTACACTCGATCAGGTCCTTGGGGAGTTCACTGAGCCACTTGGGACCACGGAAGGAGAGGGACCACTAAGCTTGTGCTGTTTGCTTGAACGGCACCACAAGCACCCCTTAACTGCATTTTGGGTCCTAATAGTAGGTTGGGCAGTTCAGAATAGGCAGGAGACTAATCTAGGGATAAATCCCAGCAAGGACTTCTTAGCACATAGGCACATTTGGCATATAACCCTATGGTGAAGAGGGAGCCATCCTGTCTCTTGATAGAGGGCACAAGAATGTGTCCAGTGATCCACCCCCAGAACCTGGTGACAGGCTTTGTTAAGTAGGGTTTTTACCCTTCTGAGGGCAGTGTCAGTGCCAGCACCATAGATAACAAGGTCGTAGTCTATGGTGGATAAGACTGAACAACTTGTGACCAGTTTCAAGGCTTCTGGGGTCATAGAATGCCACTGGCGATTGAGGACACCAAGCTCTGCATTAGCAGTCTTAACAACATAGTCAATATGAGTACCAAATGTTAGGGTGTCATCTAAATGAAACCTGAGATATGTGATGGTGCTAACTTGTTCTAATGTGCCACCTTTCAGACTCTGGACCTGTAGATGCCCACACCTCTTCCTGTTCTGCTGAACGGAGAAGTTTTTTTTTTATTATTGAGCAAAAGTTTGTTACTGGAGAATCAATTTTCAATTCTGTGGAAACTGTATTGCAGTTCAGTGGAGATCATGGCCAGATTTTTTTCCTTTAACGGAGAGAACTGTATCATCAGCATAAAGCATGATGTGTGCTGGGCAGTCGAAAGGGTAAGGGGTTAATAAAGAGACTGAAGAAGAGAGGCCCTAGTATTGACCCTTGGCGGACACCCAGGCTCACTCCCCTTGGCTCTGAGAGATTACCTTTGATTTTGACTCATTGAGTCCTGCAAGAGAGGTAGCTGTTGAACCATGCCATCATGACCCTGGACAGGCCTATTGAGAGGAGGTTTTGAAGAAGGAGTTGATGGTTGCAGGTGTCGAATGCCTTTGTAAGATCTATAAATATGGACTCCACTGCCAATCCATCAACAAAGGCATTGTATATTTTGAAAGTGTTATCAACCAGGGCGGAGAGGGTGAAGTGATCTCTCCCGAACCCGTGTTGCTGGACACAGAGTAGGTTGTGCTTGGATAGGTACTCTGTGAGCTGAACATATAGGTACACACCACCCATAAAATAGAAGCAGACAGTTCTGTTTTTTAATAGCGTAGAAGTGCTCTAAACTCAAGCTGGACAGCATCATTTTCAGGGATTGTGCATGCCTTTAATGAAGTCTGCAGCTGATCATTTCCCAGTTCCACAATGGTAGAATGGGAACTGGTCACTCGCTGACATTATGAGTGTCCAGACTTCCTGACAATGGCATGGTTCAGCTTGAAAAATAATTGACAGCATGGGTGTCAGCATGGCTCAACTGCTAGCACATCCGCCTCTGGGCCTGAAGGTCATGGGTTCTTGTTCTACTCTAGGATTGGACTCATACCATAAAACTCTGGCACCCAAGTGCAATACTAGGAGGGGTGCAGTACTATCAGTACTATCAGTGTATCATCTTCTGGATGAGATGTTAAACCGAGGTCCCTTCTATGCATCTCTGGTGTTGTCCTGGTGGGTGTATAGGTAGAAGTAAAAAGAACCCAAGGCACTTTTCTCAAGAGTAGGGGATTTCCCGATGTGCTGGCCAACATTCCCCTTCCCATAAAACCAGTTCATGCAAATATCCAAGGCTGTGTGTGCGTGTGTGTGTCGATATGCAAAATTGCTGCCACTGTCCCCGCTACCAGACTTGCATTGCCTGTAAACCGCATTGGGATACAATGTGTACGAAACTCGTTATATACATGCTGACTCTTCATCTTCCAAATACTCCTATACTATTAAAAAATCAGGTTTGGTTTCTCTCAGAAGGTGACCGAGGAGTTTGAATTAAGTGGAATAAGATATTGTGAGGCAGTATGGTCTAGTGGTTACAGCAACAGTTTAGGAACTGGGGAGATTGCAGGTTCCAACCACACCAGAGCCAAAATACCAACTGTGTGACCTTAAGAAAGCCACTTTACCTCTCAGTGCTCAGATCCACCCAACTGAGGAAATAGGGAGAAACAGAACCCCACTGAAAATGAGATGTAACATCTCTGCTGGGATATCCTGAGTAAATAAATTGTAAAATATAGAATCCTGGATTTAAAGGCACACATTCCCTTTAAGACACAACTGCTAGTGTTTCTGAACCACCCATGCTACTATATAAAATGGGGATGAATTGCTAACATTATTGCTGCAGTTATGAATGCAAATTCAACAGGTTAAATTATATGCCATGTTTTTATAGAATTTTAAACTTTATTAAGTACATACTAGTTGATGGTTAAATTGTATGTTTGCTGTCCACAAGGACTCCATTGATAGAAGGATAACATATCCCAATCTGATATGTTAGTAAGTGAAAATTTATATCAACAATTTGGTCTGACCCAAGAATAGCATTTTTATAAATCACCATTAATCATTCTATCACCACTAAGCATATAAACTAAAAATACATTATTAACTTTGCTTTGTTCAAAGCTGCAAGTGTTTTTTTTTTATTGCAGAGATATATTTAAAGTTTGATGGCATATTTACGACAGAAATATTACTTTAATGAATTTTGTTACAATCACCTCTAGACAATAATATTGTCTCTGATCAAGAAAAGCATTGTATGGCTTTGGAATGCATGGCACACCCACCAGAATAGAATGTTTAGATCAAAGAACAATATGCCTTATATCTGCTGTATTAATAAAGGTTATTCCATATTTACTGTAAAAAAAAAACACATACCTCCTGAGTATCCTTATTCTGGTTTGGCCAAAAAATCTTGTGATAAAGACTGTCTAGTGAATTGCTGGAATCAGACCTGTCAAAGCAATGACGATCCAGAACTTCAAGTGTGTGCAAAACCCTTGTGATTGTAAACCCTAGGACAATAAACAGAGTAACATTAAACCTGACAGGTATTTATAAAGTTCAGCTATAAAAATGTGTTGCAAGAGCACCACCATCTGGCAAATTTTCTGTATCAGAGAACTCTATATTCATTAACAATCAGCAACATCTTGCATAAACATGGCATCAAAATTTTTGAATATTTTTATATTTATTTGTTACAGATTTAGCTAGACGTCTCTATTTTTGTCAAAAAATGGAAAGCATTCTAAGTGCCATGCTGTAGCTTCTAAACAACCTATTAATATGGCACACTGACAGCTTATTATCACATATCAGAAATGTGACACTTTACTCCCCCTCTCCCAAGTGTTTTGTAAACTTCTGTGGATGTACATATGGGGAAATAATTAGCTTTTGCTATACATTTAATGATATCCATATAGGATATGCAAGCGTCAACACTGAAAGCTATCAAATCCACCCTACCCTACAATAGTTGATATATTACAAATAATAAATTAAGACATCATTCATAGCCAATTAGGATTTTTTGTAGTTCTATGCTTATACTGTAGTTATAAAATTCTTAAAGTTCTAAATTTGGTTGCCAGAACTTGTGAAGCCAGTATGAAATTATTAGGATTACACATCCCCAGTTTCATAAACCTTGAGGATCACCTTTTGGACCACAGGAAACACAGGGAAAAATATACAAGAGAATACAAATATCAACATACCTGTATATAGTCATGTATAAGTCGACCCCCTTTTCCATGTGATTTTATCAGATTTTTAGATGTACCACATGCATAGGCTGAGACTCGACACATCACATTTTAATTACACACACACACACACACACACACACACACATATATCAAAAACTTCTTCCATCAAGGCTTGTTGCACAACTTTTAAATCCTCCCTTCATCTGTGTGGCACATACTTACATGAAGGCAAAGATTTCACCACTGCTGTCGCAGCTCATGTGCCTTTACCGCCGGAGCCATCAGAATATCCCCCAAAATACTTCCCTCCAAGCAGTCATTGTCTCGCTGCTTCTGATCGTACAGTACCAGCTCCTGCTCACCTACTCAGAAGGTTACCGCCTCCCAGATAATGTCATGTACCCAATGTTCCATAATGAGTAGGTACAAAAAAAGATTAGAACCTCACACCTCTTGGCTCCTGATGTGTCACTGTCTAGGGTCAGTGTAGTCATACTATTACCAGTACAAAAGTACAGATAACTGACTATTTTTATGCTTGTTGTTCTCCCAACCTGTCAGCCAAATGCTCCCAATATGTTGCCAGTAGTTACCAACATTTTCACAATGCAAACAGTACAGCAAAGCAGACATGTACTCCCATTTCAATTGACATCAAAGCTATTGACTGAAATGTGCTTTGTTTGGTTACGGCACCTATAGGGCCATACTAAAGGACTTATTTAATTAGAAAATTAAAAGTAGAGTTTCTTTATGCTTAGCCTTGAATCAAATTGAATCAAGTTGGGCCCAAGTGATTGTAATGTAATGAGTGTGGCTGTAAGACAGAATACTGATACCTGATGCAAACACTGCGTGAACAACACACTAAATAACACAGACAGCCATTCCTACCAAAGGCAAAGCTCCCAACAGCTGGTAAATTATAAATAAAATATTAAGTATGGTATAATGCAGTGTTAAAGGGCTTCTTCAAAGTATAGTGTTACTGTGTGAATGAAGTGAACATAATGTACCATAATTTTACCTGCTACACAGACTTGGTAATCAGGCTCAAGGTGTGTGCCTCAGAAACTCAGTGCATAAGCCAAACAGGAGAAACTATAGGTTAAAAAAAAATCTGTGCATAAGTCCATCTCATATATCAGTTCTCATTTTAGTGCATATTTTTGGATATACTACAACATCCCGACAGGCTGTTTCTCAATACCTGGCTGCCTGACACCGAAATCCCAAAACCCTGTTGCCCGACTTGCACGTGGCAGTGTTTCTGTCATGTTTTGTGGGGTTTTGCCTCCTGCATCCCCCTTAATTAATATCACAAACTCCGTCCCAGGCAACATTTACCTGTCAGGCAACCGGGTGTCAGGATTTCGGTGTCAGGTGTCAGGAAACAGCATTTTGGTCAGAATAAAGTATGCCATATTTTTGGCACTAAAAACTATGCTTATATGTGAGTATATACAGTATTTGCCAATGACATTTACCTTGTTATGATTGATGACATTTACCTAGTTACCGACTGTACATTATTTTATAGCTTATGCTTTACCAAATGTAAATTAATTGTACTTTCTTTTGGTTGCAGTGGGATAGTGGATTTGCATCCAAACATGAGGCCTTGAAAGATACAAGAGCCAATCTTAAGATAGGATCTGAACTGTGTGACACTTGGACAGCTGGTTCTGATGACTGTATCATTTTTTGTAATATAAAAATGGGTTATAGACTGTCTGTCATGAGAAATGCTGAAACTGCATGTGAATATGACACACACACACACACACACAGGTTTTAGATACGAGGTGTTACTTGGAAGGCCATAAGCTAATTACAGAGCAGAACAGGCCTTGATCAAGGATCTTCTATTTATCTAAAGTTAATTATAGCTGTAGTTGCTAGAGGGAAATCATAAACATTTATGACGTCCAGAGGAAACAGTTACATTTTCACATGGTGATACAAAGCATGTTGCACCTCCGTGAGATCTGGCAGAAAGACATAAATGCTTTGATGTCTGTGTGAGAGAAGATACTGCTTAAAGACCAAAGAAATGTCATTTGAAAAAGAAAATGAGTTGTGCTGAGATCACAGAATATTAATTTACCTTCTGGAAAAGACAACCTGTTTTTGTATAGATATATTTTTTATATATTCTGACAGGGAGGAGCTAGGTGACCTCATGCAAAGAGGTGGGCAAAGCCAGCTTTTAAACAATATTCTGTTTTCCCTTTAGAGAACACACATTTATCTAGACTCTGACAAAGAAACATCTTTGAGCACTTTAAGCAGGTATTTAGAGAGAGAGAGAGAGAGAGAAATCTAAATACTGTAGTAGGAATTGCACTGTTAAAACCTTGTTCTTTTAAAAGATTGCATGGTTCTTGTGATAATAGTTCTGCACTTTATGTTTCATATATTTTTTATCTATTTTAGTAAAAACTCTATTTTTAGAGCCTACTTGGTCTGTCTTTGATTTCTTTTCTTTTACAAGTGAAGTATATGTGGTTAAAGCAGACACTGTACATAAGCTTGAATGGTGATACCAAACTGGAAAAAGGTAATCGTTTTAAATCTGAGGTCTTTTATTACAGTTTTTAAGAGTTCATTTCTGTACTCCTGGTTAGGTGCCCATAGGCAAAGATATCTGGTCCCCCAAAGACAGAATTATCTGAGCCTGTACATTGGGTACGCTAACAAAAGGTTCACAGTTTGAATCCTTCCAAGACTTGAGACCAAAGATTGGTACAAAATCCCAAAACAGACAGGAGGGTTACCCTGTTTCTGTTAACTGTTCACAAGACTGCACTCGGAGGTTGGCACTTTGAGAGTAGAGGGCTGATCTGCTGAGTGGGTTTGTGACAAACTGTGCTATACCACATAATGTAAAGTGACCTATAAAGGTAAAGTGAATTTAAACCTCCTATCCATATCCAGGCAAGCATGTTCCCTGACTGAGCACCATGCTGAAGGGGATGGGCATAAAACAACTCCAGCTTGCTGTTTTCCCAGAAGGCAAACAGATCCACTGATGGTATTCCCTAAAAACTGAGAATACTTGGGACACTAGCTGGGTGTGTAGCTACTAGGCATGGACTACTCAACAGGTAGCTGTTTCAGGTAGTTTAGGTATCTGCGATTTTTTGGCTGGGTAAGGTAGTTTGGGTAATGTACTACCCTACCCTACCCGATGTAATAGTGTACTTCTCAGGTCAGGTTGTTTTCACACGGATAATGGGTGATTGGAAACAGGCACTACAGGACAGCCAAGGGCAGCCTGTCTTGCCAAGACTTCCAGGCTGGGAACAGGCATTAAAGCACAGCATGTGGGGTCCTTCAGGAGCTTACATTAAGATCAGGAGCACATGACACAGGGCTGACAACCTGATTAGTCAGTGGTGTCTGTGCTTCATCTGCTGTGAGCCTCTGTTGTGCTGATAGCAGCTGGCAGCAGTCTGGAGTAGAAGTAGTTCTGTGTCCATGGTTGGTTGCTTGCTCTAAAGTCTGCAGCTAAATCACAGCGATCATTTAACAAAAAGTTGAATATCAAAAATCATACAATAAAACTTTCACGAAGGAGCAAAGGGAGTGGGGTTCAGATTTGGGGACTGAAATGAGGGGGAATCAGGGGATCAACCTCAGTTGAGGAGGTGGATGGTGCAGTGCTGGGGAGCAAACAGAGAAGGAGTGGGGGGGGACACAGAAGGTAAAACACTGGCTGCTGGTTTGAAAAAGTATTATTGCTTGTTAGGTGCCCTTGATCCCTGTCATTAAAACATTACTGTGACAGTCAACTACACTGTGTGTGTCTGCAGCATAGTGAAAGCTTTGTACGATTCTGTATTACACTGCTTGCTAGATGACCCTGGCTGAGTCATGTCATTTATTACTATGACACTCAGCTACACTGTGTGTCTCTGCAGCATAGTGAAAGCCATTTAGGCTGTATTAAACTGTTTGTCAGGTGCCCCGAGCCCTGTCATTTATTATTGTGATATAGCTACACTGTGTATCTCTCTGCAGCATAGTGAAAGACATTTTGGCTGTTTTACACTGTTTGTTAGGTGTCCTGAGCCCTGTCATTTATTAATTTCATACCAAGGCAGTGTACAGGCCTCCAGCACAGGGACAGGAATTAGGTACAGCACTTGGAGATGCCACACTAATTGACTGGGTGCTGGTCCCCCAACTGGATAAGATGGCCTACTATGGTGTACTACCTGACTCCATAAGCAATCACTCCCCTGTTTTCTCTTCTGTGGCAAGCCAAAATTCCCAAAGTTCCTCTTTGACTAAACCACTTTCAAGATTTCTCACTGGACCCTATCCTATTTCAGTCTAAAGTGACCAGTGCTGACTGGTCCTATCTATGGGCTACCTCCAACATTTTATAAAGCTGTCTCCTACTTTAGCACCATATTCACCAGCTTTCAGGATGAAATTGCTCCGCTCACCACGAGAAGGGTTTGTGAAACTAAAATGGAATGGTTGACTCACTCTCTCCTATCCCTAATTAAAGTGGGCCTCCTTCAAGACCTCTAATTCCCCCTCTGATTGGTCCACTTATAGGCCCCTCAGGAATAAATGAAAATGAGCCATTCAGCAGGGTAAAAGTAACTTCTTCCTTGCCCAACTTGTCTGCTCCTACAAAAAACCCCATCAATATTGGGACTGCCTCAAAAAATCTCTTCACTACAACCGCCCTATCACTACCTCTCACTTTGAGATTGATGGTGTAAACTGCAATAAACCCCATACTGACTCTAATGCTTTTAAAAAGCTATTCTTTGACCTTTCTGAGTACACTAAAGCCTTCAATACCAACTTGAATAGCCAGACTACTCCCCCACCATCTCCTTCAGGGCAACACAGTGCAGGAGGAGTCATGGGGATAGGGAGGAGCCTTACACAAGGAGCATGCATGGTAGCCTTCTCGTAGGTGCTGCCTGTCTATGGCATGGGTGAGGCTAGGGTACTGTTCACCCTGGAATTCAATGAATGGTTAAAAAACTGGTGTGGGGCATAGGGTTTTGGCTTCACTGGGGACTGGGGGTCCATATGGAGGGATGCAGGCCTATACTGGCACGATGGTCTGCATCTGTCCGGAAGGGGACCCAGGATCCCAGGTGATAGGTTTAAATGCTTCACTGGCAAGCTTTCAAACTAGTCAAGGGAGAAGGCACTGAAAAGGAGCAGGGAATTCACAGCCTCCCCCCACAAAACAAGGTAAATAATGAGGTTAACACCAAGGTTGAGAGGTCAATAGGGGGTAGGGCAGGGGTAAAGGGAGAAAAGGCAGTAAGTACAGGGATTGGGCTAAAAATGGTAAGGCCATCAAGAAAAATGGAGGACAATGAGTACCAATGCCTGTAGCCTGAGTAACAAGATTTCTGAGCTAGTGGCCTTGATGAAAGAGGGACACCTGGATATCATGGCAGTCACAGAAACCTGGTACACAGAGAACCATGACTGAGATGTCAACATACAAGGGTACACGAGGAACAGGGAGGATAAAAGAGGAGGAGGAGCAGCTCTCTACATAAGGGAAGGGATCAAAGCAATGGAACTAAAGGGTAAACGGGAGGAGAGGAGGCACTATGGGTCATCTTAGAGACAGGAAATGGCACCACAATCCACACAGGTGTGGTATACAGACCCCTATCTCAGGGGGAGGATAAGGAAATGATAGGAGGCATCCTTAGAATGGCAGATACAGGGGAGATATTGTTGATGGGGGACCAGAATGTGCCAGATGTTAACTGGAGCACATTTGCTACAGCCACATCCAAGAGCAGAGTCATTCTCAATGCCCTACAGTGGGCATGCCTCAGACAGCTAGTGTTGGAACCCACTCAGGAGGGAGCAGTCTTAGACCTGGTACTCTCAAACGGGGACAGTGAGAGGATCTTGGATTTAGAAGTGGGAAGCCATCTGGGAACAAGCAACCACCAGACAGTGTGGTTCACAATTAACACAGCCACAGAAGCAACAAGCCATTGTATGAAGCAATTAAACAAAACAAAGGAAAAAAACACTATGGTTCTCAAAAGAGGTGGCAGGGGAGGTTAGAGAGAAAAAGATAGAATTCAGAAAGTATTACAGAATCACAGAAGGAGCATGAAAGAGAACTCTATCAGTTACAGCAGAAGGAAGCGGGGAAGGCAGTTAGAATAGCAAAGGCCCAAACCAAGGAAAAGATAGTCAACTCAGTTCAGAAAGAGGTTAAAGCCTTTTATAGGTACATTAGTCAGCGAGGAAACACCAAGCGAGGGGTAGTGAGGCTTAATAAAGGGGAGACGGTGGGCTGAGGGTGACAGTGAAAAGGCAGAGATACTGAATGAATACTTTTGTTCAGTATTCCCAAAAGAAAAGGAGGAGGATGTACCTAAATCAAACAATAGAAGCACTCTGGATGGGGGGGGTCGATACCAGTCCATTCACAGAAGAAAGGGTCCTGAAAGAACTCCTAAAACTCAAGGTGGACAAGGCAATGGAGCCTGACGGGATTCACCCCAGAATTCTGGAAGAACTAAGGGGAGAGCTAGTGACACCACTGACTATCCTTCTTAATAAATCATGGGAGGATGGTGTGGTACCTGTGGACTGGAAGAAGGCAGATGTGATTCGACTTCACAAAAGTGGGATCAAGGCAGAGACAGGAACTACAGACCTGTTAGTTTGACCTCAGTGGTAGGGAAAATGATGGAATCACTTCTGAAAGAAAGAAATGTTGAGTACCTTGATGCCAGCAGGGCACAGGACCCAAGGCAACATGGATTCACAGTGGGAAGGACATGTCAGACAAATCTAATAGATTTCTTTGACTGGGTGACCAAAGTAGTAGACCAGGGAGGGGCTGTGGACACGGCCTACCTAGACTTTAGCAAGGCACTTGACATAGTACCACACAAGATTAATACACAAGTTAGGAAGCCTGTGAGTGGGTCCCAGGTTGGTAGCCTGGGTAAAAAATTGGCTGGACAACAGGATGCAGAGGGTAATAGTAAATGAAGTCCACTCGAAGAAAATGAGGTTACTACATAAGAATATCCCAGGATTCAGTATAGGGGCCGGTTCTCTTTAATGTCTTTATAAGTGACACTGCAGAAGGACTGGAAGGAAAAGTATGCCTCTTTGCAGATGATACACAGATCTGAAACAAAGTTGATACACAAGGGGGATGGAAAGGATGAGAAGGGACTTGGCAAGGTTGGAGGAATGATCAAAAGAATGGCAGCTTAGATTCAATGCAAAGAAGTGCAAAGTAATGCACCTGGGAAACAAAAACCCAGTGGAAGAGTACACACTGGGGGATGTACTAACAACAACAAAAATGGAAAGGGACCCAGGGGTAGTCATATCAGATGACATAAAGGTAGGCAGGCAATGTGAGAAGGCAGTAAGGAGAGCTGGGGGTATACTGGGATGCATAGAGAGCGGCATCACCAGTAGAAAACAGGAAATTTTCATTCCTCTGTAAAGAAAGTTGGTGAGACTCCATCTGGAGTACTGCATGCAGTTCTGAAGACCCCATCTCTGCAAGGACACAGACAGGATGGAGGCAGTCCAGAGGAGGGCAAATAAAATGGTGCAGGGTCTGCACCAGAAACCATATGAAAAGAGACTAAAGAAGATTAATATGTATACCCCCGAGGAAAGAATGGAGAGGTGGGACATGATAGAAACTTTCAAGTGCCTCAAGGGAATCAACAAAGTCCAAGAGGGTAGCATCTTTCAGAAAAAGAGATATACAAGAACAAGAGGGCACAGTTTGAAGATAGAGGGGGGGACAGCTCGGAGGCAACGTGAGGAAGTATTTTTTCACAGAGAGGGTAGTGGACACATGGAACGGTCTTTCTGAGGAGGTTTTGGGGTCAAAAACAGTGAGGGAATTCAAGAAAGCATGGGACAGACATAAGACAATTATAGTGGGGGGCAGGAGGAATTAGGCTGTTAGTTAACTAGGATCTGCAGCTTATCCAAAAGGTGGGAAAATGGGCAGACTGGGTGGGCCAAGTGGTCCTTATCTGCTGTCAAAATCTATTTTTCTATGTAACACCCTCCCTTCCTCTTCAAGTGTGTTAATGTCCATGAGGTTTACAAACTCCTGGCACAGATCTGAGTTTCTAAATCGGCAGCCTCAGATTGCATAGAGCCTAAACTCCTTGAACTAGCTGCATGGGAACTTGCACATCTCCTAACTAGAATCTTCAATCTTTCCCTTATCTCTAACTCTGCCGCAGCAATCTGGAAAATGGCGACTATAGTGTATGTGCTTAAAAATGAGAATTGCAAGGTAATTACCAGCTACAGACCTATTGCCATCCTGCCTGTTCTAGACAAGATTCTTGAGAAAATCATTGCTGTTCAACTGTGGAATTAGGGCAAAATATTACAGGAACTGGTAAAGTGTTGAAAGAAAACAGACTGAGAAACCACAGTAAATAATAAAAAGGAGATAAGAAATGAGAGAAATGGTTATACTATGTTAGATTGAATGAGACTGAGAAGGAATTAAATATGTGGAAATCAGATGGCATGTGTAAAGAAGGAAATAAGGTTTGCTAAAACACTGTTTAAATGAAACACTGTTAAGAAGGACATTACTACTTGTCATATCAGGCTCATTATGTCTCAGCAGCTTTCTGAGAATAGCCACCAAGGGCTTGAATAGTAGCTTCACTACAGCCCGGCTCAAAGTTCAGTTCAAGCTGGCCCTGCAAACAGATATGTGACATTACTTACTAGGATAGCAAAATGCTTTTGTGTAAAAATAGAACTACTGCCCAATTCAAAGATCAGCTCAGACTGGCATTGCAGACATCACTTATCAGAAAAAAATGTATTTTTGTAAGAAAGACTTATTTGATAGAGGCCTTCCCTGTTCCTTTCTTGCTGCTATTCTAAGAAGCCTGCCTTGTTTGGCAAAGCAATGATGTTAGATGTCAATAAGCTCTGTATAAATACAGGCTAGACTGTGAGCCTCACCAGTGTTTTCAGAAGGAGGAAGAAGATCACACAGTATTTGAACCCTGAAAGCACTCCAGAGGACAGGGTATTGTCTACTTTGATTCTCTGCATGCTTATAGCTATGACAGTATTGGGCTGTCATCTGTCTAGTTTTTACTGTATTAGGGATCATTTTTATTTATGCTACAATAATAAAAATATATTTAATTCATAACCACTAAGTGTAGCCTAAGTTACCTTTCTGGGTCCCCAGCCAACGTCCAAACTGAATCTGTCTGGAGTGTAAAAACTTTACACAACTCACCTCCTGTCTCTCTAACTTTAATCTGCTCTGCCCTGCTCAACATGGTTTTCGCTCAAGTCATAGCACTGCCACTGCTCTGCTGACCTTAACTAATATCTCACATGCCTTGGATCAGGGCAAATATACAGGAGCAGTTTTCATCTAGCTCACAAAGACCTTGGATATGGTGGATTACTCCCTCCTCTGTAGTGAACTGGATGCCCTGGGGATATCTGCACATGCCCTACTGTGGTTCAAGAGCTACCTTAGCAATAGACAACAGTGTGTTAGGGTTGGGCACAACTCCCTTGGACCATGTACCTTCCACCATCGGTGACCCACAAGGCTCCATACTTGGGCCACTGCTTTTCTCCATTCATATCAATATTATCCATCACTGCTTTCAAAATAGTAACCTACTTCTCTATGCAGATGACCTGGTCTTCTATACAAGTGCACAGAATATCACTGACATCGATAATGCTCTTACTGCTGACCTCAAAGCCATTCAAAGCTGGTTTGAGAAAATAGGATCCGGCCAAGATAATCGCAGTCAAAAACATCGCTGCACAGTGCAACGCAGGCATAACAATGCCGCCCACAATGTCAGCATACAACATAGCCACAGAAGGGAACAGTGCATGTAGTGTCTCATGCAGACACCAATGCCACCAGTGGCAAAAGTCGCCATGACTTACCTGCTCCAGCAGGACACCCCCAATGGGCCAGTAGCCAAAGCCCACACCCTAGCAGCCGTGCCCAGTACAGTGCCCCCCTACCCCACACTGCCAGATCATGCCAGCCCTGTACCCAGGTGGTCCTGGTTTCCTTCCCCGATGGGAGCATTCCCTGCCCAGGCAGACATTCCCCACCCCCCCAGAGGCAGACAGTAAGGTACCCATACAGTTCCAGCCAGCAGTTGCCCTATCCTGTTACGTGCACCCACAACCCCCTCCTGCTGGTCTGCACTGTTACCCAGACCCAGTCCATCACTCTGGTGGCTCCTACACCATCTCTCTGTTCTTTTCCTTCCCAGCCCGGATCATGCATGGACGACAGTGTTGCCCCCTTCATGCTCTGTGCCTGGACCCATACCTCTACTCTGGCAGCTTGTACTCCACCGCACGGGTGGTCCCTCACCTCATACATGCGCTGCAATGGTGCGGCGCACATCATTCATCGGGGACAATGTTTTTCACCTATGCTTTATTGTGTCCATTATGATGTTGTTCCCTGCATTGTTCTGTCCACAATATTTTCTCCACAATATTCTGTCCGCGATGTTCCTGGCCAGAAGTGGGAAAATAGGCTTCTGATGAATCCCGTCAAATCTCAAGCTATGCTCTTTGGAACTGCCCAACATTTAAAAAACATTTATACTCCACTAAGTGGGGTTTATGAGAAAGGATCCCCCCATAGACAATGGGAATTCTTTCAGGTATCTTGCTGTAATCCTTGCCCCCTCTCTAGACTTCTCTTCTCACCTAATCTCCATTAGTAAAGCTGTAAATGTCAGTCTAGGCCTAGCCTTCCGTGTCAGTCCTAATCTCTCCTCCTCTGTGTCTGTTACCTTAGTATGGGGATTACATCTCCCTGAACTGTCCTATGGCCTACCTGTCCTTGCAAACATGTCTACCTCCATCCTAAGAAAATGGGATGTGACATATAACAACATATGTCATTTTGCCCTCATGTAACCATCTTACTCATTACTGTACCATATACTCCAAACTCGGCTTCCTCTCCCCTTCAGCTCTATGGGACCTATCCCTAGGCAGTATGATGCACAGTATAACATTGAATCAAGCACCCCAATCATTAGCTTCCCTTCAGGTGCCTTGTACAATACCCACTCACTCATATCCTCTGACCAAGATCCATTATCAATCCCAAGGAGAAGAACTAAGTACAGTGAGATGGCCTTTGCTATCTCTGCCCCTAAACTATGGAACACTATACCTATTCACATACATGGACACCCTGTTGCTCATACTTTCCAGTGTTCATATCAGTCTTATTTGCTTCAAACCTGTGTCTGTTCTTGTCCCTGACCTCTACCTATACTCATAATGCTACTCTCATGAATGGTATTGCATCTGTGTTGTATTCTGAATTGCTCTCTAAAGTATTCCTAAACTCTTGTTACTGTATTGCAATATGAATGTTTAATGTACTCCCTGTTTATTCCTAAACTCTTGTTACTATATTGCACTATGAATGTTTAATGTCCTCACTGTTTATTCTTAAACTCTTGTTACTGTATTGCACTACTGTATGAATGATCAATGTACTCCCTGTTTATTATGTATATGCTGGTGTTCGCCCAAGCAGCTTTGTAAAGGTCTTTATGTCTTGTACCACCCAAGGCTGTGCCAGAAAATAGGCAACTATATGCATAGTGCACCCTACATGCTAAACAGAAACTAAACAAATAAATAGCTACAGCGTGTGTCTCTGCAGCATACTGAAAGCCATTTAGGCTGTATTACACTGTTTGTTAAGTGCCCCAAGCACTGTCATTTATTCTTATGACATAGCTACACTGTGTGTTTCTGCAACAGTTAGTGAAACAACATCCATTCCTTTCATGACTGTGTCTATGTCTCATATTCCCAGTATAAGTCTACTAAAAGGAAACATACTGCTTCTGCACATGCAACTGAAAATGATGTGGACACTATGAATCACACCACTAATGAAGAACATAGCGACAATAATAATAACATCACCAGGACTGGCACTAAATGTCCTCCTGAACCGAAAACGAATGTCAGCAATTAAATGATAGTAGAGTTTCAGAAAGAACTGACAGGAGTTACTCACAGAGGTACTGAACATTTTGCCACATATACCAGGATACTTCCAGCTGCTGAAGCAGCATGCAAGGAGGCATCCTCCTCAAATATAAGCTAAGATGCTCAGGCAGCGAATGCTGACAGAGATGGTGGTGATAGTTGGGACTGGGAATGGGATAGCCTGGACTTTGTCCCAAATGATAATGATGGCACTTCCACTTCTTCTGAATCTTGTGGCAATGAGGTCCATAGTTTTGATGAGGGGGTAGGAGAGGATGCTGCTGTAAGGCATGAGGGGCAAGTGCAAAAAAAAAAATTATATGCTAAACATAAGAATCAGAAGCTGAGCATGAATGAGAACAATTCATCTCAACAAGGAAATTGCAGTGTAGGGATTCCTCCAGGTCACTTGTCTGTATAAGAAATAGTGCCAGGCACCATGGCATAAAGCAAAAAAGGTGAAATCTGTAGTGTGGAATTTATTTTGCACTGACCCTGCAGACAATTCTCAATCTGTATGCAGCCTGTGCAAGAAGAGCATCAGTCGTAATGGCAAAGTGGGAAATTTTGGAACATCATTAATGATACGACATGCAAAGGCAAAACGTCCAATTGAGTGGGCAGTGCAAGAGCAGTGTGGTTGGTAATGGCAGTATTGGAGGTGGTGATGGCAGTGACCATAGTGATAATGAACTGGAAGCAGGAACTGACACTGAATCACGTGATGTGTCTTTGAAGTCTTCCCACAGATTGTTTTCTTCTGACACAATCAAATACTGCAAAATACCAAAGTAGTACTCCATATGAAAAAGCGTGAAAAATACATTCCCCCAAAATTAAAAATATCTTGTGACTCTCATCATAGATTCATAGATTTGTACAAGTTGAAAAGGCATTAGCCCATAAAGAACTCGCCACCATCTTGTCAACGGTGGAAGGTATATTTCCTGACTCCCATATACGAGACCAATTTTTCTTTAAATTGCTCTACATTTTTACTCATAACAATGTCTTCTGGGAGTGAATTCCATATAGGTGGCACCCTCTGAGTAAAGAACCTATTACGTTGTATGGTTTTACATAAAAAAGTTTTAAGCTTGTAATTAAGAGATCTGGTATTATTTGTAATGAAGTTTCTTTCTAAACCAATAGTATTCAGTGTATATTCATTCTGGACTACCTTAAAGATACAAATCAGATTGCCTCTTAGAGCTCTATATTCTAGGGAAAACAATTGAAGTGATTTAAGTCTTGTTTTGTAATCTAGAGATTATATATTCTGTATTCTTTTAGTTACCTTACGTTGGACTCTTTCTATTGTACTTTGGGACCCTTTGGATGTAGGTGCACAAAAGAGGCACAGAAATCCAAATGTGGATGCACAAGGCTAGTATACAGTGGAAGAATTATATCAGAATTTCTACTTTTGATATGTTTGAAAATATTACCCAGAATGGGATGACATTTTTTGACTACTTTATTTGTGTGTGTGTTGAATTTTAAGTTATCCGATATTGTTATACCCAGATCTCTTTCTTCTGATGTAACAAGTAACTGTAAATTATTCATTGAATAAGTAGCTTTGATATTGTTCCTCCCCATATGCATTACCTTGCAATTTGAAACATTAAACTTCATGTTATTATGGGCTGCCCAGGCACATAGATTATTCAAATTATTTCACATATTTATTGTTGATTGTCGGTTACTATGGTACCCAATTTGCAGTCATCTACATACTTATTAATCCATATCCCATCAGATGACTGCATACTGAACACCACAATATTAAACAAAAGGGGTCCTAAAATGGATCCCTAAGGAACTCCACTAGTAACAGGGATCCATTCAGACTTGTGTCCTTTAATAACCACTCACTGTCACTGTTTATCCAGCCATGACGTGATCTACTTTATTAGTTTTAAATCTAGATTTATTTTAAATAATTGTTCTATCAGGGTTTTGTGGAACACAGTTTACGAAATCCAAAAATACAATATCTACAGACAGACCACTATCAAGGGCATCACTAACGGGTTCGAAAAAGTTAATCAAATTTGTAAGACCTGATGTGAAACCATACTGAGTGATGTCTGTATGACCTGACCTAGTAATATGGTTTACAATTTTATGATGTAACAATTTTTCCATTATTTTACTCAAAATAGATGTTACGCTAATAGGTCTATAATTACATGGGTGTTGTCTGCTACCACCCTTAAAAATTGGGGTTACATTTGCTTCTCTCCAAGCTTGCAACACTTTTCCTTCTTTCAGGATATATTAAATAGTAAACTAAGAGGGCCTGATAATTCTTTCACAAGTTCCTTTAGAAATTTTGAATTAATATTGTCAGGTCCTGGAGATGTATTGACCTTAACTGAGTTAATAACATCTATTATGTCCTGTTTAGTAAATGTCATAACAACATTGTTTATTGGTAATATGTTGTCAGTGATTGGATTTTCTTTTATTTAAAATATACTCCCAAAATAGTGGTTTAGCTCCTTAGATATTTCCCTTTCTTCAGTGATTATTTTATTGTTCACATTCAGTGGTCCAGTTCCTTTTACATTTCCCTTGATTGAGCCAATATAATTGTAAAACTTTTTTTGTTATCCTTAACATCTTTTACTAAGTTTGTTTCTAGCTTCATTTTTACCATTCATATGGATTTCTTGGGTCTTTTTGCGAGTGATTTAACTCTTTCCCAATCCTTGTCTTTTTTTGTTTTGTTATACTTGTTATATACTCTGTTTCTTTTTAATGATACGCCTGATTTCCTTTGACCACCATAGTGGAATCCTCTGTCCTTCATTGTTGTACTTAACTCTGACAGGGACCCAATTATTAACACAATAATCTATTTTAACTTTTATTTTATCCCATGTTTGATCAAGGTTCAGATCTCTTAAATCATTCTCCCAGTTCCAGGATGTGAGATATTTTTCAATATTGTTATAATCAGTTTTATAAAAGTTTTTAATTTTTGTGATGCCATTATTGCACAGTACACTTTCTTGAATATTACAGGTTACTATATTGTGGTCACTTGTCACCCAGTGGTTGTGATATAGTTGGATTTGATAGTAAGTCTATGGTATTTGTGAAAATTAAATCTAATATGTTATTATTTCTAGTAGGTTGAGACACTATTTGTTCCAGACCCATACTAAAAATATTTTCTAGAAATCTTTGTTCAAGTTGACTTTTGGTTTCAAGGATATCCCAATTTATATTTGGGAAGTTAAAATCTCCCAATAGCATTAAATCCCCCCAAACCTCTTCGTTTTCCAACTGGTTTAGGAATATGTTATTCTCTTCCTAGTTAAGATTAGGTGATTGATAACATAGGCCTAGGGTAAGCGTTTTATGACCTAATTCTATCCTATTCCATAGAATTTCTGCTTCAGTGTCATTGATGTTTACTTGATAACTTTTAAACTTATTAGAGATATACAGAGCAAGTCCTCCTCCAGTCTTATTCTGACTTTTTTTTAAATATGTTGAATAAACTGGTATATCAGTATTCCAGTCACTTTCTGAAAACCAGGTCTCTGTTATCCCACATATATCAATATTCTTGGTTGTCAAGATGCACCTTAATTCATCCATTTTATTAGTCAGACTTCTTGAATTTGTCATTAAAATCTTAAGCTCTTTTGAACTGTCCTGTAGCATTGGAGTTCGTAAGTATATACTGTATTATGATTATCTGTAATTAAGGTGTTGTTTTGTGGAAGAATGAGATTCTTTTTTTTTATTTGCTCTGCTTTGGTTTTTATTATTTCCATTTTTTATTTCATTTGGAGTCAACTAACATTAAAAGAAAGTGTTACAATGACATCAAAATTTACCTGCAAGTATCTAACATGTCAGCTGTTAAATAGAGCCACTGCAGAACAGTTGGCCGATTGTGAACTTCCTTTTGGTTCTGTTGCCCAAAATGGTTTCCTCAAGATCATGAACCAGATTGAACCATGGTATACCATTCACTGTCAAACATATTTTTCAAAAAAGGCTGTTCCACAGTTGTATGACTTGTGTGCTGCAGTCATTAAGCAGTTGAAACTCTCTGAGGTGAAGGAGGTTCACATAACCACAGATACATGGACCAGCAACCAAACAATTGACTACATGACTCTTATAGCTTATTCAGCAAGTTTTCAGTCAGAAAGTAATAATCCCCACTCTATCATAAGTAATAGGAAGCAGCCTGTATTATGTTCCACCACTTTTGAGGAAAATTACACTGCTGTGAATATTTTGCAGGAGCTGCAAAATCAGTTCCAGAAATGGCTTACTCCATATTCTTTATCTCCAGGGTTCTTACCATCAAATAATGGTGCCAAAATAGTCAAAGCTCTAAGAGATGGCAACTACCAACACATACCTTGTTTTGCACATAGTTTAAATCTTCTCATCCATAGTTTCTTAAATGGAAACAAAATTGTTGAAAACCTGCTAGATCTTGCTAGGAAAATATGTGGGCATTTCAGCCACTCTGTGAAAGCTCAAAAAATCCTGAAGGGGCTGCAGAAATCAAACAACTTACCACTGCATACATTAAAGCAGGAAGTTCAAACCCGCTGGAGTTCAACATTTTACATGTTGGAAAGGCTTCTTGAACAGAAAAAAGCTGTACATAACTAAACCATGCAGAATCAAATAGGTAAAGTACACATCATGCTTAGTTCCAGCAGCTGAACTCTACTTGAATCTTTGGCACCTTAATGGAGCCATTTGAGGTTGCCACATGTGATGTCAGTACTGACAGTGCAACTCTGAGTTAAATTCTTCAAAGAAGATTTCTTCATATTTTCCTTGACGACATAAAGAAAGACTTTCAGTCAAAAGAAGACACACCACTGTTATGCTGGCAAATGACTTGAGTATCAGACTGTCAAGTGATCAGAGAATAAATGCCATGTCTAAGAATGACACCTATGTGTTGGCTACATTGCTAGATCCCTACTTTAAGGGGAATACTGAAGCCATACTTCCTACAGGGGAAAGCATTGAACATTGGCTATATCTTCTGCTAACCAAATGTGACATTGCCCCACCGACACAATTAACTGATGTACAGCAGTCAAATCCTGCTGAATCATCAGAGTGCGTTTCTGGTGCACACAACAGCACATCTATAAATTCTTCACAATCACAAGTGTCATCAGCAAGGGAAAGGACATCTACAGCTACTTCTCAGGCACTGTATGTTCAGGGTCAGAAAGGCAAATCACTTCTGAGTCACCTGCAGCAACATAGTCTGGTATCCTGTAAAGAAAGTGCAACTGGTTCATCTGGCACACTGGTAGCTGTCTCACACAGCTCAATAACCCTGGAGTATTTTTCACACCATACTATGAATGATCTTGAGAAAGATCCATTACTATTTTGGAAACAAAAAAGAACCATATGGCCAGATCTAGCAAATCTTGCAATAATGTACCTCAGTTGTCTGCATTCAAGTGTATATTCAGAATGCATATTTAGTGCAGCTAGAGTTTTATGACCAAAGAACACTGCTAAGTCCTGTAAATGTGGAATGGCTTACATTTTTCAAAATGAATGCTGACAATTTCCAAGTTGTCCCAAACATTGAATGATGCAATTCTGACCCTGAGCATAAACAACAGCCTGCAAACAGTGATACTGAATTTGATGACTACGTTGTGTACGTATGAAATGAATAGAACCATCACCACTGCCACCATGCCAGCCAAATGTGCCACACTACTCTTAGTTTTATTTCATCAATCATTAGCTTTATATTATAATAATAAAGTTTATTTATAAAGCACCTTTCCATTATCAAGGCGCTGTACAAAATAAGACAATATGAATCAGGCATAAAATTCAATATAAAACACGGATAAAACTACATTATAATCCACAATTTCAGTGCAATCAACGCTCCAAGAAAGCCATTTGAAATAAATGGGTTTTTAAACCCCTCTTATATTCCTCCACAGAGGTGCGTTCCCATAACTGGCGTGGTAGAGAATTCCAAAGTGTGCGTGCAGCATAGGAAAATGCTCTACAACCAGATGATTTCAAACTCACTCTTGGAATCTCTAGCAACCCCTCATTGGCCGAGTGAAGCGATCGGCCAGGGCAGTAAGGAACCAGAAGTTCTTTCAGATAGGCCGGACTCAGATCGTGTAGGGCTTTAAAAGTCAGTAAACTGACTTTAAAGGCAATCTGCCACCATATAGGTAGCCAGTGCAGTTCGCACAGCACCAGGGGAATATGACAGGACCTACCTGTCCCAGTCAAAACCCGGGCTGCAGTGTTCTGCACTAGCTGAAGGCGGTGGATTTCAACTCCAGAAAGCCCAAAGTACAGGGAGTTGCAGTAGTCCAAACGCAAGGACACAAAGGCGTGGACCAACATTGGTAACATGTCAAATGGAACAAGGTGTAGCTTTGATGCCCACCATGGGTATAATTTTTGGAAACAGCAGCAGCCTCCCTCAGAGCAGCTGCACCATATAGGATATTTTATCAGTTTTGAGGAGTTTTATATTTTAGTTATAATTGTACGATGTTATTTTATATTTTGTATTTTTTGTTAGCCTTTTATTTCTCTGTGAGGTGCCCAGGGCCTCCGGGAATGGGCACCATACAAATAAAACTTGCCTTGCCTAGTACATACCTCATCAATGTCCACCATGTGTATACTTTTTGGAAACAGCAGCAGGATCACTTACAGCAGCTGCACCTCTTGTACCTGCCTCAGCAATGCTCACCATGGGTATAATTTTTGGAAACAGGAGCAGGCTCACTCAGAGCAGCTGCACTTCTTGTACCTACCTCAGCAATGCCAGCCATGGGTATAATTTTTGGAAACAGAAGCAGGCTTGCTAAGAACAGCTGCACCTCTCGTACCTGGCTCAGCAATCCTCACCATGAATATAATGGCTCAGGGCACCTAAGAAACAATGTAATAGTCATAAACAGTCTTTCACATGATTTTTGTTATGGTCAAGATAGGGTAATGGAGTAGTAGAATGAACTGGGTAGTAATTACCCGACCCAACTACTCATTTTTCATCTGGGTATTTTTAGGATAATTTTGGGTAGTTTAGAGGTACCTGCGGGTAGTCTTAAGGGTCAGGTTAATTAGTACCCACCTCAGTGGCAACCACTCATAGGATGGTTCCTTACACAACTGAGAGCATCTGCAAACAGGCTGTCTGCCGCACCACATAGGCCACTGTGAGGTTCACTTGTAGTGAGCCAGGGACCATGTCTACAATGCTTTCTTCTGACACAGCTGAAAGGTATGACTGCCACGCTGTTTGGTCTGGTAAAATACAGTGGCCATGGTGTCAATGTTGACTTGGACAACCTGACCCCTGACCAGCAGACCGAACCCCAGCAACAACAGGCATCCTACATGAAGTTCTAGTAGCCTAATGTGTATTTTGAACTTGCCTGATGACCAGATATTGTACACCCTGTCCTGTAGGTGGGCTCCATAGCCCACTTGGGTAGCAAGTGTCATCATTATGACTGAGGGCTCTGGCTGGAGCCTTAGTAAACACCCTGTGTGCCATGGACAGGATGAATGCCATGGCTCGAAACTGGCAGTGAGTTACGTCCACTTAGAATCTGAGGAGCTTTCTGTGTGAAGGATGGAAAGGGTTGAGGAAGCTAAAATCCTGAGGTACAGGGAATAGAATCAAATATCTGGCTCTAGGGACATGATAATCAGAGACTCATTTAGGATGCACTGATAAAGTAAGGGGTGCCCCCCCCCCCACCGCTACTTAGGAACCAGAAAGTACTGAAACATGAACCCCTGTTGAGCTTGACTTTTTAGGACAGATTATATTGACAGCTGTGCTAGAAACGGTTGTACCTTAAGTAGCACTGAGAAAGATTCCCAAGAGGACACACCTTCCAAATGTGCACACATCTGACACAGGGGGCAGTCGCAAATTCCAGACACAATCCCAAAATCAACACTTCTAAGGCCCATCTGTCAAAGGTGACAGCAGCCCACTGTATGAGGAAGTGGGTGAGTTGGCCCTCACCAGGAGCTGCAGCAGTGGCTGTGGGAGGGAAGGGAAGGGGCTCTTGAGCCCATCATTTTTTCCTTGGAGAAGGAACTAGAGGCCTGGCAAAAAATGCAACTGCCACCACGGCCTTCATGCTGGCCTTGTCCTGAATTTTTAGGGTTGAATTACTTGGACTGATGGTACTGCTGCTGCTGCTGCTGGCCTTATGAGCAATGAAAGAAACTAGGAAAGGAGCTACCTCTCCGTTGCTACCACTCTGTCGGTGCTGCTTGGTTGTCTGCATACTGTTAATGAATTAAGTGACAGGATCAAGGATCACACTAGACAGCTTAGTCCTAGTCAGATGCTCCTTGGCCTCCATCCTAAACAGGTCCTTCTCTGCAAAGGAAAGCTCCAGCACCTTCTTCAGGATTTATAGGGTGAAAGCCATGCCTAGTCATATGCAGACAGCCACTGCCACGGAGACTAGGGTCACCTGCAGCTGATCCTTGGCCAAAGAGAACCCACACATCCCAGATGCTTGTCAGGTGCTGCTGGTTGTTCTTCAGCAAGAGAGACATCTCTCAAAGTCTTTCAAAAAAACTCATGGTTATACCTAGCCATTAGGACTGCAAAGCTAACTGGAAGAATGACCAAGATCACCTCTATGCACACTCTGTGGCCAAGGTGGTCCTGTCTCTTGGACCCATCATCCAGGAACTTATCTGACTCTCCCTGCATCATGGTCTTGTAAAAGACAATGTTCATTACTGGACCTTTTAGGGAAGTGTGCTCTGCAAACCCAGTTAGCCTACATATGGGAGCAACACACTTGCAAGCCATCAAATAAGGTGGAACCAGGCAAGAACCTGGACACTCCTAGATGCTGTTATACCAAGCAAAGGCAAAGCAAAAGTCATGCCAAGAGAGGCATCTCTTTCCAGGATGTCGGTCTGTTGATATGTTGTCATCTTCTAGACCCCTTCTAGTGGAGTTTCCACAAACATAGCCATTCTGTCCAACAATAAGGTGAAGGAGGAATATTATCCTGATGAAGGCCTCTCCATTGACATATCATTACCTTGCATCTGTGGTGCTGAGGTAAATGAAAACTCTCTGAGTCTGGGTACAGCAGTACCAGATGTGGACAAGGTGAGGAAACAACCTGTTTAGGCAGAATGACTATCATTGGGCAGGGGCATCAGCATTACTGGGGTCTGTGTGAGAGAAACAGAGAGAGAGACAGGATTTTTCTCCCTCAGCAGAGTCATTACAACCATGGCCCAATCTTCTGCCTTAGCAAAGTCATTACCACCCAGGCCCAACAAGTCAACAGTCATTGAGGCCTTTTGCTGACCAGGTGGAAGCTCCACAGACTCACAGACTGGCTCTATGGTTGGTGTGATTTCCTTAGATGACTAACCTCAAGGGCCTTTCAGAAGGAGAGAACGTAAATGGCCCTTGACCAACAATGCTCCCATGACCGACATCAACTTTTCTTTTGCTTCTTGTGCTTGTGGTGGCCCAGACATGTTTCATAGCATACAAACATATGAAATTGCCAGCAGATACAGGCCATGATGGCCTACCAAGTCTGCTTGAGTGTGCAGTTTAGTTCCCTGGAGCTGCCCCCCCCAACTCCTCTTGTAGTTTTAGTAGTGACACCCTTGATCTCTGGATCCTGCAGCTGACACTGGATGAAGTCATTTTCCCCTTAACCTCTCTCTTAAACCTCTCTCTCTCTCTGCCTGGGCAAGTTTCCCACAATTTGGAAGACAGCTCATATTACCCCCATACACAAAACTGGTGACCACCTCACCCCTAGCAACTACCACCCGATATCCATTCTTCCCCCACTTTCCAAGGCTTTTGAGTGCATTGTGGCTGACCAGCTCACTGACTACCTCTCTCAGTATGACCTGCTGACCCCTGAACAGCATGGTTTCAAAAAGGGCCACAATACAACCACAGCCCTCCTCAAATTCACCAGATTTATACACACTGCCCTTGACAATGGCAGACTGGCTGGTGCGGTGCTCCTTGACCTAGCCAAAGCTTTTGACACCATGAACCACCCACTCCTTCTCTCCACTCTCTCATAACTTGGCCTGTCCAATGACTCCAAAGCTTGGTTTACGGACTACCTGTCTAACAGCACCCAGAGGTTAAAAATCCACTCCACCATCTTAGAACCTCTGCCAGTTCTGCCTGGAGTACCACAAGGCTCGACATTAGACCCCCTCCTTTTCAGTCTTTACCTTAACTCTCTCCCTGCCTGCTCTGGTGAAATCCTATTATATGGTGATGATGCCGCCCTCTGCGCATCCCATTCCAACCTTTCCCTGCTTGAACTCACCCTCCAAACCTCCTTTACCAAAGCTGAATCTTGGTTCACGGAACATAAGCTTGTGCTTAACCAGAATAAGTCTAAAGCAATGCTGTTTGCCCATCACCAAAACAAACTCAAACACTCCCCTCTATGCATCAACACTACCAACTCACTGCCCCTTGAAAAAGTCCTCTCTTTCAAATATCTGGGCATCACTCTTGACTCAGCCCTCATTTTCCACAACCACTGTTCCAATCTTAACTCTTGTATTGGCCTCCTATACCAACATCGACACTGCCTCCCTCCAGAAGCCCTCCAACTTGCCATATCCTCCTCTGTACTCTTAATATTGGATTATTGCATTGTCATCTATGGGGCAGCTGGCAATACTGCCCTCCAAAGAGTTAAAATATCACTAAACAAAGCCTGCCACCTTTCTCTGGGTGCCCTAAAATCACCCACACCTGCTCCCTCCGCAGTCAAACTGGCTGGATTTCAGTGGCAGAATACAATACCACTAGTGTCTTCTGGTCAAAAAAATCTCTTCTGGTCTCACTGCTCCTAGCCTCTCCCCCCTCCTGGAGTCGGCCCCTCTCACTAGGTTCACAAGGAGCTCCCTCAAACTAACTCACCTGGTGTCAAGATTTAAAACCTCACTTAGCCAACACTCCTTTGCCCGCCGCACCCCTTCATGGCTAAACTCCCTCCCCACTCATATTACCGAAGAACCCAAGCTTGGCCAGTTTAAATCACTCCTTTGCTCCCATTTCCTCACCATGCGCTCTTGTAACTGCCCCTAACACCCTTACCAACTGACAATTGACCTGGCCTGCCTTTCTAGGCCTACCCTGATCTCTGAAACAACCCTGTCCACCTTCCCTCCTGATTCTCCCTCCTCCAACACTGACAACAGACTCTGTCCAGCTCTCTCCCCTACCCCCCACCTTCTATATCCCCTATCACCCTGTCATCCCTATGTCCTATCACTCTGAGCCACCATATAGACTCCTGCATAGGCTTATCCCCCCCCATCTCTAATTATCATTTGATGTGTGCAAATAACTACACCTAAATATTGTACCCTAATGCATACTGCTCTCCATATATTGATACATTGTTTTAATGAATTTCTCTAAATTGTGCATGGAATGTACCTAATTATTGTACCCTAAATGTCTTATTGCACTCCATGTATGAAAACTTTTGTAATTTAAACTGCACCATGTATATTTTAACTGTATGTCATATCTTTTTTCATTGTAACCTGATGTGGAGTCTTTGAAAAGGAGTCCCAGACTCAAGGGATTATAATTCCGAATATCCAAATAAATAAAAAAAAAATAATAAAAACAGTCTGCCATCTCCCCAAGTACCCTATCCCTTCCACTCTCCTGTAATGACTCCTCCCATCCTAATTTTCTTCTTCACCTTATCCCGCTCTCGCTTGAAACCAGACACTGTATTTTCCTCAACCACCTCCTCTGGCAACTCGTTCCACCCCGACACCACCCTTTCAGTGGAAAAGTGCTTCATTTCTTTCTTAAATCTACCCCCCACTAGCTTCAGGCTATGCCCCCTTGTTGTAACCTCCTTTCTTAAAGGACTCATAAACAGGGCTTGTATAATCTGCCCTCCAAAACCCCAGCACTGTAGGCTAGAGCCCTACCTACGTAATGCTGTGCTCTGTTTGACTTGCTATGTGGGTAATCCATAGATGCTATGCCATGAAGGTCTTCATGAACTGTAAACAAAGCCCTGGTTGCTGTTTAAACTCCATACTGCATTAGCTGCCTAAAATGGCTGCTATGTGCTTATGCGATGATGACAGTGGAGTGTCAGTGCTCCAGAGCAATAATGCAGTCTGAATGGAGCCCTCAGAATAAACTACATAAGCATGTAGCAGCCATTTTAGGCAGCTACTGCAGCATGAGTATAAATAGCAACCGGGGTTTGTTTACAATTCACGAAGACCTTCACGGCACAGCGACTATGGATTTACCCACACAGTGAGGCAAATGGAGCATAGCATTATGTAGGTAAGGCTCTAATCTACAGTGCTGTGGTTTTGGAGGGCAGATTATAAAATTCCTGTTTATGAGTCCTTTAAACTAAAGATGCCCTCCAATCCGTGTTCCCCCTCCCTCCAGGGAGTACATGTTGAGCTCCTGCAGCCTCTCCTCATACGTTCTGACCCCCATGCCCAGATCATTTTGGTTGCCTTTCTGGACCCCCTCCAGTAGTTTGATATCCTTTTTCATATACGGGCACCAGAACTGTATGGAGTATTCCAGGTGTGGCCTCACCAGTGACTTGTACAGTGGCAGAGTAACTTCCTCTCTCCTAGAGGTGATTCCCCTGGTGATGTAGCCCAGTATTTTCTTTTCTTTGGTTGCTGCCTTACAGCACTGTGCCGAGTGTTTCATATCACCCTGACCATCACTCCAAGGTCCTTTTCTTCCCCCCTCTGAGGCTGTCACCTGTACACCCCCCAGCCAGTAACAGTCTGCTGGATTCCTGGCACCCAGGTACATGATCCTGCATTTCTTAGCATTGAAATCCACCTGTCAGATGCCTGACCATTTCTCCAGCCAAGCCAGATCATTCCCTTAAATCCTGTCTCCCTTCCTCTGTGTCCACCCCCCCACAAAGCTTAGTATCATCTGCAAAAAGGCAGATCTTGCTTTTGATCCCCTCTGCTATATCACAAATAAAGATGTTGAACAGTACATGTCCAAGTACTGGGCCCTGTGAGACCCCGCTGGTTACAGGTCTAGGTTTGGATAGTTTGCCTCCTACCTCTACTCTCTGGTTCCTGTCCCACAGCCAGTTCTTGACCAACCCCAGCAGTTTTTACCCTATTCTCAGGTCCCTTCGCTTCCTGATCAGCCTGCCATGTGGCACTAAATGGAACAGCTTACTGTAGTCCAGGTACAGGATGTCCACTATCTGCCCCCTGTCCAATGACCTCGTAATCTAGTAAAATTAGTCAATCATGTTGGTTTGACAAGATCTCCCCCTGACAGACTCATGCTGCCTGTTGTCCTGGAGACCATTTACCTCAAGGAAGGACACCAGCCTTTCCTTTAGAATGGTCTCCATTATCTTCCCCACTATGGAGGTTAGGCTAACCAGCCTGTAGTTACCTGGCTCATCTCTGGGACCACTCTTGTGGAATGGTACTACATGAGCTGTTCTCCAGTCCTGTGGCACACACCCCTTCTCCAGTGAGGTGTTAAACAGGTCTGTCAGGGGGGGCCGCTAGTACCTCTGCCAGCTCCCTCAGGACCCTCAGGTGTACACCCATCTGGGCCCAGTGACTTGTCCACCTGCAGTTCCCTTAGCCCCCTTAAGACCCTGTCTACCCCAATCTCCCCTTCATAATCCCCCCCTCGGGCTCCCCCAATCCTACCCTGTGGCACAGGTCTGTCCACTTCCTTAGTATAGAAAGAGCAAAAGTACTCATTTAGCGCCTCCACTTGCTCTTCATACTTCTCGGCTCATCCTCCCTCCCTTTTTATCCTTACATGTTATCCTTAGCATGACAGTCAGAATGACAGGTATCTACAGAATTTCTCATCATCTCTCCACCGCTCACTTTTTACCTAGCAACCAATCCAGAACAAAGACATGCTAATGGATCTGGGAGTGAACATCCTTTTCAAGGGCTGCTAACTGGGTATGGCCCTTGCACAGCCACTGGCTTCCAATTGGGTACCTGTACACTACGATCCTTGATCACCTGTGGGCTCATGACCTTACACAGTTGGTAGTGGTCCTCATCATGGATAATACCAAAATAGTGAATGAGAGCATCACGGTTGTCAGTTATGGACTTGGTGAACCAGTAAACCATGCATCTTTTAAATTATGGCTTCCTCTTTTGTTCTATGGACATATTTGGTAGAACAGTGAGCCAGAGTTGGGTTGAACAGGATAAGTCATCAGACGAATAAAAAAAAAACTTTGAAGAACAACTGAAAAAGTCTGAAAACTTTGCATAATCCAAGTTCACCCACATGAGCTGTGAAGGAGAAGACCTGTTTATTCCAAAGAAAGAAAAGATATGAGAGTAGTTGGGTCAAAGTCAGAGGATCACACAATTGGACTATAGGTGGACTCAAGCTTAATGACTCTTTCGGTGACTGAGCAAGCTCTGTTGAACAGAAGACTGCCTATGGGTGGATAGTGAAGTGGATCTAGGTAGTTAGAAAAGTTGTTCTCAAGATGTATTCCAAAATGGTGTTGTAAATGTAGAGATGATCACAAGTCAGAATGCATACATTGTGTGATGAACGGGGAATCAATTCTAATAGATTCAAGAATTAGTAACAAGGAACTTCTACACTGCTTGAAATGGCACTTGAATAAGTTGTTCACAAGATATATTCTGGCTAAAGAGAAGGTTGAGATGGAACACGATAATGGTGTTATGAAAACTAAAGAGGATAAACATCATGGGGTATTCACAGATAATTGAGATGGTAGGCACAAGTGGGACTTGTGATGCTACTAGTGCCATGTGCAACATGCAGCAGAAGGAATAAGAGCAAAGAGTTTAGCATATGCTAAAGAGTTGTGTGAAGAAGATGATGGGTTTCATTTTATGAGGGTCTGGGGATCCTTCTGTAAAGATAGCAGGCTGTTTCTGAAGAATGGCCTGCATCACAACAGGTGGGGAACCAGTGCATTAGGGCAGTGTGGTGAAGTTAGGCTACACCCTCGGCTGTGACCGATGGACCACTTTTCTGTCTCCTCATTTCCTAGCTACAAAAACATCTGTTGCACAGCAGTTAATGCTTTTCTCTTTGCTTTGCTTTTTTTTCCCCTACCCTAGGTCAGCCACCTAGCATAGTTCTTTACTATCCCTACTATACTTCCTACTAGTTCCCTCTTTTCATTCTTTTTCCATTTCCATCCATTTAGTCCTTGGAATGATGCCAAACACCCGGAGAGGTGTTGTGTAATGTGCATAAGTACATTTTGTGTACAAAAAACATGAAGGCTACTTTAAATAGGAATAAATACAATTTATAAAGCCTTTTTAAATATAAAGGATTCAGAAGCCATATAAAAACAATAATAATTTCATGATTAGTACAGTTATAAGAAATCCTTAAGGTATTTTCATAAATTCACACTATAAACCTGTTACTGTATAAAGTTCTGTGTATGAGGCTGAACAAAAGATTATGGTATGATTTATAAAAGTGCTTAGTCACTGTGGATCAGAGATATAGACAGTCAATATCTGTGGAGATATACACTGTACCTTTTAACTGAACCAGGAAGTCCCCTGAAACAAATACCCCCTTGGTTCTAAAACAGTATGTCCAGACATGTGAACAGAAAGGGCTCAGTCAGGTGACCCCACCAAAAGATATAAAACCTCTTCACTGAGTTCACTTCAGTTCAGTCCAGTGGGGTTCAGCCCTGAGAGAGAGAGGAGAAGAGAGGTGCTACTGTAGACAAGCTGTTGAATGCAGATGAGAAGGGTCTTAGGAGCTCTAATATGTATTAAGTGAGAAACTACTGATGTTAAGTAGCAATTTTCTTTGCAATTTTTTTTTTCATTTATTATTTTTCTAATATTTGAAAAATAAATATCACACCACGATGTGTTTTAAACCTGTAAATTTGCCTTGTCTAAAGTTTATTCCCACACGCTGTGACAGGCAGACGCTGGATGAAACAATCTCAAAGATTTTTATCTAGGCAAGGGGAGGACACTCTAACAGTTGAAGTGCAGAAATACACAAAAACACACAAAGGGAGCCAAGTTGTCTCTCCCTAATACATAAGAACATAGGGGAGGCATGTAAGGGACATTGTGGCAACATTAGCAAATCAACATTTAGTAGGGTTAAGAAGATAAAAGGAAGGAGCAGGGGCAAATGGAGAGTAATGTATACAAATGGAAGAAGCTTATGTAATAAAATAGATGAACAGCAAGCAATAATGGCTGCTGAGGATATGGATTTATTATCTTAAACTGAAACATGGGCAAATCAGAACAATAGCTGGAACATAAATATTCTAGGTTAGAAAATGAGTATGATTCTATACCCTGATTGGCTGTTGCCATTTCATTAGTATATATTTATGTGCCAACACTGCCCTGTACAGGAACAGGTCCAACCATGTGTCTGGACATTGGACAAATCCCATACAGAATTCATGAGCCACTTCAGTCATTCCCGATTTCCATCACATCACAAATATGGGTGTCGTCTTTACTCTTTCATAAAATCATTCAACTAGGCCCTAAAAATAAAACTCCTTAAGTTAAAAAAAAAAAACAAGCAACTGAATGTTCTTTCTACTCATGGTCCCCTCCTTATACACATGAACAGTTTTAAAAATTAAGCACCATTTAGAGGTTTCATTTCTGGTGTTTCTTTGATGACAATGAAAAATACTCCTCATATCCTAACCAACTTGGAGTAATCTCTGCCTCTAACCCTGCAAAAGATAGCCACTCACTCCAAATAAGGCCTGTGCACATTTTTTTGAGTGTATTCCAGTGGAATACTGCAGAATTTTAATTTCATGCATTCCATGTTAATGTTCCATGACTGGGGAGGGGTGAACATTCTAACAGAGGGACACTGTAGAATATTGAATTCTTATATTTAATAGTAAGAGAAGCAACCCAGGAAAAACAATTTTGGACCTGGCAATGTCCAACCAAGATATTGCTAGGGATATCACAAATGAGGACCCAATCAGACAAAACAATGAAAACAGTATTAAATTCAGCATTGTCAGTGTATGAAATAGAATACATACTAACATACTATTTGCCAGTAGATTAGGCCTTATGGTCTATCGAGTCTGCTCGAACCTCAGATCCCTAGTTGGGTGCCGAGGCCCTCCCCTCCCTTGTGTTCCAGAAATCCCTATCATCCATCCCCACCCCTCTGGGACAGGCCATCATCTGATACATCCACTTTCTGTGTCTTTCCCACCCTGTCTTGAAGCCCTCCACTGTGGAGCTCTGAACCAGCTCACCAGGCAGTGCATTCCAAGGGTCCACCACCCTCTCAGTGAAAAATCTCCTCCTCTTTCCCCCCTCACCCTTCCTCCTTCCAACTTCAAACCATGCCCTCTGGTAATACCTCCCTGCTTTAGTCTAAAGATCCCTCCATGTTTATCTGATTTATTCCCTTGAGGTACTTGAAGACCTCAATCATGTCCACCCTGTCTCTCCTCTCCTCCAATGAAAACAGGCAGAGCTCCTCAAGTCTGTCCTCATATGTCAAATCCCCTAGCCCTCATATCATCTTAGTTGCCCTCTTCTGTACCCTCTCCAGGAGCTGTATGTTCCTCTTTAAGTGTGGTCTCCAGTACTGCACACAGTACTCAAGGTGTGGTCTAACCAGTCCATTGTACAGTAGCAAAATCACTTCCTTGCTCCTAGAGGTGATCCCCTTTATGATGCACCCCAACATCCTGTTTGCCTTGCTAGCTGCTCTCCTGCACTGCGAATACATTTACTAGTGGAATCCACCATCATTAATATAAGATTAAAGATACTTAACAGGGGTTTGAGTATATTATTTCTCATTATATGATGCATTTTATACTTTATTTAATCAGTTTAATGCCTTTAGGGGATTACACTTTACATGGAAGCAATCCTTAACTTTTTACTCCTGGAACTGAGTCCGACTGTTTATTTCACTCCTCCCCTCCATTTCCACCACTGAACATTGTGCTAGAATCTCAGTAATTGAAATCTAGTACTATGGTCCTGGACTTCAGAAAGGCTGACTTTGACAAAATGAAAAAATAATCAAAGCTCAGCTGAAGGGCATGCACAATCTAGAGTGGCTGCAAAATAAGTGGATAACAATTAAATGGGTAATAACAGGAGCTGCCTAAAAATGACATAATTTTTATTAATAAGACCAAGAAACGAAAGTATTCAGTTTCAACTTGACAAGCAAGTGAGAAAGGAAATTCAAAACAAAAGGAAAGCCTTAAGGGTGTAAAAGGGTGAGCAAAGAGAGGCCAGCAGGGCACTATACAAAGATAGCCTACAGAAAAGCAAGGATCTCATAAGGAAGGCAAAAGCAAACCCAGAACCAAGAACTGCAGAAGGGGATAAAAATAATAAGACTTTCATTTGATACATAAGGGATAAATGTCAGGTAAAGGATCACATAGAATGGGCAATGATGGAATAAGCATTGAGGAAGACAAGGAAAAGATGTTAGCCAAGTACTTCAATTCTCTGTTTGCAGTGAAGGCTTCCAGACCAGTTCTAGACAGTGGAAACAGATTCATAGGTAATGATAGCTGCAGATTAGAAATAGGGTATATACTGTAACTAGGGAGAGAGTTCTAAAGTGTTTCCAAGACCAGAATGTAATAAATTCTCCAGAGAAATACATGCTACACCCAAGTGTACTGAAAGAGACAAGACAGGCCCTGGCAGCCCACTTGGCACATATATTTAATGACTAATTAACTGGCAGTAGGTGAAACGCTGGTGGATTGCAGGGTAGTGAGTGTTGTCCTTTTGCACAAGGGTGGGGGGATAGGGAAAACCCAGGTAACTACAAGCCAGTGAGCTTGATGGCAAAAGTAGGCAAGCTGCTTGACTCAATTATAATGGAACAGCTAGCGGATTTCCTAGAGGAAAACAACCTTACAGACAGAAATCAACATGAGTTTACAAGCAGTAGATAGTTTCAAACTAACTTGATTTATTTTTTCAATTCGGTGACACAGTTGGTAGGTAGAGGCCATGCAGTAAAAGTGTTGTGATGCAAGGCCTTTGATTTAGTGCCACATAGAAGGTTTGTACGGAAGTTGAAGGTTTAGAACTAGGTTTTATACAGAAGTTGAAGACTTACAACTAGGTATAAGCCTCACTACAGTAGATGTACTGGAAATTATCCTGAATGGTAAAGTTCTTATATGTTGTGGGGTCATCACAAGTGGAGTGCCACATGGGTCTGTTCTGGGGCCAGTACTATTACACATGTACAATATATAAGCAACGCTGGCATGCTATAGGGTAAAGTAAGTCTGTTTGCAGCTCCCACAAAACTGCGGGATAGTGGACAGTGGTGAAGAGATTGGCAGCACATAAAGGGATGCAGAAAAGCTGAATCAGTGGTGCAGATTCTGGCAACAGAAAGAACAGTTACGTGCTTACCATAACAGTATAACTTTGAGAGAATCTCTTTCATCAGGCCACACCAATAGGACTATAGCCACCAGGCATTAGTACCACATGGAAACTTTTTGCAAGCAGTCTACCAGGGGCTGCCCACAATGTCTGACATTGATGTCCTCCGTATATAAACATGGGTGGCCCCTCTCCCTCCATGGTTCCCTGCTGGAAATCATACTCGGAGGACCTCCCTGTAGGGAACCAGGTGAGAGCTGAAATGTCCAGCTACCTGGCAAGGCTGGGGCAGCAAGCAGTCTGTCCTGGAGAGAGAGAGACAGGAGCAAAGAAACTCTGAGACTAAGGGGGATGGAGGGTGGGACAGCACGGCCTGATGAAAGAGAGTCTTTCAAAGATCTACTGTTATAGTAAGTATGCAGCTGTTCTGTCTTCTTTGAGGATATCTCTTTCATCAGGACGCACCTATAGGACAAGTCCCAAGCAGTACTGACCAGGAGACATTCTGGATGGCTGGAGGCTACAGGCCTAAGAAAGAAGGCCTTAAAGCACAGCTAGGCTGAAGCCTGCCCTTCTTCTTGAGGCAATATCCAGACTGTGGTGTTTGGTGGAAGTGTGGACAGTACTAGTACAAATTTCTGCAGCGGACACATTCCTGAAACAGGCAACTGAAGTGGCCATGCCTCTAGCTGAATGGCCACAAACAACTCCAGGAAGCTGCTTACTGTACTTTGTATCACAGAAAATAATACAGTTGGCCAACCATTTGGACAAACACTGTTTTGAAGCTGGAACACCCTCATCCCAGGGGCAAAGGAAATAAAAAGCTATGAGGACTTCCTGCAGTCCCTTGTACGTTGAACATAGTCTCTGAGTATTCTATGTGCATCAAGTGTATGGAGCAGTCACATGATGCTAGTAGGAGAGTGAGCAGCATCTTAGCAGAGCTCCATCAGATTGGTGACAAAAATCCTCTTTATTTCCCAACCTAGCATCTTCATGAGCCTCAACTTTACTTCCTACCTTATAACTGCTACAGCAGGGCAAATGTCAGAAGAGTGCATGGATTTAGCTTCTATCGCTACTTTGCCATAGTCAGAAGAATCAGACAGTGACGCGGAACAAGTGGTAGACCTGGATGCCAAGAGGTTGCGTAGGAACGCCTCCCAACCCGCAATAATGCCTCTGGCCGCAGGGGCTGTAATCCTCAAACAGATGTATGCTGAGCTAAAAACCATCAAGTCCACCTTATTTACACTGATCAAGGAATTCAAAGAAAGGAGACCTTTAGTGAAAGATCTAGCTCAGAGGGTCTCTGATTCAGAGATCCGAATATCATCTATGGAGGCAAGCTGTATAAAATGGAGCCGGAACTCATCTCTGTCAAACATACTGTCAAAAAGCTGGAGGAAAAAGTAGATAACCTGGAGGGCTGCTCCAGGACAAATAACCTCATCCTTCTGGGGCTCCCGGAAGGGGAGGAAGGGTCATCTCCCATCGATTTCCTTCAAAAACATTGCACCCATATTGCAGACACCTCACCAAATGGCCCAACATATGTTATCAAGAGGGCTCACCATACAATCTGACCCAAACCTGTGAATGGTGATCCCCTCATCCTATTATATTCAAGGTTCTTAATTATTTTGATTGAGATCACCTGCTCCATGCTACCAAAAAGTTGGAGAAGGTGGAATGGGCTGGGAAGAAAATTCACCTTCTGCCTGACCTCACATTCAAGGTAAGACAAGACTGGGCATCATATTGGCTAATACAATCTAAGCTATGGGCTGCAAAAATCTGACACAAAATGTTGTACCCAGCTCGCTTGGAAGTTAGCCTTACTTTGGGCACATATAGATTTGAATTGGCTACTCAAGCAGACTCTGAGCTCCAAAAATTGCTATCGGAGCTGTTAGGAAAAGGGGGATAATCTCTGTCAGCTCCCACCTAAGGAAGACGGCTCTTTAAACCCACCGTGAGCGGCTCGGGTTAATTGTGGAACTTCAGTCCAAGAACTATCTCTTCTTTGGAATGAGGCTTAGTTTATTTTGATCACCTGCGACTTAGGCTAAACACTGAGTTTTTTTCTGAGTGCTTTTGGTATGTGTTTAAGGGACGGATGAGCAGATGTCTTAGTTGAACCATTTTCTTCATTGGATGTGAAGATTAGCAGAGTGGCCGGTACTTTATTTAATCTCATTAACATTTTACTTCCAACGATCTACACACCATGCTTCCCATGGACAGTTCCCGACTTTTCTATGACACAGATTGCATCTCACATGGGGCCTGGCGTTTGGACACTATCTTCCAGAGTTCATTTGGATCAAATGAGCATGGTGATGTTGGGGTTTGTTATTACAGTTGGTGTTGTTTTTTTTCCAGCGTTCAGACATTCCTTCTCTTCTACGGACCTGCACAGCTATTTTAAGACTTTCAGCGTGTTCATGTCTATGAGACGTTATACATTTGCTTTGTCAGCCTAGAACCCAAGTGTTTTCAGTTGATTGAGATCACCTGCTCTATGCTACCAAAAAGTGTTTTTTCTGCATTTATGCCACTTCACAAGTCCCCCCCCCCCTTGCACGAATACTACAGTCCCCCTCAGGACCTAATGCCTGCATCCCTTCCTGCTGTTGTCACCTGGTGATACATTGTGTTGCACCATTATTCTCACAGCTCTACTGACCAGGACCATATTTCACTGTACACTGCTTAACTGTTTTGCTATTCATCTACCACTGAAGCATTGTCCTCCTGTATAGCCTCCTTCAGTCATGTAACTGTATTCTATTCATGTATCACTGAGGCATTGTCCTCCTGTAACACCTGTTGAAACCTTGTAACTATTGCTTGAAATCTATTACCTGTAACTATTACTGTGTATTGATCTATGTAACACTGTCTGTCTTTGTACTCCATGACGAGGTGCCTTTGTAAATGAGTCCTTGACTCAAAGGTCTGTAAATCCGATATTCTAAAATAAATAAATAAATAAATAAATAAATAATTTGAAATAATGTTTATTGGAAAATTGATACTGGACACAACTTTTTTCTACCTCACTATATTTACACATTTAATATTGTAGGTGGATTTGTCTCAGGTCCCTTCTACTTGGTGACTTGTTCAAGTTGGTTTACTCGGATATTTGCATAGATAACATTACATAATTGGAGTTCATTTTGTTTTTTGGTTTTAGGCTGGAGATGTGGGGTCAGAAGAGGGATGGGGTATGCCAGTTTCCCTTATCTGACCCCCCCCCCCCCCATTTCTATAGTGTATTAGTGTGCTGGCTTATTTGATTTAAGCTTAAATCATCCAACATGCCTATAAGCAGCAGATATATGCCTTCATATCCTTTTTTTTACCCAAAATTCGTGGGTGCAATGGGCATCCTCAGCAGCTTTCCTTAACTATATGTTAATGTACTACCTTATGTGGGATGGCATTCTGATTTTCCACAGATAAGGAACAGTGTAGCATGATCAAATGTTATTAATTATGTTTGACTGGGAGATTCATGCATTAGTTTTAGTATATGGGGATGGGTGGGGTAAAGACACCCTGGCTTCAAATGACACTTCCCCTTTTCTTTTTTATCTGTGTGATCCAACAGAGGTTGCTCTGCCTCCACACCATGGACCACATGCTAAGGAGTAGGCTTTTGGCTAGAGTGCTAAGAAGGATTGGGGGGCTGGTGTCTGGGACTGTTTTGTTTCTGATGGGAGGTCTTAGATGTGGTTTTTGGGTCATGGGAGGAAGGGGAGGTAACAGTCATCAGGGTGAAAGGGAAGTATGGTATAGATAGTTTCCAAGTATGTTACTATGACAGATTGTTGGAATATTATCTCCTAGAACATAAAATGGAGGAGAGAGAACAGCAAAAAATATTGTATTCTCTGACATTTACTTTGATATCATCCTGATATAGTCATGATGTAGGAAACCCATTTACCTGTGGATCAGTTCTGCCTTCTAAATAAACTCTGGGTGGGCCAGGTGTCTGGTGCGGGTTCAAGGGCCAGGCAAAGGGGATTTGCCATCCTGATTCATAAATCCATCCCTTTTACTCTAATTCAGGAGTGCAGAAATCCAGAGGGAAGGTACATTTTTATTCATGGCCTTTTAGCTAATGTAGAAATTATATCAGGCTCTATATATGGCCCTAATTTAGATTCCCCTTCCTTCCTCCCATCCCTCACCTCTGTACTATCTACATTTACTCGTATTCCATGCCTGTTGGGGAGGAGGGACTGGAACTTAGTAGTCTTTAATGACTTGGATAGGTCTTATCATAGGAAGGTTGGCCTGTCTCCTACTCAATAGTCATTAAGGGAATTCATTTCAGATTTGGGTTTGGTAGACACCTGGAGACTTCTTCATACAGAGGTGCGAGAATATTCATTTTATTCTCCTCCTCATGTGTTTGTTTTTTTCCCAAATAGATTATTTTTTGCTTAGCAATTCTATTGTACAGGGGGTGGATAGTACTGGTTTACATCCCCAAGTTTTGTCTGACCATTCTCTGACATGGGTCAAGTTGTCTTTATCTTGTAGACTCTCTAGCACTGGCACTTAAATACCTAATTATTGGCAGATACATATATTATTACACATATGAAAAACTTTATCCTTCGATAAAAGACATGTTATGGGGTGCTTTAAAAGCAATTTGGAGCAGAGAATTTATTAGAATGGCTTCTGTAAAGAAAAAGCGACTTAATGCTCAAGTTGAGGAGTGGCTGTCCAGAATCAAAGACTTAGAATCCAAGTTCTCTAAAGTTTGTCCTGATCATTTATGGTTGGAGCTTTTTTCCCTACGGGAGAAATATGCAGCATTTCTCCTTGATAAAGTGACTCACCCCACCACGAAATGGAAGGCCACTTTTATTGGTGGTCCATGTAAATTTGGTAAGTTAATTTCAGTGAGTGCAATATCAGCGAAGTTATAACAGTGATGGCACTAATAGTGCAAAGCAATTTCAGCACACACACAGAATCCGCTATCCAATTTGAAAGGTAAGACTGCTGTCAGCTACAGCATTGGCTGCTTTATTTTACTACATCATGCAGGGGGGGGCTACACCCCTCCCAAACCCCCCTATTTCTAAAATAACATACTCTGAGGTCATCTGGACCTCGGAGGTAGGCTATTACACCGTTGTCACTGAAACTGTTCTTTGCTGTAATACAGTGATCGCTATTATTACAGCCGCTATAATAGCATTGCTGTAATTGACTCACTGAAATTAATATACTAACATACTAAAATGCCAGCAGAATAGGCCTAACGGTCTTTCGTGTCTGCTCGTTTGGTCAGCCCCCACCCTGGGTGCTGACCTTGCTGTCCCCCTGGCCTTCTCTGGTTTCTCCCTTCCCAGTTCCGGATATTCTTGCTGCATTGGATTTTGCTTCCAGAACCCTTCCCCTGTACCTGTCCCACCCCATCTTGAACCCCTCCACTGTCTCTGCCTCCACCAGCCCCTAGGCAGTGCATTCCATGGCTCCACCACCCTCTCAGTGAAGTAGCACCTCCTCCTTTCCCCTGAATCTTCCCCTCCAGCCACCCATGCCCTCTAGTGGCCCTTCCTCCTTCCTTTGAAGCACCCTGACTGTTCCTCCCCTATTTACCCTCTTCATGTACCTGAAGACCTCTATCATGTCCCCCCGGTCCCTTCTCTCTTCCAATGTGTACATATTTAGCTCTTCGAGCCTCTCCTCATAGGTCCTGTCCCCCAAGCCCCAAATCATTTTGGTTGCCCTCCTCTGGACCCTCTCCAGGAGGTTAATGTCCCTCTTTAAGTGTGGCCTCCAAAACTGCATGCAGTACTCAAGGTGCAGCCTCACCAAGCAGTTATACAGAGAGAGTATCACTTCCCTCCTTCTGGAGGTGATCCCCCTAGCGATGCATCCCAGCATCCTGTTGGCCTTGGCTGCTGCCCTCCTACAAGTCTCAGAGTTGTTCATCTTGACATCCACCACCACCCCCAGGTCCCTCTCAGCCATCGAGACTTGTAGCATTCCCCCCGGGTGTACACTTAGCCTGGGTTTCTGGCCCCAGGTGGAGTACCTTGCATTTCCCTGCATTGAACCTCAGCTTCCACTTTCTAGACCATCTTTCCAGAGCCTCCAGGTCCCCCTGTAGGGCCACCCTCCCCTCCTCCCCATCCACCACCGCCCCCAGTTTCGAGTCATCTGCAAAGAGACTCATCTCACTCCTGATTCCTGTTCTTATGTCAGATACGTAGGTGTTGAACAGAAGGGGCCCAAGGACAGATCCCTGTGGGACCCCACTAATGACCCTCCTTGGGGATGAGACTATCCCACCAACTATGACCCTCTGGGTCCGGTCCTGGAGCCAATTGCCTACCCATCTGATCATCTGGTTCCCCACCCCCATTTCTCCATGCTTATCCAACAGGCCCACGTGAGGAACAGAGTCAAATGCCTTGCTGAAGTCTAGAAAGAGGACATCCACTGGTCTACCCAGGTCCAAGGCACTTGTCACCCAGTCATAGAACTCCACCAGGTTTGTCTGACACGATTTTCCTGGGATGAATCCATGCTGTCTATCGTCCAGGCACCCTGACTTATCCAGGTCCCCCTAGCCTCTCCTTGACAATGCCCTCCATCACCTTGCCCACCACCGATGTCAGGCTGACAGGCCTGTAGCTCCCTCACCTCCCTTGCTCCCCTTGTGGATAGGCACTATATGCCACCTTCCAGTCTTGGGGCACCCACCCTGTCCTCAGAGAGATGGTGAAAAGCTCTGCCAGGGGTTTTGCCAGGACATCTGCAAGTTCCTTCGGCACTCTGGGATGTAATTTATCCGGCCCCAGTGCTTTCTCCATCTTAAGGGAGCTGAGGGCTTCCCTCACACTCTCTGCTGTGATTTCCAATTCCGGTACCTCTTCTCCCTGCTTAGCCCTCCCCCCACCTGCCAGTGATGCCTCCCCTCTCCCCAGACCTGCCGATCGGTAAGGGTCCCCCCTCCTCAGTATCTCTGTCTCCTCCCATGTGTGATGCAGCACCCCCATTTTCCCTGGTGAAAACTGAGGTAAAGTACTCATTTAGTACCTCAGCCTGCTCCCCCGGGTCTTGTGCCCATCTCTCCCCTGATTTAATCCTGCTAATCTGCCCCTTCACCCTTCTTTTTTCCCCAATGTATCTAAAGAACCCCTTGTTCCCTCTCCTAATTTCCCTGGCCAGGTTCTGCTCCTTCCTTGCCTTAGCCGCCCTCACCACTCTAGTGGCCCTTCTAGCCATCAGCTCGTACTCCCCTCGATCCCTTTCACTCCTTGAGCACTTGAATTGCTTATAGGCTGCTTCTTTCCCGCACCACCTCTGGACCTCCCTGGTCCACCAACAGGGTTTTTGGGCCCTACCGCATTTCGTCTTACTCTTGCACAGGTGCTGGTAGCATCCTGCACCCTCTCCTGATGATTTCCCACCTACTATCAGCGCCCATGTCTGACCCAATCCCATCCAAATGCTCCTTAAGGATCCTTCCCATTTCCTTAAAATCCGCCCCCCTGAAGTCGGTTACTTCCATCTTTGTGCAGCCTTCTACCCCTCCTAGGTCCAGGCAGAACCAGACCGTGGCATGGTCACTCCCTGCCAATGGGTCCCTTACCTCCAGGCCCCCAATCTGGTCACTGTCTGCCAGGACCACATCCAGTATCCGTGCCTCCCTGGTCGGTTCCCTCACCTGCTGAGTTAGGAACGCGTCTTGAAAGACATCCAACAACCTCTGTTCCCTGGTCACAGAGGATGTCATAGTCTCCCAGTCTGTTCCTGGCATGTTTAAGTCCCCCAACACCACCACCGTTCCTCTGCCCAGTCTGCAGTGTCTCCTAACATCTGCCACCAGACTGTCCTCCAGCTCCTCCGCCAGGGCAGGGGGTCTATACACCACTCCTATTTTTACTCTCTTGCCCCCCCTTGTTATCAAGGTGACCCAAATCGCCTCCAAATTGAAGCACTGTATTGACGTGTTACCTTATTGGTCAGTAAAAGTGGGTAGACTGCTCACACATTGACTAAAGAAGCAAAGAGCAGCTAGATGGGTAAATGCCTTAATGGACCCAATTACCTCTGATCCCACAAAAATTGTAGATATCTTCAGGCATTTTTACCAGTCACTTTATGCTGCTTCCCCTGTAGATAGCCAGTACCCAACTCTCTTGGCTACCTTTCTTCAAGATGTGGGTTTACCTATGCTTTCAAAAGATCAAAAGGATGCCCTGATGGAACCGGTGATGGAGACAGGTCATAGTGGCTCTAGACTGCCTTTGTCCTGATAAGGGCCCCAGGTTCCGATAGCTGTGTGCCCCTTTTCTACAAAATATTTAAAGGAGATAGGAAATTATTTTTACATAGATAACTGCCCTTCCATCTTCCTTTCCAAGCCTGTTATATATTCTGATATGCTTTGATGATTTTTTTGATAAATAAATAATCTAGTTTTGGCATGCCGTAAGATCTGCACGGAGTTCCACTCTCCTCGACAGCTGCTGCTCTTGATGTTCATATTTCTAAGACATTCTATGACATCAGAAACTCCCAGTCCATGCTGTCCATCTGAATGGCCTGGAAAGGTGTATGAGATGTCATAGAATGTTCAGGCAGTATGAAAAGAGAAAGCAGCAACTACTGAGGAGAGAGGGATTCAGGGTCCTTAAAAAGGCAACAAAATTAGATTATTAATTTAACAAAAAAGTTCAAAAGCATATCATAATATTGGGTAGTCAATAAAACAACAACTAGAGGGTTTCTAGAGGTGCAAAAACTGTTTCCTATCACCTTTAAGTTGGAGTTGTCCCCCCTTTTATGTGAAGTCTTTAATTTTATGTTTAACCATCCTATTACTGAAACTGCGCTGCTTGAAGCTCATATAGTAGTTTTACTGAATCAGGGGAGAGATCCAACTATTGCGGATAACTGTAGGCCCATATCTCTCTTTAATACAGATGTGAAAATATTAGCCAATATATTGGTGTCTAGGCTTAAAAATGTATGGGTAGATTTGATTGGACCAGAACAAGTGGGCTTTGTTCAAGGGCAACAGTCCAGTGATCATTTTCATAAGGTTTTCCATCTCATCTCCACGTCTGGCCGGGGGGCAGCAAAGGTGGGGTGCTCCTCTCCTTAGATGCAGAGAAGGCGTTTGATTGGATGGCATGGAATTTTACATATTATTGAACTCTGAACATATCAGGATGCATGGTCTCATTTACTTGAGTGTCCTTGGCAGCCTCTCCCCCCCCCTCATTTGGCACTTATACTGACAATTGATATTACCTGGGATAAAATTCTGTTACAACACTGAAGGTTTTAAAGTTTGTGAAATATAGTGTCTGGTTGAGTGTATAGTTGGAAAAATGTCTCCAGTTATGTTTTAAAATGGTATAACGGTGTGTGACACTCACTCACGCAAGGTTAACTTTATTTTAAACCCTCTTCAATCAATCAATCAATATCTTTATTTTGCCAGGCGGAACATCATTGAGGCTAGCCCATTTACAAGACGGACCTGGGAACAATACAGTAGCCAGATGGGCCATAACCTAAACATATGGTAAGCATATATAATGACAATATAATCATACAAGGCATACACAGGGCAAGGAAGTACATGTAATATGCTGCAGGCTAAGAGTCACTAGCAAGCTATTTACATAAGCACTTACGAAGGTCAATAAATCAATGCATTTAGACACATTTTAAGCACATTAAGTAAAGATTGCATGGTTTCAGTTTAGAGAAGCACACAATTTTCGTAACTGTAGAATGACAGGGTCTATACGACCTAAGAGCAGCATGCTGGAGAGTGCAACCTACTTGTGATTGAGTTATGAAGACCCAGTGACCAGGCATGCTAGAGCACTGAAGGAGAAAGGATACAGTGTGGAGATAAGTATGAGCAGTCCAGATGTGATAGTGACAAGACAGAGTAGAAGAGGAAAAAGAAAAAAGGGGGGGGGAAGGGTAGATGAGGGCAGGTAAGGACAGTACAGAGGTAAGAAGAGGGAGGGATGTAAAGAATGTAGTAGATGGGGGATGAAGGTTATCCGTAGGTGGTATACTATTCAGAAACAGTGTCTCCTAGGTTGATATCCTAGTGGACAAGCCGGATGAAGTATAAGCTATAAAAAGGCAGGTTAGCCATTAGGATACTAATGCCATATATAGAAAATTTCAGTTATATAGTTTTGTTTTTAACATACAATAATATCACATTTTACCATGTACTTAAGTGAGAATTGAATCCAGTGGTTCATTAAGACTGTATTCACTGCACATGCTTAGACATTTAGAATTTATGATAGGTAAACTTTCTGCTGGAACGGTTGTTATCTTATTGAAATGACACTTTGACCTTGAAGGCATCTCAAATAATAGCAAACTGGTGAGGTCTGGTTCCACTGTTTTCAACTTCAGTGATGGTTTAAATTAGTATTTTAAACCAATGAGAATGTTTTCTTTTTTTTTTTTTTATGTATGATCTGGGTGTTATAGTTTGTGAGTTTCTGAATAACTGTCAAACTTCCGAAGAAGGACTTTGTTAGTCCAAAAGCTTAAGCACTTTTTTTTGTGTAACATCTATGTTGGTCCAATAAAAGGTATCAAACCATTTGCTTCCGGATCTGCTCTTACAAGGACCAACATGGCAAAAACTGAATCTGTACATAATTCCTAAGGCACTGAACAGCTGTCTGGTACACCCGAGGGTCTGAGCTTTGAGAAACCAGTCATCCAGTTTGGGGAAGACACACAGTCCCTCTCTCCTAAAGGCTCCTGTCACTACTGCTAAGCATTTGGTAAAGACCCATGGCAGGATGGTGGCACAGATGACAAGCCAAGGGGCAATACCCTGAACTGGTAGTGCTCTCCCTGAAAAAGGATCCTGAGGTACTTCCTGCAAGAAAGGCAAATCTTGATATGTAGGTAAGCATCCTGCATGTCCAGGGAGCATATTCAGTCCCCTTTTAGCAGGAGGGGCAGCAGACCTTGCAGAGTAACCATCCTGAACTTCTTGTACTGAATACAGAAGTTCAGATCCCTTAGATTCAGAATGGGCCTTAAATACCCTATGGATCTGAGGACTAACAAGAAATGGGAATAGAACCCACATTCCTTTGTTCCCAGGGAACTGGTTCTATGGCTTTCTTGTGCAACAATGTATGCACTTCCTCTAGCAGCACTGATATGTGGTCTGGAGGATATGTTGAGGGAGTTGGTGAAAGGTCCGAGGCAGCTCCAGAAGTTCTAGAGTATGGCCCTGTTCTATTAAATGCAGGACCCAAGCATCTGTTGTAACCTCTCTACACTGTCCAAGGTGGAGGGAGAGGCAACCCCCTACCACCAACTTTAGTTTTTGTACTGGAGGGTGGTGGTCTAGTAAGGAGTCATGCTGAAGCAGATCCAGTGGCTGCAGCTGCACCTCCTCTAGGAGCTGTCAAATGGGTACCTGTGGAGGAGGTACAGGCCAGCAAAGCTGTTCTACTTTTGTTCTGTTGCCTGGCCCCTGACCTAGGTCTAGTGGTATCCCTGTAAAAGGGCACCCTCTGCCTACCTTTTGGTTGTGTGTGGTAGAGGGATGGAATGACCTTAGAGTCCATACCAAGACTTGCAGGTCAGACATGATGTCCTGCACATCTGCCCCAAAGAACCTGTAACCTCTGAAAGTGGCATTCAGAATGGATTGCTGCACATCACTAGCAAATCCTGACACCCTCAACCAAGAATGCCTTCTTACACAGATACTTACTACAGCTGCTTTGTCTAAGGCATCTGAAATTTCATAGGTAGACCTTAAAACGTGCTTACCCATGTAAATTAGTCTATCTGGCGGGCCTTGAGAATCTCTCATTTCTGGGGACCCTCTGGAAGGGACTGGGCTGCTGCTTTAGCCTTTTTTCCACAGGGCATTCTGGTATTTGACTATATGGGCCTGATCATTTGCTATTCTGAGGCCCATTGTGGCAGAGGAAAAGGTTCTCTTCCCCATGAGGTCCAGTTTCCTCAGCTTATTATCTGGGGGGCAGGAACAGAGATGTTTAGGCACCATAGACCTATCATGCGTTGCCTTTATCACAATCAAATCAGCCTCAGGCTGGCTTGTGAAAAGGGGTTTCCTGAGGGGGCCTGGCACAGTTTATCTGCCTTTCTGAGCAAGGTAGGAATCAAGCTTGGTCTGTGCCAGATGGCTAGGGCAGCATCCCCTAGTGCAGTCAACAGAGGAGGAATGGACAAGAGGTGGAGAATCTGGCAGCTCCAGAAACTCTACCAAGTTTCTCCTAATGATGTTAAGCATCAAACCCCATTGCAGTTTGGAGTTGTTTCATCATAAAGATAAAGGAGGAGGAGCTTTCGGAGGGAGGACCTCGGGTATGCAATGTAGAGTCCTCACTCCTGGTGGAAATGGTTTAGCCAGACCTGTCAGATGGGCTCCCATCCCTATCTTCCTTCTCCTCCTCCTCTTCCTCTTGTGGAAGGAGATCAGAGTTATATTCCTGATCCTTGTCGATGGGCTCTGGAAGCCCCAAGGAAGGAAGTGAGGACGTCCATGCCCTGGAGTGTGTAGGGTGCATCAACGGAGCAGACGTCGACATGGAAGCTGGCCTGGGATGCCCCACTGTTGTCATGCCTGGTGTAGGAGGAGGAGGTACAAGGTGCTGTATTATCTCCATGAAGGAGGTGAGCACTGGCTGCATATCAACAGTGGCCTGCACTAAAGGAGTGCCTTGCAATGTTGACGGGGGAGACTGGAGCCCTGACATTGATGGACTATCACTGGCCGCAGTAGGTCTAGTGAAACTTACTGCTAGCCAATCTTGAGGGTTCTGAAGTCTCAGTGGCAAGACTTGCAATGCCCACAGGGATGTCAGCAGCCCTGCCATTGATGGTCCTTCTCCGACTGTGGGAGATCCAGCAGCTGTGGGTTCAAAGGTTTGAGCAGCAGGAGGCATCACCACCAAAGCAGTCCATGACACTGCATTGGTCGGTGCCACGTGCAGTAGCAACCGGAAGCATACTTGGGGGATTTATCCTTACTCCACTCCCTCTCCCGGTGTTTGTGCTTTCCTGAAGATGTCTCTCAGGCCTCGGAGGACTGGGAGCCCGAGGAATGAGCTGGCTATGTGATGTAGTTCCTCGCCTGGAGCTCTCTCCCTCTCTATTCTGGCTACCTGTTGCTAGAAGAGGAAGTTCTGCAGGACTTTTTGATGTGGTCACTGGGTAGCTTGGTTAAACTTCAGGCACAGCTCACAGGCCTTAATGTCATGTGCCTCTCCGAGACAGTGCACACAGATGTCATGGTCATCACTGGAGTTGATTTTTCCACCTCACTCGCAGTAACAAAAAAGTTTGCCGGGGTCTTTTGTTGACAAACACAATGATAACAATCACTTTAAAATAAAGTGATATCTACTAAGGTGAGGAAAAAAAAATAAAACTTAAGAAAATCAAAGATTTAGCGGTTAGCTTTAGTGATGACATTTCTGTTGAGTTTGGAAAGTATGGGCGATGACAGAAAAAGTACTCAGCGGAGAGAGGGGCCGCCCATGTTTATATTCAGAGGACATCAGTGTCAGACATTGTCACGGGTGGCCCTGGTAGACTGCCTGCAAAAAGATTCCATGAACTCCTACTGCCTGGCAGCTACAGTCCTATAGGTGTGGCCTGATGAGATATCCTCGAAGAAGAGCTTCAATGCCAAAAAATGTCAAGTGATGCACAATGTGAACAAAAATCCACAGAGTGTTGCACTAATGGAATCATGATGGACCACTCAAAGAGAAAAAAACTGTTGCTGTGGATGTGATATGCTTTCAGGGTGGGATGGCTGTGTGGCATGGAGAATTAGCATCGGTGATTGGCACCTTTACTCATTCCATCCTGTGTGGCCATGTTGGGTCAGGTTAAGCAATGGATGCTTCTGACACCATATGGCGCTAGTGGAAGGAATGGTGCCAATCACCAGTGCCAACTCCTGTACCACACAGCCATCACACCCTGAAAGCATATCACAGCCACAGCGACAGTCTGCACAGTGCCCCTTCCCTCTCTCTCACTTGCTGTGCTGGTAGCCAGCCACACACTGCTCCCTCTGTTGTACATGCTCATGGGCAAAGGCTGCACATCTCTGTATAAAATAAAGCAGAAATCAAAACAGCAATTTAAATAAAGAAAATGCAAACAATGTATGTTAATACCATCACGGAGACCACTTTTACTATTGTAAGTGGAATCTAATGTGCATTTTTAGTGTATGCGAACTGAAGGTGAGCATTTCTGATATCCTATGAATGAGAGAGCACTTACAACCGTATTAGTGGTCTTGGTGGTAGTATTACTATAGTATTGATTCAACTTGATCAGCAGTATATTAATTAAAAAAAATATCTGAATTGCCCTTTTCCAGGGCATCTGTGTGTGAGACACTCATCACAAAATAAGTGTCTCACAGGCAGAGGAAAGGAACGGTTGGAAGTACTCCCTCAATCTATTAAAAAGGAAAATGGCCTCTGGACTAAGGCCAAGATTGTAACTGTATACATTTGTGCCACACAGTGGCAAATATTCATAACAGCAACATACAATAGCCTAAAACAGGCACTGTATTTTTTTCTTTTTGAGTACCATATGTTTTTTTGTTTGTTTCTTAATTTCTTGAATTGTGTTTTCCTAATTTACATTTCTTTGTAAGGGGACCCATATTATAAGCATAATAAGACACTCCAGAGCACTGGCTGTCTGTGGTTAATGCACTTCCAGGAACTAAAGGCACTCAGTGCAAGTGGCTTGTGCCTCATTACACACCTGGGCTTGCATTAACCAGACAGCCAATGCCCTGTCATTTCTTTCTGCTTACTTAAGATGCTCTTATTTAATGTTTTATTCCATCAGGCCATTTCAGTGTGATAGTAAATTTTACATTGACAGTTCATTTTTTAAATTAAATGGCAATAAGGTTTTTCTTTTATAGTTGAAATTTACATTGTTTGAATGCTATTTGGCAAAAAAATTAAGACATGGTCTTGGGGGAAATCATGGTGTGGCCCCACTGTTCCTATATTAAAAGAAACACACAGAAAGGTGTCTGCTCCAGACTCCTCTAGAAATCTTAGCACTTTGAGTAATAGACTTACTCATCAAACTGTTCTCATGAGGAAATATGTTGTTTTTTATTCAAAAACATAAAATGATTTTACTGTTCATTCGTGGACTGTACGCCGTTTCATTAAAACGTCACTTCATCAGGGTGACAGGCTCATTTTTTATCAACCTGTGCATCACTGTGCTCTCCCTTAGATTTCATACTTTTACAAATCCCCATTAACTGTGAAATTAAATGGGTCCTCAAGAAGATCCCTTGGTCTCTAATGCTTAGCCCCCCCCCCCCGTACTAGTTATGATCAACTGTAATAAACATAAAAAGGTGCCTGCTCTGCCTAGTGCTGACCTCCTCTGCTAGTAGAAAGTTCAAACTGTAACATAGATATTTTTATATAGTTTTACTAAGGAAGTTCAGGAAATGACTTGACCAGTCCCAAATGATCCACACTCCCGAACTCCCAACAGCCAAATGGCTGCACCAACATTAAGTAGGAAAAACCCTGCTTGATGACACTGCTGTGGTGTGGTATTTTGCAAATCAAAACGCAGACAGACTCTCTGCCCATCTGTCTGATGACATCTGGGGACAGTTTTTGAAATGACCAAAGATGGCCCTGAGACAAAGTTCCAGGCCACAACTCGAAGTGTGGAGAAAAAAAGCAACACACCAGCAAACATGCTATTTTCAGCCCTTGGTGCATGTGGGTACAAGGTGCAGCTGCAGGAGCTCTTGCTAGCTGGCTTTGGGTTGTGTCATTATCTGCATGGCATTCTGTGTGAAATATACTAGTGCTGGTCACATGGGATGTGCAAGAGTGTTTAACCAGTAGTCAAGGGGTCAGACTATGGGGCTGTCACCACCTATGGAGCATGTTTTGTTCCAGTGTGTTCTTGTGGGGGGGGGGGATGCTACTCCTGGTACTACCAGGCAGAGCATTTAGCACGAGGTGAGGTGCCTAAAGGGAGGGCCCAATTTAGGAAAAAAATTCCCCATGGGTGGGACAGGCATGCGAGGAAACTGAGGGGGGATCATGCCATTAGTATGTACTGCTTCTTCAGCTAGTTTTGCACTAGAAGTAGAAAAAATATAAATATTTATAACTGTAATTAGTAACCTGGTCAAATATTCTGGCATTTCTCTGAAGTAATATTTTGAAATGAGCTGAAGTGAAATGAAATGCTACCTTTGTGCCGAACACATAAGGAAGGTGTACAACAGATAAATGTCTTAATCAAAGGAGACAATACAAAAACTCCACTTTTAAAAGCTTTATTTTGCCAACAAAGCATGAAACTGTGCGAACCAAACCAAACAGTGTTTGAACAATATCAAAGCAGCACAAAGATTTTAAGACCTTAACTCAGTCCAACGGTCACCATTAACCCTAGTGCTTTGCTGTAAGGCTTCCTAAGGGGGCATGAATTTGATCCCCATCATTGACTTTTATACTCTTAAAGTGCTCATGCAAATTCAGAAATTGTTAAATAACTTAATTCATTTGTCTTTGTTACCATTAAGCAGCCATCAAATGTCTGTGCTGCTTTGATATTGCTGAAACACTGTTTGGTTTGCACAGTTTTATACTTTGTTGGCAGAATAAACCTTTTAAAAGTGGAGTTTGTGTATCGACTCCTTTGATTAAGACCTTTACCTGTTGCATACCTTTCCTTATGTGCTTAGCACAAAGGTAGTCAGTAAATCAACAGGGTGAGCCGTAACCAGGCCTCCCATAGGTGTAGCACCCCATCTTGTTATAGAGTGCAGGTTTTCTTAGTATTGGAAAAATGTTATTTTGTGGTTAATAACCTGCTGCCGCTTTTAACAAACAGATGGGTATGTAACTTAAAATAGCCAGCTACCAGTTGTATTATTCAATAATCTCCATTATTTTTATAATTTTCGGTCCCAACATAACAATTTTTTTTCTTTGTTCTGACATTACTTGTGCAATTAATCTGGGCCAGCATGAGTCAATCTATGGCTAACACAAATGATAGTGATGTTACCAATATGAACAATGCAGGACCATTTGTATTAAGCAGCTTGGATTCACTGGATAAACATAAACAAAGATATTAACAATGTAGCAGCTGTTAATGATGGTCCAAGTACTAATGCTAATGATGAACTGGAATACATTTTTGAAAAACTGGAAGCTTTACTGTTTCATGAACTTAATTTAGCATATAATATTTCTACTCTTGAGACATACTTTGACCGGGAAATATTTCCAAGGGGTATCCGAGTAACAAGATTACCATCATGTGGAATTGACAAATCTGAATTTAAGGAAGAGTGGGAGGTAGCAGCAAAGATTTGTACTAAAGTATTCATCCAATTAATTGTAAAGGCGGACATTAATAACCATAACTTCAATGATTTTGTAAGAGAGCCTTTACTAAAAGAACAAGATGAGGATTTGAAATATAGACTGGAGACTTATAAGACAAAATTAGTCCAGTGCAAACAAAGTAACTTGGCCCGAGATGGGGACAATACAGAAAATGGGCATTTCTTTAACTGGCACAAGGAAGAACAAGAAAGAAAGTACACCGAGGAAGATCTCGATCACGAAAAAGATACATTAAAGGAAAAAAATAATAGGAGCCACACACCACATTCAGTAACATTTCAAATGAATTCTGTGGAAATTAATAATGTCAGCAATAAATGCACAGACCAGTAGTGATCCCTCCATTTTTTTTAGAAAAATGGTGAGAGACGCAAATGCAAGGCATTCCAATGGGCAGAGGCAGAGGAGGAGGCGGGGCTCGAGACGGAAGAGGAAACAGCACAATGCCAAGGTGTTCAGGAAGGAAGACGGGCAGAATTTGAACACTGTAAATTTATCTGGTAGAGAACTTTCAGTCCCACAGCTTCAGTCCTGGAGAGGGGTTTAACATTCATTCTCACCCCCAAAGTTAATTCATTTGAAACTCACCTTGATCTTTTTAAGTTTTTCAGGAAATTAAAATTGCGGGATTTTTTTTTAGTTTTAATAAGACTATGCAGGAATTGGACACCAGTATTCAGCTGGGTCCAGACCAAGGAGTATGAAGACTTACAGCTGCAGGAATGTATAACATTTGAAGTACTAAATTATTGTTTGAAGCAAATAATAATTTGAATGCTTTGAATATGGATCAGTTATTTAATAGCATTGAAACAACTGAGGTCTTGGACGTTGGGGGAAAAAAAATGTATGGGATGAAAGAAAAAAACTGTTTAAACCGAAGTTTAGGTTTTGTCCTAGAACATTAAATTCCAACATTTTAGTTTATGAAAAAACTGGTATCCAATGAAGTAACTGAACTTGTTAATAATCAAGGTGATAAAAAGACATGGAATAATTTGAGCCGCCAACACAGAAGGACATTGAAGCAGATACAAAACTGGGTTGACTTCATAGTGAAGCCATCTGACGAAGGCAGCAATATAATATTATTGGATAAACAAAAATATGTTGAAATGGTCAATACTATAGTTAAAGATGAATCTAGGTATAGAAAACTAACTGGCAATCAGATAACTAAATTTAAGGCAAAGTTATATGAATTACTTACAGATGCAAGAACACATGCTGCTATCACCTATAGTGAATTTAGTTTTATTTATGGCAAAATCATCCAGTCACCCCAGTCATCCTTAAATTCCTAAATATCAGACAGCTTCGCCTACTTGTCCCATTGTCTCTGGGGTGGAATCCCTTACTGACAATTTATCAGTGTTTGTAGATGTTTTTCTTAAAAAGAACATTGTCAAACTGAAATACTACCTCAGAGACACTGGGAACCAAGTTGCAATATTTTACATGGGAGAAAAGTTTTATTTGGGTAACCATCAACATTGAACTATATTCTTCAAATCTGCACTGTGATGGAACTGATGCATACAGATAGTTTCCTGAGAAAAGCTCTAGAGTGAATTCTACAGAGTTCCTGGTGGAAAGCATTCATTTCATTTTAACACAGAACAGTTTTGAGTTTAACCAAGAACATTATCTTCAAATATTGGGTATGGCCATGGGAATCTGCATGGCACCATCATATGCAAACTTAACATTGGGCTTTTGGGAACCTGAAAGTATTTTTTGTGAGGACTTCCTCTATGCAGATGACATCATCATGTAGTTTTCGCTTTATTGATGACGTCATCTATGTATGGCGAGGCGAAAAGGAAAGGATTCCTGAATTTATAGAATGACTGAGTACAAATAGGTTATGGTCAAAACTGACCTATATCACAGACAAAAGGGCTTTTTAAGTTTTGGATGTGTTACTTGAGGGTGTAGAAGGAAAACATGTTATCACAAAAATCTTTAGAAAATAAACATCTTGTAATTCATACTTGCACTACACAAGTACACATCCTAAAAAAACCTAAATAGTAGATACCTTTTAGGCAGATGTTACGACTAAGGAGGAATTGTAGTTGCACTGGACTATGAATTCATTATATTATGTATAAGACAAGGCCTCCCTGAGGCGGCTTACAACCAACTCATATCATGCATTGCTTTAGCTACTAATTGTATAGGTCTTAACCACTCATTAGGTAAATATGTTGATAACTCTGCCCTGTTTTAGCTACCAAATGTATAGGCATTAACCAGTGCTCATTGTACTTATACTCTGTATGATTGCTCACCCACATTTATTCTGTGTACATACTGTATGAATGTCTATGTTTTATTCTGACGTGGAGTCTTTGGAAATGAGTCTATGACTCACAGGGTTGTAATTCCGATTTCCTAAATAAATAAATAAAGTTGCACCTCTGAAGATTTTGAAAACCAGTCTGAACATATGATTGTATGTTTTTTGGATAGAGGAAACAACTTGGAATTATTACAAGATACTAAAGCCAAAGTTATGCAATGAGAAAGGAAGGAATTATTAGAACCATCAGCAAAAGTGAAAAACTCGGAGGAACCGGTAACTTTAAGCATAGACTATAGTGCTTTATCTGGTAAAGTGGAAAACGCAGTGCATAAATATTGGTCCATTCTTATGAATGATGCACATTTGGCAGGAGTCCTTGGGGAAAAACCTCAGATATCGTTCTGAAGGGCTAAGAATATTAAAGATCATATAGTGCATAGCAAATTTCAAGAAAAAAGTAACAGTGGATCAATGTGGTTATACCCACCGCATGGGGCTTCAGAAAATGCAGATGCTGTAATGCATGTTAATATGCAATTGAGAGAGACTATTTCATACATTGAACTACTCTGGAAAAACATTGGATCAAAGAATGTATAACTTGCAGTACCACATATGTTGTGTATGGACTGGTCTGCCCATGTGATAAGATATATGTGGGCATGACAAAAAAAGCTGTCTAAAAACGAATTCAGGAACACATAAGGAATAAAATAAATGTTAATATCAACAGCCCAGTTGCAGTACACTTCCGAGATATACATAATGCAAACCCTAAAGGTTTGAGATATATGGATTTGGAGTGTGCCAGAAATAGAAAGAAAAATGCAATACCTTTAGATATAAAATTGCCCCAATTGGAAACCACATGGATTTGGCATCTGCAGAGTCTGAAACCAAGTGGACTGAATGGCATTTTAGATTTAAGGCATTATTTGTAGTTTGTAGAACTAAAACGTTTAAAAAATTGGTTTATGTATGCTGCCTTGTGTCTACTTGGTAAATACCTTGTGCATATATTTTATTATTATTTCTTACAATGGTGTTTGTTTGCATCTCTTGTAGTGTGGTAAAATTAAAAATTATCTTGGAAGAAGCTGGCTCAGACATACAGCTGGCATTGGAGGGATGAAGCAGAGTCTCAGACCCTAGAATCAAAAGAAACTGAAGGACCTGGGAGAAAATTAGATATCTTGAAATGCTTCATCCGGCTAAGTCTTTGAATAAATTGATAATGGACTCTTTAAATATCCTGTTATGTGCCTCGATAGTAATTTAACTTTAAAAGAACAGGAAAGTTCATGACATGTTGATGAAATGATTGGTTATTTAATAAGAGCCAGATGTATATCAATTGATGTTATATGATTTTCTATTTAAAATCTAAAGCTGCTTAATGGTAATGAAGACAAATAAATTAAGTTATTTATCAGTTTTTGAATTTGCATGAGCACTTTGTTAAGAATATAAAAGTCACTGTGGGGGATTAAAGCCACGCTCTCTGAGGAAGCCTTACGGCAAACCCTTGGGGTTAATGGTCACTGGCTATTGGACTGGGGTAAGGTCTTGAAATCTCTGTGCTGCTTTGATATTGCTCAAAAACTGTTTGGTATGCACAGTTTTACAATTTGTTGGCAAAGTAAACCTTTTAAAAGTGGAGTTTGTGTATTGGCTCCTCTGATTAAGACCATTACCTGTTGCACACCTTCCTTATGTGCTTGGCACAAAGGTAGCCTGTAAATCAACAGGGTGAGCCATAACCAGGCCTCCCATAGGTGTAGCACCCAATCTTGTTATAGAGTGCAGGTTTTCTTCATATTACAAAAAAGTGAATTTAAATATCAGTTGGAATCTGGTCCCAACCACCCGAGCATTTTATATACTGCGTAATACTGCTGAGCATCACAGGGCTGCACTGGAATAAAAATCCTCATAAGCTGCTGTTAAAGCAAAACATTTTCTATAAAATATTAGTATTTTCAGTTTGTATTGAACATTTATGTTAATAAAGGTGTGATTACAAATGGGGAGAGAACTGCATTTTTTTTTCCAGAGCTGCACGTTTGCTTTTAATGCTCCTTTAATCCCTGAGCTTATATATAAGTCAAAAGGGTCTATATGCTTAACCTTATTTAAAAAATGTCAGCGTGGGGTTGAATGACTTGGATTAAATGGGCCAAATGTCACCAGTTCATCCTTTTGCAGATCACATCAAAATTCAACCTGGAGTAAAACTGCAAGCAGACTTTGATTTACAGCTGCTTGCAGCTTGCAAAGCAGGGGCCAGAGTTTGAAAGAATTCAAAATCCATGCACGGGCAGCAAAAACAGTCTGCAATGGGGTCTGCACTCTTGTTAATCTTACTTGTTCTATTTTTATTTCTCCTTACTGCATCCTATGACGTCTCTCTCCCATTACCCTTTTCCCCATATACCTCTGACTTAGTTGTTACTTAAGCAATAAGGCACAACAGGGTGTGGTATATCATGGGATATCATCACACCTCGGGTGGTTGGGCACGAGGCCGCAGGCTGAGTGCGTCCAACGACCCAAGAAGTGATGATATTCCATGATATACCACACCCTGGAGTGACTTATTGCTATTATGAACTGAGTTTGAATTTCCATAAATAAAAAAAATAAAGCAAACAGGTTTGTAAACATTTTATGAACAAGTTTTGGGGTGATGTAGGAGTACATTTTGAAAAAATAGTTCTCCGACAGAATAGAGCAAGGAGGCTGGTGGCGCCTGGACTTTTTTGAAGCCGTGATGATGTAGCCCGATATCATCATGGCTTCAAAAAGCTCTCAGCCAATCAGATTCCTCTATTTACGCTCCTCAGTTCATAATTAGTATTATATAAGCGCCCCAGTGAATTAGCCCTTTAGCCCGTTGCAGGTAATAGATGTCTTAGGCACACAGTATGTAGACAGTAGTTACGTCTGAGTACATATTGTGGTGAATGCTTGCTGTTGTTGGAGGTTATCATATGAAAATATGAAGAAGCCAGCAGAGGAAGGCCATTTGGTCTGTTGTCTGCTTGTATGGCAGGGTCCACAGCTTGAGCTACTGTCCCTGCCTCCCTTCCCAATCCTCCAATCCTCCCTACCCATGATCCTTACCTTCCCCCTTTGACTATCCCAGCCTCTCTAGAAGCTGCCCACTGTCTTCAACGAGACCACTTCTTCTGGCAGTCCACTCCAAGTGTCCACCACCCTCTCCGTGAAGAAGTGCTTCCTGGTTTCCCTCCTAAACCCCCCCCCAGCTTAAGACTCTGCACCCTTGTGTTATGGTTGCCACTCAGCTTAAAGAGACCCTCCTTATCAACCTTATTTATCCCTTTCAAATACATGAAGGTCCTGATCATGTCCCCCCTCTCTCTCCCCCTCTCTCTCCTTTCCTCCAGGGAGTACATGTTCAGTGACCTCAACCTCTCCTCGTATGCATTACCCTGCTGACCCACTATCATCTTTGTAGCCCTCCTCTGGACCTTCTCCAGCAGCTTAATGTCCTTTTTGAGGTGTGGGCATCAGTACTGAACTCCATACTCTAGATGCGGCCTCACCAGTGACCTGTACAAGGGTAGTATAACCTCCTTTCTCCTACTACTGATCCCCCTAGCTATGCATGCCAGCATCTTGTTTGCCCTTGTTGCTGTTTTCTTGTACTGCATAGAGTGCTTCAGGTCACTAGTGATCATCACTCCCAGGTCCTTTTCCTCCTCTGATGCAGATACCTGGACTCCACCCAGGTAGTACTCTGTCCTGGGCTTCTTGGCTCCAACATGCATAACTCTGCATTTCTTGGCATTGAAGCTAAGCTGCCAGATCCCAGACCACCTCCCCAGCTTTTCCATATCATTCTGTAGGTCCTGTATCCCTTCTGCTGTGTCCACTCTCCCACAGAGCTTGGTGTCATCTGTGAATAGGCACATTTTACCCTTAATGCCATCCCCAATGTCATTGATGAAGACACTGAACAACAGCGGCCCCAGCACCAAGCCGTGCAGGACCCCACTGGTAACCTCTCTGGTGCCAGATAACTTTCCCCCCAAAACCACCCTCTGGGTTCTGTTGCACAGCCAGTTTTCCACCCATCTGGACATCTTATACCCAATCCTGTGATCTGCCAACTTCCTGATCAACCTTTTGTGGGGCACAGAGTCAAATGCCTTGCTGAAATCCAAATAGAGGGTGTCTACTGCTTGGCCCTTGTCTACTGTCTTAGTGACCCAGTCAAAAAAGTCAATCAGATTCATTTGACATGATCTCCCCCCCACTCCGCCATGAACCCATGCTGCCTCGCATCCTGGAGACTATGCACATCTAGATATTCTACCAACCTTTCCTCAAGTATAGTCTCCATGAGCTTGCACATGATTGAGGTCAGACTGACAATCCTATCCTTCTTGTCCCTTTTCTCACTTTTATAGCAAAAGAAGGCCTTCTCTCCTTCTTAATTCCTTCAGCTATTTGCAGCTCCTTCTGTGCCTTAGCTCGCCGAACTTCCTTACTTGCCTCATTAGCCAACATTAGGTAATATTCTCTCATTCTCTCATTCTCTCTCTCTCTCATTCTCTCTCTCTCATTCTCTCATTCTCTCATTCTCTCATTCTCTCATTCTCTCATTCTCTCTCTCTCTCTCTCTCTCTCTCTCTCTCTCTCTCTCTCCTCATGAATTTTCTATATGCTAATCTCTTTTTCCTTACTGCCTGCATGACCCCAGAACTGAACCAGCTGCACCCTACACTGTTGTAAATGTAAGGGACAACACATGATTGAGTGTACGGGTGTAAGGTAACAGTGCAAGCCTCAGGTAGTTGTTAGAAATGAAGCATAGGTGAGTGCTGCAAATGAAGTTACAGGATTTTCATGAACCATTTTATATTTTAAAACAAATCTTCAATATAACTTTAGGGAAAAGAAGGAAAACAAGTTGAAGGACTTTCTTCTGCATTTTAAAACTTCCTGTAAGAAGTTATTTTTGACTAAACTATTTTGTGCCCCAGGATGTACACTGTTCATCATGTCCTTAGGCAGACATATGGCCCTAGGACATATAACATATTTACTCATCGATTAAAATTCCAGAAGAGAAAGCAACAAAGACAGTGGGTATCATGTAATATGGGTAAACTCAAAAGAGTGAGCCCACATTACGGAGAACGGAAAGTGGCGAGTGCTGGAACGGTGAAACCAGTATTCCCTTACTCCGAGATGCTACGAATTCTGGAGTTTGATATTTATGGGGTGGGGGCAAAGCCTCAGGAGAAAATACAGTTGCCATTCTGGTCCACATCGTATCACATGGAATCAGAAAATGTTACTTCTTTGATGTAGGATTTTCTAGGTTAAGGGATTACAAGAGGAGTCTTTTGCCTTGGGATCCTGCAGCATATGGGACTGATCAGGTCAGGTGACTGCCTGACCTAGTTCTGGCCCCAAACATAATTTTCACTAGACACCAGAGAAGTTTGTACAAGGAGCTGAAAAGGATTACAAACAACAGGATTCAAAATTTTAAGTTTTGTACCTACTAGCCAGTAAAGCTTAATGACTAGGAAAATCCACTGTCCCCACAGATTTTTACACTGGCAAAACACTTACTAAAATGCTTCTTTCTCCAATACAAACTAACAGACTGCCAGCTATAGTGGATAAGGAACACTCAAATGGACAGAGAGATACCCGTTTCTGAAAGTTCAACTTAAAAAAAATATTAACGTAACAGAGTCTCTAAGAATGAAACAGGCTTTCTGCACTCAAAACAATTCATTCGTTTCACAGTCAGGTAACTTTTTTTCCATGTATATATTCTTTCGTCATTTTTTCTGCCCCTAACCTGGTGGCACCCCCCCAGCCCCACAACCTACCCATCTCAGGGACTTGCAGGTTAACCACCCGTAGGTGGCCTGCTTGTAGGTTCATGCAGGGCCTGTGAGGGATTCTGAGCAAGTTAAGGTTTTTCCTCCTTTGGGTCCCCAGGGCGTTGTGCATGCAATGATGCATAGTACAATTTGCCACATCTGTCAATGCCCTCCCCACATACTGTCCCTACCTATGCTGCCATCCAGCCTCTGCCAGATGGCAGTTGTGTGGCAGGACCCAGGAACTCCCCTCCTAGAGGGAGGACAGCTGTCTTCGGACCCTCAATTCTCCCTCATCTGGCTGGCCCTGAGTGATCCAGGCTCATTCCAGAACTCAGATTACTGGCATGGATGATGGCATGGCATCCATCACCACAACCCACTACACCACTGAGCCAGCTAGTCAAAAAAACATTTTGACTCATGAGTGAACAGGGTAGGTCCTAGCTCTGCTTAAACCTAAGCCACAGCCTTTCTGCTTCAAATCTGCAACAACCTTTTTTTTCTGATCTCCAGGCTTTCAGCCACAACCTACCAGCCCTCACTGTGCTGAAACATACTTTTTAGCTGGGCTCCTTGGAGTTCACAGGTGCCCCAATTAATAAGGCAATGCATGGGGTTTGGTGGTACAGTGAGCAACACATTCTATGCCTCCCATGAGCTCTACTTAAGCATGCATGCCCCAAGTATTTTCTGGACACCCATTTGTTTGCTGTGGCATTATGGCTGCTGGCTTCCTGCCTGCCCTACCCATCCTCCTTACCTTGTTGTGTGGCCACTGCCTTGGGTGTTCTTTCTCCTCCTCCTCCTCCTGCCAGCTGGTTTAGGTACTCCCTACCTCAGTGTGCAGTGCTGGCTGCCTGGTTCCCTGGCCCTGCTGCTGCTTTAGACCCTTCTCCCTGGATGCTTCCAAATTTACGATGGCACCACTCAACTGGTTGACATTCCTTCTCTATCCCACTCTGATTTGCTTTCTGCAGCCAGAGTCTCAGCCCAGTTTTCTGCCATCTTTCTGTGCTGTGCTTGTTTGCTACCTGCTCTGCTGCTGTTTGTCCATCTCTGCTGCCTCATCCCCATCCAGCCTGGGTTCTTCCCGGTTGCTGCTTCCTGGGACACCTTGCTAGCTGTCAGCTCCTCTAGTGGTTGCTTCACCTGCCTTTGCCCTCCAAGGCCCTGGTCCAAGGGATGGTGGCTCAGAATGGCTCCTCCTCCTGCTTGCTTAGTTTCTCCCACAACCTGCTGTCTGAGTGGTGTACTTGTAGGCCGTGCCCCCCCCCCCGCCTGTGGCCCAGGCTGCTTGCTGCTAGCCTTGGGGTCTCTCCAGCCATGGCTGTGGCCATGCTTTACCTCCTGTTTTTGATCTGGGAATCTAGCTGCTTGCTGTCTTGAGTGTAGCCCATGACTTGCCCCACATCGGCACAGTACACTTTGGTTTTGTACTGCTATGCTACATCAGTGGTCTGGCTCTCTCCAGACGTTCCTTGAGCCTCTGCTCCACTGTTCTGTAATTCCACCAGATTGCCCAGGTGGCTGTTATGTCTTCTCTTTAGGGTTCACTTTTAACCTTACCATCCACAATTCCTACTCTATTAACTACTTTCAGGCAAATTCCTCATCTATCAATGGTCACACATCCTCCTACAACCATGCATATACCCACTCCCAGACCCTCAAAGGCCCAGTACACTTTCACCTCTCTGGTTTTGTTCTGCAACAATCGGCACACTTTCACCCTCTATGGCTTCCTCCTGCAATGACCAGTATCGTTTGCCCTCAATTACTTCATGCAACTGACCCCACCTCAAGGGATTGGTTTTCTATATTACTGAGTCCTGTCAAGAGTGGTTTTAGGCTGCCAGGCCTGATGCAGCTGTTTCCAATAATCTCCTTTTCCTTGGGGCAGTTGAAAGTCAGTGTTCCTTGGCATGGCTACAGCTATGCCCCCAGAGAGCAAGTCTTCAGATTCTCTGTGGTGAAAGACCTTCTGTCAGAAGGAGCAGCTCATATCTGCCCTAGTATGCAGCAGTATATAGCAGGCCCGGCTGATACCTGGGTCAGTAATAGTTTATTTGATGCCTGGAGGGAAGGCGACCTGAAGCCTTGGATCCCCAGAGGTTACTTCCACAATGTTTTTTTTTCCTCTCCTCCATGCTTAGTTTCCTAGGGTGTAGTTAAGGTTTCCTCCACTTAATGGGTTAGGACCTGGATAGTAGCATTACTTCCTTTACTGGTCTCACTGCCTTATTATCTTCTATTTTTCCTTAGTAGAAGACGATGTTTTGACAGTTCTATTACATGTCTTTGACTCTATTTTTTGACTTCTTCTCTAAAGTACCTTTAGACAAAGGACTGCTTCCTGTGGCACTTCTAGGGGTGGGAACCTCAAGAGCTTTCCTATGCCTTTGGTACCCCAGAAGGGTGGTATTTCACCAGGAACTGAGAGAGTGAAAGACCATGTACACTACAAGTCACCCAGGCTTTCAATGCAAACCTCACATAAGCACAACACTCCAAGCAACCACTGCACGAATTACTCCATATGTAGTTGCCTGCTGGACCAGCAAACCACGAAAATTCTCTGCAAACCTTCCACAGAGCCCACAGTTTTTCTTTCTACTGGGACTCAGTCAGCAAAAAAACTGTAGGTCTATTTCCTTAACTTCACCACCAGAACATTTGTCAGAGTGAGGGACTAGGACTACAGGGGACATATACCCTGTCACAACTCATTAAAGGAAAATTGAATGAGTCCAGTACAAAATCTAGTAGCATTTTGCTAGTGGACTGGAAACAATGATGTACAGAAATGTTTTATTCCTTGAGAACCTCTCTCAAGTGAGGTAACATACAGAAATATGAACACATGGCTGTAAAGAGCATGGTTTACTCAAGTAAAGCTGGGGTCTGGCGAGCGGCTTCTACTGTCTCCAGTTTCACAAGATGAAACTACCACCGAGTTTTGCAAAGGCATCTAAAGTATGTGTAGCTTGTTATATTACATGATAAAGAATTGGGTTTGCATTTGTGCAACTTTTCCATGTGGGAATGTGTTTGAGAGTGTTAACCAGGGCCTCAAGTTTTCCATGATTCCACGGCCACGGCAAACCGTGGAATTATCTGCAGAATTTGCCAACACCTGCAGAATTCATGGCGGCCCGCGGAATTCGCAGCCGCCCATGGAACATACGTCCTTTGCTGATGGGGGTGCCGAATCCCCTGTCTGCTTCAAGCTCCCCCCAAATGTTTGTATGCCATGCTGGGAGCCCACCCCAGTGTTGCAAAAGTGTCATTTTCTGATGGGGGTGCCCATTCCCCTGTCGGCTTCTGTGCCCCCAGATGTCTGTATGCCACACTGGAAGCCCACCCTAGCATGGCAAAAATGTCATTTCCTGATGGGGGAGCCCAATACCCAGTTGGCTTCACTGCTCCCACAAATATCTGTATGCCATGTTGGGAGCCCACCCCAGCATGGCAAAAGTCCCCTGTTGTCTAAAAAAAAATGAAAAAGGCCTGAAAAAACTACCCTCGTTGATTCTTTTGCCCACCTCCCCCAACCCACGGACACCCTCTGTGTACCCCACCTCCCCACACCCCCACCTCAACCCATACTTACCTCCGGAGCCCAGCGCGACAATCCTCAGTGGACCAGGAACGCATCTGCACTCTTCAGAGCCGACCGTGAACTGAAGAAATGCCGGTAAGCTGTATAATGGCATAGATGGATTTTTTTTTTAACTTTAGTGCATAACTCAACCATTTTTGGGAATTTTTTCACCAGATTTTCAACATGGGTTTTTTGGGGCCCCACCTCATGAGCTGTGACTCTGTAATTTTGTTATTCAGTCCCGAAAGGTGATTTCGTGGTCACTGCATGGAACCACCTTTCGGGACTGATTATTGAAATACAGTGTCACAGTTCATGAGGCAGGCATCCAAAAACCCTATGTTGAAAATTTGCTGAAGAAATTCTCCAAAATGACTGTTTTACAAGCATGCGTTGCGCAGTTCCCACACATGCTTGTAACTTTAAGCATTTTTAATATTTTCACTCCAGATTTTCAGCATTGCCATTTTACAACACCTCTTTATGAACAGTATAACTGTCATTTTTCACATCTCACCCAAAATACGTTTTCGCACATGTAGCGTACAATGGCGCGGTCGGTGAGCGAAATCAATGTTCGGGACAGATTAAGAAAATCACAGTGACACTGTTCATGAGCAGAGGTCTTAAACTGGATATGTTGAAAATTTGGTGACAAAAGTCCATAAAATGACTGTGTGACGAGTGTGCATTGTGTCAGATATGGCGAAAAATTAAGGGCAAAAATGTGGCACAAAATTGCCGCAAAAATTGGGGTACAGCGCTGTAAAAGTTCTTCGACAAATGAGAACCCTGCCACAGAACTTTGCTCCGATGTGCCACAGAAAAAGCAGGCCCTGGTGTTAACTGAGTGTGAATGAGGTGTACCATAGTGGTAGGAGTGTGCAGAGGTATGGTTGTTTTGAACTTTTTCTCCAAGCGGGCAACTGAGGTGACTGATCAGCACTGTTTTCATCCTCCCAAACTGGTGTTTGTCTTCCTTGGAACCCACCTGGTTAGTGGAAACTCCTGCAGATTTCCACCCTAGTGAGGTCAGAGGCAGGAAAGCCCCCATCACACCCATTCACAATCCACCACACATCACACCCCACCTCTTACTGGTGTGACTGGCAACATCTTGTGGGTCCTGATACAGTGCCCAGCATAGCCTTTCTCTCACCTCCTTAGAAGGTCACTGTATGAGCTGTCAGTGGAGCACATACAGTACTACGTGTGCCATTAACAGCTCATACAGTGGCCAGCTGAGAAGGTGAGAGGAGGGCAATGCCGGTTGCCATACTGGGCTCCATGGGACATTGACGGTCACACCGGTAAGGGAGTGTGTGATGTGTGGTGGGTTGTGAGTGGCAGGGTGGGGTGGGGGGCAATGGACCACCAAAGAATATGTACAAGTCTGTCAGTGGGGGATCAGGGGGTGAAGAGTGCCACTAGCCACCATGGATAAAGCGACATAAGCAGGAATGGGTGATTGGGAGGTGGGGGGTGTGCCCCTAGACATTGGAGATGTCAAAGGTTGCACTGTAGGATGGGTGCTAATGGGCTTCCATGCACTATGCAAATAAGCCCATAATGGGCATGAAAATGGCCCCTTGACATTGTGCATGCCCAATGGGCTCATCTGCATGTTGTGGCTGAATACAGCTCACAGGAGTCCCAGACCTATCTATTCTGAGGAGCACTATTCCATGTGGGCTATATATAGCCCAGGATCCTGCTCTGGCAGTGCAATTCTGTAGTACTGTGCTGACATGGTCTGATATTCAGTTGAGTTTGCGCTAGTCCGTTATCCATCAAATATAGCAGCCAAGTCTTTGCTCCACGCCTATGCGTCCCTTTAAATATCCGGCCCCAGATGTTCAAAAATATTTGCCTCAGTAACAGGAGGTTAACTATTCTTTCCATGTCTTAAGTGTCTTTCACCTTTTGCTGCCACTGTAGCAAAGTGGGGATTGTTGGAGCACAGTATCAGACTGGCCCAACAGGATACATGGAACTTTCCAGGTAGGCCCCACTCAGGTGGAATCCTGGCCACCTTGTAAAGTCTGAAAATCTTTGTATATATTATCTGTTTTCTTTTTTTTTTCCCCCTTTTCCACCCCTGGCACTCCCCTTCTTTGGGAGACACCTGCTACCTGTTACATCCCCGCTCACTCACCTTGCAATCAGAGTGATCCAACCCCCAAGGAGCCGTGGTTCTACCTCCCCAGGTGGGTACAGGGTGAGGGCCCTTTCACCCCATGTCTGTCTTTCATTGGGTTGTCATCTCCGGCGCTGGTGGGGGCATTGGGGATCGGGGACATGGTGCTCCATCCACCAGGAGTGCCAAGGGGTGTTTTCCAGTGTTCCTGTAGGTGTGCTGTGCATCCTGATGTCAAGGCACCTAAGGCACAGACATCCAACATGTCTCCCCCAATTTCAGCAGTTGGACATGGTGAGCCTTGGGCCTCCATCCGGGATCACTCAAGCACTGATTGTGAGTACCCCCCCCCGGGAGGTGTGCTGTCCGTGGGATGCTCAAGCCTCCTCCCCCCAGCTGGCCCTCCAGCTCCCAGGCTTGTTCCTGAACTCAGGTCACTGGCGTTGCAAGCGGAAATCCAACTACTGCACCAATGGGCCAGCATATCATCTGTTTTCTAATTAAATTGAGTAGGTTAAGCACTGTAGGTAAATGTGAGATGCAAACACACAGCTAGAGCATCAAACTGCAGTAGAATACTGATATGAGTATGTCAGCCTGAGGACTCCAACTGATTTTCCAGCTAGTTTCCTGTAGTCACTGTCCAGGTGGACTCTCTGTACCCCAGTCTGATCCCGGTGGAACAGGCCAGTAAACTGTTATACTTTTTACAGCAGCTACCCGTAGCACTTGCTCCAACTTCTGACAATGTTTAGACACTTGCATCAGGGTGGGGAACCCCAATGCTAAGTCCATAAGTGTCTGAGTTTATGAATCTGTCCTTTAGTCTTGCCCACTCTACAATTATTCTGTACTGTATACTGCCTTTTTGCACAGGAGCTGCAACCTGTAATTTATTTTATTGCACCTTACTGTTCTGAGTAGTCCTGTACTCCTCCCCCACCTCCCCCATCCCCCCGATGCATCTGGAAATGAGCAACTACCAGCTTGGCATGTCTCCCCATGTAAAACCTTTTAAAATAAATAAAATAAGTAAGAACTGCTAAGCTTTTCATTGCAGTTCACGCACCCAAAAAATTTGAAAATACATTTATAAGAGATGCTGGAATTATATATAGTAACATGCATTTTTTAGAAACTTGCTGTTTCAAGGCTGCCTGCTGCCATCTTGTGGGCAGCTGAACACATTCCTGCTTTCAGTGCTAATGCATACTGCCTTGGTCGGCAAGGCACATTAACATATTGTGGGCAAGTGAGCATGGAGCTACCCATGAGATGCACTGCATAAACTGTGAAACTGTATAACAAATGATAAAAGAGTTTGTTTTTTACCCAGAGAGCTGGGAAGTTATGGAATGTATTACCAAAAGAGATAGCAGGATCAAAACCACTATCAAAATTCAAATCAGACTTGGATAAATATTTACTACCAAAATCAAGAGTAAAGTGACCTTGCTGATGCAGGAGACAGACTTGATGGGCAGCTAGCTTTCTTCTGTTTTAACACCACATATAGTACCAACTATAGATGAAGGTGGCTAGCACTGAAATCAGAAAGTTTCAGCACAGTGTTTACAACATACAGTAATTTAAAGTATTAAAAGGTAGATGGAAAACATTTTTATCTGGACCCCTAACAACCAAAAGGAGGGCATATGGCTAGGTGCAGTTCTCATTTAAGGGCAGAAGTTTCAAAAGGGCTTCAGACATGTATGAAGCATCTGCATCAACCAGAGTGCATCTGGATGGACTGCTGCTGTTTTTAAAAGATTTATCTGTTTGCAGCCACAAAACATGACTTACAGTCAGCAAAACTGAAGCCAATGCAATTTGTGTAATTTTCTTACCTCAGTTGCATCCTTTTCTGGATGCAAAATTTGAATGTAGTGTGTTGAACAGTTCTCCCTTTAAAAAATAATTCCAGGTGGAATGCAGATGGATCCTTTTGAAAATCCTGCACGAAGTGTGGCAATTTATTTGCATAGTTACACTTTATTCAAAAGTCGGAGATAAAAAAAAAAAAAAATAGAATAATAGATAGGTTAGTGTGCGTAATAATCCCATCAAGAGGTTCCCATGTGCCCAGAACCTCGAGATGGGATTACTACCTTATGATGCACACTAATGTATTTTTAATTTTTTTAATATATGGATCCAAGGTGAAATGACTAATCTTCATTCGTAGGTTGAGTCGGCAAGTCCGTGTGCATGTCAGTGGCCCATCTGTGAAGCATGGTTCCAGTAAGCATCAGCTTTAAGGATCCGGCGGTGGTGTGGGCTCTGTTTAGCCCTGATTTTTTTGTTTTGTTTTCCCTGTATTTTAACATTAACTGCAGTCTCTCGGTGGCTGTAACAGTCCGGCCACGGTACTGAGAAGAGGAGCCGGGTGAGAGCGAGGTGGATCACAGAGTCCTGCATGGCCGAGAATGGGACAGATGAAGCTGGAGTAGGAAGCAAAGAAAAAATGTTGCCCCTAGCACCAAGGATTTCTCTCGCTAAGTGAGACAGTGAGCCGCCATGTTTTATAAACTGTTCTGTCTGCCCACACAGGAAAAGCGGCCAGTGGGAAGGCACGCTTACAAAGACATGGGGGGCAGACTTGTGCTTATGCTTTTGAGGTTTAGTGATAAAAGTATCATTCAGGTATGGAACAATGGTATTGCTGTATCTGAATAATAGTATTATCAGTTGTGAAGTGTACTATTATTGCTCTGGGAGTGACGGTATTACCGAAAAGTGTTTGTATGCTTTAGAATAATATTAATTTAAAAATCCTTATATTAAAATAAAATATTACATAGATACATAGACAGTGTCGGCAGATAAGGGCCTATGGCCCACCCAGTCTGCCCATTTGAGCTTGTAAGTTCAGTTTATGTTTTCCTAGAAGTCTGTTGCCCCTTACCCCTGACCTCCACAATTCCTTTATGTCTATCCCATGCATTCTTAAATCCCGTGATTGTTTCAGCCCCCACCACTTCCTCTGGCAGGGCGTTCCACTTGTCCACCACCCGTTCTGTGAAGAAATTCTTCCTCACGTTTCCTCTGAATCATCCTCCCTCCAACTTCATCCCATGCCCTCTAGTTCTGGAACATCTTTTTCACTTAAAAATAGTGTATTCCTGCACCCTGTTCCTCCCTGTAAGATACTTGTATGTCTCTATCATATCCCTTCTCTCCCTCCTCTCCTCCAGGGAGTACATGTTCAGTTCCTTCAACCTGTCCTCATAGGACTTGTGATGCAATCAGTGTACCATCTTTGTTGCCCTCCTCTGAACCTTCTCTACCTTGTCTATGTCCTTACGTAGGTAAGGTCTTCAGAACTGTACACTGTACTCCAGGTGGGGCCTCACTAGTGTCTTGTATAGTGGAATTATGACATCCCTTTTCCTGCTGGTGATGCTCCTACCTATGCATCCCAGCATCCTATTTGCTTTACCTGCTGCCTTGTCACACTGTTTCCCTACCTTGAGGTCATCAGAGATGATAACCCCAAGATCCCTTTCCTGCTTGGTGCATGCTATATCCTCACCCCTTAATTAGATATTAGATGACTTTATTATTGTCTACCATCCCTTTTATCTTTAACAGAAAATTATAAAATGGCTTGAACTGTTGGGATTAAGACAATTGTATCAAAATCCCCCATGTGCCAAATAAAATCTGTGGGTATACCATTGTAAGGGCACTGTGATTAGTGCACCGTAATATGGGTGCTGCAACAAGGTCCTGAGTGACAGGGGCATTCTGAATTTCAGAGCATCCCACACTCACATTGTGTTTGCATCACCCACCCTTCATGGTATGCCTGACTCAGAGTTGTTTATATATAGTTTAGTGGTGGTGTGGGGGACAACCCCTGCGACAGGGTATGGGTGGCATAGCCCCCTACAAAAAATCATGGGGGCACTGTGCGGTCTGGCTGGAGGTTGACCAATTCCGTGCCACTCACCTGTCGCGTCATCCTTTTGCTTGCACTCTCATTTGCTGAGCACTCTTTGTTTCCGTACCAGCATGGGTAAACCAATCTGTGGGCTGGACCTGGCAAGACTTTTATGGACCTTTGAAAATCTGGCCCCACATTTACAGATGTTTTTGAATAATGTTTGAGTTTTAGTAAAATCTAGTATTTATTTTTAACTAATGTATATATCATATAAATTGCAAAACACTATGTTAAGGCATCTGTTATGGTTAAAGAGCCACAAAAGTATGGAAATATGGTGTTAGGGTTTTCAACCATTGATATCAACCCCGTTCCCTACTCTTCTGACACAAGGCCAAGCTACAGGTCTGAGGCCATGCCCCACATGTGTGCTGCTTCAAGCTCAGATCTGGAGTCATGCTATATGGGTGCCTTATAGTTAACTTATCTAATGTAGGGCCATACGCAAAGAAGCAGGCTCAGCGGACATGGCCACAGAGCAGTAGATTGATTTGTAGCACTGAAGGAGCAGAGCCATGATGCATGGACCCAAAACTGCTGGCCATGTGTGAAGCAGCGGACCCATGGTCCTGGAACAGTAGCTTGCATCATGCAAGCCCCTGCTAACCCTATGTAAAACAGCACATCCATGGGTCATGGTCCCAGAATTGTAGCTTGCTGCAGGTAGGGCCCTGTAGAACCTACAGTACATGAAGCATCACACCCATGGGGCATGACTTTGGACTTGTAACTTGCACAGCAGGGTCCTGCAGCAGCAGAAGACCTATGGGGGATGACCTTGTACTCATTGCTTGCTTCAGATAGGGCCCTGTGGACCCTACCCAAAGCAATGGGTGCATGAAGCATGGTCCCAATCTGTAGTGTGAAGCAGTAGACCTATGGAACACAACCCTGCACCTGTAGCTTGGCCCTGAGTAATGAGTGTAGGGGATGGAGAGAGGTGGGCATTAGGATTAAAAGCTGTAACACCATTATTTCCATACGTTCACAGCAACATGGGTTCAGGCAAGGGCACAGCACATCGACTGCCCTCCTGGAATTCACAGGAGTCATTCACAACTCAATGGACAAAGGATACCTAACTGGAGCTGTATTCATCGACCTAACAAAGGCATCTGACACTGTTCACCATGGCCTGCTTGTCAAACAGCTACTGAATATCAGGCTCTCACAGGACTCTGCTGCCTTGTTCAATAGTTACCTGGACCGACGCTCACAAAAAGTAAAAATCGCAGGAGTTCTCTCTGACTCAAATCCCATCCACTCAGGCGTCCCTCAGGGATCCATACTGGGTCCACTTCTCTTCAGCATATTTCTGAACTCCCTTCCTCAATCTTGCCCAGAACAAATTATCCTCTATGCCGATGATGCCGTGCTTCTCACCACCCATAACAACCCACAACCCTTACACCACAGCCTGCAGCTTGCTTTCACCACTGTAGAGAACTGGTTCACAGAACATAAACTGGTTCTTAACCACAAAAAAACTAAATCTATGCTCTTCTCCAGCTCGCAAAACAAGCATAGGCAATATCCACTTGTTATCAATACGAATGCAGGAAATACCCTCGAACAAGTGTCTTCATTTAAATACCTTGGAATCTCTCTCGACCCTTGCCTATCTTTTGGGGCCCACATTGATAGTGTTGCGAGAATTGTGAACCAACATATTGGAATTCTATACCGAAACAGACAGCACCTTACCCAAGCAGCACTGAAGATTGCTATTCAAAGCTCTGTTGTCTCTGTCATAGAACTATGGCCTAATTATCTAGGGCTCTGCCTCAATTACCGCCCTCAGGCGCATAATGACCTCCCTTAACAAGGCCTGTCAGCTGCTCGCTGGAGCCCAACGACACACTCATACATGTGAGTTCTATGCTCAAACAGGATGGTTACAACTCTCCAATTGCATAAAGTACCTTACCTGCCTGATGGCGAAAAAAAATACCTTGGGTCTTTCTCCACCTTGTATTCAAGACCTCCTGCGCCCTAACACCAACCTTCATAATACAAGAAGGTCTGAACATCAGCTTCTACAGATCCCCCGGTGCCACACCACTCAGGGCCAAAGAGCCTTTGCACACCATACACCCAGCTGGTTTAACGCCCTCAGCACTTACATTACCACCTCCACCTCTTTGGGATTATTCAAATCTAGACTCCATCTTCATCTCACAGCCTCCAGCTCTTGTGACTGCTTCCACTAAATCCCCCCTCCTCCACATTGTGCTCAGCCTCCCTTCCCTGATCTCTTGACAAAGCCGTGAGCTGCACTAGTCCCTTTTCATCTGCCACTCCATTCTCCTCCCTCCCTTCACCCTTGTTGCTCTCTAAATTTATGCAATGACCCCAAATGTGTTACTCATGTTTATTATTACTATGATGCCATACCTGAACTGTTTGAATATTGTTTTATGCCTGTTTCTTAAATGTTGCTTGTTTTCTTTAACATGTTTGCACTCTCCTGATGTGGAACCTTTGTAAAAGAGCCATAGCTCAAAGGTATTGTAATTACTAGATTTTAATAAACAATAAACAATACTTTTGTGGCTCTTTAAACAGAACAGATGCATTAACAAAGTTTTTACAATTTATTTCCTTACTTTTTGAAAAAGATATAGACAGTAAGAACTGCCATCTTAGCTTTTTCCACATAGAGCCTTTTAAGCACACCTGTTGGACATAGTGGGGGACTTGTAGCTTGCTTCATGCAGGGCTCTACAGGCCCTTTGCAAAGCAGCAAACTCTTCGGGCACAGTGCAGAATCTGTAACTTGCTTCAGGCAGGACCCTGTTGAGCCATATGGAAAGCAGTGCACCCATCAGACGTGATGCCACATCTGTAACTTGCTTCATGCAGGGCCTTGCAGGCCATACATGATGCAGGCCATACATGAGGCTGAAGACCCATCGGACCCACCTCCAGAACTGTAGCTTGCTTTGTGCAGGACCCTGAAAAGCAGAACTGTCAGTCACAGCACTCGACCTGTAGCTTGCATCATAGAGGGCACATTGGGTGCGATGAGAAGTAAACAATCCATCAAGCAGGTCTGAAAGTTGCTTCATGGATAGTTGGGGGGACGATGGTAACAAATCAATCTCCCAGATTTAAACTTAAAATGTTACAAAATATTAAAGTTATGTGTCATGAAAAAAAAAGCAGTGAAAAATCCCTGCACATGTGCAGATCTTGTTTTCTGGACACAGAAATTTTGGAATTGTTTTTTATATCACCTGTAACTTTATTTCTTAACTTATTTTTCACAAATTTGAGGGTCGAGGTACTTACCACCCTCCTCAATACAACATAAGTGGGGTGCTTGAATATAGCTCTGAAATAAATGTTCATTGACACCAAATTCAAGGTTTTTTGCCTTAACAAAGCTAAATCCTCATGCATGCATAGTTCTTGGGAGAACTTACAGTAGATTCTTTTCAGTAATTTTTTTCTTTCAAGTTAGCAATCACCACTGAGGGACTAAAGTAAATGATGGTGATCAGCTGAGGTAGAGGGAGTGCAGTGCCAGTCTCCCATGTGAGACTGTCAAAAACATATGTACAAGGTGCCCATGGGGGGGGTGCTATGGCGCTAGTGTGTGGCCATATTCTTTTTAATATGGGTGTGGGGGAAGGAAGGTTGCATGGCTTCTAATAAGTGGGTAAGGGTTTGTGGTTTGCTTTTAACTTGGGCATAGGGGGAGGAAGCTGACAAAGATGTCAGAGGGTGGGTGATTGTTGTTTTATTTCAATTATTGTTTAGATATTTGCAATCTGCAGTGGCCAATGGACACAATATGATGGCAGGCCAACATGAAGGAAATGCTGTGCCACTTACCCACAGAGGGCCCTTATGTCTGTACAGGGATTGCCATGGGGGTTAGAGGAGGGTGGCATGGTTGCTACAGAGTGGGTCAGGGTGGGGAATTTTTTTTATATGTTGTTTTACACATTCATGATCTGTCGTGGATGAAGGACATCGAGACGGTGGCTGGCCAAGGTAAAGGGAGGGCTGTGCCAGTCACCTACTGATGGAATTTTAAGTACGTTTTAAGGTAGTCATGGGGGAGAGGAGGGTGGCATAGATGCCAATGGATTGGTGAGGATAAGGGGCTGTTTTGCAGCTTAGGGGTGCTATAACGTGAGTGACCTGGGTTCGGCACCCAATGGCTGCAAAACCTTTTAACACTGTTCTTACTCAGACTCCATTCCTCTTCATTGCAGGATACTTCCTCATCAGGACACCCCACCTTCCACCTCAGCCCTATCATCTCCCCCCAAGACATAGGGCTTTTCTGTCTGAGGCACATCGGACTACTGTTGCATAACCCCCCATGGCAGTGGCATGACTGGGGTTCCTTAAGCCCTTCAAGATTCAAAATTCTTCAGCCAATGGGGGGAGACAATGCCTGACTTGCAGGGCTTCCACGCAGGTGCAAGTGCCTCTCTCTGCATTAGCTGGGGTTTACCACAGTTTGCTTTTCCTTCCCGGAAGATGGCAAGCACATCATCAGACATACTTATCCATAGCATCTTTCCCTTCAGTTGTATTTCTTCCTGTGGTCACTCATGGGGAAGTGTGGCACGGGGACTTGGCATCCTCACTGCCCAAATGAAAGAGCATCCTGTGGGTCACTACACCATCCTTCCCCAGTTGGCCCTCTGATGAGCCAATTGTGTTCTCGAATGTGGGTTGCTGGGGTTGCAAACAGTAGTTCCAAGGCTACACCAACAGGTTGGCAACTTTACTTTAAAGAAAAGATGTACCCAACACCAGGACTGGGTACCTGGTGTCAGGTCACTGACAGGTTGGCAACTTTATTTTAAACAAAGATGTACCCAACACCAGGATTGGGCACCCGGTGTCAGGATGGTGTTTTTCTTTTTGGGGGGGAGATAGCATTAGGCAGCCAGTGTCAATAAAAAAAACAAGGTGTTTTTTATTTCAATTGTGATTAACGAAGATGTCATTTACGAATGGAAAAAAGTGATCTTGTTTGGGGAAGTTTTCTGGCGGCAAGCAGGGCCAAAACATGATGGCTTTGTTTTTTTGCCTGTTTTTTGCTCATGACTGACTTACAAAGTGCATCACCAACTTATGGTTAGACAATTATGTAAAGAACACAAGTGGAGCGAACAAGCTTGACCTAGTATTAAGCAACATGGAGGATGATCTATTTGATTGTACGGTTAGGCAGCCTTTGTCTGGAAGTGACCACTGCATGGTCCAATTCTCATTTAGAACAAATAGATTAAATCAGGGGGGTATCACTTCTGTTAGATGCTACAACAGGGCTGACTATAAGGTCATCTGTCATATTCTTAGCAAATGGGATTGGAGAAGAGAGTTTTCAGGACAAACCTTGGATGGAAGATGGTAACATTTTCAAGAATAAATTGAAGACTTTTGAGGAGAATTATATTCCTCTTAGAAGGAAATACAGTAATAGGGGCAAGATACCAGTGTGGTTTACTAAAAATATTATAAGGACAATTAAACATAAAAGGAGGGCATACAATATTGCCAGAATAAAGGGGACTCAGGAGTCATGGATTAAGTACAAAACAATGCTAAGGGAGTGTAAAAAAAGAATCCAAAAGACTAACAGTAAATTCAGAATCTTGCACATGGGACCAAAGACAACAGAAAATCATTTTACAACTATGTAAGCAGTTTAAGAAAACCAAAAGTACCAGTGGTCCATGTAGAGAAATGGCTGAGTCTTTTAATAAATTATTTGTAAGTGTTCACCATAAGAAAAAGAGCCCTTTGGATAGGCACGAAGCTTCTGTTGACAAGAATGTCATTAAAATTGAGAGTTCAGATATGTAGAGAAGGTTAGAGCATCTAAATCCCAATAAGTCGTCAGACCCAGACAGGCTGCACCAAAGGCTCTTGAAGGAAACTGCTGGGATAATTGCTGAACCACCAGCAGACATCTTCCAACACCCCATGGATGATGGTAGGCTGGTGAATGACTGGAAACTAGCTCATGTAACACCAATATATAATAAACTCTGTCCAGAGCCGGTATGGCTGCAGCTGAGGTCACCAGTAGAACATGGCTCTGGCCACTGTGTTCAAGATGGCCACCAGAGATCTCTGTGCATGTGCGATGACTTGCACATGTGCACTGAACTCCAGCGACATGGCAGCACAGTCTACTATGTCCAAGATGGCTGCTGGAGTTCCCTGTACTTGTGCGACTACTCACACATGTGCACTGGGCTCAAGCAGCCATCTTGGACATGGTGGACTGTGCCGACATGCTGGCGGAGTTCAGTACACATGCATGAGTCATTGCATATGTGCAGAGGACTCCAGTGGCCATCTTGGACACAATGGCCACTGCCATGTTCCACCAGTGACCAGCCAACAAAATAGTGTAGTGGACATGCAGTGTTTGCCATTCGGTTCACCCATGCTGCAGTGACAACAAAGTTGCTGGCATAAAGTACAGTATTCAATGAAAAGAAAAGACTCTCAACCCTTTGTTAAATCCAAAAATACTTATTCTTTTACTTGCGTTTCTTCTATATTTTTTGTAATATTGTTCATAACAGTGTATTCATGTTACAATCGTCTTCACAAGTACTTCAAAATCTTTCATTTTTAAGTTATATCATGAAGGCACTTTTCACTTTCTTAAGCATTTTTCCTTCGGTAAACATTTTCTGAACAATCCTCTCCCTTCCTCAGGCCATTCGAAAGTGCTCTAATGAAAGAAAAAATATAATACTAAAGTAAGTGGATACAGCTCAAAATTTTTGTTCGATATATCCACAAAAGTAAAAATGCTTGTTTTTTTTTTTTTTTTTTACAGAATTACAAACACAGGGGGAACACATCTGTTATGGGTTTTCTTTCATACTTGTGTTAAGTAATCTTGTTGGTGTCCTGGTCTGGCCTTAATAAAAAATAAAATATTATTGTTGTTTCTTTTATCAGGATTTAAATTTTTTTTTACATTTTAAGATATTATTAGGCTGTTTTTTTTCATTATTTCTTACTCCCTGGTGAACAATTTTCTAAAAGGCTTTGAATTAATTTGTTACCTTGTGGTTGTTATTCAATGGTAGCTGAATGTTTCAGCAACAAACTTTCAAACCATTGTTTCAAACCAGTTTCAAAATACCCACCGCCATTATCCAGGATGCCACTCATCTTCTCACTCCTAGTGTGTGGAGCTAAAAGGTTTTGGCCACCTATTATCATGTCTCAAGGCTAAGACATGATGATGTCACCAGAGTGTCATGTTGCTGATAAAACCGCTCAGCAATTGGTGTTTGCTGATAAAACTGCACAGCAACTGGTACTTGTACTGGTACACTGCAGGATTTATTCTAACGTTTGAGCTGCATACCATATTTATTGAAAAACTTGATAAGAAATATTTCTAACTTACTTAAAAGTAAACTAGGGTACTTTTAAAGTTACTGCTAGGGATTTCAGGACTTGGAGATATACTAATATTAAAAGAGAAAAGGACCACTGAACTAAAAAAAAATGTTTTTTTCCTCTATAACAGAGAGACCCAGAAACAGAACTGAAGAGCAGAGAGAAACATTCAGTTACCATTGAATAACAACCACAAGGTAACTAATTAATTCAAAGTCTTTTAGAAAATTGTTCACCAGGGAGTGAGAAATAATGAAAATAGCAGCCTACTAATATCTTAAATTGTGAAGAAATTATAAATCCCAATTAAAATAAAATACTATTGTTTCTTTTATTAAGGCCAAACCAGGACACCAACAAGATTACTAAACACAAGTATGAAAGAAAACCCATAACAGGTATGTTCCTCCTCTGTTTGTAATTTTTTTATTTTATTTTTTTTAAAACACTTTTACTTTTGTGGATATTTTTAAACAAACATTTTGCACCCTCTCCACTTACTTTAGTATTATATTTTTTCTTTCATTAGAGTACTTTTGAATGGTCTGAGGAAGGGACAGGATTGTTCAGAAAACGTTTACCAAAGGAAAAATGCTTAAGAAAGTGAAGTGTGCCTTCGTGATGTAACTTACGAATGAGAGATGTTGAAATACTTCTGAAGATGATTGCAACATGAATACACTGTTATGAACAATATCACAAAAAATATAGAAGAAACACAAGTAAAAGAAGAAGTATTTTTGTATTTAACAAAGGGTTGAGAATCTTTTCTTTTCACTGAATACATACATGGTTTTCACCGGTTTGAACACACTCCCCTCTTATTGTGGACAGTACTTTAAGAAAAAAAAGATAAAAGAGAACCGAGGGAGGACTAATATCATAAACACGGCATAAAGTACAGTGCCAGCAATTCGTCGACACCAGCCACTGCACTCCAACTATCTGCTGCCCAGTAGTAGAAACATTATCCATCGTGGGGGCCAATGCCACCCACATCACCAAATTGTTTATATAACAAACTCTGGGTAGCACCCCGGCAGAAAAGGGATGGATCACTGGAACAGCAAGGTCATAGGTCACCCAGAAATCAAAGTTGCAGGAGAGGCATGTGAGATAAATTCCTCTGCAACATTACAGCAGCAATAATCAGTCAGCACATTAATGGTATATGTTGTCGTTCACCTCCACTATTTGCAAGTCCATCCAGTATCCGGTAGGCTTCCCTTTCACTCTACTGTACTTGCAGGATGTCTGCAGGGCTACGTCCACTGCAGCCATAAAAAGGAGGACAGCTCCAAGCTGTGGAACTACAGGCCAATTAGTATAACTCCGGTTTGGGGGAAGATATTAAGGAATATCTTGATCATTTTCTTGAGGATACAGGTCAAATTGACTGCTTGCAGTATGGGTTTAGAAAAGGTACATCCTGCCTAACCCAATGCATTTTTTTGAGCCTGTGAATGCAGCGTTGGTCTTAAATGTTCTGGTGGATGTAGTGTATTTGGATTTCTCCAAAACATTTATTTCACATCCTGAACTTCTAGACTCTCTTTCTACATTTGGCATGGGCAGTTCATTATTAAGATGGATTCGCTCCTGGTTAGATAACAGATAATAGAGGGTTAATTTGAGAGGACATTTCTCAAAATGGGCAGAAGTGACTAGTGGATTCCCCACAGGGATCAGTGTTGGGGCCGTTATTATTTAATATGTTTGTTTCATCCATGAATTGCTCTAATAATACATGGATATGTAAGTTTGTGGATGATGTTAAAATCAGAGCCATAATTAGCACCTGCAAGGACATACGCAAATTCCATGCTGGCTAGAATAGGACAGCCAACTGGGCAGCAAATAAAAAACTAAAGTTTAATTTAGATAACTGTAGGGTGTTGCGTTTTGGTGCTAGAAATCTGAGGGCGAAATACTACCTTGATGGATATGAACTAGATTCTACCAGCTTGGAAAAGATCTTGGAGTTTTGGTTAGCGATAAATTTAATTTCCACAAACACTGCAGAGATATTGTTAGCAAAATCAGTAAGATTCTTGGATGCAAATCTAGATATATAAGGAGTAATGATAGGGAGGTGTTCATGTCTCTGTATTGTTCTTTGGTGAGGCCACATATAGAGTACTGTGCCTAGTTTTGGGCTTCATATGGAGAGGGACAAATTAAGAAATTGGAGAGGGTTCAGAGGAGAGCAACAAAAATAGTAGCTGATGTCAAGAATCTGAGTTATGAGGAGAGGCTGAAGGACCTGGGCATCTACTCCCTGAAATATAGAAGAGTGAGGGGAATTTTTGCCTTGGGTGTAAGAGTTTACAGGTAGCAAGATGGCCACCAGGTTGGGCTGCCATCTGCCTGTGCTTCCAAATGCTTAGCATTTACCACAGTTTTTCCCTTTCTCCACTGCTGAAGCTAGTACTGAGTAGAAGGAATACATTTTTGGTGGAGAACCTCTTTGAAGAATCCTTTTTTGGAGATTCCAAACACCAATTAGTCAGCTAGATCGCTTCGTTCACATGCAGTATGATGGGTTACAATTTTTAAGTAGCCAGGTAGAGTAGTGCAGGTAGGGTAAATATAGTGAGACAGTATTAGGAGCTAGATTTTTTGTTTCTAAGGCAGAAAAGTTACTATTCAAATCTGGAGGTCCAGGAGAGCGTCAAAAAATAAAGGTGGCACATGGAGCTATACACTGGAGCTACCTCCACAAATATCCAAACTAAAAGAGGAGCTACACAGTGACACAGGAATGTTTAAAAATTCACTCACAATTTATTAGAAAAAATCAGCAATAAATATACACAGCAGCATATAATCCCGACAAGCATGCCAACATTTCAAGTGCTACTCTAAGCTTTTTCAAGGCGGAGTTAAATGGCTAGCATACCTCATTTTATAAGATGCTCATCTTAAAGGCATAATGCCCATTTATAAAATCATACTTAAAAAACATCTCTAGCAGTAACTGACACACAATAATCCTAACCTATCATACATAACTTAGACCAACACCATCCTATATAAAAAGTGCTACATTTCATATACACATACTAATATAAAGTTAGAACTCCATATAGTACTGTTTCTTAATACTATCATTATCTCAGTGCATACCATTAAGGTGCTATTTTAACACTAAATGATATTATACACAGATATCTAGCCCCATATCATCTGCACATCATATTACATCTTATCTTTTTGTTGTTTTCAGGAAAGGCACAAGACTGAACATTTCATTCAAACCACCCTCCCCATTTGCTTTAAAAATATACTGCTATCTGCTTTCTGCTTGTAATAGTGCATTATCTAGGTCACCCCCCCCCCCAAATGCCTACTCTTACCCTTTGTAGGCCTTGAAATTTAAAAAAAATGTTCAGCACCACTACACATTTTATGCATTGCCAAAGCATTTGTTTTATCACCATGTACAATATTAGGTAAATGCTCTCCTATCCGAGCTTTAAACATTCTCTTAGTCTTACCAACATAAATCTTATTACATGTATATTTCGCTACATAGACTACATGTGTAGTACTACAATTTATAAAATCTCTGGTGTCATAAGTTTGTCCAGTCACAGGATGCACAAAGTCCTTATTCTTCATTATATGTGGACAAAACATGCAGTTGCCACACGTAAAAGTTCCTTTTGGCAATGGTCTGCCTTGTTCACCACCAGGTTCTTTATATAAACTGTCAGTTACAAAATCAGCAACATTCTTCCCACTACAAAATAACATCCGGGGTGCTAACTCTCAGTTGCTGGGTGTTAAACTGGGAACCAAATCCATCTGTTGGCTGAAAGTACCGACTAGGAGCCAAAGTGATTGATCTGGACTGTCACCACGAGAACTGACAGAAATGCCACAGAGAGGTGTTGTGTGGAGAGGGGTGGAAAATTGGGGCTGAACTGTGGGGTGCAAGAGGAGCTTGTGGCTTTCTGCGTAAAGCCAAAGACATACAATCCATCTATGTGTCCTGATGTGAGGATTTAACACTGGCCATTGCCATTTTATTTTATATTTTTATTAAATTTTGATGACCGGGTAGGCACACTGGGCCCGAAGGTCCCTTTTTCAGGGGCGACCCAGAGATAACATTACAGGGTAAGAAACTCAGATGCAATTGGTTACAGAGTAAGTGCAGATAATTAAACAGGTTACACACCAATAGCAATTTTTCAGAGTCATATAAATAAACCAGCTGTGATTGTATGCTAAAAACCTAGTCTTGAGGTCTATGAGGGTGACACAAGGCATGTGGAGAGCAGTGGTGAACAAGTGATAGGTTTGGCGTAGGATTGTGGGAGGGGGTTGGGCTATCAGGTGCCGTGACAGTGACAGATGGTGGTCTCAGTCATGTGGGCCTTGAGCCTAGTATGAGAGTTCAAAAGAGAAGGGGCTTCCTGTACTGATGGTGGAAGTTTGTTCCACAGGTAGGGGGCAATGTAGGAGAAGTATTAGCCGCCCGTGTTAGTGCTAACCCTAGGACTCAGAATGAACCCATTTCCCTCTTTGTGTAGAACAATACAAATTTTTGAAGCCGGGAATTGCCAGAGGCCTAGTGATCTTCAACACACAGGCCTAAGAGTGACTGTTGGCAAGATCAGTGGGCAGATAGATTGGTGAATCAAACGGGAACTTTAGTGACTGTTCTAGCACCAGGAATACGTTTTCTGGTGGATGTTGTGGACTCTCACCACTTTCCAAGGAGGAATTTTGCTTTGCTTGCTGGAACCAACAGGACTGTGTAGGCGGCTAGTGTCTTAGCCACAGTGAACGCTGAGTTCCCCAACCCCTGACCCTGGTGACCAGTCTGTAAGTACTTTCTATTAGGAAGTGGTAGTGAGAGTTCCATTCACTAAACTTGTTTTATGCTTGGAACGACATTGAACTGTGGTGTGAGCACTATCTAAAAAGCCTAAATTTGAACCGCACTTTTTGCTTGACAGTGGTGAGAGCACAGTCTAAAGGGGCTTCTTTGGTAATTCCCAACTAAATTATCTAACTGAACTTTCCCTGGTTGCAAACCTACATTACCTTAGGATTCGAACTGATACAGGATTCTATTTATTTATTTTATTGTCTGTATAATCTGAGGTTGGTTGTGAGAAGGTAGTGGGTAGAAAGGGATTAGGTAGCATAAGATTGGATGGTAATGAATGTGCAGTTAAAAATTGTATTTATTGCATGAATGATGACTGAATGTTTACCTAGGATTTTATGTTGTTGTAATATTAATTTTGTTTAGCTGATCTAGCTGCTTAGATATGTGTACGAATCTCGGACCCCTCGGAAGTAGCTACCTGGCAGCCCTGCTGTGTGACCTTTGCCTCTTTTGTGCTCTCCCCCCCTCCCGGCTGTTGCTTTAAGGCAGTGAAGAGAGTGGGGGGGTCTGTTACGGGGCACCAGTGGCTTAACAGAGGTAAGAGGGATCAAGGTGGTCAGGAGCAGGAGGCACCATAGGAGAAAACAGAGCCTTGAGAGAGGCCCAACATGTTTGGTCTCCGTCCCTTGGGTTCCCACCAGACCATGCTGCCAGGCAGCTAGAGGGCCTACAGCCTCCATTAATCCTTTCTGGACAGTGTTGTACAATGCCAGGTCAATGAGAAACAAGACCACAATTATGTTGGACTTGATTTCTTCGGTTGACCTGGCCTGCATCAGAGAGACCTGGTTGGGGGAAGATGCTGGTCCAGTTTTTGGTTTTTTTTGCATTATTTGTTTATCCCCTTCATGCTCCTGGTGACCCACACTCCTTCAGTCTCCTTTCCAAGTCCTCGCTGACCCCACCAGCCTTACCCGAGCTCCTTCATCTCACAAAGCAGCTGATCCTTGGGATATCCCGGACATAACCCTTCGCCGGGCAGGTCCCCCTCCTCCAAGGGGGAAGGCACCGGGGGGAGTCCAGCGAACTCCTCTTCAGTAGGGCCCAGGGATGCTGCTGAGGGAAGGAGGCCCATTGAAGGCGCCAGAGGAATTGGGGGATGGAAAGCCATCATCCGGCGGCCACCAGTGAGCGGTATTTCCGGTTTTCTAGGTTCCCTCATTGCACTGCTACTGCAGTGCCCCAAGTCTCCACTGGGGGCCACTGTTTGAACGAGGCAGTCCCCAATCCCACCCCAGGATAGGACAGCAGTCCTTCTGATGCTCATTCCTATCCTCCCCCTGCTGACCTCCAGCGTCCCAAGTCTGTTCCTGAACCCGGGTCACCGGCGTGGTTCGAGGTAAGGCACCAGTGCCTCAGCCCTCTGCACCACCGGGCTGGCTGATGCTGGTCCAATTATGAAGGCATCAGTCCTTGCCAGGTACTCTGTGGTACACTGCTCGAGGAGGGATCACAAGGGTGAGGGTGTGGCCATCTGTTTTAGATCCAGCTTGAATTTCTATGTACATCTAGTGGGTTCTACCTGGTTGTTTGAATGTATGGCAGTGCACGGGGCTCCAGGTGTGGGTTGCAGAACTCTCCTGGTTTACTGCCCTCTGGGGTCGGGTGGAGAATTCTTGCAGGAGGCTGTGGACTTCATCGCTGACAAGGTGTTGAAGTTGACCAGGTGGCTTGTTCTGGGGGGACTTCAATGCCTGGATCAACAATGAATCCTCACAGCTTGGTTCTGACCTGCTCCAGCTGAAGACATCACTGGGCCTTGCACAGGCAGTTGCCTCTGTGACCCACCATTGCAGCCACACCTTGGGCTTGGTATTCTCACTGGGTCTTGAGGTCACTGACCTCAGGTTTGACTGGGTCACTTGATCCGATCACTGTACAGTGAAATTCTCATTTGGGTCCCCTTCCCCCCAATAGTTTCTCCTCTGTTAAGATGATCAGCTATCGCCCTTTAAGGGGACTGTCCCCAGAGGGACTGATGGTGGCAGTTGATTTTTCCATTGTTAGTGCTGTTTGTGCAGCTGGCTTGGGTGAAGCAATGGCAGCCTATAAAAAGACTGTCTCTGGGGCACTCAATGCCATTGCACCAGTTCGTATATGACCCAGGTCCTCTTACCTGAGACCCCCATGGTATGATGGGGTGTCAAGGTGATGAAGACCATGGGTTGAAGATTAGAGCATTACTGGTGGAGAACTCGTTCAGTGGAGGATAGACTGTCTTTTGAGTAATCACTATACTGATTATCAAAGGGCATAAGAAGGCAGAGTTCCTGTCCAGGGAGATTGCCACAGGGCAGAACAGACCAGCTCAGCTCTTTCAGACTGTGGACAGACTGCTTCATCCAGTCTGTCTATAGCCAAAAAGAGTCTTTTCAGTGGGACTTTGCGAAGAGTTTGCTCTGTTCTTCTCTAACAAGGTATCCTTTATTTGGACCGGGATCCTACCAGTGGGTCTAGATCAGTCCCGCAGTGGAGGTGGCCAAGTTCTCCATGGTGATTTTGAAGCTGCAGCTCACTTGTTGTGAACTGGACCCTGGCCTGACATGCCTTTTAGTGGGCTGCATTGAGGCTATCATCCCAGTGTTTGCCAGGATAGCCAGGTGTTCGCTTTTGGAGGGCGTCTTCCCCGACACCTTCAAGGAGGCGATGCTGAAGCCCCTTCTGAAAAAATAACTCTCAATCCCGATGTCCTAGAGAATTACAGACCTGTCTCTAACCCCCCATTTTTAGGGAAGGTTGTTGAGAAGATAGTGGTGCTGCAGCTCGAGGAACACCTGGAGACCTTTGACATCATTGAGCCATTCCAGCCTGGGTTTAGGATGAGGCACAGCACAGAGATGGCACTAGTCCAGGTGCATAATGACCTCCTTAGGGCAAGAGATCGAGGGGAATGGTCAAGTCTCATTCTCCTAGATCTGTCATCAGCATTTGATACCGTGGACCACACTGCATTGTTGGATCACCTTCGAGTATTGGGACTCAGCAGTACTGTCATCAACTGGTTTGAGTCCTTCCTCTTGGGCAGGAGGCGGAAGGTAGTGATGGGGAGTTTCTCCTCCTTCCCAATGCCCCTGACCTGTGGAGTTCCTCAGGGTTCAATCCTATCACCGATGTTGTTCGCAGTATACATGCTGCATCTGGGGAAGCTCATTAGACAGTACAGCATAGGTTTTCACTGTTATGCAGATGACACTTAGCTGTACATGTCTTTGCACCAGGGACAAATGGTGCTATTGATGTGCTGAATAAATGCCTTGCCAAGATTCAGGACTGGATGAACTCTAACTAGCTGAGACTTAACCCAGACAAGACAAAGGTACTGGTGATTGAGCCGGGTAGTGGGCATGATGGGGATGCCTCCAAGACAGCAACAGATTTGGTCCTGGGGTTGACCCCATTGATGGCATCCTCCAGGGTGAGAAATCTGGGCATTGTCCTCGATGACAAGCTGACATTTGAAGCCCAGGTGTCATCAAAAGTGGATTTCTTTTTTTTTTTTTAACCTTTGCTCTACCAGGAGAGACACACTAAGCTGAAAGCTTGTTTACAGGTGCTACCTGGGAGCACAAGGAAGTTAAGTGACTTGCTCAGGGTCACACAGTATGCAAATGGGGGCTGTGGGATTCAAACCCAGGTCTCCAGGTTTGCAGCTCAGAGCCTTAAACTACTGCATTACACTGCCTCCTTTCTGGTTTCTACCATTTGAGGAACATCACCTGGATTAAACCCCTAATTCTGCCCAAGGACATGTCGTTGCTGGTGCATGCCATTGTAACATCCAGGCTTGACTACTTTAATGCTCTTTATCTCGGGATCAGTGGAGGGAACCTCTGCTGGCTGCAGCTAGTGCAGAATGCAGCAGCCAGGCTGCTGACGGGACTGCCAAGGTCCAGTCATGTGAAATCAGTCCTGCGGGGTCTGCACTGTCTGCCAGTCAGATGGAGGACTCTGTTCAAGATGGACTTGCTTACCTATAAAGCCCTATACGGATCAAGCTCTGGCTACCTGTCAGACCTCCTTAATCCTGCCATCCAGGCCTGCTTCCTTCGTTCCTCCACTGAGGGCCTTCTGGCAGTTCTGAGGACCAGGCTGAAAACCTTGGGTGATTGCTCATTTGGGGTGGCCGACCTGGTCCTCTGGAACTCGCTGCCAAGATCTTTGAGGGAGGCCACTATGGTAGAGGCATTCAGAAAGGGCCTAAAGATCCACCTTTTCAGTTTAGCATTCCCTGCTGATGTTTTTTAATTAACACAAAAAATGTAATTATTTTTATCTGCCTTCTGAAAATAGTTTATATAATATGTTATGTTTTACTGCTCTGTCAAATTCTTTTACTGTACGGCGCCCAGAGCCTCTGGGATTGGGCGCCAAACAAATAATAAGTTACTTACTTATTTGTATATACAGGGCACATGAAAGTAGAGACTTATGGGAATGTTTGGGGCTGGTGGCCAAGCCATACAGAAGGGATACAAGAGGATATTACCAGTAGTTAAAAGTGGACCATTACAAAAAAAGGCAAGGGGACAGTGGTTCTATCAAAAGGTTGTCTCAGAGTGGAATAGTTTGCCGGCAGCAGTAGTACAATGCGGTAGTATGACACAATTTAAAAGCATTAGACATAGTTATGACAGGAGAGGGGAGGGGAGGGGAGGATTCAGTTGATGAAGTGGGCAAGTCTATGTGGCTGATGGTATTTGACTTGTAATACCCTACGAAACCTATGAATTAAAAAAAAGTTTCTTTAGCTATGTTCTTTTGGGGTCTGCGCATGCATGGGTTCAATGGGTTTTAAACACAAGTTTTAAATTTGAACTTTGTCAAAAAACAAACAAAAGGTCCTATTCTGGGCCAGATTTTAAACAGGTATATTGTTTTCATTATCTGAGAAAAGTCATAAAATGGAGGATTTTATGCAATTTATGCAATCTGTAACTTAAAGCCTATGGGACAAATTGTTTTGAAAACTGGCATGCACTTAGCCATCGGACTGCAAAGGTATGTGCCAATGTTTAAAATCCTTTGTCCCAAGACAGACGAGTTATAAGCTGACAAGTATAGGTGTTCTGACACAAACACTAACAACCCAAACACAATAGTGCTACTTTGCCAGTAAATTTGGCAGAAAATACTGTAGGTGTATGATTTTGCCTGTTTCACTTAGATTATTTTAACAAAACAATGTGCCTCTTGTGGTTACTGTTGGGATGGTGTGGCTCCCTATCAATGAGACATATCCAGAAGACACTTAAGAAAAAACACATAAAATGTAAAATAAATAACTATATGTAAGCAGCTTTCCTGCAAACTGTGCACAGATTATTGTGTGCCATGCTCTTTTGAAACTGAAGGGTATTACCAGGGCCTCTAGTGTTCTGCAGCACTTTGTGCTGATATTCTGCCGCAGGGTTCCTAGGTTGCTGCTGCAGCATTTCTGACTTCTGCAACATAATTTATTCATTTCTGTGGCAGAATGCAGTCCTGTCATTGGCTAAAATATGATGAGATGGCATCACATGTGCAGCATAGAGGAGGGGCTTCAGGATACATTAAATGGATTAGGGAGCTGGGCACCATGGCAAAACTGTATATTTAAATGATAATTCACCAAGAACAAGGAATTCTGCAGCAGTATATATATATTCTGTGGCATGATGAAATTTCTGTGGAACGTATCATGGCCATGGAATCGCAGAATTCCAGAAGCCATGGGTATTATGCCTGGTAACAAATATGAAGCATTTTCTTGCAGTTTCCACACAGCATGTGTTTTTATAATGAAGTTCTGTATGTTTTGACAGCATGTTTCTTTTGCTCTAACATGCAACTTACTTGCAGTAGATTCCTGGCATTTGTCAAAAGACCACCGTACTTCCACAGCTTGGCCTCTCTGCTTTATTTGCTGCTCCACTTCATATATTTTAGCTCGAACCTGTGAAAGTCATTTGTGAAACTGAGAATTTGTACTTTGAAATTATGCTACAGAAGGAATCAGTTCTCTCAGAAAGTTCATGTGCAAAGCCCTGCCACATTAAAATTAACAAACATGGTCACAAAGAAACTTGGTAGGCTACACCGCTTCATGAGAGAATACACAGTACATTCAACACCCCAAAACGTTGCAGTGGCAACCATTGATAAGCTGCAGTATGGTAAATCTAGATATGAATACTTTTCAGGTATGATTACAGCCTAAGACCCGTGTGTGCAAATCTCCATTACGTATACCCCATTATACATGTACATCTGCAACAAAGGTTATCTTGTGCTCCACTTTGTTCACGCTTCACTGCAAGAGGAAACACAAACCAGTAATCAAACTCATGTTTATACATACCCTCAGTATGTGATACCTAATTAAACCACTCAGCCTTCCATTTTGAGGTTTATATACCTCAGGTGTGTGAAACAAAACTTACAAACTGTTGCCATACATTATTCTCTATATAATACATGGATGGAACTTTTCCCTACTTTCCATAGCCATGCTTCATACAGAGGTTCAGTAGAAAATCTTTATGTAAGTAGTCTTAGTGATGTAACTGTTTCTTGAATATTACAAAAATGTTATTAGCATTGTGACATGAGATGTTAAATGAGGCTGCTCAAGCACTGCAGGAGCCGGCCAATTGTCTTGGAGGCCCCTCTCCCCCTCTGGACAAAGTAAGTAATAGGATACCTGCCTCCAGGAGTAGACAGCAGGCCCTGGACACACCCTGCAGGTGAGATATCACCGGCCCAATGGGGGGGGGTCTATGGGGGAGGGGAGAGAGAGGGATATCTAGCTGGACGGCCCTGGGCAATCCCTCTTTCTTCTCTGTCCAGTGGAACACACAGGAGTCCCCAGCTCCCTGGCAAGGAAGGACAGGCTGGGGCCTAAGGATGGGGGAGACAGGTGCCAAACACAAAGAGTTCACCTTGTTGTTCTCAGTAGTCCATCTCCAGTCTATGGGTTGGGGGTTGGATCCCCATGGGGGTTCAAATTGCTGTGCCGGATCTGTGGACTCTTGTACACTAAGAGGTACCCTCCTGTTCAGGCTGGGAAGGTCATGTTAGTGGGCCTGCTGGTGGCGTCTCCAGGCTCCGGCATGCTTTCACCTTTTCCCAAGGCCTCCGGTTGGTGCTGATGCTGTGCTCTGGGCCTTGTGGCAGTGGAGTACTGCCAGAGGGTCAGTGGCGTGGTGCACTGTGGAGGTGGTCATCACAGGCAGCTGCTGTATGCAGCAAAGTCGCCCCTTGTAAAAAAAAAAAAAAAAAAAAACACATAGCAATAATGAATGAGTCACAGATTGACTCATGAGTACTCCACACCATTTCAGTCCCTACAGAGGCTTACCTCGGGTCATCTGGTCCCCCAACTGTTATCCAAGCTGGGAGCCCTTGGTGACTTGATGGGCAGTCTTGGGGGAGAAGGGGCTTCAATGGCAGAGCTCACCCCGTAGGCTAACAGCGGCTCCCCATTCACAATCCCTGCTTAATCCTGGTTGGCCGCATGATGAAGGTTAAGGGAAGGATCATATCCCAGGGGTTACCGGATGCTGCGCTGGCCAGGTACAGGCCACTGGCGATGCACACCATCGTAACGGGGTTGACGTAGCCATGCTAGGTCTCAGCCTTGGAGGCAGTGCTCTAAATCTCATGCCTCATGAGCAATGGTGACCATACTGGTGAGGGGCACCTCGCCACGGCATAAGCTTTATGGTGAATAAGCTCGCTAGGTCATTAGTGAGACCAGGCTTGGACCTCCAGGGCTCTTGCTTGCCGCTGCTGGGGGATCGATCTCCGGCCATGACTACCCGCTGCCGTCTGGCCTCAGCAGCTTAATGGGGTAGCAGGGTGCATGTCCTTTTTGGGCAGGCCACCCAAGATGGCAGTGTCCAGTGGGGGCGGCCATGTCTGGTGCAAGAGGCCTCAGTTTCCATGATGGCAGGTGGTGTGAGAGCTGTGACATTCTTGACATCCTACTTTAACTGCCACTGGCAATGGCTGTTGGTTGGAGGTCAGCAGGGAGCAGTGCCACTAGGCTGTGGGTCAGCCAGCTCTTCTGGCATCCCAGCCTATGAAAAAAAAAAAATATATATATAACAATAAAAATGTTTAAAAAAAAAAAAAAGGGACAAGCCCCCCCCTTTTCGTCACTGAATAGATATTGGCTAGGCAGTATTGCAGAGTGGTGAGGGGCTCTGAGCAGCAACCCTGGAGCTCAGGGTTTGAATCCTTTCAGCCCCCCCCCCCCTTTTTCATACTGCATGACCCTAGGCAAGTCACAACTCCTTGTGCCCACAGGCGTACCTGGGAACAGCTCTGGCTTTGGGTGCTTTTCCTGGTCAATTTCCTTCATCTCTTGGCTAGGTTAGGGGCTGCTGGGGCAATATTGTGGGCATGCTTTCCCCCATCTCTGGTTCTTTGGTTATGCTGAGGTTCTGGTGTCCAGGATTTCTTACCGGCCAAGCCAGATAACATCAAAGATGAGTATCCATCTAATAATTTCTGTTGGGGGGGGGGATGGAATCTAGTTGTCTTCATAAAATCATGTCCAGCAGGAAGAAGAACTCTTCACCCAGGGTGCTGGCAGAAGCTGAGAGCATTATATAAGAAAAAGGGAGCGGTATGGCTGGAAGCATGCCTGGAGGGTCTTGAAGAGCCATCAACTTCAACAGGGAAGAAGAGGGTAGGAACAGAAAAGAGTTCTGCCAGCAAAGGTGCTTCACGCTGGAGGTAAGAGTCAACTTGGAGGGTTGCAACTGGGGGCCAGTCAGGTGAGGCAGGTGTTGGGGGTCTGAGTCTGATGAGGATGTGGACAACCCAGGAAGGAGGCAGGCTTGAGACGGATGGTGGGGAATCACCGCAGCCTCCAGACTCATTGGATGATGAGGGGGCAGGTGCTCACAGCCAGGAGCGGGGACCTGCTTATGGGCCTCGACTGATTAGTGACTAAAACAGCTAGTAGGGGTGGTGGCGGACTTAGTAGTTGAAATTAAGAATAAATCAGTACCATCACTGGCAGGTGGAGATGGTGCAGGAAAGAACGGACCGTCACCAGATAAACCGGCTCCCCTCCACCAGAAAACCCATACGCAGGGCTTAACATGCCAGTGGGCACCCACTTGACTGACAAATTTAGGCAACAGATTAGGAACCGGGAGTATGTAGATATATTCTCCCTTCTTAGCCAGCCCATGGAGCCCAGTGAGGGGCAGAAAGAAAAAGGGGACGATTAGGAGCGCAAGAAGATTAAGGTGCCCAGGACGCATGATAATTGGGTAATAGCATTTCTCATTTGTGCCACAGTTATACTGCAAACTGATGAGAAGCAGGGGGTGGAACTGCTTAACTATATGCACTGTATCACCCTGATGCATAAGAAAAAAAAAGGGATGGCGTGGCTTTACTATGATGAGGAGTTTTGTCGCAGGCATCAGGTGGACAGTGCGTTAGACTGGGGAAAGTTCAACATGCCCTTGATGGTAGATGTCATGCAAGGAGGGGGAGTGCAGCACACAGACAGTCACCTCCCCATTAAAGGGCCTTCACAATGCAAATCAGAGGGTATGGCACAGCAGTTGTGCTACACTTACAACCAGAGCACGTGCAACTGCAGCAGTTGTAGATTTAAGCACACGTGCATGGCTTGTGGGAAACCACACCCCTTTCTGCAGTGCTCCTCAGCCTGAGGAGGAAGACAGACAGGTGTGCAGTGTAAGTTTACCAATCCCCTTGGTGGGAAGCCTCCCCACCCCAGTGTGGATAAGAAGGATTAAGCCATGGCTGGACCAGTACCTGGACAGAGCAGCTGCCGTCCTGTTGGATAAAGGGTTCATGGAAGGCTTCAGGATACCATACTCGTGCCTGTGTAGGCTGTACAAGGCAGGTAACCTGAAGTTAGCCAGGGACCATCCACAAGTGGTCTGGGACAAATTGGAAAAAGAACGGCAGCTGGGGCAGGTGAGTGGCCTGTTCACTAGCCCCCCTTGGGATAATTTGCAGGTGTCACCTATTGGACTGGTTCCCAAGAAGAAACCGGTGGAGTTTCAGATGATCAGTCACCTATCACACCCCGACAGCGATTCAGTAAATGATGACATCGATTCCCTGCATATATTGGTACATTATCAGTCCTTTGATCGAGCCTTGGAGGTGGAGCGATCAGCAGGGCCTGGAGCGCTTATGGCAAAAGCAGACATCGCGTCAGCCTTTTGCTTGCTGACAGTCCACTGGGAGGACAGGGTGCTGCTGGGCATGAAATTTGAATGTGATTACTATGTAGACAATTGCATGCCCATGGGTTGTGCAGTTGCCTGTGCAGTCCTTGAACATTTCAGCTCCTTTCTGCACTGGGTCACATCCCAGATGGCACACAGTCAGTCCATTGTGCACTATCTCGACTATTTTTTGTTGATGGGTCCAGCGGTGTCGCTGCACTGTGAGGGGACCTTGGCAGCCTTTGAACACATGTGCTTTGAGTTTGAGGTGTCATTGGTGGCTTAGAAGTCACAGCCTCTGGGAACAACTCTCACTTTCTTGGTCATCAAAACTGATTCCACAGCCAGGGTATGCAGATTGCCCCAGGATACATTAGACACGTTGAGGGGACTCCTGCAGAGGATGTGGGATAGGAAATAAGTTACACTCCATGAGTTGCAGCAGTTGGTAGGGCACCTCAACTTTGCATGCTGGGTCATTCCAGCTAGCAGGACTTTCATGCAGTATTTGGCAAAAAGGGGGCAAGGGTGTCAAAAACCCCACCACAAGATTAGGGTCACAGAGTAGTTCGGGGATGATATCCAGGTATGGAGCCTATTCTTAGACCACTTCAATGGGGTGGCCATATGGCAAGTTCCATGGAAAGGGGTCCCGTTGGAACTTTACACAGATGGAGCTGGAGGGGTGGGCTTCGGAGCCTACTTCCAAGAGGAATGGTTTGCAGGATAGTGGCCAGCACAGTGGCTGGCAGCAGGACTGGGGAAGTAGATTACACTGCTGGAATTCTTTCAGGTGGTGGTGGCGTTACGCATCTAGGGAGATAAACTGAGAGACAGAGTAGTGCATTTCCAGTCCAACAATATGGGCGTAGTGCATATAATCAATCAGTAATTGGGCCCGTTGGGGTCCCTGGGGAATTTAATGCAGGTTTTTGTGCTAAAATGTTCATTCTTTAACATTACGTTCAAGGCAGCGCATGTACCAGGAGTTGACAACGGGATTGCCGATGCTTTACCTTATTCGCAGTTGCAGAGGTTCTTTGAGCTGGCACCAGGAGCAGACCGACGGTCATGCAAGGTCCTCCCTTTCCTCTGGGAGGTGGTGACAGAGACTTGGAGATGCATAGGTAATTCCATTGCACCCAAAACAAGGGAGGCTTACTGTCGGGGGCTGAATAGTACATCACCACACAGGAAGCCACGGGGTTGCTGGACATTTTTCCCATCCCAGTAGACCAACTGTGCAGATACATCATGACAGGGAGGAAGGCCGGTTGTACACTGGGAGTGTTGGGATGGCACTTGGCAGGCCTGCCATGGTTGGCGAGGGTCATGGGCATAGGGGGATAACACTAAGGCCTTTAGGGTATGTAAGCTGTTGGAATGCTGGCAGAGGGAAGAGGCTAGCCAGCCGGTTGCGAGACAGCCCATAACCTTAGTGATTCTAGCTACCCTTTGGGTGTCCCTGCCCACGGTCTGCTGGAATGCATATAAAGCCAGATTATTTTAGACATTTTTATGGTGACTTTCTGTGGGGTATTCAGGGTGTCTGAGCTAATCCAGGCAACTGGTAAGAAAGAGGGCGCCAGACTATTAAGACAGAATGTAGTCTCAGTTGGGGCTAGGGTTTACATCCATTTAGGTAAGTCAAAGATGTAGCAGTGATGGGTGGTACGCTGGTACGAATTGAGGGCACAAGCAGGATCAGGTTGGTTGGCGGGGTGCATGATCAGTGACTACAGGTCATCCTGCGCCGAGCAAGGCAAGGCCTTTTTCCATCATCAGGATGGTAAGCCAGTTATGGCATATCAATTTAGGTTCATCTTAAAAAAAGATACTCCAGCACGCAGCGCTGGAGGACAGTGAATATGGTACTCATTAAATCCGGATAGGTGCAGCAACGAATGCCAGGAGTTTGGGCCTGTCTGATTTGTAGATTCAGGCACTGGGACGGTGAAGGTCCCAGGCATTCTTGCGCTATGTACGACCTCACTTGCAATAATGTATTTTGTCTTTTGCAGGCCCCGAGGATGCCACTAGGAGCATATGGATCTGTGGACATTCCTTCATTTGGTGGGCAGCCAGGAGGGCAGCCAGCCAGCCGGGGGGAAGCAATCTGTTGGTTTCACATAATGCAGCCCAGATTAGGTGGATGGGGGGTCCATGGGATACATTGGGGGACATTGCTTCCGAAGCAGTGAGTAGAGGCTGGCAGGAGAGGAAAGCCAGACATCTTGCTGATCCATCTGGATAGTGAGGATTTGGGCCACCGGAAGATGGTGAATTTGCTGCTAGCAATGAAGGACGATTAATATTCCATTAAGGCTATTCTCATCTGGTCACACATCTTGATGTGGAGTTGCTGCCTCATGCAAGGCGAGGGATAGCTTTAAACAGGGCTTGCATGAGGATTAATAGAGAGATAAAGAGTTTTTATGGAGTCCTTGGGGGGGGGGCACGGTATTGAGGCATGATACAATTTATTACACCAACCGGGGCCTGGCGGTGGGAGAGTCTGGGCTACCGCAGGTGGAAGGATTGGATGGGCTACTGGCAGATTTCAAGAAGATCTTGGAGATTAGCATTGAGCTAGTGACTTGGTGGGGGTGGGTCGGACTTCGTCTGGCCTATGTCGGCTCGGGAGGAGGGCATGAGGGAGACAGCAGTGAACAAGGAGATGAAGTCAGTTCTCCTGCAGGTCTAGCTACCCTTGGTCAGCATGAGGATGGGGAGCTAAGGGACCTGGACCTGCACGGGTGTGTCGGCCCTGCCTCAGCAGCGCATGCTGCAAGGCTGGCTTTGCTGTACTGGGGTGGCCACCAGGACCTTGGCCCGAAGAATATCCCGCAACCACGACTGATACCCTGGCATGCACCATATGGGATTCCTCATGAAGATGGGCCGTGCGAAGGCCGGAGGTATGGCACTTCCTTCCAGCAGCGCACACTGCTCAAGGATTACAAGAATATTAATATTGAAGAGAACTGAATAAAGAGTTAACAAAAGAGTTAAGTAAATAAAAAATGTACTAACGGTAAAAGTTTAATAGTAATATTCAATGTATAAATAAATACATGGCTGTGGCCATTTCTTCCAAGATCTGTGTGTGTGTGGGTGTCTTTGGGGGGGAGAAATTGGGGGCTAACTGGACAATGAACAAGGCTGCCCAAGCACTGCAGCAGCCAGCCAATTGTCCAGGGGTGCCTCCCCTCCAGACAAAGCAAGTACTAGGATATCTGCCTCCAGGAGTGGACAGCAGGCCCTGGACACACCCTGGAGGTGAGGTATCACTGGCCCAATGGGGGGCGTCTGTGGAGGAGAGAGAGATATCTAGCTGGATAGGCCTGGGCAGTCCTTCTTTCTTCTCTGTCCAGCGGAACACCCACCCTCCTTGCCCTCAGTTTGGGGGGTATCGCTGGGCAGGGAAGATAGGGCCCCCTTTTGACCCATTCTGGGTGACTGCAGTAGGGGATGGGGAGTTACTTTTCCCAGTTATTCTCCTACTTGGTATTCCAGTTTTTTTGCCTCCTCCGGAAGGGACGTTATGAGTTAGGTGCTAGGTGCAAAAAAAATAAATATATATACATATAGGTTAAATTAAACCTACAACAAACAGCAATATGCTGCTGATAGTAGGACCTAAAATGTCAAGATATTACCAAGTAGGGTAGGATAGCTTAATAGAGGACCCAAATGGGCAGTAAATAGGAAATCAACTTAGGCAGCATGGTATATAGTGATAGTACTGCATGCAACAGAGGACTGGGTAATACAGAGTAAAAGAAGTTAATGCAAATAGCTGCGGCCAGCTGGCAGCCTGGGAGAAGTGTATGAGGAAGGTAGCAGTGAACAACGGGACGAGGCCAGTTCTCCCAAAGGTCTAGTTATCCTTGGTCAGCATGAGGATGGGGGGCAAGAGACCTGGAGCTGCATGTCGGGTCTCGGCCCAGCCTCAGCAGTGGCTGCCAGGACCCAGGCCCTATGGATATCCCTCAACCACAAGTGATACCCTGGCATGCACCGTATGGCATTCCCCACACAGATGGGCACTGTGAGGGCCAGAGGTATGGCGCTTCCTCTGGCAGCGCATGCTGCTCAAAGATTACAAGAGTATTAATATTGAAGAGAACTGAATAAAGAGTTAAGAAAAGAGTTAAGTAAATAAAGAATTTACTAACGGTAAAAGTTTAATAGTAATATTCAATGTGGCCATTTCTTCCAAGATATGTGTGTGTGTGTGTGTGTGTGTAAATGCCTTCTTTTGAGGGGGGGAAGAATTCGGGGCCTACCAGACAATTCTTGTTTACAGACTATCGTCTCCAGATGTGGGGTCAGTTCTCTGTTTAACAACATATAGAGCAGTTACTGGAAATTACTGGGACAGGTAGCCAGATAACAATCAATGTGTTATTATTTATTGCCAGATATTTATTCGTTACTGTCTCTGATTAAGTTTGAGACTGAATAGCATGACCATGGTAACTGCACAGTACTGAAATGCACATTTATTCTCATTCTGCTTTTAATAATTGTTGGTGACTCACTGTTACCTTTGCTAATTGGGTTTGTTTTAAGCATGTAGTGTGCAATATCAAAATTATTTAAGTTACTGATCTATTTTCTGGGGTTTGAGGTATTTTGTATTATGCTAACAATACCCAGAGTTTTTGAATATGTAACTAATGCAGATATTGTATTTGCTAATATGCTTGAAAATACTTAAAGTGTTTTTGAACACGTAAGTATAATTCCTCTGTGCAGTTATCACATCTGCTAGACAATCAATTTAATTATTATGAATATAGGTTAGCTTTCAACCTATACAATATGCATTGTTTGTTTTTCTTGTGTGTATAAACAGTTGCAGTTAAAGAGACAGCCAGAAACAGTATTTCCTAAAATTTCTGATATCTCTGTAGAAATTGCCCACCTGCCCGTAGGACCACTGTGAGCCACCAGAGAGAATCTCTTCAGATATATCACAAAATATTTGGAAATATCTGAACGTATCTACAATTGCAACTGTATTTAATTCCATGCAATGGTTAAATTGGAAATGTTTAGGTGGGGAACTCTCATATCCAGATTTCTAGGTAGTGGAACTGTCATTTTTATGTTGGCTTGGGTGCATGCGCAAGCAACATCTTGTAGTAGTAGAACATTTCAGAGGTATATCAGTGTTGAGGCAAATGCAGGAGATGCTTTAGTGGGTACGTCCCTCAGCCGCCAATCATTGAGCATGCTGGCAATGACAGAAAACTTCAAAGACAGCCAAAAAGTTGAAAGAAATCTGCTGCTGCACTCAGGTGCTGTTTCATCATTGCAGTGGCAAATGACACGACTCCAGCCATGTGCATTACAGTGCACAGTAATGCGCATGGCCGGAGTTACGAGCAACATGTTTGCTCAGTGAGCCTTTCCTGGTGAAACATTTCAATAAATAATGTACAGTAGCCACAGAGTGGCTTTCCACAATGGCGGAACCTACTTCCAGCCACACAGTCCCGCAAAGCCGACATCGGGGGTGCCCAGTCCCCGTGTTGTCATGTATTCCCCTCCATTAAATGTGCCACACTGGGAGCCCACCCCAGTGTGCTGAAACATGGCTGCTCCTGTCACCTACCACACACTTACAAAAAGCCAACACCGGGGTGCCCAATCTACCTGTCAGCATTGTACCCCTTCCCCCACCACCATTAATGTGGCACACAGGGAGTCCATCCCAGTGTGCCAATTTTTTTTTTTTTAATTCCGACACCGGGATGCCCACTCCCGATGTCGGATGGGCCCACTCCCCCTCAAACCTCTCTACATGATTTGCCGAAATCAGGGCGCCCAATCCCCATTTCGGGATAACCCCTCCCCCCCACTATTGTGGCACACTGGGAGCCCACACCAGTGTGCCCACATTAATAAAAAAAAAATTTCCCTGTGGAAGAAGAAAACCACCCTTCACTGTTTTTTTTTTTTGTACCTGTAAAAAAGGAAATAGTCCATCGTTGTGTCACCGTCCCCCACCCCCATCCCAATCCTACCTCTACACACCCGCCCCTTGCACCCCATATACTTACCTCCAGAAGTTAGGTGCTGTCATCTTCTGTGGACCACGACAAGTCAGCACTCTGCAAAGCCGAACCGCAAAATAAAGAATTGAAAGTAAGCCATATGTAACCCCCTTACAAATGGGGGTTCCTAAAAGCTTCCTCGGAGCTTGGGTGAATGCTCCATGCCTGGTTGGTGTTCGGCGTTAAAGCCGCTTAAATGTGTTACCAGTGAGCAATTTTGAAGCCTCCGTATATGTCTCTTTAAGGGCTGCCTGTTGCACCCGCAATTAACTGACATGGAGGGGGGCTGTGTGGTTGTATGCCCGAGTCCCGCCCGGACCACTGGAAAATAGCTCCTTTTCTGCCACCACTAGTGGTGCAGGGGGAGCTCTGCTAGGGGATGTGATTGTTGCGAGAAATAACGTACAATAACAATGATAATGTAGTTGTTCTAACCTGCCTTTCTTTGCAGTAAAGATTGTTTCGATTGTCTCCTCCATTTTGGTCCAGAACTGCTGAATTGGACCAATCAGTACCTCGGGACCCTACAGAGTCGTCTGACCAATAGAGGAACTGTTTGCATTTGGGAAAGGCATTATGGGTTATGGCGCTTTTTCGCACCACTGAAAGCAGGAGGAAATGACTGACATGTTCAGCCAGCCAATGGAAAAGGTTAGCGCCCGATCTGAAAGGAGTGCTCAATGCTGCCAGGGGCAGATGCGTTGTGGCTGAGGTGAGGAGAGGAGCTCTGTGCTTCTGCGCTGTGGGAGTGTTCGCGCAGGAAGCGCGTGAAGGCCTGAAGCAGCCGTTTTTGCCCTTGTGATAATTCGGACTAAATCCGCTGGCATGCTGTCGGAGGAGGCTGGTGCCAGCCCAGTTACCTACCAGGCTCAACCTGAGGGGACTGGAGAGAATTGCTGAATCGCGCTCAGTCCATCCGTGATGTTGAAGCTGCCGTTTGCTGCCTGAGTTCTTCTGCAAGTTCGTAAAAGCCTGCAAACAGCTGCCTGGTATGGTACCCCTCTGTTGTTTGCCATATAAATGTGTGAGGAGGCTGGTGAAGTTCAGGCTCAGCCCTGCTAGTGTTGAAGGAATCGGTATTTGCTGGAGTTTGTGAGTACTGGATCAGGGTAGCTCCCTGCTAAGTGTGCAAACAGTGGTTTCCAATTGTATTGCTATACTGCTGACTGCCTAATTAAACTTTCTTCCATGCTAACTTGCTCAGGATTGTAACGGTTATCTGTGTTTAAGGGCCCCAACCAGCTGCCACGTTTGGACTAGCCATTAGGGCTTGGGTAGCCAAGGACAGTAATCTTAAGGTTAGGCCTGTGCACAGAGCCCTAGGTAGATCATTATAGTATAAGCTAATTAACCTGATTCCCCAACTTTTTCCCTTGTTATCCCCCCCTTTAATAAATCAGATTATCGTGTTGCAACTACATCCTGGCTGGTTTGTGCAACCCTGGTGAACTGCTGCATAGTGACTGTGATATAACTGTACCTTACTTTACAGGGGTTCCCCCGAGTGAGCTGAGAGATACTACCCAGGGGGATAAGTGTACTGGTGAAGAGAATTGTTGGTACCCAGTGTAAGCCACTAGTGGGACAAAAAGGGGGTTGCAGTAATCCAGAGGGCTGTAACCGAGGCAGTCTCGACTGTATTAACCCCAACCTCTGGGTGGAGGCACCCGTCAACGGATCTGGGCCCCTCACCCTGTCTCAGTGGAGGCAGGCAAGGGTAGTAGTCCTAAGGGTAGCGCCCCCTAGGGGTTACAAATTGGAGGCACCGCTGGGATCAGTGTCCCCTAGTGGCCGAGTGGGGAAGTACATAAGAGATGGAAAAAATGGAAGGGGATATGTTGGGAAAAATTAAACTGGGACCCATCAAGACCATGGTACACAGACTGATGGGTTGGGGTGAAGCCAAAGAGCTAGACTCTCAGAAGATTGTATTATTGTTAGATGTGCCTTTGGGAACCCTAACTGCTGATATAATTTCTGCTGCAGAGCGAGTAAAATGTTTGGGTAAAGTGGAAGTAGAAGGGCGTATGGCTTATTTGCTTGACCAGACGCTGCAGGTGTTACTTCTATGCAGTGTGGCCATCGACCCTGAGAAGGTACCTCCTGTGATTTATCCGAGGGCACTTCACAGGATGGAGGCTGATCCATATTCAGGTGGGTCAGTCACTCCTGGGGGGTCTCCTAAAATTAACAGTTTTAAGGACAAACTGCTTAAGTTGTTGGCTGTGGAGGGGAGAACTACCCAGGAGCTGTTACAAGCCTTAGATTTATCCAGTGATGCTACCCCTCAGGGCTCCCCTGGCACCTCCCCTTGTCCGCTCAAGAGTTCTGTGCTGGCTTCCCTGCCTCTGGTAGTCCCACCCATACAGCTCAATTCCTACCGTAAGTTAAAACTTTTCTCTGGTACGATGCCGGTGTCTCCAGGGGAGGATGACCTGGAGGCTTGGATGGACTATGCCACCCCTTTAGTTCAGGAAATGGCAATGCTCTGAGGGGAGAAAAGGAAGAGGCTGATGGAGAGCTTACGGGGTCCTGCTTTAGAAGCCATTAGATTCTTCCGGGCCACCAGTCCGGAAGCCACCGCTGCAGAGCATCTCTCTGCTTTAGAAGGGGTTTTCGGGAGTACAGAGACTGGTGAAGACTTATTATGGAAATTCAGGTCTGCTAAGCAGTGGAGAAATGAAAAACTGTCCGCTTTTGTTACTAGAGTGGAGCGGGCCTTGCAGAAGGCCTATAGAAAAGGGGGAATCACTGCTGCAGCCCTGAATCAGGTTCGGTTAGAACATGTTTTAAAATCTGCCAGATTTTCTAGTGTAATACTGCTGAAACTTAAGTTACATGATCAGCGGGCCACCCCGCCTGAATATTGTCAGTTAATGAGGGAAATTAGGGAGGTGGAGACTGATGAAGAGGGGTGGGAACCCTGTGTGGGGGCGGTAAACCCTAGTGGGACCCCTGAGTCCAACACCCCTGAGGAGACTGGCCTGTTCGGAGGGTCTGAGGGATCCCCAGAGTTTCCAGGTACTGTGGGAATGCAAGTTGTTTCCTCCGACCCCCACGTAGAGAGTGAGATAAGGGCTGAGGTCAGGAATTTACGAGAACTGGTGAGGGATTTGAAGCAGTCTACTATGTACCCTATTAGGCCCAGGGCCCCTGAGTCTTGTAGAAACCAGAGCCCCAGCCAAAGAGAGCCCTCTCACCCCTCTCAGAGCCCCCCACAGATAAGGTGCCCCCCGCAGAATAGTGACCCCCAGGATCCCAAGTTCTGTTACCGTTGCGGGGAAGATGGGCATTTCCAACCCGAGTGCCAGAGGCCCGAGAATTTAAGGAAAGTTAACAACGGACTGATCGCCCAACATCGCCAGGCCCAGTCTCAGGCTCCCAGGAAAAGTTTTGTGACTCAGGCCCATGCCCAGGCGACTAGCAATGCTGTGGCCCCCAACTGGTCTGATGTGGTCGGGCCTTCAATGGAGACCCCGGTGCGGGTAAATGGAATTCCCACTCGAGCTGTATTAGACAGTGGCTCTCAGGTAACCATCAAGTTTCAGGACTGGTACCAGGCACACTTACCTGAGGTGCCCCTGCAACCTTTGAATGGTCTACATGTGTGGAGGTTGAGCGACAAGGCCTATCCGTATTTGGGGTACATCCGAGTCTGGTTATCTTCTTCTGCAACTGTGACTGGAATGGATGAGCAGGTGGAAACCCTAGTTTTAGTTTACCCACCCACTGGACTGTATGATGGGGTGCCTTTGTTGATTGGGACGAATGCGCGCATATGTTCGGATGATTGGCCCAATTGTGTTCAGAAAAACAAGCATTCCAGACCGGGTGAGCTTTAAGCATACCTGCTGTGATTCAACAGGCAAGTGCCACTCAGAAGCAGGTTAGTTCAGAGGAACCTGAAGACCCGGTGGGTGTGGTGAGGAAAAAGGATCCGGCCCTGGTGATACTTGCCCCCGAATGCCCAATGTGTCTTGCATGGAGAAGTACAACTGAAAACCGATGTTAAGAATAAGTTGTTGATGTTGGATGCGCCTGTGGAGGGAAGATTACCTGAGGGACTGTTGGTCAAACCCAGCATCTTGCCGGTTAGAGCTCATGCTTATGTTAAGAGGGTGATAGTTCAAGTGCATAATGTGTCTGACAGAGAGGTTCACATAAGAAGAGGGTGCACCTTGGCAAGCGTACATTGTGCGGATACTGCAGTACTGACAAACAGAAAGGGTTCCAGGATAGACGATAGAGTTACTCCTGATCTGTTTGACTTCGGTGACTCCCCCGCTGCCAGTTGAGTGGAAACAAGGGTCAGTGAGAGGCTTGCCAAGAGAGACCAGGTTTTCTCCCTGAAAGAGTGGGATGTGTACAAGGGGCTGAGCATCACATTCGGCTGCATGATGAAAGGCCTTTCCGAGAGAGATCCCGGCGCCTGGCCCCCGCTGATACAGATGATGTAAGGCGGCATCTGCAAGAAATGTTGGCTGCTGGTGTACTACAAGAGTCCAGGAGCCCCTATGCCTCCCCCATAGTAGTAGTAAGGAAGAAGAATGGGGCAGTTTGGATGTGTGTAGACTATCGCACTTTGAATCGGCGGACCATTCCCGGACCAGTATACCATGCCATGCATACAGGATGCATTGGATTGTTTAAATGGTAGCAAGTGGTTCTCTGTGTTGGACCTTCGCAGTGGATACTACCAGATCCCGATGGCCCCAGACGACCAGGAGAAGACTGCATTCATTTGCCCCCTGGGCTTCTATGAGTTTGTCCGGATGCCTCAAGGGATCTCTGGTGCCCCAGCCACTTTTCAGCGCTTGATGGAATGGGCTGTGGGGGACATGAATCTACTCGAATGTCTGGTCTATTTAGATGACGTCATAGTGTTTGGCCGATCGTTTGAACAGCACGAGCAACGACTGTTCAAGGTCTTGGATCGGTTGGAGGATTTCGGCCTCAAGCTGTCTATCGACAAGTGTCAATTCTTCCAGAATTTTGTACAATATGTGGGCCACATAGTGTCCACTGAGGGCATAGAGACTGACCCTAGCAAAGTGGAGGCTCTGACCACTTGGCCTCAGCCCAGGAATTTGAAAGAGCTGCAACAATTCCTGGGGTTTTGTGGATACTATAGGCGGTTTGTTAAGGACTATTCTCGAATGATTCGCCCTCCTCAACCTCACTCAGGGGTATTCACCACGCACAAAGTATAAGAAGGCTGTGCGCTTTGAGACAGAAAGAAGTATTTCCGGAGATCTAATGATGTGTTTGGGGATCTGGACTGCTGAGTGTGAGGAAGCCTTTATGACATCATATATCAACTTACTCATGCCCCAGTGTTGGCCTATGCTGATCCGGCAAGCCGTACATTCTTCATACTGATGCCAGTCTACAAGGGTTGGGGGCTGTGTTATACCAGGAGCACTCGAATGGTCTGAGACCTGTAGCATTTGCCAGCAGAAGCCTGACTCCTTCAGAAAAAAATTATCCAGTGCACAAACTAGAGTTCCTGGCTCTGAAGTGGGCCATTGTTGATCAGTTTCATGACTATTTGTATGGTGCCAAGATATTGGTAAAGACTGATAACAATCCTCTGACGTATGTACAGACCTCTGCCAAGTTGGATGCCACAGGCCATAGGTGGCTCTCCGCCTTGGCCACCTACGACTATGCTGTTGAGTACAAGGCAGGCCTAAACCATATAGATGCGGATGCTCTCTCTCGGAGGCCTATGCCACAAACTGATTGGGTCAGGTTGTCCGAACCCGACATAAGAGCCCTCTGCCAGAAATTTGACAAAGAGGAACAGGTGTCTCCTGACGGGGTGGAATGTTTGGGACCATCCGAAAATTGCATACCTGCTGCCTACTGTCATTTCGCTGCATTAGACACTAGCTCACTGCCCAAATTCAACAATGATAGTCTCCAACAGGCTCAATCCTGTGATCTTATGATAAAAATGGCTGTGGAGGCTTTGCAGGCTGGGAGGGACGTGTCCAAGTTACAATCAGCTGATCTAAGGACTGCCTTCTTGTATAAAGAAGGGCCCAAATTGAAGCTGATTAACCAACTGCTATACAGAGAGACTGTGAATAAGGAAGGCCGGGTAGACAAACAAAAACTGGTGCTGCCCTCAGCTCTTAGAGAACTGGTCTTAAGGTCCCTGCATAATCAAATGGGGCATCTCGGCATAGACTGAACGCTTGATCTAGTACGGGCTTGATTTTACTGGCTGAAAATGAGTACAGATGTAGAGCAATATGTCAAGACATGTAGCCGCTGTTTACAAAGAAAAGCTCTACCCCAGAGAGCTGCCCCCCTGGTCAACATTACCACTAGTGCCCCTATGGAACTGGTCTGTATTGATTTCTTGAGTCTGGAACCCGATTTGAAAAGTGTCAGTAACATATTGGTGGTCACTGATCATTTTACCCGGTATGCACAGGCCTTCCCGACTAAGGATCAGAGAGCAACCACGGTGGCTAAGATACTTGTTGAAAACTTTTTCGTCCACTATGGGGCCCCGCAGCGGATCCATTCTGACCAGGGAAGGGATTTTGAGAGCCATTTGATTAAAGAGATGCTGTCTTTGTGGGGGGGTGCGAAAGTCAAGAACCACCCCCTACCATCCTCAGGGAGACCCTCAGCCTGAAAGGTTCAACCGTACCTTGCTTGATATGTTGGGCACCTTACAACCAAAAGACAATGGAGACAATCTCCAACGAGATGGAGCCAACAGATTAGCATTCTAGTTCACGCTTACAATTGTATGAAAAGTGACGCCACAGGATTTTCCCTGTACCGACTGATGTTTGGGAGAGAGGCTAGACTGCCAGTGGATGTGTGTTTTGGGGTTTCCCCTGATGGGATGCAGGTCGAGAACCATTTACAGTATGTGCAAAAAATTGAAGGCCCAATTGAACCATGCCTATCAACTGGCCCAGACCATGGCTGCTAAACGAAACCTGGCCAACAAAGAAAGATATGATAAGAAAGTGAAAGCAATGGAACTAAAAGAAGGGGATAGAGTATTACTGAGAAATCTGGGACTGCATGGGAAACATAAAATTGCTGATAGATGGCATCACCTCCCCCACATTGTAGTAGGAAAATTGACAGATTTACCTGTATATAAAGTGCGGCCTGAAAACAATTCCAAAGATGTAAAAACTATACATAGAAACCATCTGCTGCCAATCGGGCAAATCCTGACTGAAGCTGAATCTCCCAATGCCCCCTCCAGGCCAATCACTAGATCTGCTGCCAGGAAAAGCACCAAACCCGTTGATTCTTCAACAGGCCCACCCAGAGGGCCTCGCCCACTGTCTGCAGAAGGAAATGATCAACCATTAGTGTCAGAAGACGACGAAGATGATAATGAATACTATCCCTCTTTTGAACTAAGTCAGTTATTTCGGGGCAATCCCCTTGTTAACTCTGGAGATGAGGCTGGGCCTTTTGGACTGTCTGAGCCCCCAGCTTTGTCTCCGGAACCCATGTCCTCAGAGCTTGAATTGGGTAGCAGCCACACCCAGGGGGTGGGATCCTTGAGCATGGCTGAACTGTCTGGCCTGGCTGAATTACCTGACCTCTCAGAAGAAGACAGTGAGATAGGGGAACAAGCAAGTGATATGCCAGACCTGGAAGAATATTTTGAATGCCCTGATGGTTCCTCACCTGTACCTAGACAGCCCCCAGCTGGGCCCAGTGGGGTGGGTCTGGAGATAGAAGGGCAGGCCCCCAATAGTCCTATGAGTGCTAAGCCTGTTTCCTCCATAGAGATTCCTGTCACTAATGTTAAGGAGACCAAAGTGGAATCCGAGCCTGTTTCAAGGCCTCTTGACACCCCTAGGCGATCCGACCGAGAAATACGGCCGGGAATAAAGTTGAGTTATGAGTCTCTGGGTCAGCCGCTGGACCTGCCCTTAAATGTGGTCCACAAAGGGGTGTATGTGTCCCCAAGTTCCTTGCCTAAGTTAGCCTTGGGAGATAACTCCAGGTTGTTAGTATTGCCTTTTGAGTGTGGTGCCCCTGCTTCAGGTAACTCGCAAATAACTGAAAGGGAGAGATTTCCCCCAATCCTGGGCTTATGTGCAGGGCCTAATGACCTGATTCAGAACAGGGAATAAGAGTCTGTGTTTAAACTGCTGCATGAGCCATAGTACGCTATCAATGTAATATTCATGTATGTAATGCAAAGGGTGATATAGTGTTAACTAAGCTGTTTGCCTTAAATGTGATTTAAGGGTAACTACTTGACGCGGACGTCAAGCTTTCCCAGGCCAGGAAGAGTGTAACCCCCCTACAAATGGGGGTTCCTAAAAGCTTCCTCGGAGCTTGGGTGAATGCTCCGTGCCTGGTTGGTGTTCGGCGTTAAAGCCGCTTAAATGTGTTACCAGTGAGCGCTTTTGAAGCCTCCGTATGCTGTCTCTTTAAGGGCTGCCTGTTGCAGCCGCAATTAACTGACATGGAGGGGGGCTGTGTGGTTGTATGCCCGAGTCCCGCCCAGGCCACTGGAAAATAGCTCCTTTTCTGCCACCACTAGTGGTGCAGGGGGAGCTCTGCTAGGGGATGTGATTGTTGCGAGAAATAACGTACAATAACAATGATAATGTAGTTGTTCTAACCTGCCTTTCTTTGCAGTAAAGATTGTTTCGATTGTCTCCTCCATTTTGGTCCAGAACTGCTGAATTGGACCAATCAGTACCTCGGGACCCTACAGAGTCAGCTGACCAATAGAGGAACTATTTGCATTTGGGAAAGGCATTATGGGTTATGGCACTTTTTCGCACCACTGAGAGCAGGAGGAAATGACTGACATGTTCAGCCAGCCAATGGAAAAGGTTAGCGCCCAATCTGAAAGGAGTGCTCAATGCTGCCAGGGGCAGATGCATTGTAGCTGAGGTGAGGAGCTCTGTGCTTCTGCGCTGTGGGAGGGTTCGCGCGGGAAGTGCGTGAAGGCCTGAATCAGCTGTTTTTGCCCTTGTGAGAATGCGGACTAAATCCGCCGGCGTGCGGTCGGAGGAGGCTGGTGCCAGCCCAACTACCTACCAGGCTCAACCTGAGGGGACTAGAGAGAATTGCTGAATCACGCTCGGTCCATCCATGATGTTGAAGCTGCCGTTTGCTGCCTGAGTTCTTCTGCAAGTGTGTAAAAGCCTGCAAACAGCTGCCTGGTATGGTACCCCTCTGTTGTTTGCCATATAAATGTGTGAGGAGGCTGGTGAAGTTCAGGCTCAGCCCTGCTAGTGTTGAAGGAATCGGTATTTGCTGGAGTTTGTGAGTACTGGATCAGGGTAGCTCCCTGCTAAGTGTGCAAACAGTGGTTTCCAATTGTATTGCTATACTGCTGACTGCCTAATTAAACTTTCTTCCATGCTGACTTGCTCAGGATTGTAACGGTTATCTGTGTTTAAGGGCCCCAACCAGCTGTCACGTTTGGACTAGCCATTAGGGCTTGGGTACCCAGGAACAGTAAATCTTAAGGTTAGGCCTGTGCACAGAGCCCTAGGTAGATCATTATAGTATAAGCTAATTAACCTGATTCCCCCCCCTCTTTTTCCCTTGTTATCCCCCCCCTTTAATAAATCAGATTATCATGTTGCAACTACATCCTGGCTGGTTTGTGCATCCCTGGTGAACTGCTGCATAGTGACTGTGATATAACTGTACCTTACTTTACAGGGGTTCCCCGGAGTGAGTTGAGAGATACTACCCGGGGGGGGGTAAGTGTACTGGTGAAGAGAATTGTTGGTACCCAGTGTAAGCCACTAGTGGGACAAAAAGGGGGTTGCAGTAACCCAGGGGGCTGTAACCAAGGCAGTCTCGATCGTATTAACCCCAACCTCTGGGTGGAGGCACCCGTCAACGGATCTGGGCCCCTCACCCTATCTCAGTGGAGGCAGGCAGGGGTAGTAGCCCTAAGGGTAGCGCCCCCTAGGGGTTACACATATAATGGAAGTCAACGGGGAAGGGGTGGTCAACTTAGCTTGACATCTTAGCCATTTTTTGGAATTTTGGCCCAAAATTTTCAACATGGCGTTCTTGGGGCCCACCTTGTGAATACATGACTGTCATTTTGTTTCTCAGTCCTGAAAGGTGATTTTGCGGTCGCTATGCGGAATCACCTTTCAGGACCGAGTAATGAAACAACAGTGCCATTGTTCATGAGGGGAGGTCCCAAAAAGCCTATGTTGCAAATTTGGTGAAAAAATTCCAAACAATGACTGCATTACGAGCGTGCATTGCACAGTGTCTACACACGTTCATAACTTCACCAGTTTTTAACATTTTCACTCCAAAATTTCAACATTGCCATTTTTCACACCTCCTTATGAACACTACATCTGTCATTTTTCCACATCCTTCACAAAATGTGTTTTCACACCAGTGGTGCAGAATGGTGCAGTCGCTGTGGGAAATCAACTTTTGGGACAGATTAACACAATCACAGTGTCACTGTTCATGACGGGAGGTCCCAAAATGTCCATGTTGAAAATTTGGTGGAAACATTCCAAAACATGATTGCATTATGGGCGTGCATTGTGCAGTTTCCATGTGTGCTCTTAACTTCACCAATTTTTCATATTTTCACTACAGATTTTCAACACTGCCATTTCTGCATACCTCCTCATGAACAGTACAGCTGTAATTTTTCACATCCTGCCCAAAATGTGTTTCTGCACCTGTGGCGCCAAATGGCACAGTTGTTATACGAAATCACCTTTCAGAATTGAGTAATGAAATGATAGTGACACTGTTCATGAGGTGGGGTCCCAAAAAGCCCAAGTTAAAAATCTGGAGTGAAAATATCAACGAGCACCCGGTGCGTTAGGGTTTCCAACCATAATGCCCCACTCTGTAGAGACTGACAGGAGTCGGGGTGTGACTCGGGTTCATCAGCCGTAATGCTCACAGCATCCCAACCCCACCTTGAAGCCAGTGACAGGCCTCAAGGTCTGCCTTGGGGTCTCTGGCCTTAGCGTTCACCCCATTCTCCTATACTGCACCCATCTCAGCTTATTTCCTTATGGAATGGGGTGAGCGTAAGAGTCGAAGACCCCAAGGCACACTGCGACACCTGCTACTGTCTTCAGGGTGCGGTGAGGTGGAATGGTGTAAATGTTATGGCCGACAACCCAAAGGTACACCTCCAGAACCTTTCAGTCTCTGCGGGGGCATTAGTTCAATATTTCATTGTCATTCCTATTATGCATCTCTTTAACTCCTGCACTACCAATACCAATGCCAGCAAGCCAACATTTGGCATTGACAAATACTTGTTAGGTGGTGGAACTCTCCTTCTGTAGTCAATGAAGAAAGATGACAGAGGTGGTGGAACTGTCATACAAATTTTTAAGAGGTGGTGGAACCAAGTTCCTGTGGGATTCTGCCCAATTTAATCTCTGAATACTAACATACTAAAATGCCAGCAGACTAGGCCTAACAGTCTTTCGTGTCTGCTCGTTTGGTCAGCCCCACCCTAGGAGCTGACCTTGCTGCCCTCCCTCGCCTTCTCTGGCTTCTCCCTTCCCAGTTCTGGATATTCTCGCTGCACTGGATTTTCTTCCAGAACCCTTCCCCTGTACCTGTCCCATCCCCTCTTGAACCCCTCCATCATCTCTACCTCCAGCGTATTCCATGGCTCCACCACCCTCTCAGTGAAGTAGCACCTCCTCCTTTCTCCCCTGAATCTTCCCCCCTCCAGTTTCCACCCAATTGTTCCATCTAGTTCTTTGTTATGTGTTTTGCCATGTACCAGGATTTTAAAATGCACTCTGCAGAATTCCTGCTGTGGTCCCAGGGGAATCACAACCCATAAACTGTATCTGGGCTATTCCGGATTAATGAAACCATGGGTTTTATACTAATAACGATCATCTGTCTCCTCTGATCTGTGATGCTCTTGTTCATAGCTGATGTGGGGCATATGCCTTAATAGTCCTGCCACTAGTAAGGCCTCAACAGAAAAAAGTAGGTAAAAATATTAAAAAAAACAAAAAAGTTATGAACTAAAGAAAAAAAAAAGCATTGCAATCAATGGGTTCACAGTTCCCATTCATTTCAATAGTTTTTTTTCCTTTAGTTGATTATTTTGTAATATCTGTACCTACTTTTTCTCTGTCAGGGCCTTTTAGTGGCAGGCCTATTAATGCAGATGTCCCGCTCTGATGAATACTATGGCCATCAACGTTCAACTCCACACTAACATGAATATTCACTGTTCATTATAGAGGGACTAAAAAAAGACCTCAACCGAAAAAAAACATCAGGACCCCACATCAAATGACATGTTGCATCTCGTGGTCCATCTTGGGTTCATCTATAGTGCAAATGTGTACAAGCAGGACCTGGTACAACAGCAATGCAAGTGGCGAACATTCAGCATTGACAAATAATAATAATATTTTATTTATATTGCACCTTTCAAATTTCAAGGCGCATTCCAATAAAACAAGATAAAATACAAAGTACAAGGACAGAGATACAAAGAGATATTATAAAACACATACAAACAATTAATGTACAGTCAACCATAAGCCCTTTCCCATAATTGCTTGTTTTCATCTATGGCAAGGTTTCAGTAACTTCCCTGTTATACTACCGTTTCCAACAAGTGGCAGGAAATTAAAATGAATACATAAAAAAGTAGGACTTGTTAACAGCTAGCTGACTTGTATGCTGATTTTGAGCTTCTTCTGTATAAAATACTAAATGAACAATGAAGTCCTTACCTTCCTTACCTGTAGCAACACCAGAATGGCTGCTTGTCAGCCAGTCAAGTTTTACTATAAGTGAGGACACCATCATTCATTCATTCATTCATTCTACAGCAGGGCATTGAAGAGGTAGGGCATCTCACTCCAGTGCTATATGGTTCTTTTTTTTTTTTTTTGTACAGGTCAAAGACAACAATTTACCATAATTTGGGGCTGGGGAGGGGGCGACTGGATGATTAGAGTGTGGAAAGGTGGGGGGTTGATACTATATCTTGAGGGGACAGGCACAGGACAGTGCAGATGGGTGGTGTGTTTTATGAACATTATGTTGGGGAAAGAGACAAGAAAGGCATTCTGACTTCTATTCTGTATTTTAACAAACTTTGCCAGGAGTTGGGGGTGGGGAGGTGGGTTATAAGGATGGCAGGGTGGGAGTACTGTTTTCAAAAGGGTTTATGCGGTGGGAGGGTGGTGGGAACTGTTTTGTCACATTGGGTGAGGGTGGGTTACAAGCTTAAACATTTTCTTTAGAAAAGTAAAGCCTCTGCATATTTTTCATCAGCAAAAACTATGCATAGTGGCACTTTTCTGACACTTTTACCCGTAAAGTGTAACTATGCACATTCTTCACCACGTGATGGCAGGCACTTTACCAGGCAAAAACTAAGAGAAATGCACTCCTGGCAAACCGAAGTCAAGGAAATGTCATAGCGTACTTCTCACAGTGAAGTTCCATACCTCTACACATCTATAAGCATGGCCTATGTAACTGCCGTGTGCTACATCCACAAAGTGATGACACTGGAGAAGGGACTTATTTATTTCAAAAGTTTCACCAGGAAAGACATACTGAGCTGCTAACAGCTTGTTTTTAGCTACATCCTAGGGGAGAGGGGAAGTGGAGATAGCTCAAGGTGAAAAAAAAATTAACCAGTAATAACAATTACATTACAAAAACAGAAGTCATATACAGCAATACAGTGTACTAAAGGAGCACAATCAAAAATACTAAAGGCAAATCAGAATCTTATTCAAATAGTCCTTGGCAGGCTGAGAACCCACAGTTAAGAAGCTGTTGTGCATGTACCCCTGTGTTGCTAGTGTTTCAGTAAAGCTGTTTCAACTCAGTTCTGCAGCCTGTCATATTTACAGGTGCCTCCTTTTTCAGGAGGCTTATTAGTGTGGACAGAAGCTCATGCAATGCAGTCCACTTTTAGCTCCATAAGATGGCCCAGCACCAGGGCCAAGATTTCCTGCAATGCCAGTTGGTGCTGCTTCCTTCCTTCCTTCCTTTCTGTGGTCTGCTAGTGTCATCAGAAATGACAAAGCAGGCTGGTGCTGGTTCCTTTGGAAGGCCAGCTACTACATACCAGAATTCCTCCAACAATGATCAGTGCTAGCTCCCTCCAGAGCCCACTATTGTATGCAAGACTGTCTGCAATAACATTACTTGAACTCTTTCTGTAAGTCCACTGGAGGGCTATAAGAAATAACAAGCCACTGGAACATTCATGATCAGTGGATGCACAGAGCTGCATTCAGCAACTAGCACACTTGTAATGCTACTTTTATTTATTTAAAATGTGTGTCCAGGAAGGGTTTACTGAGCTGAACCAGCTAATTTCCAGATGTGACCTTGCTGATGGGGGTGGGGGGTGGGTATCAAAATATCATAAATATGTACAAACAAAATTAATCAGATCAACAGTACAGTAGCACAGTAATCAGTACAGTAGCAGAGTACTCTGTATACGTAGCATAATCAAAAAAGCAATCTGTGTTGGAATAAGATGAAATTGAGATCAACACTGCAGCAGCAGGGTTGGCATTTTAGCAGCACACCACATGACACAAAGAAACAGGCATTCAGTCAGAGCAGCAGGAGGAGCTAGTGATGAGACAAAGCTGTGTGCACAGGGCATAGTGGGAGGTGGCAGAGGACAGTCTAACAGAAGCATTTGGAAAGATGCCAGCTGCACATGGACAGAGTCAAGATCCCATTACATTTTACAAGTGGGTAGGTTAGGTTAGGTTATGTTGTTAGTACATGCTGCAGATTAATCAAGACTTATAAACCTACGGTATGTATTTCAACAGATATCTCTACACGTATTTGTTATGACTACATTTTGGTATTTAAGTGAATAAAAAAAAACAACATTTCAACATTTGTTTTAAAACTGTATTTTATTTTTATGGCAAGAATGATGCATACGTTGTTAGTTTCCCAGATGTCAGGTACTATAGTCCCCATGTTGCAAAGTGAGGAATTAGCCAGATTTCCTAACTGTGTCCAGGCACTGGGGCAATGCAAAGGGGCCCTTAAAAGCTGCATCTACATGCAATAACTTATTTACACACACATGCACACAGATGCCATTGTCCACTATGGAGAAGTAGAGTCAAGCATACAAAAATTTAGTAAATTCCTCACACAGTACTATTGTTCTACCGGGGCACCATAACAAACATATACACAGCTACACATAAAGGGCATGTACCATATAACTTACAGTCCTTGGCAACTGAGATCTTCTGTGCTACAGATTTTCACCATAGATTTTTATGTTTGCTTTCATGCATGTGCAAGAAACATAGTGCCATCATCCGAGTTTTTGTAGGTGTGGCACCCTGTCTTCCAATGCAGTCAGTGTGTTTGCAGGCATGGCCACAGTTTGCCAATGAATACTGCAGCTGTCTATGACAGCAGTTGGAAATGCAGTGCCGTACAGTTGAAAGGGAGCGCTCCGCTTCAGTGAGAAGCGATAAGATGCATGCTCATGCGCTCCACCCACACACACACACACATATTGCGTGCTCATGCATCCCCCCCACGCACACACTGTATGGCAGACAGGGGTGCCCAATCCCCCATCGGCTCTGCTAAGCTCCCTCCCCCCCCAACAGAGTTCCAGGTGCCACGCTCGGAGCCCACCCCAGAGTTGCAATAGTCCCTATGGCTGACGGGGGTGCCCAATCCCCCGTCGGCTCCACTGCCCCCTCCAAACAACCTTCTAGCTGCCATGCTGGGAGCCCACTCCAGTGTGGCAAAAGTCCTGCAATGTCAAAGGAAAAAAAAGAAACCTGCAAGAAAAAACCTTCCCTCGCTGACTGTCCAGAACCCCGTCTCCCCACCTGCACCCACCCTCTGCACACCCTGCCTCCCTACACCCCCCCCTCACCCCATACTTACCTCTGGAGTCTGGCGCAATGATCTTTAGTGAACTGGGAACATTTCTGCACTCTTCAAAGCCAACTGCGAACTGAAGAAATGCCGGTAAGCTGTATAATGGAATAAATTGTTTTTTTTTTCAACTTTGCTGCATATCTCAGGCATTTTTGGGAATTTTGTCACCAAATTTTCAACATGGGGGTTTTGCGACCCCACCTCATGAATTCTGTCACTGTCATTTTGTTAATCGGCCCCAAAAGGTGATTTTGCAGTCATTGCGTGGAACCATCTTTCAGGACCAATTTACAAAATGGCAGTGTCACAGTTCATGAGGTATGCCCCCAAAAAGCCTATGTTGAAATTTTGGTGAAAAAATTCCCAAAAATGACTGTTTTACGAGCATGCATTGTGCTGTTCCTACGCATGCTCGTAAGGTCACGAATTTTCAATATTTTCACTTCAGATTTTCAACATTGCCATTTTACCACACCTCCATATGAGCAGTACAGCTGTCATTTTCCACATTTCGCCCAAAATGTGTTTCCATGCATGTAGCGCACAATCACACCGTTGGTGTGCGAAATCAATGTTCAGGACAGATTAAGAAAATCACAGTGACACTGTTCATGAGCAGAGGTGTTAAAATGGCTATGTTAAAAATTTGGTGAAAAAAGTCCATAAAATGACTGTTATGAGCGACCATTGCACAGTTTCCACGCACCCTCGTAAGTTCATGGATTTCTAATATTTTCAGTCCAGATTTTCACCACTGGCATTTTTCCACGCTTCCTTATGAACAGTACAGCTGTCATTTTTCACACCATGGCAGAAATGTGTTTTCGCACTTCCAGCGCAGAAATGCATGGTCACTGTGGGAAATCACTGTTTGGGACAGATTAAGAAAATCACAGTGACACTGTTCATGAGTGGAGGTTCCAAAATGCTTGTGTTGACAATCTGCTGTAAAAAATCCCCAAACTAATTGCATTACGGGTGTGCGCTGTGCAGTTTCTATGCACACTCGTGACTTCACCAGTTTTTTTAATATTTTCACTGCAGATTTTCAACATTGCCATTTTTTGCACCTCCGCATGAACAGTACAGCTGTCATTTTTCACATCCTGTTCGAAATGTGTTTTCGCACCTGTGGTGCCAAATGGCATAGCCTCTGTGCAAAATCAGCTTTCAGCTAACGCACTGATATTGCCACTGTTCATAAGGTGGGGGTCACAAAAAACCCATGTTGAAAATCTGGAGTGAAAATGCCAAGGAACACCTGAGGCGTTAGGGTTTCTGACCATAATGCACCACCCTGTAGAGATTGACAGACATCAGGGGTGTGACTTGGGATTCTCGCCTGTAATGCTTATACCATTCCACACCCTGCAGCCAGTCAGAGGCATCGAGGTGTGCCTTGGACTCTTCGGCCCCAAAGTTCACCCCATTTTTCTATACAGCACCCATCTCATTGTATTTCCTGATGGAATGGGGTGAGCATAAGGGACAAAGACCCCAAGGCACACCGTGACACTTGGTGTCTTCAGGGTAGGGTGTGGTGAAATGGTGTGACCATTATGCCTGACGACCCAAAGGCACACACCAATGCCTGTCAGTCTCTGCAGGGTGGTAGTGGGGTTGGCTTCAGTTCAATACCTCACTGCCATTCCTATTATGCTGCTCTCTAATTTCTACACTACCAATGCCAGTGCCAGTAAGCAAACATTCGACATTGACAAATGCTTGTTACTTTCTGTATAGGGTACTTCACTCCAGGGGGCACCTACATAGAGGCCACTGTACTAACGCACCTAGTCTACAAATTACTGGTCCCCTTAAAGGAGAACTACAGTAAAAATTTGCAAAAACATGTTGTGCAGTGTTTTGATTTGTGTGCAGTCCTAGTGTATTCTTCCCTGTGCTTGCTGTTAGGATTTTTTTCTGTATTTTCCTGCTAGTTTTATGGCCCCTAGGGATCTCCATGTTTGAATTTTGTTTGTGCGCTTCTTTTTCCGGCAATGCCTCCTATCCTACATAACAATGATTTGTCCATGGCTATGATTCTGAGAATAACTGCTGCTGCAGCAGCAGCAATCTATTGTTATGATCATGATATTCTGCCATCAACTAAATACTTCTTTCAAACCCAATGACTTTGTTTTCTAGGTACAGTATGTGTCTAGGTCAGCCAGCAGAAGTAAATGGTTTGTATTTAAAGCTTTTTATTTCATCAAGTTGCATGCTGTCATAAATAGAGCACACAAATCACCTCAGGTCACCAGTTCTATAATGAATGAATAATCTAGCTGTTTTGTTACAGAGGAGCCACTCAATCATCCCTCAGATGTTTGCCAACTGTAAATGTAACCTTCAACAGTGCTTAATGGATAACGACAGTTACTTAAAATCACTGCTCTACTGCTACAAAGTTGACACAAAACCAGCTCTTGCTGAACTAATGGTCACAAATGCATCAGTGTCACATGGGACAGGAGCCACTGTCCAAAAAAAATAAATAAATAAGAGGAGAAATAAAAATGCAAACATGGAGATATCCAGGGGCCATAAAACTAGCAGGGAAATTTAGAAAAGTCCTTAAATCAAATAACAGGAAGGACTCACTAAGACTATGCCAACAAATCAAAATGCTCTTACACACTTATTTTTTGTAAATTTTGACAGAAGTTCCACTTCAACCCATAACAATCTTATACAGGGCTGCCCACTGAGAAGGGGCTAAGTGGTATTTTCTTAAAGCTACCCACCTTCCTACGGTGAATATCAGTGGGCAATCCCCTTGAAAAAGTCAGTGTTCTGTCATGGGTGATTGCTTCTGGGAAGAACCAACTGGCTCAAATGTTCTACACAGCAGAAAGACTATTTAATCTCATCTGTCTGCAGTCTAGTAAAGCTGTTTCTTCAGAAAAATCTGAAGAGTTCAATCAGGTCTTCCTCTAGAAGGTATTCTCCATCTGGGCAAGGATCTCATCAAGCAACCTGTCATGGGCTGGTAGTACACATCTGACTATGGACGCAGGCAGTCCTTTTCTGTGAGGTGGAGTTTGTACCAGTTCTGGTGGAAGAGGTCTTCCATGTGATCTTGGGCTGCATCCTACCCACTGTACTTTAGATCCAGGGCCTATCCAGCTTCTGCTAGTGTGCAGGGAGGCCTTTCACATGATTTTTGTCTAGATCATCAGATGTTCTTTGACAGAGAGAGTCTTCCCTCTTGCACCTATGAGGGCAGTGGTGAGACCCCTCCAGAAAAAAAACATCACTTAACTCTGATGTTCTCACAAATTACAGGCCTGTTGTAAACCTTCCCTTTAAACAGAAAGTACAGTGGTAGCAGATGATTTGTCAAGTTATCTCCTGTGATTCTCTGGAGATACCTAGGGGGGAATCTGTAGAATTGCCTATGCTGCAGAAAATGTCATGAAAATCTCCTCAGGATCACCAGAGATTTTTGAAAGTAACTTGCCACACCAACTTCTAGTATTGTAAATGAAAAGGGGGTTTTGGTGCAGTTGGGGTGTTACTTGGAGCAGTACGGCATCGACTATAAGACACTTCAATTTGGTTTCAGGCCTCATCACAGTTCTAAGACCACCCTCATTAAAGTGTTTTATGATCTTTTCCTGGCAAGGGACAGTGGACATTGTTCCATCCCTGTTTTACTCAACTTCTACTCAACGTTTGACACAATGGACCATGGAGTGCTGTTAGTACATCTGAGGCACTTTGTAGGACTCTCAAGGATGGTGCTATAGTGGTTTTGAGTCCTACTTGTCTGGTAGGCTACAACAGATGACACTGGGCTCTTGCATCTCAGACAGTACTGTGCTCTGCTGTGGACTGCCTCATGGTTTGTTTCTGGCTCCCATGCTATTTGCTGTGTACATGCCATTGGGGGAAATCATTAGATGATACAAGCTGGGTTTTCACTGCTATGCTTATGACACCCAGCTGTATTTGTCTTGTGCACCAAACAAGGGGTGATGCAGTCCCATTGCTGAATAACTGCCTTATAGAACTTCATGATTGGATGACTGATAGCCAGCTTAGCCTCATTTAATCGAAAACAGAGCTGTTACTGGTGGTACCAGCTCTTTACAGGTCAGCAATGAATGGTATTGATGCTGCTTTATCATTGTTAAATGGTGTTATACTGGGAGCTGTGAATAAGGTTATGAATCTAGGGGTCACTGTGGACTACAAGCTGGCACTAGAACATTAGTTGCCAGTGGTAGCACACATTAGCTTTTTCCATTTCTGAAACATTGCCTGGATCAAGCGCTATCTTACATCACCTGATGACACTGGCACATACCTTTGTCACATCTAGCTCAGACTACTGCAATGCCCTTAACCTACAGTCATCTGTAAGATTGGTGTGTCACCTGCAGTTAGTGCAGAATGAGGCACCTGGACTGACTGCTGTGATCTCTCAGTTGAAGCATATTATGCTGGTGCTTTGTCAGCTGCATTAGCTGCCAATTCGGTGATGCATCAGCTTTAAGATATGCTTGTTGACATACAGTACAAGGTCCTGCACAGTCTGGGACCTGGCTACCCAAAAGACCCCTGGCCTGTCAGTGCAGTGGTAGCACTACCACTTGCAATACCGGCGACAGGTTTTGGTACTGAGCCCAGGTCATCAGGGTCAGCGGTGGGGGGGGGGAAATTGAGTGTCCCAGAATATGCTGTCCTTCCTTGGGGAAGGAGGATCCCATCAGTCAGCACTAAACTGCCCCCTAGAAGCAGGGGACAGGCAAGACTGGCATGACTAGGGGTGGGCGGAATTGCGCTGGCAGCATGTGATGTCAACTGGTAATGTAACACTTGCAGCCATTGCACGCACGACTCCAAGAGGGATGGGAACACCTTAAAACAAAAAGCTTTGGCTCTGACTGGGAAATGATGCTGACATCTGAGCTTGGGTCCGGAGGATACTTGCAAGCTTGAGGGCTCGCATCCTCACCTCATCCCTGCCAGGGAGGTAAACCACGACTCAACAGAGGACAAAGCCCCTTGGCACATTCAAGTATGTGGGACAGCTGGGTGACCTTGGGGGCCCCAAAGGAGTCCTGGCACAGTGAAGGGGGCTTAAACAGAAATTACAAAAATAAAAAAGACCTTCTGATCTCTTATGCCCCTGGCTGCCCACTTCATTCCTCTGAGGTGAGTCTCCACTGCATTCCTAGATCACAGCTAAAGTCCTCTGGTGACTGAGCTTTAGGTGTTGTTGCACTGGTTCTACAGAATGCACTACCCCTGATGTGAGAGGAGCCCACTCTGTGGAGCTTTTTTAAATGTCGTCTGAAAACCTACTTTTTCAACCTCAGCTCCCATCTGTTTGATGTAGTTATACTGTATATTTTAACCCTTGCTGTGCTGCGGACAGATATATCAGTCCAGGATTCTTATACATTATAATTCTGTTGGCAGCCTAAAGGTTAACAGCATTTGATTCTGTACTTCTTGAATTGTGCATTTTCTCTGATTTAGATAAGGCCCCCAGTGCCTCTGGGATTGAGCACCATAGAAATAAACTTGTCTTGCTTCTCCATGCCTCTTGGTACTATATGGAGTTGCTGCTACCTTCCCCTGGGAGATCTTACTTAATGAAGTACCTCTCTCCCGGCCTCCTCACAACCTAACCTTGGCTTCAGCTAATTATGGGGCAAATTTTCTTAAGCCTTTTGGGGCACAGACACATACCTTAAAGGTCATGCTCAGCACACATATCTGACCTCCACAGTTAGCGTGACAATGGCTGTAGCTACAGAAGTTCTCCTTGACTCCCCAGCAGCTCCAACCTATGGTCTAGGCTGCTCTTCTCCTCCACCATAAAATCTGGAGGGTGCCCTCATGGACCTCAGGTGACACCCTTGAAGGGAACCTACCACTTCTCCACTGTAGTTCTTTCTATTTGTTGTGAGACCGTGGGGCCTCTAGATATTAATTACACACACACACACACTCTCTCTCTCTATCTCTCTGCTACTCTTTGCCTTCCAGATCTCAAAAGCTTTAACTTCTTCTGTTCCTGTAATTTTTACGGCTGCAGTGGGTGGAGCCTGCAGATGTTTTGCATGTACAAAAGGGCTAATGTCATGTTTTCTGTCCGTAGAACTGACTTGAAGGTGTAAATAGTCTCCTCCACCTTACACTCCTCCAAGAAATGTTTTCTGCCCTCAAATAAATACGCTTTCATGTTAGTCAATGGTTGCAGGGCACTATTTTCTTTCTTAAATGGGAAGCATAAGAATTGGAACCTGAGTAGTGGGAGGCAGCATTAGGTTTTTTTGGGGAAGTAAGATCCACCTCCACCCAAGAAGCTCCTAAAGATCCACCCCAACTCTTTGGGGGGTTTATGTAGGAGGGGTATGAGGTGGCTCTAGCATGTTGGAACAACTATCAGAGTTGCCTGGGAAAGTATTTAAGGAGTGCCTGAAACTGCATCTAGGCATACCCCCCCACACACACACCATTTTTTATTTTTTTGTTTTTTTTTTAACTCCAAGCATGTCAATATTTGGTTCTGACAGTCTGGGCAAGTTGGGCATAAAAATAAAATAAAAAAAAGGATAAAGCAGATGTCTTTTCCTTTGTCAGATACATGCAGACAGAAGGTCACAAATCCTGTATGACTAGTTCATTATATGGAGGTTTTCCATGTAAAACAGAAATTTTGTTATTGTCATGTCTGTAGCATCGTTTGTAGCCAGTAAACGGCAGGTTTTTAATTCAGTAATCCAGTCTTGATAAATTTGTTTTTTAGCAGTTCTGTAAGATTTATAGCTCTCTGATGTAAGAGTGCATTGCACAGAAACGAAAGGGTTTGCCTAATTGATTGTTGTTTGCATGAGAAGTGGGCATGACGGTGGCATGCAAGAGTGAAGTCTAACAATTGTTTCTTGGCCATTCTGGGACCTGAAGTTTAACAGTAATGTGTGAAGAGAAAAAAGTCTTGTGTTTTGAGCATCTGAATAGGTTTAACGCTTTGAAGTTAAAATATATATACATAGGCCCAGATATTCAAAAGGGTTGCACCATGCACAACAGGGATGCACCAGCGCAAGTCTGAAAATGCACCATTGTGCGATATTCAGCGGGAGGAAGCTGTGCCCTCCCAAATCACAATGCTCAAAAGCGCAATGGTAATGAATGCATGTGCAACTGAAGGGGGAGGAACCATGAATAAATGGTGCAGTGCGATATTCAACAGTATGCGCCATGCGCAATAGGGGAGCAAATGGAAGTCGCGTGATAGCAGAAATGATCCAAAATAAAAAGGAACAAGAGAGAGGCGCAAGAACGGTACAGGAAAGCCAGATTTGGGAGTGAGCTGACAGCAACCAGACACACAGTAGCAGTGAGCAGGACAAGGCAGGAGCAGGACAGAGCACCTGGAAACCACCAGGAACAGGGAAGGAGTGGGGAGCCTGTGCCACTGTGCAGGAGGAAAGGGAAAGTGCCACATTGGACTGAGGGCACTGACAGTGGGCAGGAAGTCCAATTCCGGGAGGTGTTCCCGGCGCAGGGGGAGTAGCAGAAAGGACAGCGGGGGGAACTGGACTACAGCTGCCAGAAGGGGTAACACAAACCAGGGGCATGGCCAGTGCCACCATTCAGATGGAGCCAGTAATGAGGGGTATGAGAAGGCAGGCAGCGGGGGGGGCGCAGCTGTGGAAGGGCCAGTCAGCGGTGTGCCCCCAGCAGGCAGTATGGAGCCCACACCAGCTTCAAGCTGTACAGTGACACTGAGATAGTGGGCCGGTACTGCCTGAACTGGGCGATCCTGAGCCAGCTCTGTGAGCTGTGCAGTGATGTGATGTAGGCACCCACATGACGGAGCCATGCTCTGTCAGTGGAGACAAAAGTGACAGCTGTCATGTGCCTGCTTGCCACGGGTACCTTCCAGAGACCAACAGTGGACACAACAGGCATAACCCAGTCGGCCGCATCATGCCTACTCACACAATTCCTCAACGCACTGCTGCCACATGCTGCGGAGTACATCAGTTTCCCCAGCACACTGGCGGAGCGCACAGCACACATACAAGAGTTCCACAGGGTAGCACATATGCCTGGCATGCTCAGGGCCATTGACTGCACCCATGTGGCCATCCGCACACCACCTGGCCCCGAAGGTGCAGCATACATAAATTGGAAGGGCTATACAAACATCAACTGCCAGGTGGTATGCAATGCTAGGGGGCACATAATCAATGTCTGTGCCACGCATCTTGGGGGAGCACACAATGCCTTCATCTGGCACCAGTCTGCACTGTGCCACAGGTTCAAGAGTGGGGACATCCCCACTGGCCACCTAGTGGGTGAGTATGCAAATCACGAAGAAAGACATGGATCTCGGAAGGGGCATAGTCAGAGGTGATATGGGTACTGGCCTAGATGGCCCATGGCAGGACAACGCTGATCACCAAACTAATGTCCACCCTCTACACACAGGTGACAGTGGATACCCACTCTGTCCCTGGCTGCTCACACCACATCAGCGGCCCGCGATCCCATCGCAGCAACGCTACAATGAGGCACATGCCACCACACGCAATGTCATAGAGCAGGTGTTCGGGATGCTGAAGGCACGTTTCTGTTGCCTGGACACGTCTGGCAGTGCCCTACAGTACAACCCCTCAAAGGCCTGTGGGCTGTTCCTGGCCTGTTGCATCCTATACAACATGGCCAATGACTGTGGGATAGCTGTACAGGTCGAAGAGGGGGACAGCGATGGGGACGATGAGGATGCTGGTGCAGACGGTGATGGGCAGCCCCCCCTTGGTCGAAGGGACCCTCGACTGATCCGGATGGCGTAGCTGCACCGGGACACCATCAGAGAGGAGCACTTCAACCAACCCAGGTAAGTCATGGGGCCATGTGCAACCACCAATGGCAAGGGCACAACCCACAAACACACATGGACAAACCCCAGGGGTGCATGTCGTAAAGGGAATTGGCTGAGCATGGAACTGCACATGCTGTCAGGGATGGGAAAGGTCTAACACGGCATGTGGTCACACACACACACGCACTCACACACATCCCACAAGACATGCACAAAGGGTAGGAGGCACGCCGACCCCAACCACCACCCCTAGCCACACACACGTCCACAGACCACCATGCCCAGTGCCTGTCATTGTGCGTGTGTCAGACGCTAGGCACTATTGCACAGTGGCGGACAGCGCAATGCAGGCATCATCATGCACATGCCACAGTGGCCAGCAGCCGGGAGGGTGTGCAGATGGAACGTGTGTGTGTGTGTGTGTGTGTGTGTGTGTGCAGGGCTGGGTACTCCTCCAGGGCATTCCACACTGAACAACACACTGCACACAGGGCAGCATCAGACAGTAGCCATGGTGGGAGACAGGTCAGTCATGTGGCACAGTGCCACGGCTGCGTGGGCAGCCCAACCGAGACCCACCAGCAGTGACAGGCAGACCAATGGCCTCATGGGGTGGCACCGATGGCCCCCCAGGGGTTCTGCTGCGTGAACACGACCATTCTCGAACAGGGGTCTGCAACTCACTGAACATGCCTGTGCCAGGTGTGCTCGGGATGCCCACAGCTGAACCAGGAGTCGACGAGGAGGGTGTCACACGACACCGGGAATGGGGGGTGGACACTGCACTGCGTGGTGTCTGCGATGCATGGGCAAATAACTGTGTGGCCATGACAGCTGTGATTGCCTGTGTCTGCCTGTCAATGGCGGCAATCACATCCTTCTGCAGCCGGTCCATCCCTGCCAGGAGCAGACTGGTGTCCCTGCTGTGCCACTCCTCTGCCTGGCGCAGGACCGTACTGAGTGCATCCACCGCCGTCACAAGCCACAACTGCTGATCCACAGAATCATGGAGTATGCGGGTGTGCTCATCTAAGAGGTCATCCACCTGATCGGCATGCTGTCCCTCACGGTGTTCGCGGCCATGATAGGCAGCACCCCTTGAGGTTGTGCACTGCACATTAGGGACATGCCTGGGCATGTCCACAGGCAGTGCACTGATGCCACCCCCTGACACTGTCCCCCCATGGCCATTGATCAACTGCTGACACTGCCCTTCCGGCTGCCGCTCTCCAGGGCTCAACGGTACCACCGCAGTGGCCGCAACAGCCCCACTGTCCTGGACACAGACCAGTGCTGTCCCACTGGTGCAGACAGGCACAGGCTGGGACTGTGATGTCACGCAGGCCTCCATGGCGGCACCACCCATGGCTATGCCTGTGTTGTAACCTGCTGTGTGGCCATCCAGTGGCCCACACGTATCACTGTCCATGATGTGAGCTCCATCATCATCAGTGACGGATCTGGCACTAGTCCGAGTCTCAGCATGCTGGCATCCATGGACTCTGGTACACTGGGACACGGGCAGGGCCTCCTCCGCACCTGCTCCACCAACATCAGTCCGGACAGCCAGGCTGGCCCCCTGTTGTCCTGACCTTCGGACACCTGTGGAGGTGGATGGGCCCTCCTCTGTGTCCAGGGTATCACCCTCAGTGGACGAGCCCACCACCGCTGACCCATGTAGACGCTCAGGAGCTGTAAGGGAACACAGTAGCATTAATGTATCTGCCCTACCCTGTGACATCCCCCACAGTAACAGATCAGGACCTACCATGCAGTGACGGGCTACCACCCATCTAGAATCCACCACCTGGAACACCCTCGATGGTGCAATGACGCATGCTGCCAGCAACCTGCTCTTCCTGTGGGGTCAGGTGTTGCACGGCCAGCTGTCCCCCACCGGTCGCAGCCCGTGCTGCCCTGATGGCAGCCACCTTATCCTTAATGCTCCTCCTGTCCATGCCCACCTTCTTCTTGCACTCCTGCATGGACCGCTGGTGGCTGCCATGCTGGTTGATGGCACATGCCACCTCTCCCCATGCAGCAGCATGGGCCTGTGGTGTTCCCTGCTGTCCACCTAGCAGTGGCTCCTGGTCAAGGTAGGCCTCAAACAGGGCATCTGTTTCTGCCTTGGTGAAGTTTGGCCTCCTCTTCCTCCCACGTCTCTGTTCCTCCTCCTCTACCTCACGATCACTTATCATTGATCCTGTGGGAATGACAGGTGTTACATCTGACTATGCAGTCCCATCCACCTCCCACACACCACAGTCCACACTCCCAAACAGCATGCAACTCACCACAATAGACTGCAATACCAGACTATGGCCTCTGCAGCCCAATGTCACATTTACATAGCTCAAAGCATGCAAATGAGGTGAGGCGCAATTTTAAGTGGATGCTAATGCAGTATCTGCGCCATTGAATCGCTGATTAGCTGATTTGCATATGCTGGCTGAATGTCGCACTGTTGTGCCTTGCGCAATTGTGTTGAATGTGCTCAGGCAAGGGCGCAATTCTGTGACGTGCGCAGTGGACACCGAACAGCGCATGCCCAGGGTGCTGACGCTGACGCCTGCCTCGCTGCTGACATACTGTGCGCGGGAGGCAGTGCAGGGCACGGCCACCATTGTGCCGGTGGTGCTACTGCGCTGTTCACATGTATGGCACTCTTGCACTGGGGCACCATAGGCACCATGGAGCCACAGCATGGTAGGCCACTACAGGGCATCTCACAGAGGCACCCAATCGTGCTACACACAGTGAGTACCAATCGCGCTGTGGCTGTCCGTGCACCAGAGACCCTTGACCCTGTGCCCGACCGTTGCCCCCTAGGCACCATGCATCTGTATGGGTGCACCACTATCGCGCTGTTCGGTGACAGCATGATAGGGAATGGCAGCGCTGTACTGCGCAGCATCTGCACATGGCGGACTGTGCTGCCGAGGGCCATTTTGACTCCAACCAGCAACAGAGATGGCAAGAAGGAGGGCTGCTGTTTGGAGCCAGGTGGAGCTGGCCAATTTGGTGGCCACAGTAGAGCCCCATGCTGGGGCACTTTTTGGAGATGCACCCCTGGACAGGGCCAGGAGTGCATTATGGGAGGAGGTGGTGGTGGCGCTGGAGGAGGCAACAGGAATCGGGCGCACAGCTGAGCAGTGTCACCACTGATACAGGGACCACCAGCACAGGGACCCAGATGGGATTGCCCGTGGGCACGCGCCAGGAGAGGTGCAGTGCCACGACCAGGTAGGTGCCCCATCCATACACTGGTTGCGTCAGTACAGGTATCATTGTGGGCACGTGTCCACCACACGGGGGGGGTGGGCCATCCAGTATGAGCAGTAGTGTTGGTGGTGGAGGTGGAGTTGGGGGGGTTGCGGCATGGCTGGGCTGAACAGGATCGCACACACCTGGGGGTGGGGGGTCTTTGATACTGGATTAAACTGATAATCCCCTCTCCATTTATGCACCCTAGGCCCTGATGAGCGGCATCGAGCCAGACTGGACCGGCAGCGAGGCGTGGGTGGTGGAGATTTTCAACAGCCACGGGAAGACGGTGGAAGAGGACTACAGCACCAGGATCAGGCCGATAATGGTGAGTGCCTTTCTTCCAGGATATTCTGTGCATGCTGTGTTGCAGGGCAGGCGGCGGGGCATGGCCACCATCCATTGACACCAGTGATGTGAATGCCACACAGTATAGTCAGCACTGTCCAGTGGCACTGCATGTGTGGGTGTGCATCGCTGCTGGTCCATGCATGCACCAGGTACATGGCTGTGCCATTGCCTTCGCACCGCATAGCCATATCACTGTACAGCCACGGTGGTGCTGTGCAGGACTTGGGCGGTGGGTGTGTGCAGTGGTCCGCATGGCTGTGTTAGCCTGGTAGTCAGGTCATGTGGACATGATCACTGTGGGTGGTTGCACACCATCACAGGGGCATGTCCCATGGCTGTATGCCATGCACAATGGGTGGGCTGCAGGAGGATGGATATTCACACTTATTGACTCTGTTCCCTTGTCCTAGGTGGACGGCGGATGATGCGGCTGGAGAGGGCGTGCAGGAGCTACTCCAGCTTGCGAGGACATCATTGGAGGTACTGCAGAGGCTGGACCAGCACGGGATCTGGAGGCAGAGAAGCAGGAGGCACCACAGGAGTGGGAAGCGGGGCGGCCGCTAAGACCTCCATGCCCCATGATACACCCTACCCCCTGGACCCACCCTCACACACCTTCTTCCCTCTCCCATTTGTTCACCCCTGCCCCTCACCCACCCCCACCTGGTTTGTGGCCCTCACCCCCCCATATGTATATAGCTATAAATAGTTGTTTTGTACCTTTGAGAAATATACATTTGTTTTGTTATGCCTACTGTGGTGGTCTCTGATTTGCAGTGGGCTACAGGTGCTCAGCTGCAGTGGTGTGCATGGCATCAGGGGTGGTGCAGGCATGGGCGTGTGTGTGTGTGTGTGTGTGTGTGCGTGTCCATAGGGGAAGCACCTATGGTGTGGGCGTAGCTATCAGTCACTGTCTGTGGTTTGTGTGTTGTTCCCTGTGCACTGGATGACTGTGTGCAGTGGTCCATGGTGCATGCACTGTGTCCATGGCACCCCTGTCAGACCGCCCATGGCCTGTGCAGCTGACACCCTTGTATGTCTGTGAACTGCACGATCTGCAGGCATGTCAGTGGTGGCTGTTCATGCTGGACAGCCACTGTACCCAGCACAATGCCGGGTTGCCTCCTGTCACCGGTATGGTGCACGTCTGCCTCGGGTGGCACTGTGGCCTTCGCTGTTGTTGTCCCACCTCCATGCTGTCACTTGTGTCTGTTGCAGGGTATGTGCTCCACTGTCTGTCACGTGTGCTCTGGCCGCATGCTGGTGGCGTACAGCTTCATGGTGCCTGCGCAGGGTGGCTGGCACACCTGTGCCATGGAGGAGTGCTGGCCATGTGTACACAGCTGCTGTGGCCACATGCCAGTGGCTTGGTTGACCCACTACTATGTCCCTGTGTTAGTGTGCCCTTGGGTATGGGTGGGTGTTTGTCCATACACTGTGTTGCATCCTGTGTGGCGCATGCTTCCATGCACCACTGTGGGTGTCTGCCCTGGCTGTTGTGGCCAGTGCTGGGTCGGGGTGTGTCCTTGGGAGGGTGTGCAGGGTGCTGTGCCACTGGTGGTGGGGTCTGGGGCATGCCCTGTCACATGTGGGGTACCTCGAGTGCCGACACATGGTCAGTCTCTCAGCTGTACCTCGGGGGGACGTGTGTGTCGGCACTGTGTATGCAGTCGTTGAATCGCTGTCTGCTGCCACCCACTGAAGGGTGCTCATGGTGGGGCAGCCTTGCATGGTTCTGTGGTGCACAGAGTTGCACTGTCACGTTGGGGGGGGTGGCATGCTTGGGGTGTCCTGGTCATCGCGGTGTAGGGTGTGCTCTGCATTGGTGGGATGGTGTGGCACAGGGTGGCCTTACCTCCTTGTGTGCCGGTCACAGCTTGCCAGGTGGTGTGCTGGTACACCATGCCCCAGCTGTGGGTTTGTTACTGGTATCCATGGGCCGGTGGTTATTCCAGCTCTCCCCCCAGTTGTGCAGTGCATGGGGTGTGGGGGCCAATGTCTGTTCTGCTGTGTGCTCCTCTGCCCATCTCTAGCATGGGTGGTCCACCTGTGCTCCCTGTCCCTGCGCATCCTTGGTTGTGCTGTTGTGCATCTGAACTGCGCCACTGCACATCCCTGGTTGCGCTATGGCGCAGTTGGTATGATATTCAGTCATGTACTGCAGGCGCATCTTGACCTGCGCAGTATTTGAATATCACGCTTATTGCGCAAGGGCGCAGTGGACTTGCACTTGCTCCTGCTGTTGCTCACTTTTATGGTGCAGTTTGAGTATCTGGGCAATAGTGTCATGAGCACCTGAAAAGGAAGGAGATACTTCATTTATTTTAGTCTTTGGTAACCGGGGTAAGGCCCACTAGGCACACAATCCTGTTTTCAGGGCTGACCTGGGAGCATTGGGCAGTTAAGTGACTTCCTCAGAGTCACACAATATGCAAGTGGAGGTTGTGAGAATCAAACTGAGGTCTGGTCTGCTGGATGTATCAAGCTTGTTCACACCTCATTCCTCTAACCGCTAGGCTATACTGCCAGCCCAAATGCTATTGAAATAAATGCTATTATGATGATTTATTTATTCATGTGTACGATTTTAAGTGTAGTTCTGCCTAGGTCACAGACACATAAGCTATAAAAAATACATTTAAGGATGGATGTATTAGTCAAAGCTTGTAGTAGCAAAATAAAGCAAGAAAAAATAATATATTATGTTTTTTTTTTCTTTCAATTGTTTAACCAGGAGTGGCACACTAAGCTGAAAGCTTGTTTACAAGGGCAACCTGGGAGCACATGGAAGTTATGTGACTTACTCAGGGTTGCCCAGTGTGCAAGTGGGGGCTGCGGGATTCAAACCCAGATCTCCAGATTTGCAGCTCAGAGCCTTAAAGGAAAACACTGGAAATGACACAGCTTTCCCCAGATAATACAGAAACTCTTGATTAATGTTTTCGGACAGTAACAACTTTTTTTTAATGATTTAAAACAGCTACCCACAACTTCCACTCTCTGTTGCTGGCAGCCACCATCTCATGAGCAGCAGTGAGATTCCTGAGCTCACTGTATGCTAATATGTCTGTTTGATCTCTGCTATTGGTTGGCAGGACATATTAGCATAAAGTGAGCTCTGGAAGCTCTCTGCTGCTCATGAGATGGTGGCTGCCAGCAATAGAAAGTGAAAGTTGATGGTCACTTTTTATATCACTAGAAAAGCATTTAGAGGTGATTAAAAAACATAAGTTACTATCTTAAAGCACTAATCAGGCATTTTTGTAGTGACTGGGGAAAGCTGTGCCTTTTCCAGTGTTTCCCTTCAAACCACTGTGCTATACTGCCTCCCTAGTTATGGCAGTAATCTGTTTTATGGTTCATGATGATGGTGTAATAAGCAGCAGTACCTTGCATAGCAGGTGTAAAATGCCAATAAGTAGGTCATGCAATAGATGTGCCGCACATTTACTGAAGCAAGCAATGTGTTTAGGATAGTAAAATATTCCTGTTAGAAAAAGGATAAATGTGTAACATTTACATTTCAATTTCAAGGAGGTCCTTATGGGGTGTCATGTACAATATAAAATAGTTATAGTTTTCAAGTTGTTGGAGTAATTGCTTTATACTACCACTGTTACTAAATTTAAATTATTCTATGAAGGAAATTAAGTTTATGTAACTGTCTGTAAATGTATTAAAAACATTTACCTGTCCTTATAATGAAGTACTGCTACCTTCTGTACCATCATGGGGATTTGCATATGTTTCCCATGATGCTTTGCATTACTGGGGTATGTGCAATTGTGTTTTTTTTAAAATGTGGTTGTCCAGCCAATATCATCCGGGATAACACATACGTCAGAGGCATTTGCTCAGGGGTTCTTTCGTAAACCTATACTGCTTCCTATTCCTTCCATTAAAATGTACACCTCCATATATTCTTCTAATAATGTGTATACTTTCCTTACACAAGAAACTAAAATAAATCTTACTACTTACAAATATTTGTGTTGTTTCTCCATACCTCCTTAACAATTCCACACAACTTCATTAACTTCATTATGCAGCCGTGGTGTATCTGACCAGCTTTTGTTAGATTTGCTGCCTCAAATCAGAAGCATCTTTCCCCAGGGGGTGGAGAAGCTGCTGAACTCTCTGCTGCTCTCTCTCTCTGTCCCACTCTGCACACTTAGGAGTTTTTATCTTAGAACTAAGACTGAATTTAGGCCATTTGACCATGTATTTTGGCTCTCCTTTTTTTGAGGTAAGAGTGGCAGGCAGCAACCAACATTTGAACAGCCACTCAGCACAGGTATAGTGCCCCAAGGCACTCCCCCCTCCCACCTATCTCTACTCTTTCCTATCCAACCCCCTTCTCCTCCCCCGACCCTATCTACCACCTTGTTCTGGACAATGCCTCCTTGGCGGAAATGCTCTAACAAATATCTTCCTTCTTCCACACTCTGACCCTCTCCTAATGCTCTATTCTCCACTACGTGCTTCAGCTCCCACTGTTTCTTTAAAATATATACTGTAACCAACAATGACTACCTTGTATAACTGGTAATAAGTTACCTCTGTTGAAACATTCTAAACACTCATACATTTATGCATTATAATTTGTTCACTCATAACTCATGCATCCCTGTATGTACTGATATTTGACCAACTGACATAGAATCTGTTATTCCTGTGCATGGTTGCTTTAATTTTTAAATCCTTATTTGTCTATTATGTTATGTCATTGTACCCGAATGACATGGAACCTCTGTAAATGAGCTCCTAGCTCAAAGGTATTTTTAATCCGAGAAACAAATAAATAAATAAAATAGTCAAGCATAGTGACTCAGCAGCAAATCAAAGCAGGTGAGCCTGGAATCTTCCAGGGCTCTGGGCTTCTGTTGCACACATTAATCTTTTAAAAACTGGACTCAAACAACAGGAGGTGACCTGGTTATACATACACAGCACAACTCTTTGGAAACAGGGTAAAGCAAAAATGCATCCAACTGTTTCCTAGAAAGGCCATAAAATATAAACATCTCCATTAAAAATGATGACACCCCCACATACTGTATATAGTACATCTTTAGCAGTTACCAAGAAAACTGGAAACTTAGAATCCCTCAAACAGGAGTCCAAAACACAGGATAAAGTGGCCTAATTGCTCCCAATGACTTAAGATCCTTTTTTTTGCTGTCCAGTTATCCCTTCTGCTACTGCAGATTCTGTCCCCATGGAAACAGTATGATCATAATATAACCAAAACAATAGTTTACCATTCCAAGGGACTTAGTGGGAGCTCATACATCAATAAAACATTAAAGAAACTGTTCAACATCTGAACAAAAAAAAACTATTATTAGATCTGTTATTTATACGAACAAGAAATCGGGTCAGCCATTTAGAAAATTAAGGACCACCCTTCAGCCATATCGAACCCAGCACTCCATATACACACATTGTCAAAAGCAAATAGATAAAATTACTAAGTTCCGTCATCAGTTTTCATTAATTGATCTTGCTGTCAAGTGTATGGTGGGTAAAATGGTTGAGGCAGTATAGCGCAGTGGTCTAAGGCTCTGAGCTGCAAATCTGGTGATATCCAACAGACCAGACCTGGGTTTGAATCCCACAACATCCACTTGCATACTGTGTGACCCTGAGCAAGTCACTTAACCTCCTTGTGCTCCCAGGTCGCTCCTGTAAAAAAGCGTTCAGCTTAGTGTGCTATACCTGGTTAAACAACTAAAAAAAAGGGATTTAGTATACTGCAATGTGCCTAAAGACAGGAGTAACACATAAGGCATTCACATGTGATTTTCTAAATTGCTTTGCGTCACAGCTAAAAATACTAAAAATACAGATATAAAGTAAAATGGCTCTATGCAAAAAAGCAAACCAAGTCTCATTTCAGCAGTTTCTGTCTTGCACTTCTCTTCCTGGCCCAATCCATTTAATTTAGATGGAGTCCCAAAATCACAGAAATTAACTCAGTTCTCCCAATCAAAGGTATCCTCTAGAATATCTCTGGCCAACACCTCACCACATCCTCTTCCATTTCCTTTGCTCACTGGCTTCCATCATGTTCATCTGAAAAAAGCAAAGACCTCCCACTACAGTATGTGTGATGCGCAATCTGGTAGGCATCAACATAGAGTTGGTTACCATATGTTTGCTCCTTTAGCATTCCTTGGACCACATCTAACTGCATGCTGTGCCACCATGCTGCAAAACACAAAACTGGGTAGAATGTGACAAGGGCAACATCCATCCCCCTTCAGATGATGTCACCAATGGGCCTGTCACAAGAAGTTTCTGCTGCAGCCCACCAGGCCGGCCACATGTTGGACCTGGTCTTCTCACTGGGGCTTGAGATAAATAAGCTCAAGACCGATCAGGTCTTTTGGTCTGATCATAGCACAGTGGAGTGCTTGTTTGGGCCAACCCCCACCCCAGAGAGCACTCCCCCTGCTGAGATGGTAAGTTACTGCCCATTGAGGGGTTTGACCCCTGAGGGTTTTCTGGTGGTAGCCAATCTATCTAGTGTGGACAATGCATGTGTAGGGGGTACATGCATGGCAGTTGCCATTTACAACAAGGCAATGTCTGATGAGCTTGACTCCCTCACACCGGTCAGTATACAACCTAAATCTTCTCACTTGAGGTCCCTGTGGTTTGATGGGGAGCTCAAAGCGATGAAGATTATAGGTTGGAGGTTAGAGCACTGCTGGCAGAAGACCGGGCTGGAGGTGGACAAACTGGCCCTGTGTACTCATTACGGTGAGCACCAGGGGACAATCAACCATAAGAAGGCAGAGTTCCTGTACAGGGAGATTCCTGCCAAGAAGAATCGACCAACTGTGTCTTTTTGGACTGTCGACAGGCTTTTACATCCTGTCTGTCTGCAGCCAAAAAAGGCCTTTTCTGAAGCTTTATGTAAAGAGTTTGCTCGATTCTTCTTGGATAGAGTGTTCGCCATCTGGCAAGGAATTCCACCAGTGAGCCAAACTGCAGCCGCCAGTGGTCACCTTGGGTGCCCAGAGAGCACTCTATCTAGTTGGGGTGAGTTTAGACCAGTGAGGTGGCTGAGGTCAGTGAGGTTGTTTCCAAGCTGAGGCACACATATTGTGAACTGTACCCGGTGTCGACACAGTTCTTGATGGGATGTGTCAACTCCATAGGCCAGGTATTTGCCTTGATTGTTTGGTGCTCTCTGTCAGAGGGGGTCTTCCCAGATGCTTTGAAGGAGGTACTGGTGAAATCCCCTTTGAAGAAACCATCCTTAGACCCTGATGTCAAGGCAAATTACTGTCCTAACTCCAGCCTTCCATGTCTAGGTAAGGTTGTCAAGAAGGTTGTGGTGTTTCAGCTCGAGGAGCACCTCATGGCCCATGATCTATATTAGCCTCTCCAGTCTGGGTTTTGTGAGAGGCATGGCACAGAAACTGCATTCGTTTGCGTGCATAATGACTAACTCAGGGTGAGAGATCGAGGGGAGGGGACAATTCTCGCACTCCTCACTCTCTCCTCAGCTTTTGACACGGTGGACTATTGTGTGTTACTCAACCGCCTGAGGGAATTTTGCGGACTTGTCGGCACTGTCATCTGCTGGTCTGAGTTCTATCTCACAAACAGGAGGCAAAGGATAGTGATGGGGAAGTTCTCCTCCTCCCCTAGCCTCATGTCCTGTGGGGTACCTCAGGGTTCAGTCTTGTCATTGATGTTATTCGCTGTGTACATGCTGCCCCTGGGAGAGCTCATTAGGAAGTACAGTATGGGTTTTCATTGCTATGCCGATGATACCCAGCTGTATCTTTCCTTTGCCCCGGGACATCCAACACAGTGGATGTGCTAAATAATTGCTTTGCTGAGATCACTGACTGGATGGCCTCCAGCTGGTTGTGACTGAACCCTGATAAGACACAGGTACTGGTAGTGGAGTCAAATAGAGGGCATGATAGGATGGCCTCTGGTGCGAAGACAGGACTTTTCCTGGGTTCTGTGCCACTAAAGGTCTTCTCTAGCATGCGTGACCTTGGTGTTATCCTGGACAGTGGACTGACATTTGAATCCCAGGTGTCATCCATTGTCCGTACCAGTTATCATCTGAGGAATATCGTCAGAATCAAGCCTCTAGTTCTGCCCCTGGACCTCCCCACCTTGGTGCATGCCTTCACGACATTGGGGCTTGACTTCTGTATTGCGCTCTACCTCAGGGTCTCAGAAAGTACCCTCCACCGGCTACAGCTGGTGCAGAATGCAGCCACCAATTTGTTGATGGGGCAGCCTAAGTACTGCCATAGCACCCTGGTGCTGTGTGAACTGCACTGACTGCCAGTCAGGTGGAGGGTCCTCTTTAAGGTGGGCTTGCTCACCTTCAAGGCCCTACACAGCCTGGGCCCTGGTTACCTGGCAGACCTTCTTACACCTGCTGCCTCAGTCCGCTCCCTCTGTTCCTCCTCCAGTGGCCTCCTTGCGATTCCCAGGATGAGGTTAAAAATGGCCAGTGACAGAGCTTTTAGTGTCGCTGGCCCTGTCCTGTGGAATTTGCTAGCTCCAGCTGTAAGGGAGGCCCCTTCAGTAGAGGTATTCAAGAGCCACCTCAAGCCCTTCTTGTTTAATCAAGCTTTCCTGGACCCTGTCTTTAAAATACTGCTTGGTACTGACATACTGTGAAACAGCTACTGTCCCAGGCTACCTATTTAACTTTCTGATTTTATTCTATCATAACTGTCTATTTAATACTATTTTATTTATTGGTGTGTTATTTTTATTTATTCTTTGGTTGTATTTTTTGTGTACGGCACCCAGAGCCCCAGGGACTGGGAATCTTAAATAAAATTTGCCTTGTCTTGCCATCCAGATCACCTTTCTTCCACCAGCTGGAGGGTTCTGTCCCTGGTTCTTACCCCAAGATATCATCATAAAAGCCATGTGAGATACTTTCAACTATAAGGTGTTGTGACAGGGGGCAATCCTTTAAGCTTTTTTGACCAACAAAGGTTCACTCTCTGAATCCACTCCCAGGACCTGCAGCAACCAGTTCAACATGAAAAGATATCCAGAATCACCCTCAAGTCTCTGTAAGCTGATAATCCAAACACCTCTGGTAAGCTGATAACCCAAACACAAGCCAACCTCGTTTGGTTCTCAAGGGCCTTGAGATGCACCAACAAACAGGAAATATTGCCAGATCACAGAAGTTTAAAGCATATGTTCTGAAAGTCAGTTTTGCCGAGCTTCCACTACGTGTGACTTCTCTTGCCAAGATACAGGCTATGCCCCCTCCAAACACTTTCTGTTTTATACAATTGTATATATTCTATGTAGTACTTTTTAAACTATTCTGCTTACAGTATTGCATTAGTGAAATGAAACATAATTCAAATGATATTGAGTTCTGATGCTTTATGTAGACCTCAGAATGCTTTTTTTTTTTTTAGCAGATTAATAGCTATATTACAAGAGTGGTGTTTACTGTTTACTACTGTGTGAGACTATTGTTTTAACGTACTGGTGTACTGTAAATATTATGAAGTATTAAAGTTTAAAACAGGATAACTATAGTCTTAAACTGCATTCATTTTATAGTTCTTTTTTTCAAACATTTTAATTAAGAAATTTAATAATCAACCCATTTTTTAAGCTCAGTAATACCCTCCAGGGTGGGTGGTATGGGATATATCAGATCCTCCAGAGGAAATAAGACCCTACGCCTGTGGCGTCGGGATCCATTATAACCCTGGGCAGTCTGGCATAGACCAATACCACCCACCCTCTCAGGCATTATTGCTTGCTCACCTTATGCTACATGCTCTAGTGGTCTAGTCCAAATAGTCACCACTTGGGTGAAGAACTGTAGTGCTTCTGATACTACCCTTGAATCCTTTCAATGACACAATGTCCCTGTGTCCTCTGATCTATGTGCATCCTGAAGAGTTGCACTTGGTATGACTGTGTTATTCCTTTCAGATACTTGAACACTCCCTTGAGTCTTCTCTCTCTCAAGTAAAACAGTCAGTCAGTCCCACTGGCCCATTTCTCCAAGCCATCATCAGCTTGGTCATGCTCCTCTGTAAATTATCATATCTATCCTTCCTCAGACATGGAGCCCAGAACTGCACACTTTATTCAAGGTGGGGCCAGATCAAGGCTCTGGATAAGGGCATTATAACACAGTAGATATACTGTATTTACAAATTTTCTCTTAATGCATGCCATGGTTTTGTTTACTTTACTAGCTGCTGCCTCACATTGCTGTCTCTACTAACAGCTGCTATTGAACAGTTCTCCCAAGTCTTTTCCTACTTGATTTCAGGAAATCCCCTTGCCATTTAGGTGGTGTTTTGCATTCATGTTCTTTTTACCTAAATGCATCACTTTGCAGTTCTCAGCATTGAAGTTCATCTGCAATTTTGCAGTCCATTTCCCAAACCTGTTTAGCTCTAGTCTGCATTTCATGCAGTAAAGCCTAGAGGTTACAGTAACAAGGTGTAAACGAGCTTGGTACATCCAACAACCTCCACTTGCATACTGCGTGACCATGAGCAAGTCACTTAACATCCTTATGCTCCCAGGATGTGCCAGGAAATGAGCTTCAGCTCAATGTGTCTTTTCATCCCAAATTTAAATGTATATACTGTGTGTATATATATATTTTTTCTAGTAGCGCATCAGCGCCACTATAGTTAGAGTTGAGTAGGCACTTTAATAGTAATCCACAATTTCTGCACTTTAATAACTTCACAACTGTTCAATGTATTTGCATGCAATTTTGCATGCATGGTCTCATGGGGTAGATTTCTGCATGTACCTAGTTTCATTCCAAGATTATGAGATTTGAATAGTGCAAAAAGTCAATTTTTTAGGGGTTCTGATGTATTTTTTTTTTTTTTTTTACAGAGGCAGTGCCCAGACAGTTTGGATCTTTGCTCTGAACATTTTAGGGGTAGAAAGGGGCTGACCCATATATGTGCCTTTTGCAGGTTTGGTGAAAACATATTAATCTGTTCCAAAGTTATTACATTTTAAAATTTCAGGCTCTGAGCCTGCTCAGTAACGACTTCAAAATAGCTGTATGAAATAAAAAAAAAAGAATCCTCTTTCGTCTGGGGGCAATCCTTTATTGTGAGGGGGAAATATCCTTTTTTGTTTGCCACCATCTTGTTTTCCATTAAGAAAAAAATTAAAAAATTAAAAAGTCAGAAAAAATTACATCCTGCGGAGAGACCAACATATGTATCTTGCTCACTGGAACTCCATTAGGTGGATTCTTTATTTAATTGCCAGAGAAAGAATCTAAATTTTTATTTCCACTTTTAAATAATTTTTTGTGACTAGCCTGCAGTTTTTTCGTATGTACAACAATCTTTCCCTACTGTCTAGTGGTACTCCAACCTTCCCCTTGCCATACTTATAATTGTTTAACTATTCCCTGGTGTCTAGTGGCACCCCCCACCCTCCGATCAGCTTACCCATAATTATGTTTTTTCCCTGGTGTCTAGTGGCACCCCCACTCTCTGATCGCTATCCCTGTTATTAGAAACCCCACTCTGATCACTTTACCCATGCTGCTTAATATTTCTCTGATTTCCAGAGACACCCACCACCATCCAATCACTATCCCCATTAGTGGTGGGCCCGAAGTAGCCAACCAGGTGAAAGTAATTTCATGGTGCTCCATAGCCAGCAGCGAGTACTTCATGTTGCAAATGGGTATGCAGAATCCATTGAAAACAATGACTTTGCATTACTCGCCTTCCCAAACCACTGCTACACCAATTCTTAAGGCGAAGTACATTGAAAACAATGTACTTCGCCTTACTTCACCTTGTTTTTAAGCTCCAAAGGTGAATTGTGCAGTGCTTCATGGGATTTCAGGTCACATGGGCTCTAGATTGTTCTGCACAGCCTCAGTTTGGGGTAGTGTGTGTAGGAAGCTACAGGAGACAATCTGCTCTGAGAGTTCTCTGCAATTCAAACCTTCAAAAAGCTGCTAAAAAAAGCCTTTTTGAGTAATTATTTTGCTGAAACTTTAGTTTGATTATAGGAAACCCTCCTGTGCTCATATCATCGAGCGTTTATTGTTTGTGCATGGATTTTGAATGTTAATGAACAACATTCAGTCTGTGTACTGAGAGACAGTGGAAGTGTGCTTTGGGGGAGGGGTGTATCTGTGGTGTAGGTAGATAAACTTGGAGAAAAATACAGTGTTTTCTGTTTTGGTGATATTTGTCTTGTTTAACTGTTAATGTACACACAGTAATATTTTTAATATTTCTTGCCTTTTTTTGCTGATTGTTGTGGTGCAGCAGTGCATAATTTTAGTTTGTTTAAAATATGTGGTTATACTACTGACGTTTTCAATGTGCTATGCATTACTTAGTGTGTGTGTGAGTATGTGTGTGACGTGTGTCATCAAATCAGACACCTTTTATTGTGCCACATAATAATTTCAGCAATGTGAAGCTGCTATCCACTGCAGCTGTGTGATTTTTGTACTTCTTTGTGGTATCTTTACTGGTACTGGTACTAGTACTAGTGACGGTTACTGCAGCAGTACAGTACACTGCCCCCCCCCCCCGTGCAGCCCACCCCAACGTAAAGGTATTCTTTTCCAGATTTGAATTTCTGATGGTGAGCACTGGTTAGGTGTGTCTTTGTGTCTGCATCTCTTCAGTGCACAGCGCAATCTTAATCTGTCTGTGCATTTGCATCTCTTTAGGGCCCAATCTCCATCTATAACTTAAGTCACAGTTGTTTCTTTGGCTTCCCTTCAGAGTACTGGACAGGTGTGGTGCTTAATTCTGCATGAACATTGTACTCATTAATATACGTTTTTAAGTCACGATCATCATCATGAGTCACTCGTGATACAAATCACATTCTTCATCATCACAGTCACAAATGCAGTCACAAATCACGATTCACGATCATTCACGTTACAAATCACAATCATTTTTTTTTCTAGTTACTTGGATGTATTGTAAGCCTGTTTTGTAGTATCTCTCCAGGCTTCACCACCCCACCATTATACTTATTGATACGTGTTTTTAAGTCTGGGAGTTTTAAGCTACAGCTCATCAGGGAAGTACAGCCGTAGGCGGTAAGCATTCACGTTTCTTCATCATCACGGTCACAGATGCAGACACAAATCATGATTCATGATCATTCACGTTATGAATCACATTAATTTTTTTTCTAGTTACTTGGAGGATGTGTTGTAAGCCTGTTTTGTAGTATCTCTCCAGGCTTCACCACCCCACCATTGTACTCACTGATATGTGTTTTTAAGTCTGGGAGTTTTAAGCTAAAGCTCATCGGGGCCCAGGGAAGTACAGCCATAGGCATTCACGTTTCTTTATCATCATGGTCACAAATGCAGTCACAAATCATGATTTACGATCATGTCATGAATCACAACATACATTTTTTTTAATAGTTACTTGGATGTATTGTAAGCCTACTCGTCATGGTGCTGAACAGGAATGGGATCCACACCTGGACCCTGGGGAACAGGCACATCCTGCTCCAGAGGACCTGGTGCTGGACTTGGTGGTGGTGGTGGTGGTGGTGGTTCAACTGCCTCAGAGTCAGGACATGAGGCGGTGCTGGTCCTGCTTTGGGGGGGCACTCACAAGTTTTGAGTGGTCCAACAGGAATGGGCGCCCATGCCCTCCACACATGCACACAGTACGATGCTTAGCACTACCACACTCTCCCAAAGCTGCCGTCACCCTGGTCCATCTCTCCTACTGAGCTCCCTCAGTCCGAGCAATCACTACTCATACTGTCACACAACACACATACACAGTCACACAGACACAGACAAACAACTACTTGTAAAGGTAAGAAAAATACAATTTTTAGAAAGAACAAATTAAGTAAAAAAAGAGTACAGAAAAGACAAAAAAAAATGTAGCTTTTAAAAAAGCTGTTGGGTCTAAATCAAAGTTTAAATCTCCTCCTCGCTCTGATCTAAAAGTATCAGCAGTCACAAAACACACTACTCTCTCTCCGTCTGCACAGGAGAAAGTAAAAGTGTCTGCTTGTATGACTCACTTTCTTCCTGCCTAGCTAAAGAGCATGTGACTTACAGTACTGTTAGCCATGTGATGTGTGGGGGGGGTGACAAATCTGAAACACCAGGTGGATCACTTAGAATCCTAATGAGGAATGCAAAGTCCATTAAAAACAATGACTTTGCCTTACTTCGCGTTGCCATTCCACCTTAACGTGAAGTGGTAATGACAAGGCAAAGTGAGCACTTTGCATTGCCCACTCCATGTAGCGGAGTAGCAAGGTGAAGTGCCCATTTCGCGTTCACTTCGCCGGTGAATTTTAAATTCATTGCATCTCTAATCCTCATTATTATTTAATTTTTCCCTGGTGTCTAGTGGCATCCCCCAACCTCCGAGCACCACCCCCATAATTAACGTTATATTTCCCTGGCATCTAGCAGCACCCCCACCCTCCCATCACTGTCCCCGTAATAGTTAAATATTTCCCTGGTGTCTGGTGGTACCCCCCACCCTCCAATTGCCATCCTCGGAATTGCTACTTTTTTCTCTGGTGCCCAGTGGAACCCACCAGCCTACAATCGCTGTCCCCATTGAAATGTTGCATTTCCCTGGTGTCTAGTGGCACCTCCCCACCTTCCGATAGCCATCTTGTCTATAATAAAGAAAACAGTCCCTCTATGTCTTTTTTTAATAAAATAAAACCTGTAAAAAAAAAAAGTCCCTCTACGATTCGCCTCCCCCACTCAGACCTCCCACTCAGCACCCCTCCTCCCCCACTACCCAACCTTTCACACACACACTCACTCACCTGAACAGGCTACAGGGTGAAGATCCACTCTCTGATTCAAGAAATGTATTTCTGCTGGAAACGCAGACTGCTATATGAAAAAAATTAAGGTAAGTGTGCTTCAGTGTATTTCAATGGAGTTTTCAACTTGAATGCAAAACTTTGCCATTTTTGCAGTTTTAAACCAAATTTTCAACACGCCCTTTTTAAGACCCCACCTCATGAGCAATGTGGTAGAATTAGGCAAATCCATCTGGAAAGGTAATTTTATGGTCACTTGGTGAAATCACCTTTCAGGCATGATTTGAAAATTGTCATCATGCTTGTTCATGAGGTGGGGTCTTAAGAAGAGCATGTTGAAAATGTGGGGTCAAAATATGTAAAAATGGCAAAGTTATGCACATCTGTTGAAATTGTGCTACGCTCGCTCATAACTTTAATAATTTCAAATATTTTGACCCTAAATTTTCTACATAGACATTTTTTACACCACCTCATGAATGTGACAGCTGCAATTTTTCAAATTCTGGCCAAACTGTGTTTTTGGCATGGAATGATGTTGCAGTGGGGCAAGATCATGTTTTGGCAGGGGTTTCAAAATTTTCATTACTGGGTGCATCAATTGAGGTAATATGCTGACAATCTGGTTGCTTTTGTCATTCCATTGCAACATACATATATGCATCTATGGAGAGATGGATGTACAGGGCCCAGAGTGCCCTGCATTGCCACAGGCAAATAAAGGCACAATGACACTATTTCAAAAAGTATGAACTGTTGGGTGCACAGGGCCCAGAGAGCTTTGCACTCCCACAGGCAAATAAGGATACGATCATACTATGTCAAAACGTAAGGAAATTCTTTGCAAAAAACTGTGTTAATGTAACAGTTTAGGTTCAGATTAAACTGACAAAAGTAGGGAAAAAAAGATGTTAGGGTTTCAAATCCTAACAACCCTGCCCCACCCCTGAGGTAAATGAGGGGTGAAGTCTTCCTTGGGGTTCTCAGCCCTAATGCTCACCCCATTTTATACACTCATGAAACATACAGTTTAGTACATTCAGTAGTGTCAGTGTCTCAGCAGGTAGCACACTCACCTCTGAGGCCGGGAGATCAGAAGACTGTGGGTTCGAGCCCCACACTAGGCACTTGGGTTAAAATCCCTATACTGACACTGCAGTTCAGCATAAGGGGGATGCTGCACTCCTGAGGTGCCGTCTTTCAGATGAGATGTTAAACCGAGGTCCCATATGCCTGTTCTGGTGTAGTTCAGGTGGATGTTAAAGATCCCATGGCACTTCTTGAAAAGAGATGGGGAATCTTTTTGTTTTTATTATCATAATCATCACAAACAAATCAATTACAAACAATGTAGCTTCACTTAAAACAATATAAATAAAAAAAAGTCAAATAAGTATTATAATCATACATGATCAAATCAATGTGAAAATAACAATGTTTAAACGTCCCCCCCAAAAAAAAAAATCATTAGGGTACCAACAACCATGAAATACTGCCAAATCTGAAAAATTATCCCAAATTTTTGTATTCATGCCTACTAAAAGTGGTTCTTGACACTAAAACCGCTATATATATATATATATATATATATATATATATACACACATACATATATGAATAGATACCCATTTTTTTCTTTAAACAAATTTCACTGCATCCCACCATGTAGACCATGTATCCTTATCACATCTATTATGTTCTTCAATTTTCCAGTTCTATAAATCAGTACATAGCATTTGAATCAGTTCATGTGATGATATATGTTGTTGCTGTAAAACTAAACGACATCTTCCAATGCACAACCAATATAAAATATGAGCCATAATAATTGTCAATGTACTCTCATGTAACTGTGCCACCGGAATGGAGTTTACCCCAAAATATAGCAAGAGGGGATCCGGGGGAACTGTAATTTCCCCTTCCATCTAGTTTTCAAGATGCCCCAAAAATCTACCACATAAGGACAATCATAATATAGGTGGTCCATCATTTCTACCTGGAGAATGCAACACTCTTGAGGTCAGTATCTTTCTAGAAGTGATTTATGCTTTTGATTATATTTCACATTAATTCTTTGGTGCATCCCGAGCCACACCGTATCCAATAATTTCTCTGGCAACCAGATATCAATAATATAATGAGCAATTTTGTTCCGTTGCTGTTGTGTAAATTCCACAAACGGTTGTTCAAAGAAATGTGTACCTAAAATCTCAAAATACAATTGCTTTCTTGTACATTGAAGCACCTTCTCAATTGTAATTCCCCATTTAATTCATCCACTATCCCTTCCCATCTTTTAATTAATCAAGACTTCCACTTATTTTTATGAAAAAAACTACCTACCCTCCATTCCATTACTACCCCTTGTACAATTGAATAACCCCATTTACCCCAAAGCTGAACATTTCCCTTAATAGGAACAAAATTATTATACAAAAATATTGTATAATAGAACAAAACTGGGTTTATCATATCTACTCCCCCATTTTTTACCGTTTGGTAAAGCACATTCCTGTTCACTGGGTTCAATCTGCTCCCCCAAAAACATGTAAAGAATACCCCTAATAGAGATGTTTCTAAACTCTTAGGGATAAAAAAAACATACTAATATATATAAAAAATTGGGGTAAATAGGTTTTTATTAGATAAATTATTTTCTTTTTTGATACTTTCCAGCGATTCCAAAGGTCTACCATCCCCTTTCCTTTATTAATCATTATATTCCAATTATTTTCAGCCATATCTTCTCCACCCTAATAAATTCCCAATATTTTTACAGGTGTCCTCGCTATCTGACAGCCCCCAAACAAACAGGGTTCTTCAGGGAACCCTGAAAGATCTAAACATTTTGTTTTCTCCATATTTAGAGAAGCTCCTGTAGTCTTCCCTATTCCTTGTATAAGATCTTTCACTAGGCTAAACGAATCTTCATTTCACAACAAAAGACAAAGCTCATTCACATATGCTACCACTTTACAATTTACAATATCCCCTCCTGATAAACCTTGAATACCTGGGGAGTCTTGCAATATGCGTAATAATGGATTGATTATAAAAATGCATAATAGAGGGCTTAATGGACATCCGTGACGTACTCCCCACCTTATCATACATTTTGACCCCTGGAATCCATTGTCACAGGGTCTTGCATATGCCAGTGCATAACATAAACGAATCCACCCTATGAACTGAAATGGTATACCATATGTTTGTAAACAGTGCCATAAAAATTCATACGATACCCTATCAAATGCTTTTGACTGGTCTAAACTTACCAAATAGCCAGGCTGAGTATTTTGTTCATACCCTTTTACCCCATCTACTATCTCTCTCAGTAAAACAGTACTTCCGAGATCTTTCTCCCTGGGACTGAGCAAAACTGTACCGGGCTGATCACCTTATGCATTACTTGTGCCAGCGTATTCCCTAACAATTTCTCAAATATTTTAAAATCTGTATTTATAAGTGTTATCGGTCACCAATTCCCCAAGTTAATAGAGTCCCCTGCCTTAAATAAAAATATCATTAATCCCTCATACACTGTAGTTGGCAAAAATTGATCCGATAGAAAAAAAATTATATAATGCAACCATTTCATCTGGAATAATACTCCATAATACTTTGTATAATTTTCCTGGGAGTCCATCTGACCCAGGTGATATACCTGTCTGTAAGGTTTCTATTACTTTAGTCATTTCTAACTTCGTTATTGGAGCAATCATATGTTCCCCCTCCCCTCGTCCTATACTAGGGAGAGTTGCTGCCTGTAAAACCTGTATAATAAACTCTGCGTCTTCTGCCGGTTCTCCAAGTGTGTCCTTAACATATTCTTCCAGTATTGCCATTATTCCTTCATTTCCCTTTATTTCAATACCTTGTCTTGTTTTTAAACCTCCAATATGTGTTTTTTCCTTTCTCTGCTGGCATGCAAAAAAGGGGGTTAACTTCTGCAGTTTTCCCTTGTGTACCAAAACTTTGTTCTTTCATCAAGGACGTAATTCTGGTATACCAATATATCCTCATGTCTGTTGTTAACCTTTGTATCTCTTCTCTCAAATCCACCTTCTGTAATACCTGTTTGGTCAATAATTTACCCAATTGTTTCCGTAACACTAAATAATGCTGTTGCTTTGCAACGACCTTCTGTTTGCTACTGTATTGTAAAAAAGCCGTTAATAACTCCTTTAAATCTGCCCACCATATACTAATATCATCATAGAGAAAAAGTGTAGTACTTTTCTCTAATACCAAAACCATCAATTCTTTCAAAATTAAGGAATCCTCCAACAAAGTAACGTTCATTCGCCAACTCCCTTTTCTCTTTTCTCTTTCAGGTGGAACAGCTACATGAACCCCAATTAAAACATGATCTGATATTTCAATCGGAAAATCAACTGGCTGGAATACTGGTAGAGTTTGCTTCAAAAATAAAAAATCAATCCTGGAAGACAGGCTCCCTTTAAAAAAATGTAGGCCGCCCTTTCTGCCTTCCTCCACAATGAGCATCCTTCACACCTGCTTGTCTTACCACTTGCTGGAAAAATGTCTTATCACAGTATTGTTTAGTGGCTCCAGCCGCATTTTGCATGTTTACATTAAAATCACCTCCCAAAACAGTTGTCTACTTGTAAATAAATAAGGCTGGATATTTTTCAGTAATTCAGTTCTCAGTGCTTTGGTTTGTGGCCCATAAATTGCAATTAATCAGGAAATAAAACCATTTAGTATCACTTCCAATAATAGAGCCCTCCCTGGTTCAATGTCTGCAAGTCTCAATACTGATACCTTGGAGGTTAGAAAACAAAATCCAACCCCACTACAGGTTTTAACCCCCAAAAGACCAGCTTGATTTCCCCCATATCCAATCCTTTGTTGTTTGTGTCACTTCTGCCAAAGTATGCAACCTAGTATATCCTGCAACATAAAAACATCATATTTGGATTGTTGCAATATTCTAAAAGTCATTCTCCATTCTATGTCAGATTTAATACTATTCACATTAATACTTGCTACTCTTAAATGAATTTGCTCAGGGTGGAGGTTTTATTATTTTCTTACTTGATCTTGTCACCCTTTTCACTAATATATCTGAACCCGTTTCCTTTTTCTCTTTGCGTGTTAAATCCTCTCTTCTCTGAGGGGAAGGGGGGGATTACATCCATCCTCCATTGGATATTCTATATCTGCTTGTTCTCTCCAAGAAGTAGACATAGCAAACCGGTTTTGAAAAGGTAATGGCGATAGGGGCACTCCAGAAAAAAACTCATCCAAAGTTGTAGATGGAACATCAGTGGAAAAAGGAATATTTTTGCCTACCTGCTGCTCCATAAGCATGCTAGGTAAGTCGCCATTATCCTGTATTGGGGTAGGTGTAGGGACTGGCAGCCATTTAGGTGACCCCTGAGGAGTCACATAGGGCATATCATTGATACTTGTCAGTTCCCCTTCTTTATCTCTAAGTTCTTTGTTCAAAGGTAAGCTCATAACCTGTTTCTCCACCAACTGTCGACCTTCCATAACCACATTGTCTGTCCTATTTCCTCTAAATCCTCCTCTCCCTCTCCCCCTACATCTACCCTGGGGAGCAAAATGACCCATATCCAAACTCTGAGTGTTAGCACATTTGTGGGTCTGTAACAATATTAAATCATGGTCTGAAACTTCTTCTGTGTTATGTGCTGCCCAAGGACACTCTTGAAAAGAGTGTTCATCATCTCCACATAGATTACAAACCGGGGAGGCAGTACACTGAGCAGCTGAGTGACCCAAAATCCCACAAAGAAAACATTTATGTCACAATCAGAGTTCAAATGTTGTAAAGACCCACATTTGTAGCAACTCCAAGGTTGTCCTGCATGAAACACTATCCCTCGATCTCTTCCTAAATAAAAAGAGCTAGGCAAATGCTGGATACCTGATTCAGTTTGTTTAAGTTCCACCCGAAAGTGCCATCCCCCTGTCCAAAACCCATTATCATCTAATATGGGCTTCTGATGCTCTGAAATAGAACATCTTTTCTCTAACCAGAAAATAATATCATTAACATCAACTCCTTCATTCCTAAACAAAACTGTCACAGTTTTAATCGTTGGTTTGGTCATAGGAATTGCCAAAAAGTCTCGCCAAATTTCCATATCTTATACTTCGTAGTAAAGTTTCCAAAATATGTCTAAAAGAGACATTGTACAGAAATTAGTATCATAACTATGATCCCCCGGTGCATGAATAAATGCATAAACCTCAGTCAGTGTAAATCCTAATGATTCTTTTATAAATGTAGTCCCCACCCAAAGTCTGTCCGGGGGGAGGGGAGCTGCTCCTCTGTATCGTAGACGAACTAGAAAGCGTCTCTTAGCCGCTTCTACTGGCTTTTTAAACAGACCCGCATATGATCGTGGCCCATACCCTGGGTTTGTACCAGAGTCAGTTTGTTCTCTGTGTTCGTTTCCCTTTTTATCAGTCCATACCTGTCCCTCACCTTCCTCCTCTTCTCCTACCTGCTGTTGTCCTGAAGTACACACGTTTCCATCATTTGTTACAAGTCCATTTGTTGGTATTTGTTGTGGTTCCATTTCTGTTTGATGTAGTACTGCAGCATTCGCCCTAGCAACCTCTGAAAGTGCCTTACCTTTGTTCTGCACAGCCACACAAGGTAATAACATGTACTTAGTAGATCGTGGGGAGTTACTTCCTTGCCCCTTGCTATGCAAAGGAGATATTGTTTTTGTACGCATTGCCAAACTTTCAGGGGAACCCGGTATAGGTATTGAAGAATCCGGGACCCATTACGCTCCCCGCCGCTCCCAACCTGCATTTAGCAGTGCAGCTTCAAGTGTCCAATCCTCTGAGTCTTCTTGTTTGTCTTCCTCTTGTCCGTCTGAACAGTAAGTAACTTCATCCTCATTCTCCGGTGATACATAGCCTGTACTTGAGTCAGTATGTGTAGCCAAGGGTAATCATTTGCTCGTTCCTTGCAAAGGGCTTGCAGTTGAACGTTTTCTTTTCTTTCTTTTTTTTCCTCCAATTTCATTCTATTCATTTGGAATTCATTTTCAGCTACCGTTATCATGGTCAACAACTGCTGTTTTTTTCCTCTAGTTCTTCCAATAATTTCCTTTCTTCTTCATCAATTTTTTCAGTCATATTAGTGTTTAAAGGTAAAGGACCTGTATGTATTAAAGTCTCCTGTTCCTGAATTGTCGCTTCAAGGTGAACCTCCACAGGTAGTAATATAGGCAGTTCAGGAGCTTCCAAAACCTGTCCTTCCCCTTCCACTTTCCATTCCAGACTGAGACCATCCATCTCTCCTGCAACTTCAACGCCCTCTGCAGCAAGAGTAGGGGAATTTACCCGGTGTCCTGGCCAAATTTCCCCCCATTCCCTAAAATACCACCAACAGCTTAATCTGGTTCAAAGTCAGCTGGCATTCATCTGTATCCCCTTCCCCCAGGTCGTGCCTGAAAATAAGCAGAATTTGTCTAGTGCACTTTCCGGTCAGCAAAACTAAATAAATAAATAAAATAAAATAAATACACAATACAATATTGTCGCACAATACCAGCTTCTTTTCACAAAGAGGTGGTATGGCTGTCAGGTACCATGCACAATACAGCTTCTTTTCACACGAAGCCTGGTGTTATGCATACAACACAGAGGTTCAATTGATTGAGCTGTGTTGTGTCTGCCAACATGTTTGCCCACTTAGCAAGAATTTTGAAGTCCCTAACCTTTTTAATACAAAAAAAAATCAGAAAACAGCTAAAGAGGACCCCTTTAGGTGTATTCTGATGTATTTTTAGGTTTTAAGCTGGGCCCAAACAATTTTTTTGTTGAGTGCCAGCTTATACACAGAATGGCTTGTAAGCCATTCTCTGTATGAGAACAGTGATATTTTCTTGATTTCTGCAGCTGAAGCTGGAACTCATCCTGCCAGCTACAGAGTAAAGGACACCCGCTTTGTTCCCCACCAACACAGGGTGCCCAGTCCTGTGAAGGAATGCCTGCCCCCCCCCACATACACAGTTAGTTGGTACACTGGGAGCCCACCCCAGTGTGCCCTACTATTACATTTATGAAAAATCCTATAAAAAAATAAGAAAACTGTCCCCGATGCCTTTTATTCGATGCAGAATCCTGCATCGAAATTTGTGATCATTTCTATGCAGGATCCTGTATCAAAGTATTCTGCGCCCCCACCCCCACACAAATTCCTATTTTTCACACCAACATTGGGGCATCCAATCCCTGTGTCACTGTGTAAACCCCCACCAACCAGTACTGTGGCACGCTGGGAATCCCACCCCAGTGTGTCCAGATTATTTTTTTTTTGTGAAAAAAATCTTCCTGACACTAGGATGCCCACTCTGGTGTCTGATCCCTCCCCAGCCCACCACTTTAATTGCCGATCAGGTGCCCAACCTCCCCTGTTGGCAGTATTTATTTTTGGTTTTTTAACCCTGCCAAAAAAAATCCCTCATCATCTACCCACTCCCACATCCCTACCTTCCCTCTGCACACCCACCTCCCCACACCCCCCTCCCATACTTACCCTCCAGAGGTCAGGATTGGCGATCTTCACTGGACCAGGGACACGTCTGCACTCTTCAAAGGTGAACTGCGATCTGAGGAATCAAGGTAAGCCGTATAATAGGAGTCAATGGGGAGGGGTCAACTTATGTTGATATCTCAATCAATTTTAGGAATTTTTGCCCCAAATTTTAAACATGGAGTTCCTGGAACCCCACCTTGTGAACACTGACACTGTCATTTTATTTCTCAGTCCCAAAAGGTGATTTTGCAGGCACTGCACGGAATCACCTTTTGGGACCAATTCACAAAACAACAGTGCCACTGTTCATGAGGTGGTGGTCCCAAAAAGCCCATGTTGCAATTTTGGTTAAACAATTTCCATAAATGACTATGCTACAAGCGTGCATTATGCAGTTTCTATGCACACTTGTAACTTTGCCAATTTTTAATGTTTCCACTCCAGATTTTTAATATTGGCATTTTTTCATACCTCCTTATGAACAGTACAGCTGTCATTTTTCATATCCTGCCCAAAATGTGTTTTTGCACCTGTGGCACAGAATGCCATGGTCACTACATGAAATCAACTTTTGGGACAGATTAACAAAATGACAGTGCCACTGTTCATGAGGGGAGGACCTCGAAAGCCCATGCTGAAAGAAGAAATTCCAAAAACTGACTGTGTTACGGGCATGCGTTGCATACTTTCTATGCACACTCGTGACTTTGCCAAGTTTTCATATTTTTTTTCACTCCAGATTTTTTCAACATTGCTATTTTTTCACACCACCTAATGAAGAGAACAGCTGTTATTTTGTGCATCCTGTCTGGAATGTGATTTTGCACCTCTGGCACAGAATGGTGCAGTCGCTGTGTGAAATCAACTTTTGGGATGGATTAGCAAAATCACAGTTGCACTGTTCATGAGGGGAGGTCCCGTAATGCTGATGTTGAAAATTTTGTGAAACAATTTCAAAAAATTAGCGCGTTACGAACATGCATTGCGCAGTTTCTACACACGCTCATAACTTTGCCAGTGTTACCCATTTTTCACACTGTTGTACTATCTGGATGGAGGAATGAGATAACAGGGTCCAAAGGAGCCTGGCTCCCACTGTGCTATATAGATACTGTTGTACTATCTCAATGAAGGGGCTCCTTAGACGCTGCACTCCCACCGTGACATATGGATACTGTTGTACTATCTTGATGGAGGGATAGGAGTGCAGGGTCTGTGGACACTGTTGTACTATCTTGATGGAGGGATGCGAGCACAGGAGCCAAAGGACCCTGCGCTCCCACCATGCCATATGGGTACTGTTGTACTATCTCGATGGAGGGATGCAGACCCTGTGCTCCCACCATTACATATGGACAGTGTTGTACTGTCTCAATGGATTCGGACCCTGTGCTCCAACCGTGAATGTGGACACTGTTGTACTATCTGGATGGAGAGATGGGAGCACAGGGTCCAAAGGACCCTGCACTCCCACCATGACATATGGACACTGTTGTACTATCTGGATCATGGGATTGGAACGCAGGTTCCCACAGTAAAATAAGGATGCAATTATACTATCTGAAAAGGAAAAGGGTCTATCTATCTTTCTATCCAATCTATCTTTTTTATTTTTAATCCCCCCCCCAGCTGAGAAAGCCCTGCTTTGTCCTTTCATGATATGCTGTATGTAGTGTACTGTGTTACAAAAGTGGACCAGGGAGCCCACCCCTGGTACTGCTTTCCAAATTCCTCATCCCGGTCACCTGCCCCCATACATAGGTTGTGACACTTTTGTGTCCACCCCCAAGCCACTGTAGAGTAGAGCCAGCACTGGAGTGCCCAATCCCCAGTGTCAAATCCAGTACAGTAGTAAAGCTTAAAAAGATAAAAAAAGAAAGCACTCACTTGTTTTTCTTTTAAAGAATAATTTTTATTTCTTCATATTTCATATCCATTCCAGATCATAAAAGCACATGTCCACACATTCTTAATCTATACATATTTCCTTAATTTCATTTCTTGTGGAAATGTTTGTGTTATTTTATACTTATATTATTACACAGTTATATTACCCCTTACCACCTCTCCTCTTGCTCCTCTTCTGAGTCTGGTTCTTGTGTTTCAAAATCACTTTCAATATTTTATTAGTTCCATCATTTCATAACTACTGGGTTTTAACCTACCCCCCAAAATCATACTTCTTCCCATCTGAAAGTATAATTTAAGAAGTTGTGGAATGTTTGCTTCAAGTTCTTTCCAAATTATTTTTTGAATATCCTCTGTTAAATGAACACTGATCAAGATTTTCTCATACGAAAGAGTTTCTGTCAATATATACCACCACTTCTGTTGATTCATCATGGGGAATGGTTGTAAATTCCAGTTTTCCTAAATAAAGTGTTTTGTTGCCATTGTGCCTAGTTCAAATATTTTTTGTTCTGTTTTATTCCATCTTACTCTCTCAGTATTATTACAAAGAAATAGATCCATGTCTAGAGGAATTTTCTTTTCTATTAGTTTATCTAGATGAGTTTTTGTAATTTGCCACCAATCAAGACCTTTTGGACAATTCCATAAGCAATGTGTTAAGTCAGCTTCTTGACCACAGCCATGCTAACAGTTGCCATTATTATTTTTGCCAGGATTTGGGGTGTTAAGTATGCTCTATCAGTTATTTTACTTTGAATTGTTTTATTTTTGCTGATACATAATTTCTGTTAGCCTTAATCCTTATATTTCTCCATTGTTGCTCCTCTAGAGATATATTAGCTTCTTTATTCTATTGCTTATTTTTATCTCTATAAGGATCTATTATGTTACTTATTAATTTGTTGTAAACTTTTCTCAATATTTTTTTGCCTTCTTTTATTTCCTTTTCTAGTTTTTAAAATGATACAGAGCAATCATTACCCCTACACATATACTTACTCCTTAACCTGTCACATTTCTTCTTCAATGAGTGGTAAGCTATAAAGTTAGTTTTTGATTTATCTCCCAACATATAATTAGGTTCTAGGTATGTAGGAAACTTATTCTGAACCAGAATATCCTTCCATTTTTCATATTCTTTAATGTAGAGTTTGTTTTCGAATTTCCTTTTTTTTTTTGTACATATGTATATTTCCCCATCCTTTATCTCAAAAAATAACCAGAGAATATCATCCAATTTTAGTTTTTTAATACTATTCCCATATTTTCTTTCAATGTATCAACAAATGTATTACTCTTGAATATTTTTACCCCTTATGTAAAAGGATTTATCTTAATATCCTTAACCTTATTTTCAACTTGACATATTGCTTTATACCATTTAGATTCTTTAGATGGATAAAACAACCATTCCCACATTAACCATAAATAATGTGCTTGTCTAGAAACAATCAAGTCTGGACAGCCCATCCCACCCTCATCTCTTGGGGTTGAAATCTGAACCCAGGCTATCTGGGGTTTTTCACTCCATCATAAAAATTTGGAAAATATTCTTATTTGAAGGAACCATTTTGATTGTAGACAGCCCAGACTGTTTTAAATACATAAATAAAATGTGGCATTGCCATTATTTTAATGGCATCTATCCAACACCATAATGAAAGTGAGAATTTCTCCCAGTTATTAAGGAGGTTCTGAATCTTATTTTTAGCCCTATTAAAGTTATCAGATATGTTAGTTTTCTGATCACTTGATAAGGTTACTCTGAGATATTTAATTTTACTTTCTATTTTAAAGTCTTCATGAAAATTGTTCAGATTGGGTTCCATTCCTTTGCAGATTTGCATTATCTTTGTCTATTTAACCTATAACCTGGCACTTCTGAAAAAACCTGACCTCTTCCCAAAAATATGGAGTGAAGACTGAATATTTCTGATTATTAGTAGGATGCCATCGGCAAAAGCACTCATCTTTTTTGTCTTGTTCTCTATTTGTATCCAATCAATATTATGATTTTTCCTAATCTTATTCAAAAAGGGCTCCATGCAAAAAATGAATAAAATAGGGAAAAGGGGGCAGCCTTGTCTTACCCCATTCAACATACAATGGAGTTAAATATGCATTTATTTGGAATTTAACCATTGTTTTCTTGTATAAAGGGTTAATAATTTTAAACATTCTGTCTGGTAATTTCCATTGGTTTAAACAGGCCATCAAGTGCTCCCTATCTACAACATCAAAAGCCTTGTTGTTACCTATTGCAATTGCATAATATTTATCCTCAGCCCCCTGGCACTTGGATTTATGCAGTGAAACATAGCCTGCACTTTCCTTGTTGCTTGTGGTACAGTATATTCCTGCCTTTTATGAATCTGTATTAGTGTAACCATCCCCTTGCTACTTTACTCAGCACCCCTGGCACCCATACTGAGCATACACTCAATACATTTAGAAATGGTACCACCCCTTACCTTTGGGAATATATACCAGGCTCATTCTTCTAGAGATCAATGGGTGTGAGTGTACAAATCAATAACCATTTTTATTTACAAACCAGGTCCTGGGAAGAGATATTTTTGCTAAGCATATGCTCAACCTATTTACTGGAGGGGTACCCAGTAAATCTACACAGGAAGCAATAATGTAACTGTCCAGACCATAGTTGGGTTCTAGAGTGTGACTTTATTCCAATGATGTTCTTCAAAGCAAGGGTGGATCCCCCAAGGTTTACACATCTAGGCACTTGGAACTTGCAGAACAACAAGATTTAACTGTATCTGACAGAAACGTTTTTGTATTCCCACCGCAGTAGGACACAGAACAACTTGGAACTGTATTCCCACATGCCATAGGACATAGAACATTGCTTTCAGTGGCATATTGGCCACAGCTAAAAACACATTTGGCTAGACTAGCACCATTCTTCCATAACCAGAAAATAAACTGTAACCCACTCCAGGGGGTAAAAATTCTCTACAGACATTTGGCCATTTGCCTAAAGAAACCTGGCACCCTTACTGAACCTGTTAGTCCTGAACTGGTTACTCCAGATGGGGTTCTGCCCACCCTTTGCTCCCAAATCCATACTCAGCCATTCCTTCTGAGTTATACCTTAAACATTTGGAAACCTTCTGAATTGCTTTTGAATGAAACTTGGCATTCAGAATTCAGATTCACCACCTATGTAGTGTAAAGGTAAAAAGTCCCGAACAGTGTGAGATAGTCATACCTCTGGACATCACACACCTCAGCCAACTTTACTTCAAAGACAGTCTGGCATGTATGTACCTACAGGAAAAGAAGTTTTGACTTTGGGCATGGAACACAACAGAACAGGTACTTGCTTTTTGTAGCAAAAGACAGAATTTACTCTCTGTTGAACCTTCAGGCAGCTTCAAAACATCCTGGACCAAACAGAAGATGGCCCCTTGGATCCATTCACTAGCGGTCCTTCTCACCCCTACAGGGATGAAAATCAGGAAATTCTGCTGTAGAAAAGGTCTCCACCACTTCACTAGGCACTCTAGAGAATACTAGAACTAGGGTGAGAATTCAGGGCTCTCAACTCAAAGCCCACTGGCAGAGCAACTCTCACTCCCGCACTTCAACTCTAAAAACTGACTCCAGCTGACTCTAAACTGGAACTGACCGCTGTCTCAACATTCTATCTCCCACCTCAACAGCTGACACAAGGGTTATGCTGCTGTGAGAGTTCCAAATGAGCACATCCTTCAGACTCAGCTGAGACCAAGTAAACAAAAGATTGAGCAGGTGAAAAAACATTTAACTAGTTAATCACCAGGTGCCTCTCCCTGCTTAGCACTGTTACTGATGGGATTCTAGTAACCCCAGGGGACTGGATGGTTACACTGATTTTGGTGGATGGCTTCAGGCAACCCCGCTCGAATATACTAACTATTAGTTTTGCTAGCATTTTATAATCTGTATTTAAGATGGCAAGAGAGCTATAATTTTCAGGTTTATTTAAGTCTTTCTCTTCCTTAGGCAACAGTACTATTCTTGCTTCTTCCATAGACTTGGGGACTTGCCCAGAGCCATCCATCAATTCTTCAATCAGTACCTTGAGTCAAGGGACTAGTTCATCACTAAATGATTAATAAAATTCAGCTCTTAGCCCATCCAGCCCTGGCGTTTTCCTTTGTGGTAGGGAATTTATTAATTCCCTTATTTCAGCTTGATTAAAGGGTTCATTACTACCCTTAAAAACAGGAAGGTCTGCTTCTTTTAAGTAGCTCTCTAGGTTTCCCTTGTTGATATGGATTTTTCTTTGATATATGTCCTTATAAAACATATAGATTATGTCCTCATTTCTTGATCTGTCTTTTTTCTCCATTGCCATCTTCTAACTCTCTAATCAGGTTTCTTTCCCTTTCTGCTTTTAACTGATTAGCTAACAACTTCCCTGACTTATCCCCAGAAGGTATCTAGCACAACTGAGTTTTTTTTTATTTAATACAGGAGTTTCACTACTCAATAATTCACTTTTTTTTAAGTTGCAAGTTTTTCCATTCATGAATATATTTTCCATAAAGAGAATAATGGATAGTTTAGAGTGTATTACCAGTCAGTAATACCATCGAGAGGTTCAGGACATGCAAGAACCTCAAGAGCGAAGCTCGAGAGATTCCTACATGCCCTGAACCTCAAGATGGTATTCTGACCCTTAACACTCTAAACTTTCTATTATTTTTTTTAATATATGGATCCAAGTTTTTTTTGTGCTGCACTGCCTCACTCAGTCTTTCTCCCTTGGCCGCTCACACACACAGGAGACTGCCTCACTCCGTCTTTTTCTGCTCGCTCACACAGACACAGGGCAGTAAAAAACTGCTTTTTAGGCCTACCTTTTTTTTTTTCTTTTTGTGGAGGGAGCACAAGATCAGCTAGATAAATCCTTTTAAATATAAAAACAAATGGCAGGTGCCGTGGACACTATGCATGCTCGCTAAGTGAGAGATGACTGCCATGTTGTGAAAACCATTTTGGCCGGCCAGAGAGCGGCCAATGAGTAGTTGCGTTGTGAGCGTCAATAGTTGACTGACATTTAAGGTGAATGATAGTATTATCACTCTTGAAGTGTGGTATTATCATTTCAGGAGTGATAGTATTACCGAAAAAAAATTGTATGCTCTAGGATACTATTAGGCTGCTGGTTAACTAGGATCTGCAGCTTATCCAGTAGGTAGGGAAATGGGCAGACTGGGTGGGCCAAGTGGTCCTTATCTGCCATCAAATTCTATGTTTCTATGTTTCTATGAATTTCACAATCCATATATTAAAATGTATTAATAATAACGTATCTAGGGCTTGAATCTTTTTTTCTAATTCTTGATTTTCCCTTCTCAGTTTTTTTTTTCCAAGCTTGAAATGATATTTTGGCTCCCCGAACTATGCATTTCATTGGATCCCATAAGTTTATTACAGGTACATTACCATTATTATTGTAATACCAAAATACTATGATTGCAAGTTTGATGCTATCTATAAATTTTGGTCTAGTAATAATTCATTATTAAATATCCATCATTTATTTATTATCCTATCCTTGTTTGAAACATGTAGGTCAATTTGGATAAGGGCATGATCTGAAATGACCCTACTACGGATTTTGGCTCCCATTATGTTTTTAAATAAATTCCTAGATGTAACTATATAGTCCAGTCTGGAAAATGTTACATTTTTAGGATCCAAATGGGTAAACTCTCTATTGTGTTTTTTATTCTCCATCCATCATCCAAATTGTGTATTCCCAAAAATATTTGTTCTGTTTCACTATACTAAAATTCCCTTGTGATGGTTTCGTGATTTATCCAAAATAAGGTCTATTAATCCTTTCCAATCCCCTGGTATAATAATATTTCTTGCCTGGATCTTAATCAGCCCCTCTGTAATATTAGCTAAAAATTCAGGGTAATGGCTAAAGGGACCATATACTGATCCTATGGTTATTTCTTATCCCTCTAAAATCCCTTTTATTATAATTATTCTCCCTTCTTTATCAATTTTTCAATTAATTTAAACTTAGGCTGTTTACTAATAAGGATTGCAACACTGCAGCTTTTCTTTGTGCCCTCAGAGAATAAAACTTGGGAAATCCATTTTCTTTTTAAGTTATCCATTTCTTTGGCCTCAAGATGGGTCTCTTGCAAGCATATTATGTCTAATCAACTTTTATTTAAATATGTAATGATTCTGGTCCTTTTTATAGGGGGTATTTATTCCACTGAAATTCAGGGAACCCCATCTTAAAATGTTTCTATCCATAATCGTTCTTTACAGTCAGGCACGTTCTCCCCTGCCCATTGGGGCTGTTAGGCCAGTCATTCTCTCAGTTGCATAAGTTATATCACTATATTGACATTTATCCATTTCAGACACATGACCCTTTTGCCTAAAAAAAACAAGAAAAATAGACCCCTCCTACTTCCCTTCTTATATCTATTATAAGGTTAATAATCTGTATTAGCCCAATGGGGCTACATTTCTTCCCCATTATTTTGCCCCTTGATTCCTCCCTTCCTACCATTCTTTCATATTATTTGTTGGAACCATAAAGGTATTTAGAAAATGGCTTACATGAATACAGTCTTCTGATTGGTTGATCACCCATCAAAACTGGGCAATTCTTTTCAATAGATGCCCAGTAAAAGCAAGTGCCAGTCCAAATGGCACCTCACTGCACAGCATTCCACAGTGGTGGCCAGCCTACTTGTTAATTGGCTGGATGCAAAAAGAAAATTAAAAATGCCCGCCATCTTTCTTCCTCGCTTAGCGAGAAATTTTCAGTCTCCCCAGCGGCAAACAGTATTCACCTGCAGCCGCTCCTGTTTAAAAAAGTTCACTTATTTTGTGGTTGTAAGATTGACACAAAGGCACCACTCTCCCGACCGCAGAGTCACAGTTCCACTGGAACAGTCTCCCGACTGCAGTCTCGCACTATAGTACTGATCGCAAACACAAACATAGTGACTACTCCTCACAAGTCCCCCACAATCACTTACCCTCCTGTAGGAAAACAAACAGAAAACACACTTCTTTTATCTCCTTCTACGTCGCTGTCTTCCTTCCTCGCACATTGCGGTCAAAGGTCATGCATGGGGGGGTGCGGCGGCAATCCACCAGAATGCTGCAGGGAGGAACAACAGTGCCAGGAACAGCCTATGGACTACTTTTTTCAATACATTCATTTGTAACACCTGTATTCATATTTCACAATCATTTACTGTATTTTTTTATAACTTCATAAAAATGTACTTAGATGGCCATTTTCTAAGCGCAATAATACCCTCCAGGGTGGGCATTATTGGGAAATACTGGACCTTCCAGGGGCTATAAGGCCCTCAGCCTGCAGCGCCGGGCCTCATTATGCCCCAGGGCAGTCCGGTATTTCCCAAAAATGCCCACCTTGTCGGGTATTATAGTTCACTTAAAGTATCCATCACCAAAGAAATAACAAAAAATAAATAAAATTACATAGTGAGTCAAATTCTCTAGTGATTCTTTCAGGTCTTAACAAATTTTCTTCAGGTTTTTTTCAGAGTATCTTCCACCGAACATGTCTTTTTTATTATTTTCTCTCCAGGAAATACTATTTTCTCTCTTTTCATGCCTTCCTTCCTTTCTTCTCTCTTCCTTCCCTTTCCTCAACAAAATGACTCCCCCAGTTTATTTTTCAAATATTTCTGTGCTTCTGGCAATGATTCATACACAAACATAATTCCATTCCATATCACTTTCAATTTAGCTGGGTATACCATTGTTGCCTTTAGCCTAGCAGCCCACAGTTTACTCCTCAGTAAGTAATTTTTTTTTCTCTCTCAAGCAATAAGTCACATGGCAAATCATCATATATTGAAATACTGGCTCCCATTATAGAGAGTCTTTTTTTCTTCTTCTTATAACATAGAAACATAGACTTTGATGACAGATAAGGACCACTTCGCCCACCCAGTCTGCCCATTTCCCTTCCTATTGGATAAGCTGCAAATTCTAGTTAACCAATAGCCTACTTCCTGCAACCCCCCACTACAATTACCTTATGTCTGTCCCATGCATGTTTGAATTCCCCCACTGTTTTAGACCCAACAACCTCCCCAGGAAGGCGGTTCCATGCGTCCACCACTCTCTCCGTGAAAACAAACTTCCTCACATTACCCCTGAGCCGTCCCCCCTCTATCTTTAAATTGTGCCCCTTATTCTTACACATCTCTTTTTCTGAAAGATGCTACCCTCCTGGACTTTGTTGATTCCCTTGAGGTACTTGAAAATTTCTATCATGTCCCCTGTCCCTCCTTTCATCAAGGGTATACATATTAAGCTCTCTCATTCTCTCTTTATATGGTTTCTGATGCAGACCCTGCACCATTTTAGTTGCCCTCCTCTGGACTGCTTCCATCCTGTCTATGTCCTTGCGTAGATGGGGTCTCCAAAACTGCACACAGTATTCCAGATGGGGTCTCACCAACTATCTGTACAGAGGGATAACCATTTCCCTTTTTCTACTTGAGATGCCCGTTCCTATGCATCCCAGTATCCCCCTGGCTCCCCTTACTGACTTCTCACATTGCTTACCCACCTTTAGGTCATCTGATATGACTACCCCTAAGTCCCTTTCCATTTTTGTTGTTGTTAGTACCTCCCCTGCTATTGTGTACTCTTCTCCTGGGTTTTTGTTTCCCAGGTGCATTACTTTGCACTTCTTTGCATTGAATCTAAGTTGCCAGCTGTGTGACCATTCCTCCAACCTTGCCAAGTCCCTTCTCATCCTTTCTACCCCCCTTGTGTATCAACTCTGTTACAGATCTTTGTGTCATCTGCAAAGAGGCATGCCATTCCCTCCAGACCTTCTGCAATGTCACCTATAAAGATGTTAAAGAGGACTGGACCCAGTACTGAACACTGAGGTACTCCACTAGTAACCCCCTTTCTTCAGAATGTGTTCCATTCACTATTACCTTCTGTGTTCTGTTGTGCGGCCATTTGTTACACAGGCTACCACCCTGGAACCCACTCCCAGGCTAGCTAACTTAATTATTAGTCTTTTGTGCGGGACTGTGTCAAATGCCTTGCTAAAGTCTAGGTAGGCCATATCCACAGCCCCTCCCTGGTCTATTTCTTTGGTCACCCAGTCAAAGAAATCAATTAGATTCATCTGACATGACCTTCCTGCTGTAAATCTATGCTGCCTTGGGTCCTGTGCCCACTGGCCTCTAGGTACTCAACAATTCTTTCTTTCAAAAGTGATTCCATCATTTTCCCTACCACTGAGGTCAAGCTTACAGGTCTGTAGTTTCCTGCTTCTGCCTTGCTCCACTTTGTGAAGGGAATCACATCTGCCCTCCTCCAGTCCTCAGGTACCACCCCATCCTCCCATGATTTGTTAAAAGTGTGGTCAGTGGTGTCACTAGGTCCTCCCTTAGTTCTTTTAGGATTCTGGGGTGAATCCTGTCAGGCCCCATTGCTTTGTCCACCTTGAGTTTTAGGAGTTCTTTCAGGACTCTTTCTTATGTAAATGGACTGGTGTCAACCCCCCTACCCAGAGTGCTTCTATTGTCTGGTTTAGGTAACTCCTCCTCATCTTTTGTGAATACTAAGCAAAAGTATTCATTCAGTATCTCTGCCTTTTCACTGTCTCCCTCTGCCCACCTCCCCTCTCCTTTATTAATCTTCACTATTCTTCCCTTAACCTTTCTATGGCCCTTAATGTACCTATAAAAGGTTTTATCCCCCTTCTTAACTGAGTTGGCTATTTTTTCCTTGGTTTGGGCCTTTACTATTCTGATTGCCTTCCCCACTTCTTTCTGCTTTAATTGATACAGTTCCCTCTCATGCTCCTTCTGTGATTCCTTATACTTTTTGAATGCAGCCTTTTTCTCCTTAACCTTCCCTGTCACTTCTTTTGAAAACCATAGTGTTTTTTTACTCTGCTTTGTTTTCTTTATTTGTTTCACACAAAGGCTTGTTGCCTCTATGATAGCAGTTTTGATTTTTCTCCATTGTTCTTCCACCCCTCCTTTTTTGGCCATTTGCTAGTGCATTCCTCAGGTATTCACCCATTTTGCCAAAGTCAGCCCTTCTAAAGTCCAGTATCCTTGTTCTTGTATGGCTTGTCTTCATGGTTGTGCTTATTGTGAAGCACACTGTGCAGTGGCCACTTGTTCCCAAATGTCTACTGACTTCTAAATTGGTGATCCTCTCTTCATTTTAGAGTACCAGGTCTAGTATTGCTCCCTCTGGAGTGGGTTCCAACACTAGCTGTCTAAGGCCTGCCCCCTGCAGGACATTGAGAATGACCCTGCTCTTGGATGTGGCTGCAGTACATGTCATCCAGTTAACATCTGGCATATTCAGGACCTCCATCAACAGTATCTTCCCTTTTTCAGCCATTTTGAGAATGTCCTCTATCATTTTCTTGTCCATTTCCTCCCCTTGAGATGGAGGTATGTATACACCCCCTGTGTGGACTGTGATGCCATTCTCTGTCTCCAAGGTGACCTAGGTGCCTCTTGTCCTCTCACTTTACTTTTTAGTTCTGTAGCTTTGATCCCTTCCCTTATGTATAGAGCTACTCCACCTCCTCTTTTACCCTCCCTGTCCCTTCTGTAGACAGTGTACCCTGATATGTTGACATCCCAGTCATGGTTCTCCATGTACCATGTTTCCGTGACTGCCACAATATCCAATTGTTCATCTTCCATCAGGGCTACTAGCTCAGGAAGCTTGTTTCCCAGACTATGGGCATTGGTACTCATTGCCTCCATTTAATGTTGGCTTTATCCTTTTCCCCCCATCCTTGCTCTTATTGCCCTTGTCTATTTTTCCATTTGCCCCTGTCCTGCCCCCTGTTGAGCTCTGTACCTTAGTGTTTACCTTAATACCTGCCATGTTTTGTGGGGGGAGGCTTGAAATTTCCTGCCTCTTATCAGCACCCCGGCTAGTTTAAAAGCTTGCCAAGGAAGCATTTAAACCTGTCACTTAGGAGCTTGGTTCCCTTCGTGGACAGATGCAGACCATCATGCCAGTATAGACCTTCATCTCTCCAGGTGTACCCCCAGTTCCCAATGAAGCCAAAGCCCTATGCTCTGCACCAGTTTTGCAACCATTTATTAAACTGCATGGTGTGCAGTATCCTAGCTTCACCCCTGCCATGGACTGGCAGCACCTCTGAGAAGGTAACCATGCTTGCTACCTGTCTGAGGCCCCTCTCCAACTCCACAAATTCATCCTGCACTGCACTGATTCCATGCCTAGCTAGGTCATTTGTCCCAAGGTGGACAATGATATCTAGTTCCCTCTCCTGTGATGCTGCTTCTGCAATCCTGAGGATTCGCTTCTTGTCCCTCAAGCCATGGCACCAGGCAGGTGCACTTCCTCTCCTCTCCTTCCCCAGTTCTACCCCCTAAGAACTGAGTCCCTATCAAAGCTGTTTCCTTCCTCGTGGTGTCCCTTGCCACCCTTTTGTGGGTCTCCCTTGTGGATGTCCTCAGCATTCTTCTTGGTCTCCACTGAGGTGCCATCATAGAGGAACCTTGCTCTGCCAGACTGGTGTATGATTTGTGTAGAGGTATAACTAGGGGGCTTTGCCTCTGTTATGCCACCCGTACCCTTCCAGAACCCACTGTGGTCCAACTGCTCTTCATACTTGGCAACCTCTGAGGCAGTGGCTGTGGCAGTGGTGCTCTTTGGGTGGGGGAGGCCTCCTTAGTCCTTGCCAGTTCAGCCTGGAGGTGGGCAATCTCCTCCCTCAGAGCTGACAGTTGCCTGCAAATAGGACAGCAACGCAGTTTCCAGAATGTCTCCTGGAAAACTGCTGCCCCACAGCCAGTGCATTGCACCACTCCCCACATGTCCCTCTCCCTTATAATATACAATATGTAATATATATATATATTTTTTTGGTGGTGTGTACTTACCCTTTATGCACTGTGATGGGTTATTAAGAATATGACAGTTCTGCCCCAAGACCTGTTGAGGAAGTGATGTCAGAACTTTGACTATAAAGGAAATGCCACTCCTGGGGGGTGGGGGTGGGGAAGGGGGGTGGGTAGTCCACAACCACAGGTGGCTGTTAGAAACAATCAAATACACCACTGCTCCACCACCCTGGTGAGTACTGCCCTTTATAGTAATTTAACTAACCTCCAGTAACTTATTTAAAAATAGTTTAACTATCACAAAATCCTACGCACCAGTAAATTATTTAAAAATTGTTTCTGTCCCAAAATCCTAGTAGTCAATCCAGCTACCCCAAGGGACAACCAAAATGCAGTATTCAAACCCTTGTGAAGTTACTTCCAAGATAAGCAGAGTTTGGAAGCTCCTTTTTCAACTCCTCAGTCACCTGTAATTTATTTAAAAATAGTTAAACTGTCAGTTTCATCAGTTTATCCTAATTCTTATCCTAGCTTCATCTTCCAAGTTAGAAACTCTTTGTTGTATAGTTGTAAGTTCCTGCTTTAATTGAAGATTTTCAGCTAAAAGCAAGTTCACAGTATTTTGAAGAGAGTCCATTTTTATTTCTACATCTTCCAATTTGGCAAGTTTAGCATTTAAATTAGAAAGATGGTCCATCATTTTTCTTGCCCACTGAGGTGCGTCTTTTTCAAAACCATCACTGAGTGATTCTGATGCATCCGAGTCCTCTGTATCTGGGCTTGTATCCATAGACAACCAAACATCCTCCTTGACATTCATTTTTTTCCCATTCTTTATTCTTCTGATCTCATCATTGCTTAGCCCTCCATTTTGATACTGAGTCTCCCTCCATTGTATCTGAGCCCCACTCCCCTGGGCTCTCTTTTTCTGGATGTTTTTTAATACTGGGCACTGTTTCAGTTATAATTTTTTGACTAATTTTTATGCATTTTAGAAGTATCTGTTACTTGGGATGCTAAGATTAAACCCACTTTATCTTGTTGAGGCACAATTATTATATGCAGAGATACTGGCATTGATTCTCCAGAAGAATGATTCTCACATGCTTCAATATTTTGCATGGTCTCCTGGGGTGTGATCTGATCTCTCTCAATATCGGGATTGTCTCTCTGCTTCTCTTTGGGTACCATTCCTCTCTCTTCAGCATTCAGCTCCTCTTTCCTCCCATGATTAAGGTCATGACTCCACTTCTCCTTTTCTTCAGTATTATTGAATAAGATTGGAAGTTCTCCCACGTTCATCGTTCCAAACAGGGCCCCTTCCATTCTTCAAGTCTTCGGGGTACAATGGAGTGCACACTCTCCATCTCCCCATCACTCCTGATCTGCATCCGGGCCCCTTCTGCTCTGTACCATCTGGGCCAAGGTCCTCCCACAATTCTTCTTGTGTTACATCGGAGGAATCCATCACTGGGGTCAGTTCTGTCTGGATCTCTTCTGAGGGGAGTGTTGCCAAATCCCCTATAGGCAAGTTTGTTTTATTTCACAGTTTTACTTGCTTTAAGTTTTTTTTAAATAGGTGCAGTCAGCCAGGGTTTTAGCAGTAAGGGACTTTTTACTTTCGAAGGAACTGAGTTACTTTCAACCAAAGCTTGCTCTAGGTTCACAGCTGTATGATTCCTTTTAGACTAGTAAGTGTTTGTGTTTCATCAAAGTGGCTGTTCACAGTCGTGTTTGAATTTCAAGTTGTTTCACTGACTTGGAGATTACTTTGTTTGGATTAGTGTTCTTTGCTGATTTTACCATTTGTTTCGCTGGCATGGTTAGTCTGATTTTTTTGTAAATTTTCCTAGATTTTCTTTCCTCAGATTCATCTGTAGGTTCCAGGGCTAAAATGTAGTAACTCGTCCATCCAGATTTTCAGTTTACTGGCATGGGTATGCTGTACATACCAGGAGAGAGTTTACTGAGCTTTTTCTACCTGCCTCCTGCTGCCGTAATCTTATCTCCTCCTCCCGTGAATCAGGGTGCACCTGTGTACACATCACTGACAGTCACAAAACAGTATCTTGTATTTTTTGTTGGTTTCTTAAATTCCCTATAAATAAGAAAATGGTCCATTGCAGATCTGACCCCTACCCCTACCTAACCATCCCCGTTCAGTACCCACCACCCCACATGCAACCCCCAACACCCTCACTCATTTGAACATGTCCTATGATGTAGATCCATTCTCTGATCATAGACACATCTTCTGCAGGAACTAGTGCCTGTGATATGAGAAAACAAGGCAAGTCTTTTTTAATGTATGTCAATGCATTTTGACGTTTTATGCATAACTTTGTGTTTCTTCAATATTTTTACACCAAATTTTCAACATAGCCTTTCTGAGACCCCACTTCATGAACAAGATAGGTGAAATTTTTCAAATTTGTCTTGAAAGGTGATTTTGCACACACTCCATGAAATCCACTTTCGAAAGGGATTTGAAAATGTTCACCTACAGGGTTCATGAGATGGGGACATTAAGAAGACTATGTTGAAAAGTTGGAGGAAAAATATGGTAAAATGGCTGAGTTATGAATGAACGCTGAAACATTCCAGCATTCACTCATTAATACACTGACTTTCAGTATTTTCACCAAGTCTTCAAAATGGCATTTTTGGTATCCCACCTCAAGAACAATGCAGGTGAAATGATTCAAATCCATGCCAAAAGGTGATTTCACAGTCACCCCAGAAAATCACATTTTGTGTGGGATTTGAAAATGTTCATCTACCTGGTTCATAAGGTGGAGTCATAAGAAGAGTATATTGAAAATTAGGTGTAAAAATATGGTAAAATTGCCAAGTTATGAATGAATGTTACAATGTTTCAACATTCACTCAGAACTTTGCTAATTTTATTTATTTATTGAAGAGTTTCACTAGGAAGGGCACACTGAACAACAGGTTGCTTGTCTCATGGTGCATCCTGGGGGGAAGGGTAGCGGAGTAAGCCTACAAACAATGCACACACAGAAACAGTAAGATGACAATATACAGTAATAATAGCTCTGTTTAATTTTCAGCCCCCACCTCATCAATGTGATAGGTGTCATTTTTCAAATCCTGGATGAGGCATGTTTTCAAACTTGTGGAGTGAAATTATGTTTCGGCCACTATGTCATAAATGCCACATATCATGTTTATAGAGGGAGTCATAAAATGACAATCTTGAAAGTTTGGGGTCAACATTTAAAATACATAGTAATTCTTAAAAAAACATTATGTGTAGTGCCAGCCTTTACCCAGTGGGTAAGTGCATTATAATCCCATGATCGTGTGCCGGAGAGCTGAGTTCAGGGATGAGCTCCGTGAGTCAGCTGGATGGTATGAGAGTGTGTGGATGGTGCTGTCATGTGACACCAGCCATGCAGTCTGGGAAGGAAAGGTGAAGGGTTACCCACATGGGCTGAAGTACCACACAGCAAAGAGAACTCTTCTCATCGCATAGGGTCCTTCACCCCTGCACTCATCACAAGAGGGAGCCGCACTTCAGCTGACAGATCAACTCTTAGCCCTGTGCATCTGTGTTTGTGGCAACATGGAAGTGCTGGGCCCAGATGGCATGCCCTTTGGCTACCCACTAGACAGCCATATACATTTTAGTGATGAAGGACAGCTGGCTTCAGCATCACTTCTCAGACATCCAGTACCAGTAGGATAATGTGCAGGACTCAGTACTCAGCTCACTATTTAGCAGTTGACACTGGAGCTCAGTGTATTATGCAGAACTGTTTTTTTATTAAGTTACAAAATAAAAAAAGTGAACAGCATGATTACAAGCACAGAGCAGGTCTCACAAGGGGGGACCCACAGACACCCAACCTTTTGCACACACATCACAGGTGCTTTGTCAATCTGGCTTGCACTCCCTTGTGGACTCCTTTTATAGTCACGTATTTCAAAGGGGTGAGCACAGCCCAATAAATGTGCTATTGTGAAACAATAATGATTAAAGTTAAAAACAGTTTGCTCACAGATTATCTGCTACAATGCCACATATAGCATGGCTATTTTACTATCAGTGCATGCTTATTCTGACAGCCATTAATTACAATTCTTTATTAGCCCAAAACTATAACTTAAAAAAGTGTTACTGTGAAACAATAATGATTAAAGTTAAAAGCAATTTGCACACAAAACTATAACTTACTAGCCATCCCAGTTGTATCCAATAATAGTACAGCCATTCACTGGATATACTGTAAGGATTGCTTGTTATTTGTGCAAGCATTAACTGGTAAAATTAGCCCAAAACAACAGTATATCTCAGTGGCCATCCACAAACTCCAACAGTGAAATATCAAATGTATGGATACTACATACTTAAGCATGGCCACCAGTAAAAACAACCAAAATAAAGACAAACCCCACAAATGTAATTTCATTCATCACTGCACATGAGAATTTAAATCATACCTACTCTTATCAAAAACCTTTAACAAAGATTAACAACTATTACAGACATTTTTCAGGTTCAACCTAGTCATCTATGCCAGGCCAGGAGAGCACCCCCAACTGGTAAATCCAAAACGCTTCCCTCTTGGCTAAAGCTTTTTCTATGCCACGCCCCGACTTGGGCTGTCTTTATTTTGGTGGATTTTATTGGTGGCCATCTTTTGATACATAGTGTCCATATATTTCATGTTTTAATGTCGGATGTTGTGGTTGGCCAATAAGATAAGAGTTTTTGGCCAACTTTACCAAATGGTGCTTGTACAAATAACTAGCAATCCTTATATTTACAGTGTATCCAACAAATGGATCTGGTATTATTGGATAGAATTGGGATGGTTATTAAGTTACAGTTTTATGTACAAGCTGTTTTTAACTTTAATCATTATTGTTTCACAGTAGCATATTTTTGGGCTATGCTCACCCCTTTGATATATGGGAATATAAAAGGAATCCACAAGTGGGAGCAAGCCACCTTCATAAAGCACCTGTGATGTGGATACAAAACATTGGGCATCTGTGGGGCCTCCCTCACAAGACCTTCTCTGTGCTTGTAATCATGCTGTTCACTTTTCTGTTTTTGTAATTTAATAAAAACAGTCCTGTATAATACATTGAGTTCCAGTGAGTACTGGTAAAGGTGAGCTGAATGCTGAGTCTTGCACATTAGCCCCATTAACTGCTGACATCCACTGTCGCACAGAACTACGGTGCCTGCAGGGCTTGCAGGACTCTGTACTTCTGTAGGCAAAGAGAATATTTCCTTGGCGTAGGGCCCTGCACCACTTCATTTGTTCACACAGGTCCTAAGTGAACCTGCTTGAATGAGGATATGATTCCACTATCTCAAAGAGAAGGAAATTATTTGCAAAAAACTGTTAATGCAGCAGTTAGGGTTCAACTTAACACTGCAAAAGCAGAGAAATGTGGCATTAGGGTTTCCAACCCTAACTCCCTCCCCCCTAGCAGCAAAAGGACAAGACTACACAAGCAACCACAGACAGCCATCATTAGGTAAGAAACAATGTACAGCTGCTTCCAGATTACATAAATGAAGTACCAGTGATGTGTTACCTTCGTGGATTTGTATCTGTGGTATGCACACCACAAGACATACACACTGGCTTGTTTCTGCAGGTACATATCCACAGTACTAAACTCACAACACTGCTTCTACTTGCAGAAACACATGTCTCTGCAGCCATAAATACAAATCCATGACACCCAAACTACAAGAGTTCTTTTATCTGCAGATCTGTTTGTGGTTGCTTGTGTGGTCTTGTCCTTTTTGCTGCTTGGGGGGGGGGGGTGGAAACCCTAATGCCACATTTCTCTTTGGTGGCATTAAATGGACACCATCAACCTTTTTTTGTATCACTTTAGTTTTAGGTAAAACCCTACGTTTTATGATTGGTTACCTTCCCTAAAATAAATTGATGCTGCTGGTTGTTTTATCTGCCTCATTGTTTATTAGAACTTACAGTAAATGCATGGTAATGTATAATTACACCCAGCCTTGTTTTGCTTCAAATCCTAGAACTACTGTAAACGTATTGCATACTTCCTGAACCCTCAAAAGTGCAGCCACTCATGATACAGTAGTCTCCTCTACTCCCACTGCATAATGAGTGGCTAGATTATGTAGGTGGTGTTCCTGAGTCCAGGAAAGCAGCAGTGGGAGTTGATCAAGAAATGTAAACAAGCAATGTTTTGGTGTGGTAACACCAGTATGGTGGGCACTCAGTTTTTCCCTTTTTAAAAGAAAAAAAGGGATCTGAATCAAACTACCAGTTACATCAGCAGTCTCTATATAATATGCATTGTCATAAAATGTTTTTTTTAAACTACTGTATAGACACTTTGAGGCAAAAAGGGATTGACAGTGTCCCATTAAGTTGAATCCTAACTGGTGTAGTAACACAGTATTTTGTAAAGAAGATAGACAGACAGACAGATATGTTGATATACTATACCAAACTTTAGTAATGCACTATTTAGGGTTAAAGCAACAATAGTAGGGAAATATGGCATTAGGGTTTCCAACCCTAACACCCCCCTCCCAACTCTGCAAGCAGCAGCAGGAAAAAACATGGTTTCACATCTCTTGCCTCTTCACAAGTCAGGCTTGTGGTATGCCTTGGGGCTGTCAACACTAATGCTCACCCCATTCCATCAGTAAATAAGCTGAGATTGGTATAGCATATGAGAATGGAGCGAGTGTTAGGGTTGACAACCCCAAGGCACACCACATGTCTGATTTGCTAAGAGGCAAGAGAGGTGAAACCATAATGGTTTTTCCTGTTGCTGCTGCAGGGTGGCGGTGGAATGTTAGGGTTGGAAACCCTAATGCCACATTTCCCTACTTTTGTCACTTTTACCCAAACTAGTACATTAACGAAGTATTTTGCAATGAATTTCCTTACTTTTTGAGATAGTACAATTATATCCTCATTTGCCTGTGGGAGCGCAGGGCCCTGTACTTCCATCCCTCCATGGATGCGTATATGTATGTTGATGTGGAAGCTCAGGGCCCTATGGGCCCTGCGTTTGCATCTGTAGGACAATAGCAACCAAACTGTCAGCATAGCCTTCTTATTATCCCACCTCATGAACCCACTACTGAAAATTTTCAAATCCCTGCTGAAATGTCATTTGCACCACTGCAACATCATTCTGCACCAGAGGCACAAAAATACATGTTGGCCAAGACTTGAAAAATGACAGCTGTCTTATTCATGAGGTGGTGTAAAAAATGGCTGTGTTGAAAGTTTGGGGTCAAAATATTTATTGCCAAAGTTACAAGTAAGTGTAGCACAGTTTCAATGGATGCATATAACTTTGCCATTTTTACATATTTTGACCCCATATTTTCAACATACCCTTCTTATGACCCCACTTCATGAACCCAGTACTGAAAAGTTTCAAGTCACTGCAAAAACAGGTTTCCACACCACTGCAATGTCCTTCCATGCCACAGGCACAAAAAGACAGTTTGGCCATGATTTGAAAAATGACAGCTATCTCATTCATGAGGTGGTGTAAAAAGTGGCTATGTTGAAAATTTGGGATCAAAATATTAACAATTGCCAAAGTTACAGGTGCGTGTAGCACAGTTTCAATGGATGCACATAACTTTGTATTTTTACACATTCTGACCCCAAATTTTCAACATACCCTTCTTATGACACCACCTCATAAACAAAGGAGGGTGAAAATATTCAAATCCCACCCAAAAGGTGATTTTAACAAGCGACTGCAAAATCACCATTCTGTCCAGATTTGTATAATTCCACCGACATTGTTCATGAAGTGGGGTCTCAAAAAGGCCATGCTAAAAATGTGTCAAATTATACAAAAATGGTAAAGTTATGCACCAGAGTTGAAAACCCCTTTGAAATACACTGAACCACACTTACCTTACTTTTTCATGAACCAGCCACCAGTTTCAGCAGCAAGACATGTTTTCAATTGGAGAGTAGATCTTCACCCTAGGACCTGTTCAAGTGAATGAGGGTCTGTGGATGTGTGTGTGGAGGGGTGTGGGGTTGTGGGTGTTCAGTGGGAGGATAGGGTAGGGGGTTGGATCAGTGATGAACTTTTTATTTTTACAGGTTAAAAAAAATACATCAAAGGACTGTTTTTTATTTATTTCAGTCCCGGTGGTGGCTGGAGGGTGGAGCTGCCACTAGACACTAGGGAAAATGATATCATTATGGGGTCAGAAATTGGAGGATGGGGGGTGCCACTAGACACCAAAGATAAATCATACAATTTGGGGAATGGAGAAAGAAGGTTGGGGGTGCCACTAGACAACAGAGATACATGCTGCAATTATGGGGACAGAGAACAGAGGGTGGAAGGGTGCCATTAGACACCAGGGATAAATCCCACAATTACAGATCAGCAATAAGAGGGTGGGAATGCCACTAAACACCAGGGAAATATTTTATAACTACAGGAACGGCAATCGGAGGGTGCAGGTGACACTTGACACCAGGGAAAAATAGCCCAATTAAAGGGATAGTGATCAGACAGTGGGGGTGCCACTAGACACCAGGAAAACATTTTTTAAAAATTGGAGACAGGGATCTAAGTGTGAGGGGACCACTAGAAAGCAGAAGAAAAATAGTGGGGACCACAATCGGGGGGCACTAGAAATCAAGGATGAATTAAATAATATGGGGATAAATATGGGGACCCTGAGCAAAATCCTTTTTTTCATTTGCAGGAATCCTTTTCCATATCAAATGAAGAAAGATAAAAAAAAAGGATTCCTTCAAACAAAAAACAAAAAGAATATCAGAAAAATAAGGTCCAAAATCCTTTTCTGTCTGAACGAAATAGGAAGGGATCCTTTTTCATTCAAAGGGAAAAGGACAAACAAAAAAAAAACTGAAAAAAAAAACAAGTCCTAAATCTTTTTCCGTTTGATGGGATCCTTTTTCCATTTGAATGAAAAAGCCCATATGGGAAAAAGGAGAAGCGAGCAAAGAAACATGATTTTAATAGGAAAATAAAAAAATGTCAGGGTCACTTTTCCAACAGTTGACTGCAGTGCAGAATCCACCTAAAGGAGTCCAAATGAGCAAGATACATGTATTGGTCTCTCTACAGGATGTCATTTTTGTGGGGTTTGAAAAAAAAATGTTCCCACAGAAAACAAGATGGTGGCAAACTAAAAAGGATTTTCCATTGGCCCCAAACGAAAAAGGATCCTTTTCTTATGTACCAAATTCCTTTTTCGTTCCAAACCTCTATAAAGACGGTACTGAGCATGCTCAGAAACTGAAATTCTTAAATTTAATAACTTTGGAACGGAGTAATATTTTTTCATCAAACCAGCGAAAGGCACCCTGAAAATGTCAAACTAAAATTCCAAACCATCTGGGCCAAGATGATGAGAAAGCAGCTGAAAAAAAAAGTGATTTTTTTAATGTTTTTTCATTATCCACATCTCAGAATCTGCACATCCAACCAGAACAATACTTACCAGATCAAGTGACCTACACCTCAAGACCACGCATGAAAAATATTGTGCAAAACTACTAAATGGTTGCAAAGATTTTAAAGTGCAAAATTTGAGGTTTAACATAGGAAGCCCTGCTCAACCCTAACTATAGGGGCACTAACTGGCCTATATATATATATATATATATATATAGATGTGATATATATTCTGTTATATTGTAACTACTCTTCCCAGCTTGGTGCCATCAGCAAGCTTCACAATACAGCTACAAGTGCTCACCTCCAAATCACATATGAACATGTTAAATAATGTAGACCCAATTACTGACTGACCCCAGTGAATCCCCATGATTGGTCACTTGTTTCCATGTCAACTGATTACCATTAATTATTACACTTGCCTCCAGGTGGTTGAGTGAGTGTAAAAAAGATAGGCAGAAATTTATGCCCCAGACATACCCTCTATTATATGACATGCATCTCGTGTAAGCCAAACAGAATACAGGAAAACTGTCATTTAATACCTACAAACTACTACAAACATGTTTGGATGAGCCCACAGTAGGTTATCCACATTTTAGACACACCCACAGAAGGTTATACAAATTTCAGACACCCCCTGTATTTTACCCATTTAGTTCACAGAACTAGGAATGTTCCACTTTAACTACCACAGAACTTTTAAAATCCTTGATTAAAAATTCCTAGTATTATAATAGTAATAAAGTAGTTACGCAAGAATTTACCATAACAGTCGATTTTCAAGAGAATTTCTTTCATCAGGCCACATCTATGGAATTACAGACACCAGCCACTAGGACCACATGGAAACATTTTTGCTAGCAGTCTTCTAGAGGCAGCCCATAACAATGCCATACATTGATGTCCTCACCATATAAATGTAGCTGGCCCCACGCCCTCCTCAGTTCCCTCACTTGGGAACATACACAGAGGACTTCCTCTTGGGGAACCAAGGGAGAGCTAAAGGTTCCCACCACTAGAAACAGAAGGTAGGCTATCCTGAAGAAGGAGAATCAAGGACTGAGAAGCCCCAAGGCCAAGGGGGACAGAGGGTGTGATGGCATGACCTGTTGAAAGAGATTCTATCAAAGATCTACTGTTATGATAAGTTCTTGCATAACTGCACTATCTTCTTTGAGGATATCTCTTTCATCAGGTCACACCTATGGAATGAGTGTCAAGCAGTACTGACAGAGAGACAGTCTGTGTGGCTGAAGAAAATAGGCCTAAGAAAGAAGACCTTGAAGCACAGCCATGCCGAAGCCTGCACTTCTTCTAAATGTCTAGACTATAGTGTTTAGTGAAAGTGTGGAGAGTACTCCAAGTTGCAGCAGCACAGATGTCTGCAGCTGACACATTCCTTAAACAGGCAACAGAAGTGGCCATGTCTCAGGCTGAATAGCCATGAACAACCCCAGGAAGTTTCTTACCATACTTCCTATAACAAAAAGTAATACAGCTGGCTAGTCATTTGGATAGGCACTGTTTAGAAACTGGTATGCCCTCTTTCCTAGGGGAGAAGGAAACAAAAAGCTGCAAGTACTTTCTGCAGTTTTTCTTAATGTTAAACATAATATCTGAGTATTCTATGTACACCTAAGGTATGGAGCAATGCATACCCTGGATTGACATGCTCCAGAAAATAAACAGGCAGGTGGATGGTCTGATTTAGGGTAAACTCAGACACCACCTTTGGCAAGAAGTTAGGGTTGGTACGCAAATACACCCTGTCTTTGTGGAAAACCAAATAAGAAGGCTCACACATCAGAGCCTGAAGATTGGAAATCTTTCAAACAGAAGTAATGGCAGTAGACAGAAGAGTCTCCATGGAGTCTGACGTGAAATGGCCAATGGCAGGAAAAGAACTGAGAAGGACGTGGGTCCACCCATGTTTATATGGTGAGGATGTCAACGTATGATGTCATCGTGGGTGGCCCCAAGAAGACTGCAAGCAAAAATGTTTGCATGTGATCCTAGTGCCTGGTGGCTATAATTCCATAGTTGTAGCCTGATGAAAGAGATATCCACAAAGAAGATCATTCAGTTAACCAGAGTATACCCGGAATAACCAAATTCTGTGATTGATTAAACAGGATCCAGTTAAAAAAGCACATCCTAATTGGCGCATACAACTATAGCACGATCAAAATAGCGCTGGAAAAAATAGCTTGTCCACAAAATTGTGCTTACTTTAATATTGCCTTAATCACTGCTACAAGTAGAAAATTCTGGGGACACTATTCTGGAAAGGCCAAGGGAACTCAGCTCATACAAGTGACTAGCTACCTACTAATTGGTCTGGGACCCATACTGGTGTTATACATCCATTTTAATTATACTCCCCCAACCCATTCACAATAGTTGCACCCTGAAGAAAGTCACATAGTCATTGCACAGTATGTAAATCTGTATTGTGATTAAAATTCTATATCTTTATTGAAATTAATTGTTTAAAAGGTGAACTTGGCCAAACATCAAGAAGTGGGGTTGTGAATACACAGCACCAGCAGTTGCAGTGTCAGTGGCTCAGCAGGTAGCACACTCGCCTCTGAGGCCGGGAGATCAGAAGGCTGTGGGTTCTATCCCCACACCAGGCACTTGGGTTAAATCCCAATACTGACACTGCAGTGCTGTATGAGGGGGGTGCTGCACTCCTGAGGTGCCATCTTTCAGATGAGACATTAAACCGAGGTCCCATCTGCCTGTTCTGGTGGCAGTTCAGGTGGATATTAACGATCCCACGGCACTTCTCAAAAGGAGCAGGGGAATTTCCCCAGTGCACTGGCCAAATTTCCCCCCATTCACTAAAACACTACCAACAGCTTAATCTGGTTCAAGGTCAATTGGCATTCATCTGTATCCCCTTCCCCTGAGTCGTGCCTGAAAATAGGCAGAATTTGTCTAGTGCACTTACCCAGTCAACAAAAAATAAATAAATAAAATTATTAGTCACCTAAAGTCCAGCTTGCATTCAGGCTTGAAGCTGGAAATTGTACACAATCCCCCTTAAATATTCCATCCTTGGGCGTGAATTGTACTCTGCAACAATTCTAGAGATATGCTTTGTAGTGTCTTTATATTTCTTTCGTACCTCTGTCACTGCAGACCCAGCTACCAACTGTTCCATTTGCATGGTAATCATAAGTTGCTCTGTTTTTAGAAGTTCAAAGAACTTCCAAATAGAGGGGCGATGCACTCCAACAAGGTGATTAAAGCACCTGTGCCAGGCTTCAACCGCATTCACTGTCCTGGGAAGAGCATCGCATACTGCATCGTAACAGTTCCATAGTGACATCTGAAACATTTGGCATCTACATCCTCTCCTTCTAAGTGGTCTACCAAGCCACATATCTTCAAAATAATCAGTCAAATTAGATAGTATATCACTGTTTGTCTGGTAGAATTCAGTGTTCTTAAGTTCATTGAAAGTTGAACAAACATCAGCGACAGGCACATAGGCAATAGTAAGTAGCATCCTAATTAAGTGCAAAATTAGGGTCTGTAGTGTAGGGCCCACTGACATCAGACAATTTCTGCACTTTTCTCCATACAGCCTGGCACATATGGAAAAAACACCACCTCATTTTTGCATTAGGGAATGACTGTCGAAATGCTTTTATTGCTGCCAACTCAAAGTCTATCAGTATACTGTCATGCAGCAATGGTCCACATATATTCTGCAACACACTGAGTACTTTCACATAATCAGCAGCTGTTCGCTTACACATTAAAATGTATACAAGAGGAAGTACTGTGCCATACCTGACAGTATGAATGGTGTAGACCTGAGAGAAAATAGTCGGACAGCTCTTAAAAGTCCTGTCAGCAAACCAATGCTCACTTCTCTTTAGATGCTCCATATTGACAGAGGTTGTAAATATCAGAATTCTGTCACTTCCAGGACCACTGTCATACTGGAGGAATTTTTCATTTTTAATAGTTTTCACGAAGTCCGGTGGTATAGTGAGGGATGTGGCATCTGCTGGCTCTGGTAGCGGTTGGCCATGGCCCTCCAATTCCTCCTGACTGTTCTTTATAAAAGTGGTATAGCAGGTAGTTGAGATGACACTGATGGTGATAGTTGAGACAACTCACTGGCCACTATTTGGTGTGTTGTTTCCACTGTTGTGCTTGCTCGCTCTTTTATATTGGACACCGCTTCTTTTACAGCAACTGTTGCTGGATCAGGGACATGACTGTGCTTGCCAGTGGATTTTAACACAATCGACCCTCTCAAGTGAAGTTGAGCAGTACAGTGCCCCTTATCAAACTCTAGACACTTGTAGTAAGTTTTATCTGGTGTCACTCTTTCTCTCTAGTAAAGAAATCCATCTAGAACTGCCAGATCTCCACCTTTTTGGCTTTTCAAAAAATTAACCACCATTTTTTGAGTACCTGGTGGGCTTAAGGGTAACTACAATTATATAGCAGTGCCAGTTACAATGTAATTACATGTACAAAGTAATTTGCAATTACCAATTTTGAAGTTAATGGCTTGAGTGTTTAAATGTGACAGTGTATTGTTTTCATTGAAACATTGAAACACAGAGCAGATATGGATACAACATTGAGCGCTAAATAGGCAGCAACATCAAAATAGGACTCACGCTATACAGAACCTCTGCTATTAATTAGGTGCTGCATGTGCATGCGCAATTGCGGGTGCGCAATTTTGACATTAAACCTGATTAAACACCTCGGCCTTCCGTCTCCAATTTAATACCTCACAACAACTGGTTATTCCTTCATATACTCCTCCTAACTGAATGCTGTCACTTAATTAACCACACCACTTAGGCAGCAGAACTGGGAAAAACAGGCCTCCCTGACATATAAAAAGAATCTTATAAATTGACCTGCCCTCCTTAGGCTAACTGTGCCTAAATCCGTTAATCATAACTCCTTAGCTTTCCCCCTGCACTGGCTTTGCTAGCTCTCGTACCTTAGCAGTCTGGGTGGCGATAAGCTGCTACTATCTGGCATTGCTCCCAGTCCTGTTTTGCACTTGTACCCCAGTACTGTATTGCACTATGCTTTAAAGTGGCAGTGCATGAATGTGGTGAACATTTTGACCTATACTTTTATTTTCTATATTAGATTGCCCCTTATCAACTGATTTGTACGATACCCTTCTTTCCACAATCTGAGTCCACTTTAGTACTTTTTTTCACATCGGAAATAAAAGAAGGAGCACTCCTTTTAATGTGGCTTGGACCAGGTTTTCATCAGTGTTCACGGCTGTTTTTGTACACCAATTATTTAAAATCACTTCTGTTATGACTAAAATGAATTAGTATGCAGCAGGCAGTACTCCCTGACCAGATGAAAACCAGGTCCGAGCCATAGTACTGTAAAAGGAGTGCCCCTTTTATTATTTCAAATGTGAAAAAAAGTACTGAAGTAGACTCAAAATGGAGAAAGAAAGGCAGTATGCAAGTCAGGAGATAAGGATCAGTCTAAAGTAGCATAAAAAAGCATAGATCAGAATTTTCACCAGATTCATGTACTGCTGCTTTAATTTTGCATTGTGTTCATCTATATGTAGTACTACAGTGACTATCTGCTTGTTAATTAGTGACTGCACTGTTATGTATTTTGACATGCTACTGTATTTTTTATTTTTTTTATTTTTTATTTTTAATTTTTATTTCTATTGCACATTACATACTTTTACTTGTCCACCCTGTATTGTACACTCCCCTTCCCTACCCCAGCAGAATGCATTTGGAAATTAGCTGTTACTACTGCAGTATGTCTTTCCTGGAGAAGCTTTTAAAATAGAAAAATAAATAGCTTCTTAAATTTGCATGTGCAATTAATCAAATTCAGGAGAGCATTTTCCTATATTTAACTTTAGCCAGCCCAGCTATTCACAAGCAAGAACTCATACATTATCAGGTAACCATGACTGAGTTTCTGACTATTGCACAGTAGTACAGAAATATGCAAGCATCTGAGGGTTAGGCTGAGATAACTACCCATACAGGGGCATAGTGAGAACCGATGCTGCAGGCACAAGGCCATACATCCTCCGGAAGGATCATTATCTAGACTAACTGGCACCATGGAGTGCCTTATTTTGCTTATGAAATGAGTAAACTGAGAATTTAAATTAAAAAGTGCCAGTTTCTTCTTGTATTAAAAACTGGCATTTTTCTGTTGCTAAAAGTAACCTGTGAAAAAGTATTTCCTTAGCACTTGTCAATTATCAGTCTTTCTAAATGTAACTCCCCTTTGGAGGCTTATCTTAATTGTCCGTCACTCTCCGGTTTCTCTCCCCTTAGGTCTCCTGATGTCCACCTCCTACCTCCCCCAAGTCCTACGATATGCCCCAAGTCCCCAGAGCAGCCCTGTACATAGTTCCAGCCCATTTTGGCTTAAAAGACAAATCCCAAGCCACCACTGTTTTAGTTTGCACTCCTGTGCAATGCAGTGCTCGTACATACACAAAGGACTTCCTTTGATCTCCCAACCGCCGGTTTTGCGGTTGGGCGAGGAGTGTGGTGGCAGTCTTGGTGCCCTTTCTGATCTAAATGGAGACCAGTGACCTCAAGGAGGCTAATGAAAAGCCTCAGAGGATACTAAAAATGTAGTTTTCAACTGGGGCATATTCAGGGCTAAGTAATATGTATGAGCCCCATGAATATTAATGAGCTGCTGCCAGCTGCCTAGGGGGTCTGTATTGTGGCAGCAGTGACAGCAAAGGTACGGAGTATAAGTGTTAAAGAGTGGGCTCATTCGAAAGGGCACAGTTGGGGCTATTAAACAAGGGGGAAATTGTAGATAAAAAATAAATATTTTGGCTGCACCAGATCTTTGAAACTGAGGGACTGCATAAATTGTTTAAAACCTGTACCAGCAGCAGCCATCTTTGCAGCCCAACAGCCAATCAGAAGCCAGGATTTCAGCCAAAGAGTCTTGTGAATGTGCCAGAGACTTTTGGGAGAAAATCAGGGACAAATCCTTGGTGCCCAAAATCAAACCATTTAAGAGACTTAGACTGTGACTGACAGCTTGGGCAGTCAATTGGATTGCTGGGACTAGGGTTGGGAGAACCTCAAAAGGTTACTACTATTACTATTAGTAATACTAATATTGTGTATAAGTTATATTATTAAGAGCAGTAACAGACAGTATGCAAGAAGTAGCACTGGTGCACTAATGACTCTGGCAGATTTTACTTCACACACACAATTTATTCACAAACCACCTACGCTAAGGGTGATGCTGCATGCGCTGCTGCTACCCACACAGATTTAGGGACCCTGCCTGAACTAACCCTCTCTGACACAATACTTTTTCCCTTCAAGGACTTTATTACTTTATATTTTTATTTATTCCACATGATGGGACCGATTGCCCTGCCCACTGAGCCGAAGCTTATACCCCACCAAGTGAGCACAGGCAGGAAGATGACAGATCACTGGCTTCTTTGGGGGGGGGGTCACACGGTATTCAAGAAGTGGCACTGGTGCACTGACCGTGACAAATGGCTGGTCTGGCAGATTTTTTTTTATCACACACACACATAGGCTGTATACTATCAAAAATAAAAGAAATCTCCACTAAAGTGACTGAGCACAAGCAGGAGAACTGAGAGTGCTGACTTGTTGTTGGGGGGCAATTGGGCAAACAGCAAGAAGGCTAAATGGGAGTGGTGTGGTATTGGGTGGCACACTGGCACAGTTCAACAGACTTTACCCCCTCTGCTAGACTGCTGCCCCCCCCCCAAAAAAAAAAGTCTGGCTCTGGCACTTAAGTGAAGTCTCTCTTCAATCTCTTGTTCTCCTCTTTCTTATCTGCAGCACTCTGTCTTCAAGTTCTCTCTCACAAGTTGCCTCCAGTCTCCTCCAAGTTCCTCTTCCCCGCTCCAAGTCTCCTCTCCCAACAATAACTACTCCCTTCCCCTCCTCACCCCAATGCCCGACTCCCCACACCTAGTCCTCGGCTCAATCTCCTCCTGAGTCCCAGACTCCTAGTCCCCCACTCCCCAACTCCAACTTCCCCTCACTTATTTTCTTTTAATTTGATATTTTTGTGTATAGATTATAATCAATATAAATATATCTACACACACATATGTATATATTAGAGGCAAAAAACTCCATTTAATGCATTAGTTAGGGTTGTTCCACACCGCCAAAAGCGAGAAAATTCGGTGTTGAGGTTGAAAGCCCCCTTGGCCCCCCCACCGGCATTGGGGTGCGCATTAGGGTTGTCTGCCATAACTCTCACCCCATCACATGTGTAAAGAAGCAGAGGTGTAGGAGAATGGGGTGAGAGTTAGGACCAACAAACCTAATGCACACCCTGATGCCGGTTGGGGGTGTGGGCGGGGGGGTCCAAGGGGGGCTTTCAACCCTAACATCGAATTTCCTCGCTTTTGTCAGTGTGGAACAACCCAAACTAATGCATTAAATGGAGTTTTTTGCCTCTAATATATATATATATATATATATATATATATATATATATGTGTGTGTGTGTGAATATATTTATATGGATTATAATCTTGTTTCCACAGACGAATTTCAGCAACCAGCACATCCTACCGGAAGGGCCCTACTGAGGACTATAGGATCCCCTACCCCCCAATAAACAGTAAACAAAGCCCCACAGGAACTATGGGATCCTTTTAATCCCAAAATGCCTACTATAAGTTCCATGAAATAGTGGAACCCCCAAAGCCCTGATCCTCGAACCCTAAGTCCGGGCTGAATTCGAAAGGTAGAAATAAAAACACAACCCCATAATCCTGGTGGTCTAGTAGCCCCCACCGGGCAGTGCCTGACCACCCAGTCCCCACCCATCCCAGCTGGCGAATGGCACAGCCACCTCTCACCACCACGGCCAGCTGCTGACTGAGCTCCATATGAGCACGTACTACTGTAAATAGTACATGCCAATGAATGAGCTGTCCTTCATTAAGTGCATACTATTTACAGTAGTACACGCTCATATGGAGCTTAGTCATGGCTAGGCCATGGTGAGGCTGTGCCATTTGCCAGCTGGGGATGGTGGGGGAGCTGTGGTCTGGCACTGCTGAGTGGGGTGGGGAGCCTTTAGACTACCAGGGATAATGGAGATTTGTGTTTTCTATATCTACCCTTAGTAATACCGCCTGGACTTGGGATCGGGGCTTGGGTTCCACTAGCTCTGTGGGGCTTACATGAGGCATTTTATGGATCGGGCATGGGGGTCCTATAGCCCTGTGGGGTTTTGTTTACTGTTTATTGTGGATCGGAGGCGGGGGTCCTACAGCCCTGCTGGGTTTTTCACTGTTTATTGGGGACAAGGGCAAGGAGTGGTTCTATAGCCCGCGGGACTTTTTCACTGTTTATTGGGGGATCAGGGGCAAGGGAGGGTTCTATAGGCCCTGCGGACTTTTTTCACTGTTTATTGGGGATCAGGGCAAGGGAGGGTTCTATAGCCTGCGGGACTTTTTCACTGTTTATTGGGGATCAGGGCAGGGGAGGGTTCTATAGCCCTGGGACTTTTCACTGTTTATTGGGGATCAGGGCAAGGGAGGGTTCTATAGCCTCATGGACTTTTTCACTGTTTATTAGGGATCAGGGCAAGGGATCCCATAGTCCTATGGGGCTTTTATTACATAGTTTTGGGAGACTGGGGGCATGGGGGGTTCAATAGTCCTGCGGGGCATATTCTACTGATTGGGGATGGAACTGAGGGGGTTACATATACTGGGGAACTGGGGCTGGCAGTACATTACGCAACCACTGGTGGACGCAAAGTACACTTACACCAGCTATTAGCTGGTGTAACTGTACTTTGGCGGATGTCCTCCAGTGGTTGTTCAGAATAGCAAAACTGGGGACTTGAAGGCTGCCCTTCCAGAATAGGGCACAACTGCTGCTGTAAACCCCCTAGCGCCATGTTGCAGGGGGGGTTATGGCGTAACTGCTGGCCTAAGCATACCTTGGTTCAAGCAGCCTGCGACATGTCAGAGGCTGCTTTGCAGAATACCAAATGTTGCAACTCACAGTGTAAACTGCTACTTGCACCATTTATTTTTTGGCTCAAGTTAGTTTACACCGGGCGTAACCCTTTGAGAATCAGGCCCTATGTCTTTACCATGTTTGATCACAATTCAATAACTGGTGCTCATGATGTAGCCAGAAAAGCAAACATAAATCACAAGCCAGAACTTATGCATAATTAGATCACTAATGACTGATATTTTAAAACCCTCACAAAACACCTCCATGATATGTCTACACTAAATTTTATCATATATGGATTAGAGGGTGTAAAGATGTAATAAAGCTAAGATACTGAAACTTAGTAATGTAAATATAGAGCTACACAAAGTTTGGTCATGGTTGGATAAGTGGTTCTCAAGATAGAGCCAACCACCGTAACAATAGTGCACAAATCAGAATTTATACACAGTTTGGTTGGCACAGATGAGATTCTTAAACTCTCAAAATCTGGTGGCAACGACTGCCTACTTAAACAATATACCATAACAGGGTGTGGGTGACACTGGGATTTATCCACGTCTTGTGTGGTTCAGTCACGAGGCTGCAGGCTGAATGAGTAAACCACGCAAGAAGTGGGTAAATCCCAGCATCATCCACACCGTGCAGTGGTATATTGCGATTATATAATGTTCCCCAAGGTAAAAGGTTTTTTTTTGGTATTTTAATTTATTTTTTATTAAATTTATTACTGTGCCAGAAAAATGTAGTCCTTGGTTACTAGGGCTGTGGCATTTCTGCTTTCCCTGGGGCCAGAAAACCTTTATTACTGTGCCCCATAGTGCCACTTGAGTGTTTCCTAGCTCAGTTTTTGTTCTAGGAACCGAGACAGCCTTCTGTAGTTGGTTCTTGGTGTTATTTCAACTACAGAGCACTGATTTAGTTTTTGTGCACATTCTGTGCATTCGCGGCAGTGTACATTGCTGGCATGCTTTGTAAGACTCATTCCCCAGCCCTGTTTGGCTCCTGGGACAGGGAAAGCAAGTAGCCACTTTTGCTGTTTTGTGTTTTTTTTTTTTTTCTCTCTTTTCTGCCTCGGTCTCCAAGAACACTGGAGAAGGTCCAAGGTCAGATGGTGACGAGCGCTATGGCCGCAACTTGGAACTGTCGAATCCTGCTTTACATCCAGGACTCCTGTACTTTCTAACTGCCATACCAGTCCGGATGGTGAGGAGAACGGCATGCAGGGGACTAGGAGGTACAAATTCATATTTTTAAACAAAGTGCAAATGACAGTTTTGTTTTTGGTAGCAGGTACTTTAGGGGAGTATTTCTGTGCTATTCAAAATGTTAGCAGGGACTCAGTATGGCAGTTTTACCGCTTTCATATTCATGGGTCAGAGTGATTTTAATAAGGGGGAGAGGGGGTTCCAGATGTGGCTGACTGGCACCTTTTTCCATAAGCCATGCTAGGATTTACCACAGGTAAATCATGCCAGTCAGTCAATCAGATTAGAGCATTTTCAGACCCATTGTATAAGCCATGTTTGACCACGTTGGATAAGTGGTTCAAGAGATAGTTAAAATGTAAGTGTGACATACTTCTACTACGTCCTTTCCCAAAGGTGTCTGTTTCCCTGTGAGAGATGATTAAAAGAAACCTAACTAGAGTTGTTACAGGCTGTCAATTAGTTCATTAACATAAAACTAAACTTGTGTTTTAACTAAATGGCTAGATAGATAGACAGGCAGATAGACAGAAAGATAAAAACCTTATTTTTTCAGCAGGATAAAAACTTTTAGGACCAAAGGCCCTGTTTAACAAAGGTGTCCTGAGCTTGAAAAGGTTACCTACATAACACAGATCACAACCATCTAAACAGATGAAAACACCAGCAGAAACAGGCCTCACGGTCTATCGAGTCTGATCAGTTGTGCAGCTAGACCCTCAATTTGCAGCTGCACCACCCACCTTCCCCTCCTCATAATTACCCCCCTCACTCTGTCCCATCCCCTCTTAAAACTGTCTACCAAACTACAGGCTACTACCTCCTCCAGCAGAGTATTCCATTTATCCACCATCCTCTCAGTGAAACAATGCTTCCTGACCTCCCTCCTGAATCTTCCCCCTCCAGTCTCATCTGGTGCCTCCTTGTGATGCTCCCCTTTCTAATCTGAAAAATTCTCTCCTTAATAGTCTTGTTAATCCCCTTTAAGTATTCACTGTGCAAGACAACACATGTAAATATCAATACAATATACCAGAATACCATAAACAAACACTACAAGAAGTAGTAAACAGGGAAATTCTCAAAGCACTTTCATGCAGAACAAGTACAGATATCCATCCATATTGCATCAGTTTTAGTCTTGAAACAGGGCTCTGTGCTGGGTCCAGTATTATTTGGCCTGTTCATAGCAGATATCTCACATGGAGTAAGGAGCAGGATCAGTCTGCTCGCAGACGATACAAAGATGAAAGCGGTTATAGATGGTGATGAGGGGTAGAAAGAGCTACAGGGGAACCTAACCAAACTGGAGGAGTAGTCAGCGAAGTGGCAACTGGGCTTCACTGCAAAGAAGTGTAAAGTTATACACTTCGGGGCGAAGAACCCAAGGAGGGAATACTGGTTGGATGGGGTGAGACTGGGGGTCACCGAGCAAGAAAAGGACCTAGGGTGTTGATGACTGAGAGCATGAACAACTCTGCCCAGTGCAGAAAGGCTACAGCCAAGGCTAACAAGATGCTGGGGTGTACTGCAAGGGGAATCTCGTCCAGACATAAGGATGTGATCCTGCCCCTTTACAGATATTTAGTCAGGCTGCACTTGGAGTACTGCGTGCAGTACTGGCGGTCCTATCTGAAGAAGAATATCAGGCTGCTGGAGGGGGTGCAGTATAGGGTGACAAATATGGTACATAGGATGGAAAGCAAACTCTACGAGGACAGACTGAGGCATCTGAGTTTGTATACCCTGACAGAGAGGCGGGATCGAGGGGATATGGTTGAAATGTTCAGGTATCTGAAGGGATTCACCAAAACTGACACAGATGGGTTATTTAGGCTGAGGAAGGGAAGGGAAGGAACATTACAGGACATGGGCTAAGATTGAAGGGAGGCAGATTTAGGAAAGAGATGAGGAGGCATTATTTCATGGAAAGGGTAGCGTCAAAATGGAATACTCTACCGGAGGAGGTAATATCATGTAGGACGGTGGGCACTTTCAAAAGGACATGGGACAGGGAGTGGGGGGATGTCTGGGTAAATAGTATTGTGAAATTGCTGAAGGGGAGTGGAGCAGCTATAGGCACTAGCTGCACACTCAAGCCGTCGTGATAGACCATAATAACTGTTTCTGCTGGCAGATTTGTATGTATGTGTGCATGTTTATAAAGTCTTTGCAAATTGTTATAACTTACTTGGTACACAAGAATAAGCTGTGATGTGTAAAAACCAACCTGTTGATTAAATGCAGAATTGCCACCTGGCATGGGTAAGCTAGAAGGGGCCACTTGTAGCAGATCAAGAGGAGAGCCAGGATTGTTGCTTTTGCTTTCATTTGTGGAATAATTCCACACCAAGGCACTTGGGCAACAAAGAGTTATAGTCTGCAAAAAAAGAAAAGCAATGTATCAAAACAAACTTATAAAAGGCAAAGATGAAACCTTAACAACAACCCAGCAAGCTAGACATTTGTGGTAAAAGAACCTGGGTATTTGCACAGGAGCTCTACCAGTAAAGCAGCCAGCCATTGCTGTAAGACGTTCATTAATGCTGATTGCAAAGGCAGGATATCATTTACATATCATTATGGGAGCAATTCCCAACTGTATCCATGAATGGTAGTTATTAGTATAACAGAAAACTGGTGCAATTAACTGCAAAAAATAACAGATGGGCCAAACTGTGAATTCTGAAAGGTTTGAACCAAGCTTGATATTGCAGTACTGTTGCATCAGGTTTATCAAGTCAAATCTCAGAGTAAAGGAAAACCACAAACTGCTGTACTTAGAAGAGCATGTGGCCTTCCCTTCGGGTCAATCCATGGGGACCTAGAATGTATCTTCACTGATTTACATCAAAGGAGCCTTTTACCATGTTGTAAAGTAACTACATGGATATAAGGAGCCCTTTACTACGTTGTAAAGTAGCTACCTGGATATAAGGAGCCCTTCACCAGGTTGTAAAGTATTTACATGTATATTTGCAGTGCTTCACCATGTTGTAAATTATCTACAAGGATATATGGAGCACTTTACAATGTTGTAAACTAGCTACATAGATATTTTGCAGTGTTTGCACAAAATTCATGCAGAGAAAAAGACAATGCATATAGTTGAAACATTTAAAAAAATTTACACTGGAAAATGTTATTGATAAAGTTATGTAACAAGGTTTATACAGTAGCTTATTTGGAATTTTAAAAGGGATGGTCAAAATCCTCAAATCTGATTGGCCAACACCAGATTCAGCCAGGATGATATCTCAGTACATAATCCTGGTCTGAAAGTAGGTCATGCCATCTGTCAACCAAATCAAAATATTAAAATTGAACCATTTCACAATCGCAGTACTACACCTCCAAGGTGTGTGATATATAGAGAATGATGGATGGGTAGGTGGTTATAACTAGGATTTCACTCACACACACACACACACACACACACACACACACACACACACACACACACACCTGGTGGGATGCCACATAAGCCCCTGAAAACGAAGCTCAAGGGGTTTATTAAGGCATCCCACCCTGACGGGGTGTGTAAAATCTGAGTTTTACACACCTGCCCATCCTTTATTTTGTATAATTGCTGGGGATCATTTTTTTCACCACAGCAATTATATAAAATAAATGGATGTGTCGAAGGAGTCAAGTCGCAGACCATGGAGGGGGGTCAGTGTGGTTCGTAGCGGCTCTTAAACTGAAGCAGTGTTTAGTTCTGTTTTGCTTTTTTTCCACACCACCTTATGAAGAGTTGCTGTGCCCAGTCATATTTTTTTTTTTTTTTTTTTTTTTTAAAAGAACTTACCGCTGACTTCTTCTGTCTGGGATGTTTACAGCGCTTAGGAGCAGGGATAGAAACATAGAAACATAGAAACATAGACGTTGACGGCAGATAAGGACCGCAAGGCCCATCCAGTCTGCCCATTTCTTTTTCTACCTTATAAATGTGCCATTGGCCTTTGCTCTGTCAGTGGCCTGTCTATTCATACTCATTTGTATTGCTCCCTTATGCCTATCCCATGCCTGTTTGAAGCCCTGCACTGTATTCATAGCCACCACTTCTTGTGGTAAGCCATTCCATGCATCCACCACCCTTTCTGTGAAAAAGAATTTCCTCACATTCCCCCTTAATCGGCCTCCCTCTAATCTCATGGTGTGTCCTCTTGTCCTGCTATTTTTCTTATATTTAAACATGTTAAGACTCTTTCACCTTGTTTATGCCCTTAAGGTGTTTGAGTGCCTCGATCATATCACCTCTCTCCCTCCTTTGCTCAAGGGTATACATATTGAGCTCCGTTAATCTGTCCTCATATGTCTTCTGATGCAGTCCCTGCACCATTTTGGTTGCCCTTCTCTGGACTGCCTCAATTTGGTTAATGTCCTTGTGAAGGTATGGCTCCAATACTGCACGCAGTACTCAGATGGGGCCTAACCAATGTCTTGTACAGAGGGATTATTACCTCCTCTACGACTGGATACCCCTACTAATACACCCTAACACCCCTAGCCTTACCTACTGCTTTAGAGGTCTGCTTGAATGATTTTAGGTCATCAGTGATGATGATGCCCAAGTCTCTTTCTTCCTTTGTGACTGCTAGCAACTCCCCTCCCAGCCTATAAGTGGCTTCAGGGTTTCTCTTCCCTATGTGCATGATTTTGCACTTCTTGCATTAAATCCCAGTTGCCACTCTTCTGACCATTCTGCTAGTTTATCCAGATCTCTTCTCATTCTGCCCACCCCATCTGGCTCATCTACTCTGTTGCAGATCTTGGTGTCATCTGCAAACAGACAAACCTACCTCTAGTCCATCTGCAAGGTCACTAATGAAGATGTTGAATAGGACTGGCCCCAGGACTGATCCCTGAGGTACCCCACTTGTGACTTGCATCTCTTCTGACTGTATACCATTTACCACCACTCTCTGTTTTCTGCCAGTCAACCAGTTTGCCACCCAGTTGACCAACTTCTGACCCACCCGAGCCTACCCAGCTTATTTATCAATCTTCACGTGGAACAGTGTCAAAAGCTTTGCTGAAGTCAAGGTAGGCGACATCAACTGCTCCCCTTGGTCCACCACTCTGGTTACCCAGTCAAAGAAATCTATGAGATTAGTTTGACAGGACCTTCCTTTGTAAACCCATGCTGTCTTGGATCCTGTGCCCCTATGGATTCCAGGTGTTGCACTATCCTTTCCTTAAGAGTGCCTCCATAATCTTGCCCACTACTGAGGTAAGACTGACCGGTCTGTAGTTCCCCGCCTCCTCCTGCTACCACTCTTGTGGAGGCGGGATCACATGAGCCCTTCTCCAGTCTTCTGGGACCTCTCCTGTGCTCAGAGACTCACTAAACAATTCTGCTAATGGCTCTGCTAGTTCCTCCTTTAGCTCCTTAAGTACCCTGGGATGTATGCCATCAGGTCCCATTGCCTTATCCACTCTGAGCTTAGCAAGCTCTTGTAGGACCCTTTCTTTGTGAAGGGAGTAGTGCTCACCTCCTCCCCCTGTGTCCATGATGCTGAGCTGTGGGCCCTGCCTACCTTCTCTTCAGTAAATACTGAGCAAAGTATCTATTTAGGATAGATGCCTTTACAGGGTCCTCCTCCTCCACATGCTCCCTTTTCTCCATTAAGCTTAGCAATACCCCTCTGGACTTTCTCCTTTCACTAATGTATCTATAGAAAGTCTTGTCACCTTCTTTTACTGTTCGTGCTAGTGTTTCCTCAGTTTGGGACTTTGCCTGCCTTACTGCCTTACCTTCTTCCCTTAGGGCAGTTTGGTATGCCTCCCTATCTTCATCCCGCTGTGTTCCCTTATACTTCCTGAAGGCCAGCCTTTTGGCTCTGACCTTTTCTGCTGCTGTATTTGAGAACCAAAGTGGTTTCCTTCTTCTTTTGCAAGTCATTGACTTTTGGATTTAAAACCATAAATTAGATCACTTCCAAAATTGCAGGCATGGAAGTCAAAAATGATGGATTCTTATGAAAGAAATTGTATTTTACCACTAATATATTAACATTCATAAATTGGTCCTTCCTAGAATATTGGCTTCCAGAAGTGGGATAGCTGGAAGTATTTTGACTTCAGAGAATTGGTAGGGAACGGTGGAGAGGAGGAAGATTGTGGCTGGTGCATGTGCCCAGCTAGGGAAACCGGGCATGTGTTCATTGTTATAATGACAAAATTACAACCCAGTTTTCCTATGGGAAAAAACAAGAGCCACTTATTATATATAATGGGATACTATTCATTTTCAGGTGACTGAAGTCACCTGACCTATAACCTTGTGCTTCACAACACACCTGAGGTCAGACGGTATCCCGTGATCTTGCACACCTTGTTGCTTAATTATAAAACAATGGCTAGGAATGGAACATTCTTTTATTAAACAGGAGTGGAGCATTCTGATTGGCTGGCAGAATTCTATAAGGGTTAGGCTCAGGGATTCAGTTAATTCATTTTCAGTAGAAGTCAAACTTCCATGAGTTGAAATCTGGAAGTCATTCCAATTCTCTGAAGTCAAAATACTTCCAGCTATCCCACTTCTGGAAGCCAATATTCTAGGAAGGACCAATTTATGAATGTTAATATATTAGTGGTAAAATACAATTTCTTTCATAAGAATCCATCATTTTTGACTTCCATGCCTGCAATTTTGGAAGTGATCTAATTTATGGTTTTAAATCCAAAAGTCAATGACTTCCTTCCCTTATCTTTTGGAAGTTGTTGCCTTATTTTTGGAAGTTAAATACTCCAAACATGGAGTAAACAGAATCCCTAGTTATGCTAATGATTGGAAACCCTCACACACAACAGAATCAACAGATTTTTAGTTATAAAAGCATTCATTTTAAACAATGATTTAACAGTTTAGTTTGATTAGAAGAATTAAAGCACTCCAGGGGTTAGATTACCTTTTTTAATCTAACCCTAGAGGTATAAAACACTCATGACCACTCCTTCGGGTTAGATTAAGGGACAGCAACCCAAGTTGGGCCTTATGCTTAGAATCACCAAATATGCAACATTTGGACTATCACAATTTGTTTGACTATTCAAGCAATCTACCCTTTGGAAAATGACTGCAAGAGTCTCTCATTCACTCTTTTCTGGATGGCATGGACAGTGCATGTGTCTTATGAAAGCCACAAGGGTTATCAACTGGTGGCATTTTGGTTACTGCCTAGAAATGCACTGCCATCAGAGCAGTATTCCTTAACTAACTATTACAACAAGAAAATGGATATCATCCCCTCACCTGCAGCATGCAGCTCAGCCCATAGACCAAAGGACGATGCTGTGGACAAGAAAGAAAATCTGAGAACGCTGACTGGACTGGACTTACTACCGACCCAGAAGTCGTGGGGCTTGGAGCTGCCAATGGAGGGTTGTTTGGTCCAATAAGCATATGAGGTGAATGTGCAGATACAACATTTGGGCTTTCACTTAGAAGCAAGGAGAGACGTCTGGCACAGAAGTAAGCAAGGCGGCGAGACAAGTAGGCTGACTGAACAAATTCCTCAGAATACTGAAATATAAAAGAAAATAATTATTTCCTACAATCGGTTTTGTTATTTGCTGCACAGTTTTCTGCAGAAAGAAAAACATAACCTAATTCTGCTCAACAAACGGGTCATAAATACTGCAAGAACAGGATCAGTTATCTAATCTGTCTTTTGAAGATGCACTACTGTTGCATTCATATGAAATGTAGCCAGACAATTTGGGCCCAGCAAGAAAGAGACACATATTCACATGAATTCAATCACAAAACATGCAGTCTAGGGGAAATAGTAGAGAGGTGTACTGTAAAGGAATCACTAGACAGTAGTGAGCATAACAATACAGCATTAAAAGAGAATTAGTGGTAGAGAGGGGAAAAAACAGATGCACAAACTTTAGAAGGGCCAAATCCAACAAAATGAGGCAGCCTAAGGAAATGGGACTAAGTCTCTGTATTCCAAGAGAAAGGGTTAGAGTATATCTGGTCACCTTAATGGACAAACTAAAATTGTTGGAAAGGGATAACATACTTCTAAAAAATAAGCAAGACAGCCTACATGGCTGGTACACCGTTATAGGGGCACATCTTTTGGTCACCAGCATTTGAGTGCCAGCATTAGAGCACCTGTTTTGTAAGCGAGTGGGATGGTGGAGCACAGGATTATAGGGTAATGTGTGGTGGTTCACAGCCCTTGTTCTACAGGTGGAGGCAGTTGTACGTAGACAGGTGATGACATGGTTTCACATTGGGCAGGTGGTGTGAATTTGTGGTGAAGATGTGTGATTTCAAAGTGTCCAGTTGTGTATCAGGAATATACTGTGCTCTGTACTGTCTAGTGTGCTGTGGGTCTGGTTCCCGATATGTTGGTGGAGTATATCGAGAGCACTAGAGGCAACTTATTGCTAGCATTCCAAGGATTTGTGCATCATAAGGAGCACTCTAGAGGGGAGAAGGCTCAAGAACTGCCTACTGGGCATTGCAATGAACTTTCAACTGCAGATGTGAGACTGTGAATTACAGTTTGTCTGTTTAGAGACGAACAAGGACAGCATAGAGTACACAGATACTGGACTGCAAGGGAACTGAACTGCAATACTGAGAAACACGGTAGCACATGTGGTGTTGTTTTCTTATGAGGTAGAGGGTGCACATAATAAAGTCACAGCATGCAAATATTATGCCTCATTTCTCTTTCTTGCAGTGGTTCCTAGTGCAAGTGCACCTTATGGTTTGCCATAATAATAGCCAGGAAGTGTGGGGATCACAGTCAATGAGCCGTACTGTATACAGTATGAGCTCCATGAGGTCTCAGTTGGCAGCCAGTCGTGGTGGTGTGAGGAGGGCTGTGCTGGTCACTGATCACTGACTGGGATGGTGGGAAATCAGGTGGGTCACACTGGACAGGGTGGTGGGGTGGAGGGAGGAACCCTAGACTACCAGGGAATGCTTTTTTTCGCATTTGGGGATAGCTATCGGTGACCTGGGAGGGGGTGGGACCGCTACACTATAGAAAATGCTCTGCATATATCGGGTGGATGATCGGGGACTGGGGAGGGACCACTACACTATGGATAATGCTTTTTTACATATTGGGTGGGCAACTGGGGAATGACCACTCCACTATGGAAAATGCTTTGCACATATCAGGTTGGTTATCAGGGATCGTGGAGGGACCACTACACTACGGAAAATTAAGATTGCACATAGGGTCGGTGATTGGGGACCAGGGAAGGGGGGGCCGCAGTACCTCAGCCAATCACTAGGGTTGCGCTTATTACTGCCAGGTTTTTGTCAGCAGTAATTTCTCCATGCAAGGGCCTTCACAAATGGCCCTTGCGTGAAAAACAAACTTTGTGAATAGTACTGTGGAGATATGCAGGTCCTCTTCCCTTCATTTGCACTGCAGCCTCCCTCCCAGCTTTGCCCGCACGAAAACTCCAGGTAAAACCCAGTTTGCCCCTGGGTTTGCACCCAGGCAAAGTCTTGTGAATATGGCCCCTTGTGTTAACTTACAAAGCCCTAAATGGTTTGGGGACTGACTGTCTTAAAGACCTCTTAGCCTGTATGCTTCTGATTAACCACTTCGTTCCAATGATTGTCTTTTTTCTGGTTGTCTCGATGGAACACCTTAAATTTTCTGGTAATAAAGTATTCTCAGTGGCTTCTCTACCATCTCAGAAGTACCCCCCCCGGAATGTTTTAAGGAGGGGTTGAAAATCCATTTACCAGTATTTGCTTTAGCTTACAGTTTAGATTCTTATTTATGACACAGTCTCAATGTTTTGAATCTGTGTATTTACTGTACTTATTATTTTATGTTTTGATCTGCATGTATGAATATTAATGTTTTTATGTTCACTTTGTGAAGTGCTCTGAGCCTTCTGGTTAGGGCACTACATAAAAATAAATGCCTTGCCATCTTTAACTTCCACCTGAACAAACACCAGAATAGGCAGGCATGACTTCAGTTTTCTCTCATCCAAAAGACACCACCTCAGGAGTGCAGCACCCCACTCATGCTACACTACAATGTCAGTACTGAGATTTACCCCAAGTTCCTGGTGTGGAGTTAGAATACACAACCTGCTGATCTTCCAGCCTCAGAGGCGAGTGTGCAACCTGCTGGATACTGTAAGATAATCAATAAAGCTGAATGATCTTCTCCAACTTTAATCAGTTTCACAGGATTCCACCCACTAGCACAATCTGTCAACCTCTAATGAGAAAGCCCCTGTCCTAATTCGCTTAATCTTGGTAACACAAAACAAAATGTAGCCATACAGCTATACTTAGTTTTTTGGCCAATTAAAATTCTCAAACAAAACTGCTTGTCTTCCAGGAGTACAGTATAATGAAAAATGTTTAGGGAACAACAAGTTAATTGGGTCTGATTGTATAAATTTATATAACTCGACCCATGCTACTCCACTTTCAAAAGCAGAAAGGATTTCCTAATCCAAAACGTCTTCTTTTAACAAGGGTAATGCATTATTAATACTCTGCCTAGGAAATGATATAGAGTTGATGCATGGCTAATGCTTAAACTTGCTGTGCAGTCTTAATACCGTAATTGTAAGTGTATTAGCCCATAGTAACACGTAGTTACTTTAAAAATCCGACATGGAACTGGAGTGATGATACTAATGGATGACACTGATTTGGGATAAGCATACATTTAATATTGTAAACCTCATGGAATATTCAGCGTGGAGAAAAACATTGTATCTCTAAGTCCTTATGTAAGGGATAAAACATGACATGGTGTGAGGCTGCAAGGGAATAATATTCCCCATGGGTATTGTTAGGCACCACGCACAAAGTGACAGCAACCCCACAAAGCATGCATTATTCCTTTGAAACTGTACACCCAAGAATATGTTATCCCAGTTATAAAATGGGCCAGAATTTGTGAAAAGTACAGAATAGATACAAACAGAGAAAAATTATTTAAATGTTTTTCTATTAAAATGTAAGTATGCAACTGAAAATAGTCCCTCTATACAGTAATGTAAAATTGTAAAATCAACTGTTTAATTCTCCGTACATTTGAATGACAAATATATATATATACACACACACAGGATATCACATGAGTTAATGTAAGATATAAGAAGCATCATCTTGAGGTGTACTTGACCTCCAACCTCACGAGTGGCAAAGCCACAAGTGAGGTCACAAGAGGTCCAGTGCAGTGGCGTAACCATGCATACTTATTGTACACTGCTGCGTACAAAAAAATCAACCCTTTTTAAATTGCCATTTTTTTTTAATTTTTTTAAAGCTGTCCATCTGGGTCAGAACCCTGGTCCCTCGGTGGGTGGGAGATTGCCGACCAACTGGATCCTGATACGCATGCTGGCACCGAGTTCATTATCGCGAGGCAGTAACAGTTGCAACTGTTGGTAGACTAGCGGAGCAATTGGGCAGTTTTGTCCACATGCGTCTTTGCTTCTCAAGTCTCCACCAATCAGTTGCTGCAAATTTTTCCCGCTGCTACCTCCAGTGACAGACTTCAGCTCCTCAGCTGCCGCCGGCTACTAGTGGTGTATGTCTTGTCCATCTGTCAGCTCGGACTGGAGGAGGAGTACTTGTGGTCGGCTGTGAGTCAGGACGGGAGATAGAAACACCACTCGAGTGGAGAGTAAAAGGAAAGTAGGGAGGGCTATCAGCCAGGCCTATCTCCTGTGCAGCCAGTTGTCAGTCAACTCGGTCGTTGTCCTCCTCTGCGTGTAAACTCTGTCCATCAGTGCGGCGTAACACACGACGAGAGAGCAAAATGATTAACTTGCTCCTGCTGCTGCCGGCCCGCATTCCACCGCTGTATTTTTTTGTGGTGACCCTGACCTCCAACAAAAACTCATGGGCTGGCTTGCTTAGAGAATGTGCTGGCTGGAATACTACAACTTGCAGATAGGAAATGAATTTGGATTGTGAGGTCCCTGGTCAGCTACCACCGCCTGGGCAAATATGATCATGCAGCTGCTGCTGCTAGTAGACCTTGTGTGTCAAGTGTACTGTTGCAAAGGAAGACTTATTATGGGCCCCAGCATGCAAGGCTAGTTTAATATATAATGGCCTATTGGCCTCCCAAACTGATACATTTCTGTTGCCCCCTCGGCCCCTTCCCATGCCCCCTGCCCCTTGAGTTCATCCTTAATAATCTGAAAGCAAGGATGCCACTAGCAATTCTGTTGTTTGTATTTGGCACTTTTTATGCATGCACCTTAAGCCCACTTCTGCTCTCTACCTAAAGTGCCCCTGACGCACTTGTACCCCAAGTGGCCACTTTCTTTACTTGTACTTATTCTGGCACTGCTTCTGCCAACAAGGTCAACCAAGAGAGGGGGAAGCTCCCAATTTAAATCTCCTGTCTCTAATTGATTGGGCTGACGGCAGTGATGGGTAACCACATACAGTAACATTATGATGTTTTGTAAGTTTCTGTCTGGTCCTGCTCTACAAGTCACATTCTGTTTAAACAGGAGCAACTGTGGAAATTAATTAATTTAAAAAGCAGCATCTTATAAGGCTTATAACTTAGGCCAGCTCAGGTTAGGTCCCCCATGAACAAGAAGCCCCCTGTGACCAATGGGACTGAGCGTACCTAAAACTAGCTCTAACTTCTACTCTAGTGGTCTGGCACGATACTTTTGTTTTTTAAAATCATGCTACTGGTTAAGCCATAAAAAGTAATCTGATATGATCAACATTATGTCTAGAACACTTGTGCTTTTCAAAGTGATTTTAGGTACTAGAACCATTTAGCTTTGCTTTGCCAGTCTCCCACAGAAAGAAAACACAGGAAACCACTTTTTTTCACTCCCTCTGCTTCTCTGCAGTGGTCCTTCCTCTAGCAGGTGACCTCACAACCCCAGGCTTGCCATCTCCACCTTTTACTCGCCTTCTACTACCCCAGATGTAGCTCTCTGAGGTGGGGGTTGATAGGGAGCAAGCACCATAGTTCCTGCCTGGACTGAGCTGTTTGGGGAGGTGGTTGGCAGTTGGTTTGCTAGGGCCTCATAATGCCTACATCTTACTTGGTGCACTGCAAGGTTTTTCCACCATTGTTTTCACTTTGCCTGTATGACAGACAAGGGCTGCATACTCCTGCCCATGATTAACTCAAGCTGCACTGCTACCTGGGGTCACCCAGGTAGCAGTAATGCAGCACAGAATGTGTCTCTCCATCCCCAGAGAAGGAAGCCATCCTTGGGACACTTGAGTGCTCAGTCTTTCTCCCCCCTTCCTGCCCACTGACATCCTGGGGTAATTACCAAATCTGGGTCGCAAGTGCTACAAGGTGTAGTCCTACAGCTGCTCCAATGGGCCAGCCATGAAACCACTCTTAAAGGGGAACAGTCAGCACCAAGGGCCCTACACTCGAGTGTGGGGCTGGTCCCAATACACACTGTGTGCAAAAACATTTTGGTTTACTTACTGTTTACTGTAGTATAGTAGATTATATTGAACTAAATTTGTTTAGTTCTAGGCACAAATCTCCTGTTAATACAAATCCCAGAACCCCCTGCAATTGACATCAGAGCAATACAGCAGTGGGAGATTCAATAGCATACAGTGCATGTAAGAGTCTATATAAACTCTGATCTGATGCCTACTGCTCTGATGTCCATTGCAGGGGATTCTTGGATTTATATTAACAGATGTCAGCCTAAAATTAGTCTGATACAATATACTATACTGAAGTAAACAGTACGTTTTTGCACACAAAGTGCACATTAGGACCATCCCCCACTTGAGTGTAGAACCCTATGTGCTGACTGTTCCCTTATAAAAAGTACAAAACTGTCTGAACAGCTGAATTAAATGGGGAATAGTGAATGGACAACCACACACAACAAGCCTGTGTTGCCACCAAGGGTTCTGATTACATCACTGACTTTCAGAGTGAAGCTTCAGAGGTCTGCAGTAATCAGAACCCAGAGGTGACAACACAGGCTTGTTGTGTAGTTGCACAGCCACTATTTTATACAGCATTTTTTTTTAAATCCAAGGCAGGAAACATTTCAGTCCAGTCCTTGGCCCGTTTGTTGTTTTTGGGTTACACTAGGGCTGTGTGTGGATCTTTGACTTGGGGTTGTGCTGCACTGCAGTAGATTGCCAGCAGACAGTCTTCATTTATTTATTTAAAAATGTGTGTCTGGGTATGGTGTCCAATGGCTAGAGTAATCCGTGCAGAGAATTTGGGAGAGTGCTGCCCAGGAGCCTGTAGTCATTAAAAAAATAAATAAATAAGTGTGTGTGTGTGTGTGTGCTTGGTTGAACGTACAGCATGGAATGTAGTATGACTACATTTACCCCAGTTTGTGCACACTGTAAATGTAGCTATCTGAGGGAGCATAGTCAGCTCCCTCTGATAGTTACATGAACAGTGTGCACAAACTGGGGTAAAATCAGCTGAGGGACTGCAGTCTCAAAGAAGGCTTTTTGTGGGTCAGTTAATGGCTGTAGTACACTTGCAGCTTAAAGGGATGGTGTGACCCAGTCAGGGGTTCAGTGTGGCTATGATGCAGTAATCTTCTTGAACTTTTCTTTTGGCTTGTGACTATAATTGCTTTTGGGAGTGCCTCTGAGAAGTGACTAAAAAAACAAATACTTTTGCTTGCTTGATCATGAACCACTGCATGCTGGGATGTACAATGTATATTACCCGGCAAAATGTGTGTAAAATTTACAGAAAGTCAGCTGGCTTTCAGAACACCTTGAACTTTTAATGACTATGTACAGACCCCAAGGCCTTATAAAGTCCCTACAAGTGTAGCTTACAACTGATCCCAGCTGTACAGATACTAGAATTGAGGTTCCATTTGGTGACAAGCACAATATGGGACTCATCATTCCAGAAAGAAAATACTGGACTAAGACACCTCAGGTGAAGAGAGCTACTGGCTCAATTATCTTGGTGTCAGCTATGTTTTGTGACACTGACCAACCTGTTTACAGTAGCTCTATGAACTTCTGTCCTGCACACTAATGATATCATACATTATGATAATAAAGGTGCATAATTATAGTAGTCCAGTCACGATGCACAAATCCACTTTGTTGGACTGGGCTGGAAATGACAGATTGCAGTCATGGTATTAAAGTCATACAACCACGGACATTCAGTCTGCATTCTTGGTGGTTCAATAAGAGTCTCCGTTTGCAACCTTGGACAGTCATATATTCCCTAGTGATGCAACCACCACAGTGCAACTAAAGTAACTATTGTGAGGGGGGGTACAGAGAAGGGAGGGTTGGAGTACTTGTAAAGAGACAGAAAGAGGCAGTGGACTAGAGTGACTTAAGTTGCATAAAATAAGTGTTTAATTTTCTGAGGATAGGTTTTCAGTTCATGAGTTCAGTACCTGTTTAGTTCATTGTATTTTGTGTGCTGTCTGGTTGAGGGGGCTATGATGCAACCTGTTGGGCTGGGTTGGGCTTGGAAACTGGATACAACTTGCTGGGTGCACAGGGGGAAAGTCCATGAGGTGGGCTGGGGAAGGGCCAGGGAATCTGGGGAGTTTGCTAGAGGCCAGCTTGCTGGACTGGGAGAAAGGGCAACATGTTGGGCTGCAGAGAAGGATGGAGACTCTAGATATGTGGGTGGGATGCAACTTGCTGTGCTGGGGAAGTGTTAGGGATTTTAGGGTGAGAAGCTAGGGTGAAACTTGCTGGGCTTAAGGAGGGCTAGGGGCCATGCACAGGAGCAGGTGGCTGGGCTATGGGGTGGGTGGTCTGGGCAACATACTGGGCTGGGGACTCCTGGGAAGGGACTAGAGTGCTATGTACAGGGTATGGGAAGTGGGTAACACGGTAGCAAATTCTGTTTATCATGACCCCCAAATGAACCAGAATGTACCCCAAAACACCTCCAAAATGCACCAGAATGCACCAAAAAACAAAAATTTTCTGAGGGCCTAGGCGGCACCCAGACCCCTGGCCTATAATTTAGATTTTTGTGCGTACACTTTTTTTAAGGCTGGTTACTCCACTGGTCAAGTGCAATGAAAAAGGATATTTCTGATGTCATATATTAGCGCATCTTATATTGGATGTATATAATAGGTCCTTAAAGTTTCATAAACAAAGCTGTAAACAAATGATTTTCATTTTCATTTATAGTTTTTATGCGTGTTTCTATGAACAGAATGTCTCTGAAGAATGTGTGAAGTAACAGCTGTCAAGGTAGCACTGTTATGAGGTAATTTGGTATGTCCTGTTACTATTGATCAGTTATCAACAGTATCCTGTGATGTGGGCTAGCCGCAAGCAGGTGCCTACCAAAATGGCGATCCACTTGCTGTGCAGGAAGGACAGGGTGGTGGTGTGAGGAAGGCAACAGGATGGGGGAGGATCACGCATATAGCGACAGGACATCACTATATGTATACGCGCATGGGGGGGAGCGAGCATGATGGAAGGGAAGGAGGGTTGGCCTGGCATGGTTGGCATGGGGCTGCTGAGCTGGCCCCGTAGTGTGGTGAGTGGGTGGCAGCCTAAAGCTGCAAGGGTTCTGGGTTCGGGTCAGGGCAAGCCTACATTTTTGTGCACCCAGCCCAAAATTTTTTTCCCCCAGAATTTGCCCCCCCTCCCGAGAGTTAAGAATCCTCTAGTAGGGGGATGCGGGGGCAAAGTCCCCTGCATTAACACTGAAATTTCAAGTCCCCAGCACCGTTTTCCTGTGTACACTGCCAAAACTGATTTTTGGCGATGCCCCCTCGCTATAATGATGGTCACCTTCCGGCAATCATCATTATGACATAGAACCTGTTTTCAATAGATCAATTGTGATGTATCTAAGTCGTGATATCTTGGTACCCAACAGGTGATACCTTGATATCTTGAAACTTAGCTCAAACATATCACTAGTTATCTTTGTAAATTTATACCCACACCTGCTGTATACACTAGAATGTGTGTATAAAAGCAGATGCCTTTATTGTACAATACACCCCAACCCCCAAGAACATGCACAATCTCATTGTGATGAATGTAACAGCTTAGTAGCCTTATTCACTTCATTTTATGTCACTTTTTTATATTCAAAATGTTATTGATGTTTTATGACTGCACTGTGAAGAAACAAAACCAGATAACCAGAATGCAGAAACAATGACTGCCCGCAGCAAGTGTTGCAATATTTTACATAATGAACACAGTTGCCGCTGAACAGACCATTACCATAGATTTTTAAATAGGTAGGGGTTTATTCCACCCTCCTCCCGTCAGTAAAGTAAATGCCCTCCCAACCCTACACCAACTATGATACTTTATTTATTTGTAACATATTTTACAGTATCAGGTAAGCAAAAAGAGTTGAAAAGGGCTCGTTTTCATCTGCAACCTGGTAGGGGTGGGAGATGGGGGAGCATGGTAAAAAAAAAATTTGGGAAATACAGTACAATCAATTACAGTAGAATGGTACAGATTAATATACTAGATATAGAGTTGAGTCAGCAGAAATACAGGAACACAATATATACAAGTCACCAATTAACAGAGCGCATATACAGAGTTTAAACATTCAGATACCACAAATACAAAGGGAATGCAGTTCCACAATACGAAAAAAGGTAAATACTGCCGTATGCGGTCAAACTCACTTAAGTGAATACCAGATAAGTGAATGAATGCCTGAAATCCCAATTCCTTTCATATCTGTTCAATGTTAGAATGCTCTGTATATAATACTTGTGAGAAAGGCCCCATTACAGACAGGTCAGGGCAGGAGCAAAATGAATTGGGATCAGACCACCCTAAGAAGTTAGGAATACCTCTAGTACAATTTGGGCAGGGCTAAGGAGCCTTACAGTGCTACTTAAGTTTAGCCTTTGCAGTCTGGAGGCTGGTAATGGTAGTGAGGGAAGAGGGATGACTGTTCCAAACTGGGGAAGTCTGTACCTGATAGAGGCTTGGCCTGCTGTGATTCTATACTTCTGAATTTGTAGTCTTTTTTTCCCTCTTCCAAACTTAAAGAGTAAGAGGGATTGGAAGAGGGTGTAAATAAGTCATTGAAATACCCTGGTAGTTTCCCAAACCAATATTTGGTGCCCATCAGAGCAATATGGAGGGACTACCTCACAGAAAGGGAGGCCGAATCTAGGTCCTTATGCACTGTATACTGGTGGGTGCAGGTAGAGCACACCAACACAAATCTACAGAGTGAGCTGAAGAGAGTGGTAAGCTTTGCTAGGGCAGAAGAGGAGGCTTCAGACAAAACCACATTCCCATAGTCTAGCAATGGGAAGATCAAGCACTTCACCACAGTTTTTCCGATTTTTAAAGGGAGATCATTTTTAACCATATGAAGGGAGCCCCATGTTCAGCAAAACATTTTCCCACTCTGTGGTTTATGTGAAGTGAATAGTCTAGTTCTTTATCTAGAGTCACTCCAAGGTATTTATAGAAAATTACAGAGGCAACTAGTTCACCAGAAAAGGAGCTTAGCTTCAGAGTGGAGCTGTACAGCTCACCCAGTGGGCAGTTCCAAAGAGCATAGCAACTGTTCTTTTGTGTTCATAGCCAACTGATTGTCACTGAACTATTTCTGCACATTAATGAAGCAGGACTAAACAGTGAGGTCAATGTCCAAGAGAGAGTGACCAGAGGGGAAGATGATGGTATCATCAGTGTACATGTGGGTTTTTAGACAATTGGGGAGATCATTAATAAAAACAGACAAAAAAAGACAAAAGACTGACCTCTGAGGAGCCCCTAGAGAGACTGGGTACTGAGAGGAATGAACCCTAATTTGACTAATTGGGTTCTGTCAAAGAGGTAGGAGTTGAACTACAATATGGAGGAGGCAGAGACACCAGCAGAGGCTAGCTTGGCTAAGAGTAGCATATGAGTAACTGTGTCAAATGCTTTAGACAAGTCTTTCAAGTCCTTGGTGAATAGCATAAACAGGATGAGTTTAACAGTGAATATAAGGTTATCTGGTTTTAAATCCCATAAGGCCTGTTCCAGATCCTGGAAGAATGGGCATAGTCATGGATAAGCTCAAAGTATATGTAGATGGCTGGCCGGTTGTCTTCCTCATGCCCTCCAGCATTCAGAAGTGGCTGCTGTTCTGCGGTGCACCTGCTGTATGGAAGTAATTAAGTACCATACCAGGCATTTCCACTTATATTCATGCCACTCTTGTGAGAAGGTACCATACTGTGTTTTCACACAGTTTATTGCCCAGTGTTCTGCCAGGAGTGGGTACCAAGTTTCTGCAACCAGAAATCAAAAGTAGGTCATCAAGGCAATGCAGGGTCATTCTGTAAGATGGCATATAAGCGGAAAGGTTAATGTTCCCAGTGGGCCCCCTATAGGGCTTCTGTCATCAGTTCCATCATGGGGTCATGGACTCCTCTATAGGGATCTGTCTTCAATGGCTTTCCAGATATGCTCTACTTTGAAGTATCAGAAAAGTGCAGTTTGTGGCAAACCAACCCATCCAGAAATTACATAAATTCCAGTCGTCTGGCACCTTGATATAACTGTAATAGATAAAGGGTATTTTATGTTAATTTATTATCACTCAGCTGCATTGAATGCCACTAGTGTACCCTTTTTAACATATTTATTTACACTGCCAAAGTAATCAAGACTCTCACTTATGAGGTAATTATCTTAATCATGTCTCTGAAACGTAGGGGGGATCATCATTTGCGACAAAAACTGCTGGTTTTAGGAGATGTCTTCTCCGAGTGCTGCTATTGCAACCATCACGTCACTTGCTCAGTGGTTTTTAATGCTGTCAGAGGTAACAATAGCTTACAAGTGAGATCACAGCAAACTAGTTTTGCTTAGATAGTATCTGGTAGAATTGAATACCATCAATTTTCTCGAATACAGTCACCATCAGATACTGTTGGCATCTCACTACTAGATCTAGTCACCAGAATCCAGTTGGATCCTAACTTTCTGATGTCACTATTCAGAATCCAAGGGATCTGAGTCAGATATATAACCTCAGAGTATACTCTCCAATCTCAGATTCCACTACCTGACCATACAATTAAAATATGAATGGGGTCGGATAGGATCTCATTCCAGAGTCAGATAGATGAACAATCTACTGGCTCTCATTAAGGTAGTCAAAAGCACTACCTGAGCACTGCTATGACAAATTAATGCCGAAAATACATCAGAAACATAGTGATTAGGGAACTTTACTGTGCAGCTGAGTGGGTGTTAGGGAAGTCAATGAAAAATAAGGAAATGCCAGAAAACTTACAAATTGTATCCCCCGAAAATCATATCTGTCTTTGGAAGGGGTTGAGGAGGGATGGTAACAGAGAAAAAAAGATTCAAAGACAGACATCAACTACCATGATTATAATTTATATACTGTATTTATTACAATTTTATGTCTATTCTTACAGTTTCTTATTTAATTTGTTTTGGTAACTGGATTAGTTTGGTTGATGGATGCATGAGAGGAACAAAAGGTCTGTCACTCATTTTTGTAAAATTCTATTAAAAAGTGTAGGAATTTTTGAAACATAAACAAGTGTAGGGGTGTGGTTTTGCCACAAACAGGATGGCAGCTTAACTCAGTTGTGGCACTAAAATGGTATGGGAATATCTGAAGTAATCCACGATTAAGGTGGACATCAGCAAAAAATTAAATTGCAGGAGAAAGAGCTAAGGCTTGGTAACCTTTTCAGAACTCATCGGCCGTAATTCTGACCTCAGAGCCATGTCCCCAGCTCAAGGGGCTGACAGCATGGTGACATCGGGGGAGGCGACGATGGACCCTCAGGAGATCGGAATGATGTTCAATAACTCATCCAAAAAATGGATGCAGTAACACTTGCCTCCCAACAAACCATCACAGCAATCTAAAATCTGGAAGATCGCCTAAAAAACACTAAACAACAACTGGCGACACATGAAACGGCCACCTCCAGAGAACAACAGGACACAATCTACTTCTGTCTCCAAAAGGTGGATGACCTGAATAACTGCAGCAAGAGGAACTTTCTGGATCTGCTGGGGTTCCCAGAGGGGGCCAAAAATAGAGATACAGCCATTACATTTACATGTTTGTTCCGGTTTACCTTTTGTGAAGTGCTATATTTCTCTGTATGTGGAATGCCTCTATTCCCCAGGTTGCCCCTGAAAAATGGACATGTCTGTCCCAGTGGGCCCACCCGATTATCAAAATTCAAATAAATAAAATAAATTCCTACAGCAAGTCCTCCTGGGAATGCTCGGCCTGGCACAAGGGTTCTGCCTGGACATCGAGTGGGCACACAGAACTTTAGCCCCGGCACCAAAAAAAGGAGAGAGGCCTCGGCGCCTGCTCAAAAAACTGCTCAGTTACAATATGCGGCAACTAATCCTGGCAAGAGCTAGAGAGATGAGTCGCCTCACCTAGCAAGGGCACCGGGTCTCAATTTACCAGGACTTTTCAAAAGAGCTGTCCTCCAGATGGAGGGAATTTATGGAGACCCGCCACAGAATGCAAGTCCTAGGCCTACAATATTCACTGATGTCCTGGTACAATGAGGGTGCTTCATAATGAGACCCCCATGCTTTTTGACTCACCAGATGCCTTGGAGGGAGTTCTAAAAAAGAACTGGCCAAAAGACAACAGAGACCCTTGGCACAATTCAAAAATGCAACGGAGCTCCAGGACATATGCTCAGGTAGAGACAACCCCAGACCAAGGCCTAGAAGACATGAAGGCTGAGGAGGGGCAGCAGACAGAGAAAGAATGGACCCTACTAAGGAAAAATAGGAAGAAAGCTGTTAAAGCTTCACACCAAAGAAGAGATCACCCAGTGGTGAGGACCAAAGATCGCCATGACATCCGACACACCCAAGAAATGCAGAGAGCAGAATCAGCAGCTCTGGTCAGATATATGACCGAGAACAGATTTTCTGCAATGTAGCCCAGCATGCCAGAGACTCAGGACTAGTGGTGGGCGAAGTGGGCTCAATCCGCTCCATGAAGCGATTTGCGGAGCAAAGGCGGATTCGCGGAGTGCTCTGCAATGCGAAGTGGAGTACTTCCACGTTATAATGAGGAATGCAAAGTCCATTAGAAGCAATGGCTTTGCATTACTCCACCTCCCCAGACCACTACTCTGCCAAATTTAAGTTGAAGTGCACTGCAGGCAGTGCACTTTGCCTTGTTTTTGAGCTCCAAAGACGAATTTTGCAGTGATTCATGGGATTTCAGGTCACATGGGCTCTATATTGATCTGCACAGCCTCAGTTTGGGGTAGCATGAGTAGGAAGGAGTAGGAGACAGTGTGCTCTGATAGCTGTCTGTGATAGGAATCTTGTAAAAGCTATTGAAAAAGCATTTTTGCATTTTTTTGGGGATCCAACTTTAGTTCATCAATTGTAGGAAACCCTCCTGTGCTCATATCATCGAGCGTTTTGCTTTTTGTGTGGATTTTAATTGTTAATTTACAACATTGAGTGTGAGTGGTGTAAGACAGTGAAAGTGTGCTTTCGGGAAGGGGTGTATCTGTGGTGTAGGTAGATTTAAGTTGGAAAAATAGTGATTTCTTTGTTTTTTGGTTATATTTTTGTTATACAACTGACTGTGTTAATGTACACACAGTAATATTGTCAGTAATAGTAGAAATGTTCTTGCTGTTTGTTGTGTGGATGTGGTGCAGCAGTTCATAAGTTCAGGTTGTTTACATTACAAATTTACAATACGTAATGTGGCATAGTACTGAACTTTTGCATTTGCTGCGCATTCCTCGTTCAGCATTGTACACAAACTGTTCTGTGTGTGAGTGTGTGTGCAGTGTTGCATGCATTAAATAATACACCTTTTATTGTGCCACAGACTAGTGTAATTGCAGGCGCAGCAGTGTGAACCTGCTATCCACTGCAGCTGCCTGATTTTGTACTGCGATCGTGGTATCTGTTCTTAGTTTTCCTGCTAGTGCCATAAAAATCAGCACTGTCTGCATTCAGAGCTTCCCCCACCCCCACGTTCAAAAGGTATTTTGTACCAGATTGGATTGTTTTTTGTGACCTCATCAACACCACTGGTTACTGAAGTTGTTTGAATTCCATGACAGTCTCAGAGTAGTCTCTTATCTGTTGCTGAAGCCACAGTTGTTTATTTGGCTTCACATCCAGCATCCCTCCAATCAGAGAGTGAACATATCAAAATCTGAATTTGGTTATAATATTTGTGGTTGATCCCCCAAAATGCCTGCCAAGAGACATGCAAGCAAAGCGGTTTCTCGCCATGGTAAAGTTGGCAGTAAGATGATCTGTGGGCATGGTAGTAGTACGTAGACACAGAAGTGCATTGCTGATGTTAGGAAAGGTATTTCTCCTACAATGTTTTTTATAGCCCAATCAGTAGCTTCACTCATAGTTAGAGGAGATGATGTTTTCCCAGCCGGTGGTGTTAGTGTTACTGGTGTTAGTGGTGGTGGAGGTTGTATTAGTATTGTTGCGTCAAGTTCAAATTCCAACCAGTGTACCATATCCAAAAGTATTGAGTGTGAAGCAGTGCAAGTGAGTGGCAGCGCAGATAATGTCATACTTCCCAGTAACATCCTGCTAACTGAACCTGAGGATTCTGATAATCATGTCAACGATAGCATGCAATGTGATATTCCATCCACTGTGGCATTTAACGTCACGCATTTTCCATGCAGTGATTCACAGTCTGGTGAAAAAATATCAGGTGATGGTGGAGTAGATGCTGATAATGAATGTGATGATCATGTTGCTGTTGTAGCAACATGCAGCCCACATGCTAGCATCCAAGCAGAAGATGTGGATGTGTGTGACGTTGAGGAATATGATGATGATGTAATTGACCCCAGTTGGGAACCGGAGAAAAAGAAATTAAAAGGGCCTGTATCTGAGTCTGTTTGCAGGAATCCCCCTCCTGTAAAAACTTGCGATCTACCGGTTTTAGTTGATGTTGATGATGATGATGACCCAGTAATCAATATGATAGATAGTTGTGGTGGTCAGTTGCAGTCCAGGTGTCCAGTGCCCAAAACATCACATGCCTCCTCCCCCCACTTCAGTGCTTAAAATAACGGATTTAAATAAGCCACATCATGGGCATGTTAAAAGCAGAGCATCACAGTCCCTTGTTTGGGAATTTTTTGTTCAAGATGCAAATGATGATTCAGTTGCAATCTGCCAGGTTTGCCATGTGCGTGTGAGTCGAGGTAAAAAGGGGAGCCATCTGGGCACAGGAGGACAACATACACATCTTAAGAATAGGCACATCGCCGGCGAACTGGGTTCGGGAATGGATCCGGGTCATCGGAGGGCTGGCCGGGGAGAGTAGGATCGAGCATCCGCTGGACAGCTCTCCTTCTCCGGGGAAGGGTGTGGGTAGTGCTCAGAGCGCTGGGGACTCCTGGCGGAGGCCGGGAGTTCTCACGCAGCCGACGCTTGACGTGGAGGGGGGGAGGAGGCAGGGCAGATGCTGGAATCATTGCACGTCCTCACCTCCTCTGGGGAGAAAAACGGAAAAAGAAGGCAGGCAGGACCACCATAGGATGAAGCCCTCCCCGGAGATCCTCGCATCACCACCGCCGATGTGGGACCCCAACCAGTCACAGTTCCGGGGTCACGAAGGTGGCTTGCGGCCCCAGGGGTAAGCCGGGGGTGACCGAGGGTCCTCTGCAGCTATAGGCGGTGGTAGAGGTCTCCGGGGGCCGTGACCAGGGCGGAGGAAGTAGACGGTGGTCCAGCCAGGATAAAGGGCAAATAAAAAAAAGAAAAAAAAAGAATAGGCACTTGGCACTGTGGACCCAGCACAAGCTGGCAGCTAATACCACAGTGGGGCATTCACCCGCGTCACCAGCAACAATAGCCAGCATGTTATCCCCTTCCATGACTGTTATGCCCAGTAGGAAATTAAACATGTGCAGTAGTGCGGTAATAAGAGCAGAGGATAACTACAGGCATGATGAGGTGGAGGACCATAATGACTCTGAAATGTCCAGTGCTGGTGAGAGTAGCAGTTTTTGTGGTGGTGGTGGTGAATGCAGTATGTCTAGTGCAAGTGGTACATCCACTCTGGTTGGCAAATCTGGCAAAATAACAGCATTTCTAGGTTTTGTCATCATCACCTGTGCAACCGTCTTCATCAAATGTCCACACTCCACCCCCTGCCAATGCCATTCATCACAGAGTACAATCACTTGTGATCAACAAACCCCATGTAAAACATTTAAAAGTCAGCCCATGTTACAGAGTGTTTTTGCGCATAAGCTGAAGTACCCCCAAATCATACAGTGTCACGTGAACTCAATGCTGCTGAAGTGGAAATGCTGGCACTTGAACTTTTGCCCTTCTCCTTTGTGGAGAATTCTGGGTTCCGGTGGTTTGCTGCATGTGCCTGTCCAAAATGGAAAGTCCCATCCAGGACATACTTTTCTACCCGTGCTGTCCCAGAGTTGTTCCGCACTGTGTCTGACTCAGTAAGACATGCCCTTCAACATTCCTCCTCCCCACTCATCCATTTAAGTATGGATATGTGGACAAGTGGCAAAACAGCATGGAGTTCATATTTGTGTCTAACTGCACACTGGGCGCAGGTGCCGGGAGTTGTTTGTGATGTTGGTAGTGTGAATAATCAGTGCAGTAAGGTGGATTGTCACGGTAGCAATCTTCCAAGGAATTCGACAGCATGCAACGATTGCTGTGCGCAATGTGACCTGTTCACACACTGGTGAGAACATGTTGGATGTGATACTGACAAACTGACAGATGGCAAAACCCTCTGTCCCTGAGAGCTGGGTTCATAGCAAGTGACAATGGGTCAAATGTGGTGAAATGCATCACAAATGGTGGTTTTTTTCGTGTTCCATGCATGGCCCACTGTTTAAATCTTGTGGTTCAGGAGTCTCTGCAGCACCCTGATATAAAGGAAATGCTGACCATTGCATGACGTATCTGGTCTCATTTTTCAAGATCTGGAAAGGCCCGTGACCAACTGCGGCAGTTGCAGATACAAAACAGCTTGCCTCAGCACTGCTTGTAGCTGGAAGTTGTCACCCGATGGAACTCCACTTCATACATGGCAGAGAGGTTGTATGAACAATACAAAGCCATCTCAGACTATCTTGTTATGCACACTAACCGTGACAGGGCCTCCATGTCTATGATGACTGAGCAGTGGTGCCTCATGGACACTGTAATAATTTTGTGGCCTTTTGAACATGCTATACAGTCAATGAGTGGTGAGTCTGCCTCTATTAGCCAATCAATTCTACTGCAGTGGGTGCTGAGGCAGACATTGGTGAATGTACAGCATAGCCTTGATGTTGCTGGAGACGGTGGTAGCAGTATTTTACTGCAACACATGCTGACAGTATTTGACCAGAATCGTCATGTTGTGAGCATTCAGCATAGTGACAACTTTGCCATAGCAACAATGCTGGACCCACGATACAAACGTGGAATTGCATCAGTATTGGAGGAAGGGCCTGAACAGGTAAAAAATATCAGTGGTCAACTGGTGCACTTGGTTCATGGGTCACAGAGGTCACGTGCCAAGGTCAGCAAACCTCGGCAGCATAATCCAGCTGAAGGTGTACCTGGAGGACCATCAAGCATATCCTGCAAGGGGAAAGGTACTGCAGTTCTAGGTGGTCTGTCATCCAAAGTGGCTGGCATCAACCCGCTTTGGGAGGCTTTGTCCCAAGTGGGTATTTGTGAAATAAATGATTCGGGAGAACAGGATGATGCATCAACAGTTGGACTTAGTGTGGCACAGAGAATGGTTGAGTCATATTTGTCTGAAAACAGGCATCTGACAATAAGTGAAGATCCTCTTTTGTACTGGAGTGGAAAGGTCAGTGAATGGCCAGAGCTGACTGCAGTGGCACTGAAGTACCTCACATGCCCATCCTCCAGTGTAAGTGTTGAGAGGGTATTCAGCTCAGCAGGTGCAGTAGTCCGGGATCATCGGACAAACCTGTCTCCTGCAAATGTTAGTTTGCTAACATTCATTAAAATGAATGAGAGGCACATACCAGCACAGACTGCAACCTTGGTATTTGTAACCCGGCCTAGTCATGGTGGTCTTGCTGATGTGGAAATGGAGCCTCCTGGTGGCACTGGCAGTGGCTGCCTGAAACGGCCCACCACTGACATAGATGATGACACAATGGAGAAAGAATTTCCCAGTGGTCAGACTTCAGACATCGATGACTGTGAGGGCAGCTTTCTTTATGAGGAAGATCATTTGGTTAATGTTGGCAGGTTTTAACTGAAGTTTTTAAAAGGTGGTGTGCCCCCACAGGACCACCACCACCGGGACTGATGTTAGCCACTGCCACCATGAGTCTGTCTGCCCCCTGGACCTCCACCACTAGGACTGATGTTAGCCACTGCCACCATGAGTCTGTCTGCCCCCCAAACCACTACCACCACTGGGAGTGATATTAGCAACTGCCACCATGAGTCTGTCTGCCCCCACCGAACTACCACCACCACCGGGACTGATGTTAGCCACTGCCACCATGAGTCTGTCTGCCCCCCGAACCACCACCACTGGGACTGATGTTAGGCACTGCCACCATTTGTCTGTCTGCCCCCCAGACCACCACCACCACCAGGACTGATGCTAGCCACTGCCACTATGTATCTGTCTTCCCCCTGGACCACCACCACCACCAGGACTGATGTTAGCCACTGCCACCAAGAGTCTGTCTGGCCCCCGGACAATCACCACTGGGACTGATGTTAGCCACTGCCATCATGAGTCTGCCCCTCAAACCACCACCACCAATGGGACTGATGTTAGCCACTGCCACCATGAGTCTGTCTGCCCCCCTGAACTGCCACCACCACCACCACCGGGACTGATGTTAGCCACTGCCACCATGAGTCTGTCTGCCCCCCAAGCCATCAACACCACCACCACTGGGACTGATGTTAGGCACTGCCACCATGTGTCTGTCTGCACTCCAGACCACCATCACCGGGACTGATGCTAGCCACTGCCACCATGAGTATGTCTGCCCTCTAAACCACCACCACCACCGGGACTGATGTTAGCCACTGCCACCACTGTCCCCATGAGTCTGTCTGCCCTCCGAACCACCACCACCACCACCGGGACTAATGTTAGCCACTGCCACCACTGAGCCTGAGTCTCTCCTGACCACCACACCCATCAGCCAGAGACACAAAGCTTCTTAATATTTAAGCCATAAAGTGAGTATGTGTACTCATGTTTGTTACGCTGCTGAACTTCCTTTAGTTGTATGTTTTGTTTTCTGTGGCTTTTCAGAGCTGCAGTGATAAAACACATAGGCCCAGATATTCAAAAGGGTTGCGCCATGCGCAACAGGGTTGCGCCATGCGCAACTCTAAAACGCCATTCTGCAATATTAGAAGGGGCCAGTTGCCACGGCATGCTGCTGAGCAACAGCGCAATGGAAATGAAGGCATGCGCAACTGAAGGCGGGTCCATGCATAAAGTCGCAATAGATGTCCGACACTTGCAGCAATGCGCAAGAGTGGCTCAGCGGAAGTTGCGTGAGTACTGATTTGAGCCAAAATAAATAAGCTCAAGGAAGCGGTGCAAGAACCCAGCAGGCCGAAACTGGGGGAGAGAGATGAGAGAGAGAGAGAGACAGGAGCTGAAGGCAGAGAGGGACAGTGGGGTCCAGGAGGACAGAGAGGCCAGTGGGGGTGCCCGTGCAGTGGAAGCAGCAGTGGGGGCAGCGGGGTAACACAGGAACAGCAGCCGGGGGCAGGAAGCCAGGAGATGGACAGTGTCAGCTTCCACATGAAGCTGTAATGAGGGTGAGACACACATGCTGCAGGGGGACGTGGCATGGTGGCCCGTCGGTATGCCCCGACAGGCGGTATCGTGCCGCATCAGCTTGAGCTGTACACAGACGTTGGAGATTGGACCCTACCGCCTGAACAGGGCAATATTGAGACGGCTCCTGCGAGCTGTGCAGTGATGTGATGCAGGCACCCTCACGACGGAGTCATGCTCTGTCCGTGGAGACCAAGGTGACAGCCTGCATGTGCCTGCTCACCACGTGGCACCTTCCCAGGAGGCCGACAGGGGACACCACAGGCATCACACAGTCGGCCATGCACGCATCCTCACCCATTCCTCAGCGCACTGCTGCCTCATGCTGCGAGTACATCCATTTCACCAGCAGCCGCTGCAGAGCGCATAACAAACATGCAGGAGTTCCACAGGTAGCACATATGCCTGGCGGGTTAGGGCCATAGAGATGCACCCATGTGGCCATTCGACGCCACCTGGGCCCCGACGCCAGGCTTATCGGAACCAAAAGGGTTTCCAGTGTCAACTGCCAGGTGGTGTGTGATGCCACTGGGCGCATTATCAATGTTCAAAGCACACACACCGCGGAGCATCATGATGTCTTCATATGGCACCAGTCTGCACTGTGCCATCGATTCGAGAGTGGGAACATCCCCGGGTCATCCTAGTGGGTGAGTACACATGTATGGAATGCAAACTCTGTGCAGGGTGAATGACACAGGTGCCATGGTAGTGCACACACAAGGATATGGGCAATATGGACCTGACATGACACTGATCTCACTGTCTCCACACAGGTGACTGCGGATACCACTCCGTCCCTGGCTGCTCACACCATACCAGCGCCCCCTACCACTACGCAGCTAGGTTTCAATCGAGGCACATGCCGCTAACACGTAACATCATAGAGCCGGTGTTTGGGATGCTCAAGGCACGCTTCGATGCCTGAACACCTCGGTGCGAGCCCTCAGTACAGCCCCAAAAGGCCTGTGGGATATTCCTGGCTGTTGCATCACCTGCACAACATGGCCAAGACCATGGGATAGCCATACAGGTCCAAGAGGGGACAGCGATGGGGACGCCAGTGGCGCCGCGTGATGTGGTGATGAGCAGCCCCCCTAGGACGGAGGGACTTCGACTGACCCGGGCAGGCCCAGCTGCACTGGGACACCATTGCAGATGAGCACTACGCCCAACACAGGTAAGTCAAGGGACATGTGCAGGCAACACTGTCCATGCATAAACCACAGGCACAGGGGAACACACGTGCATGAAGGTCAGGGAGTTGAAGATTCCAGGCATACCAACACACCATCAGAGAGGGTGAGCACTCATATGGACACACACACACAGGCAGCATACATGGGCAGCAGCACAGCACTGCAGGAACATTGCCAACACACAGCACCACCAACCACCCACCACCTGGACTGTCCATATCGTGTGTTAGGACCTGGCACCTTGCACCTTGGTGTACAGTGCAATGCAGGCATCATCATGCACAGCACCTGTGGACAGCAGTTGGGAGAGTGTGCAGGTGGTCTGTGTCAGCTGGTGAGCAGAGCACCCAGCAGTGCACCCACCATGACACACATTGCACACAGGGCAGCACCAGACAGGGCCTGCACTGGAGACAGTCAGTCAGGTAGCACACTGTCCCACGGCCACCACGGATGCGTGGGCGGCCCCACCGTGGCCAAGCAGCACTGGCAGGCTGAGCAGGGGCCACATCGGGTGGTGCTGGTGCACCACCAGGGGTCCCACTGCGCGAATGCGACCTTGCCCGCACAGGGGTCTGCATCCTGCCAAACAAACTTGCACCAGGGGTGCTCGGGATGCCCAGCAGAACCCGGTCGACAGGCCTGGTGTCGCATGGCGCGGGATGAGGTGGAGAGGCGCACTGTGTGGGGTGTGTGGTACAGGGCACCTGACAGTGTGTGTCGTCGCGACGGACACCACCCAGGTCAGCCTGTCAATGGCAGCCGGTCCATCCGTCCGCATGAGGACCAGCTCGGCTCGGTCCCGAGCACACTCCTGCTATGCGCTCCACGGACACAGACAGTGCCTCTCCGGACCTTGCAACCCACCCCTGCAGCTGTACCGGTCTGCAGCAGGCGGGTGTCTTGACATCAATAGGTACTGTGCCTATTCATCGTGACCCCAAGGTGTGGGCCGGTCCTGGTGACACAGCACCCTTGAGGGTAGGGCGCTGTTACGCCAGGGACCAGGTATGGGCAGATCAAGGCGGGTGGACATGTGCCACTGCTTGACACTGTACCCCAGACCTGGTGTGCAACTGCTGCTGCCGCCCTCCAACTGCTGAGCCCCAGAGCCCACCTGTTCCACCTCCGTGCTGACAGTGCCAGACACCTGCACAGCCACGGTGCTGCCCCGGTGCCCGACAGGCACAGCCTGGGACTGTGCCAGCATGCTGGTACACAGGTGTGAACCAGGAAGGCCAGGGCGCGTGCTGGCCTGCCATGTGTCCGTCATGGGACACACCTATCACTGCCCATTGCAGGCCTGCTATCATCAATGGTGCAGGTGCATGCCACTGCCATAGGCACAGCATGCTGGCATACCTGCATGCCAGACTGCTGTGACACAGGCTGTGCACCCCCTGCACCCATATCACTGACACCGGAGTTGTTGGCCCCGCGTGCATGCAGGCTGGTGGCGGAGGTGGATGGTCCCTCCTCCACGTCCAGCAGGTCTGCCTCACTGTCTGGACCCACCACCACCACCGTCTCCTGCAGACGAACAGGATCTGTAACAGAAAGAGAGTACATGTGAGTGCATGTGAACAACAGCCCCCCCCAATAACATCACCATGTCATACCGTGCAGTGATGGGCTTCCACCTGTCTGGAATCCTCCGCCTGATGCGCCCACAATGGCACTCAGCTGCATGGCCGTGACCAGTGTCTCCTCTGTAGGGTCAGCTGCAACACCACTGGTGGGCCCCCACCAGTGCCAGCACGTCACCACCCTGAAGGCTGCCACCTTCTCCTTCAGCCTCCTGCGGTCAGTCCCCATCTTCTTTCCTGCATTCCTGCACGGGCTGGTGGCTTTGCAGGTTGACGGCCAGCTACCCCTTCCCATGCAGCTGCACGCTCCTGAGGGGTGCCCCTCCGTCCACTCAATAGTGGCTCATCCTCCAGGTAGGCCTGGAAGAGGGCCTCTGTCTCTGCCGTGGTGAAGTTCGGCCTCCTCCTACATCCGCCGTCCACACCCTCAGCTTGGCTCTGGTCAGTCATGGTGATCTGTATGGGTGGAAGTGGACACCTGTCACTGTGCAGTCGACAGCATTTCCCCATGAGCATAGCTGCCGGCCCGGGGGGGTGCAAAGCCCCCGTTTCCTCCTCTCCGCATGGCAGATACTGATAGAAAGGGTGCCCTTTGTCCCTTTCTAAGTGCCCTTTCATGCTCAGCCCTCAGCCTTTATCATCCTCGCCCATGAGCATTGTCCTGAGCATCACACAGCATGTAATTCACCTCTCACCTGCAGTAACCAAATCTGGCCAGCACACCCACAGTCGCATTTTTATAGCGCCAACACATGCAAATGAGGTGTGGCTCAACTTTAATGACATGCTAATCAGCCACTGCGCCTTTGAATATTTGAGTCCCGGATGATTTGCATATGTTGGCTGAATATAGCGTAGTTGCGCTTTGGCGCATACGAAGGTCCAACTGGAGCCAGATGACGCAGGTTTGTGGCTGCGCGTTACACTGTACTGCGCATGCCCAGACAGCTTACGATGCGTCAGCTCGCGACTGCAGACCTGATGAGGCGCGATAGGCTGATTCAGGCCATGGCCACCATTGTGCCAGTGGCGCTACCACTGGGCACTATATGGCGCTGTGGCACTACTGCGTGATAGTCCACTGTGGCACTGGTGCTCAGCTTAGCGGTAGCGCGGGATGCCCTACTCGTCCTGTAAGCTGTCGTGGCTGCTTGCGTCATTGCCGTGACTGTGTCCCTCTGACCCTGGCGCTGTTGGAATGCCATGTGTACATCCCTATTGCGCTGTCTGGTGACAGCGCCATGTAAAGTGACGGCGCTGTTCGAACAGCGCGATTGGAGCCTGTGGTGGTCTATTGCGCAACAACTCCACATGGGGTTACAGCGCAGTGGGGCGCCATATTGCCTGCTGTAAAGTTGGTGCCATGGCTAGGAGGAGGGCGGTGTCCTGGAGCCAGCTTGAAGTGGCCAACCTGGTGGCCCTGGTGGAGCCCCACTGTGAGGCACTGTATGGTGAGGCCCTCACCATGCCTAGGACCCACGTGTGGCAGCAAGTGGCCACTGACCTGGTGGAGGTCACTGGCCGGGGCAGGTCTGCTGAGCAGTGCCGGCACCGGTACAGTGACCTCCGCTGGAGGAAGCCGGAACTCTTGACGCGGCTGCGTTCACATGCCAGACAGGGCGTGGTGCCTAGGCCAGGTGAGTGTACCATCTATGCACCTATATTCTCTGTAGGGGTGTGTGTGTGCTTGGGTGGCTGTGTATAGGTGTGTCAGTGTGTGCAGCTGTGCGATGGATGGTTATGGCTGTGTGGGCAGGCACTCTCACTGGGGCAGCGGGCACTCTGCTTTTGAGTCACACTGATGTTTGTCTCAACATATGTCTCCCACAGGCCGGATTGTGAGGACACAGGGCCCAGGTGGCGTGGGCCATGTCAGGGCCCCGGTGCCGGGGGGTGTTGTGCCCCAACAGCAGCAGCAGCAGCAGCGTCAGACCCAGCTGCTGGAGGAGTGTGAGTATCATTACTTCATGGATGCTATTGCATGCTGGGGGGGCAAGACCACCAGCCATGTGGGACACAACCAATGGGGAGGTCATAATTCCACTATACAAAACACTAGTGAGTCCCCACACTGGAGTACAGTGTACAGTTCCGGAGACCATACCTACGTATGGACATGGACTGGGTGGAGAGGGTTCAGAGGAGGCGACATGGATGGTGCATGGATTGCATCACAAGTCCTATGCAGACAGGTTGACGGAACTGAACATGTACTCCCTGGAGGGAGGAGGGTGTGGGGATATGATGGGGACATACAAGTATCTTACAGGGGAACAGAGTGCAGAAAACAATATTTTTAAGCATAAAGGATGTTCCAGGACTAGAGGGCATGGGATGAAGTTGGAGGGGACGATTCAGAGGAAACATGAGAAAGTATTCTTCACAGAATGGGTGGTGGACAAGTGGAACACCTGCCAGAGGAAGTGGTGGGGGCTGACTTGGTCACGGATTTATGAATGCATGGGTTGGCCATAAAGGAATTCTGGAGGTCAGGGTAAGGGAACGGACTTATAGGACAACAGAGTGAACTTACAAGGTCAAATGGACAGACTGGGTGTCCCATAGGCCCTTATCTGCCAACACTGTCTATGTATCCATGTATGTCGGCATGACACAGGTGACCTGCATCACAGTGCAGTATCACGACACGTCTGTATATGCATCACTGGTGGTCCAGGCATGCACTGGGCACATAGCTGTGTAACTGGCATCGCACCACTGCCACATCACTTGCCAGCCTAGTTTGTACTGTGATTGGCGTGGGCAGTGTGTGTGTGGGCGGTGGTGCATTAGCTGGTGCCGCCTGTTTGTGATGGCCATGGCATGTTCACTGTGGTGGGTGCATGCCATCACAGGTGCAGGACATTGGGCTATATGGCTTGCAGGTTGGGTGGTGTTCAGGGTTGTGGTCAGTCACAGCCATTGACTGTGTTCCCATTTTCCTAGGCCTCGAGGTTCTCCGGGGGATTCGGCATGACATTTGGGGCCTGACACAGGTGGCCATTGAGAACCAGGCCATCCTTCAGTCAATCAGGCGCCATGGCCTGTGGAGGGAGCGTCACCGGACAGTGCAGCACCAGGCAGAGGATAACCAGCCAGCTGGGCCTTAGGGGCACATCCCTTTCACTTCTCCCATCCTACCACCCTGCCTTCCTCTCCCAGTTGTTCATCCCTACCCTTGAACACCCTACCTTGTACCCATCCCCCTTGTAAATAGTTGTTGTTTATGGTTTTGGTTATTTAGTATTTGAAACTTTAAATATACCTTATATTTTGATATGAATACTGTGTTGGTCTCTGATTTGCAGCTGGCTATGGGTGCTCAGTTGCAGTGGTGTGCATGCCATCTGGGGTGGTATGGTCCTGGTGTGTGTGTGTGTGTGTGTGTGTGTGTGTGTGTGCGTGCATGGGAGGTATCTCCAGCATGGAATTGACTTTCTGTTGGTCTTGCCCTGCCACCCACTGCTGGGTGCACAGGGTGGGTCTGGCCTGTATGCTTCTCTGCAGCGGGGTTGGCGTGTGCCAGGGGGATGCATGGTGTTTCCTGCAGTGCCAGTCACTGCACATGGGTGGTGTCTTGGGGTCATGGTGCAGGGTGTGCTGTGCATACGGGGGGCTGATGTGCACTGTGGTTGTCAACCCCCTGTGTGTGGCACTCTCTGCCTGCCAGTGGTTGTGCTGGGGTGTCAGGGCTCTGCTCTGCTTTGTTGGCTTGTCCCCATGGGCACGTGGATCATCCGTCCCACCCCCAGTGATGCTGTGCTTGGGGTGTGCGGTGTGGTGTGGGTTCTGCAGTGTGTTCCTGTGCCCATGTGTGGCATGGCTGGCGGTGGGCCCCAGCCTGCCTCCTTGGATGTGCAGTTCCATTGCTCTGGGGGCTGTGCTTGCGCTATGGCAGCTCTGGAATGCTCAGCTGAGCTTCCATGGTTGCGCCATAGCGCCAACATTTCAGCTCAACTTCTCCTTCCTGGTTTGTGACGTTGGCGCAGTATGTGCGATATTCAGACGTTGGTTGCTTGCGCTATTTGCTCTGCTCCATGTTTGAATATCGCACCTGTTGCACATTTGCGCAACTGGTTTGCGCTTGCTCCTACTGTTGCACCAGTTTTGAGCGCAGTTTGAATATCCAGGCCATACTGTACACTTATTTTGTTTCTTTTACAGTGTAACAAAAAAAGGCTCCATCGCTAAAACTCATTGGGAATGATACTGTAGCTGTACCGTACAGACAGGAAGCAATGTAATATCCATGTGAAATCCATTCTGGTAAGTATGAAGATGGCAGTTCATCCATTTCATTGTTTTGTAAAGACTGCAGCAAATATTGTACACAGGTTGTGTTAGTTGACAAGATGTGGGTTTGAAATGTAACTTGACTTTAGATTGAGATTTGAGAACCAGGGAGAGACACATAACAATTAAGTTGTAAGAAGTCATTCATTTCTTTTTTTAGGAAACTTCCAGATGCTTTGTTGTTCTGTCGTAGTGGCCTTATCAAAAAAAATTCTTCAACATCAGGCACCCCCATCCCCCGAGCTTGGGCACTCATGCAACACGCAGAAGTCGTTTCATTAGATGACCATGACCATCCTAACACAACTGGACTCCAGAAGGATGCTGATGAAATCTGTGAAGAAGTAACAACATAAGAAACCATTAGAGACAAACCTGCAAATATGATTCCCCCCACCACCCCCACAAAAAAAAAATACTTACCTTCATGTGCTTGAGAGTTATCCATTTCCAATTTCACTGCAAAAAATTCTCATTGAGCACTGGAATGTGCACATCAACAGTTTCTGTGTGACCTATGATGCAGAACAATACCATGAGTACATGTCCATGTCAACCCCTCTCCTCACCTACAAAATACACAACACAACCATATATATCTACTCACCAAGGCTACTATTAGTGTACAGCCACATTGCATTTGCTGGAATTGTCTCGCAGAACACATTGGACCAGCAACACGTTGCTCACAGTCATTTTATACTGGGTATGTGCTGAAACACTCTCATTCTACTGTGTTAACATTTGTCAATTTTTTGCACACAAGCAGGATGCATGTTGGGCTGGCAGAAAAAATCTGGGGACTCCGTGCCACCACTGTGTGCATGACTGAGTGCGCCATTAATTCTAGGGGACTTTGTATGTGCTGAAACAATCTCATTCCACTGTGTTAACACTTCTAAATTTTCTGCACACAAGCAGGATGCATTTTGGGCCTGCAGAAAAAATCTGGGACTCTGTGCCACTTTTGGGTGTTCTGTGATTGTTGGCTGTGAGCTCATGATGTCATACTGACATTTTTACAATTAAAGCAGCATTGAAAGAATGTCATCACAGTTTTGAACTGTACTTTTTTATGCTATTTTACATTGCCACAGCCACCACTAGTTACCTCCGAGTTGTGACTTGAATGATATGATTCTTTTCACAATTTACGTCTGCTTTACTTACTTGACTACTTTTTTTTATGTATGAAAAAGAAATGAGCATGCCTTCCAATATTGTTCGGACTAGATTTGTATTTATTTGCAGCTGCTTTTCAATAACTATTGTTCCATGGTGTCATAAAACACTGCCTGATGCATAACTATTAATTAACAACAGAAGTGATACATAATAACTACTTGATGTGATGGAGAAAAGCAGAGGAAAACAATGACAAAGACCTGGTCAGCACCAATTTAAAAGGAATGCTTCTTTTATTATTTCATACATGAAAAAAGATAGCACAGCAGACTCAACTACTGCAAATTCTCATATCATTCCAGTCATTCAGGATGTATGTAAAGGAAGTTGTAACATAGCATTAAAAAATAAAGGTCAGAATTCTCAACAGATTGTTGCATTGCTGCTTTACAGACAGTTACCACATTACATAGTTATGGTGATGCACATAAACTAATATGTGAGGGCATTACTCCCACTGGAATATTGCTTGCTCCATAGAGTGCAATATATTTCTGTGAAAACCACCCATAATTTCATTACAGTGTGTCACATGACGGAGGAATTACAGTTCAGAAAAGCCACCCACATTCAGCCCCCCTTTCTCAGCAACGTTGGGACGTGATGCCAGGGGGCGCACAGGTGCATGCTCCACTATAGTGAATGTCCGGCAGCTATCCCAATGTTTCCTTATGTTCTAAGGTTGATCTTGTGGTGAAATGTGGGAATGTTTCCACTAACAAGGCTCTTCTTACTGGAAACGTGCCCATACGGTTCACCACAAACTGACCATTATAACAAAGAAACATTCAGAAACCTGACGAACAATCAGATATTCACTGTAAGGAGCACGCACCTGCGCTCTCCCTGCCATCACGCCCTAATGTTGCTGAGAAGGGAGGCAGAATGTGGGCAGATTTTCAGAACGGGAATTTCTCCATCACGTGACACACTGTAATGAAATTATGGGCGGTTTTCACAAAAATGTATTGCACTGTGTGGTGCAAGAAAGATTCTCCTGGAAAGGAAATGTGTATGATTAAACAACAACAAAGAAAAAACACACAAAAACAGTACAACACAGTAGTGAGCTGTGGTCAAGGGTGGGGGTGGGGGGGCAGAAAACAATCCCCTCACTTACTGTGGCTGTGGGATGCCGTGGTGGTCCAGCAGCAGGTGCAACATTGAAACTATTTGCTGCTGCTGTGCTTCTTCTCTGTTCACCTGCTGCTGCAAAGCACTGAACTGCTCATTATTTTCTTCAAGCACTGCCCACACCAGGCGGATGTCAGACTGTGTTGCAGGGACTGTAGTGGGGTCCATTGCAGCGGGGAATCCAGGTAGTGAGGTGGTGGTGGACAGGGTGGTGCTCGTGGCTGTGGTGGCAGTGGTGGTGGTGGTGGAGCAGCTGCTGTAGTAGCTCTCCTCCTGCTGTGGCAGTGACTGCAAGGCACAACTCCAACCCCAGCAGCACCCTCGGCCACTGCCATGGAAGGGCCAGCAGGTGGACACCTGGCCCCTTCTGTAGCAGCCTGCCACTCTGCCCTGTGGTGGTTCAGCATGTGGGTGCACTGGACACCAGTCCCCAAATGTGTCCCATGGGGGCCACGGCGCACCACCACACCACACACATGGCACACCACCACTGTGCTGTCTCCCCCCACACAGTTAAAAAACTCCCACACTGGGGAGCTGCGGGGGGACCAGACACAGTCCTCGCATGAGTCCCACCACCACCTACATTTTCCAGGACCACCTCCTATGGCTGTGGAGGTGGTGAAGGGGATGCTGCTGGAGCCCCAACAGCTGCTGCTACCAGTGGTGGTGGTAGTGGTGCAGAAGGTGGGTGCGCAGCAGCCACTGGTGGCACTGGTGCTGCTCCTGTTGCTTCAACGGGGGAAGCAACACCAGCCAGGAGTCAGGAGCGGTCCAACATGACACGACCGCCCGGCCCCCCACGGATCTGCACTCCCCTCCTACCATGCCCACGGGCCAGTGACTTACCTTCTCCTTGGTCCATCTTCCTGAAGTCCACGGGCCCCCCCCACACACACACACACACACACACATATATATATATATATATATATATATATATATATACAACAAAACAAAACTTATACAAGAAAATTCACTAACAAAAAAACACAAATACAATACAAAAACTAAATAAAGATATAGCTTTTAAAAAAGCTGTTGGTTTTCTTCTGGAAATGAAACGCAATGAAGTGGCAACAAGGCAATCAAGAACTGTAACTCCACTCCTCTCATAAATGCTTTCTCCCTCTACAAATGCAAAGGAGAAAATGAAACTGCTTCTGTGACTCACTTCCTTCCTGCCTGGCTAAAGCATGTGACTTACAGTACTGCAAGCCATGTGATGTGCCTATTCTCTTCTCTTCTCACTTCACCTTCCTTCGCATTAAGGCATAATGGAAATGCGAAGTGAGCACTTTGCAGTTCCCATTTCGCGTTGTACTCCACTAACCCGAAGTGGCCACTTCTCGTCCACTTCGCAGGCGGATTAAAAATCTGCTGCATCTCTACTCAGGACATACCACAAATGGACAACTCGGGCCAGTCACAGCAGCAGGTGGAAGGTGCACCAGATAAAGGAGAAGAGGGAGAGGAGCGACCACTACAAGAAAATGTCCAGGCCATCAGACCGATGATGAGGGAACTGGCAAGAGAAGAAGATGAATCAAATCCATGACCAGAGCAGAGGAGCCAATATAGAGACACTGCTAAAGTCCTGGACTAGACCAATTAGATAAGTACATTGCTGTCCATAAGTCTTACTTGGGGAGGGCTGGGAGGGGGGTCAGGGTATGTGGCCTACACAGCATGGTGCTTAACCCCACTTGTCTCACACTATAGCATCAGGCTCCTCTCTCACTGCTGTGCCAGAGGCAGAAAGGCCACATGCCTAAGTGTGCCACACACCCCTACCCTCCCTACTGTTAAGCTAGACAGTACATGAGTGATACAGAGGGAGGGAATGCTTCTTAATGAGCAAATGATCTGTGTTTAGGGGGGTGGAGGGGTATCTCTAGATGCTGGGACAGTAAGGGGCTTCATGCCCACAGAAAAAATTAAAACAAAGAGGGAATACAACTGCGGAGAGGCTGTAAACTGGGGACAGGAAGGCTATATGAAAGTGGAAACAATATGGCAGCAAACACAGGGGGTATATTAAGGAGGGACAACATACCCAGACAAGTTATGAAGGATCCCTGGCCCACAAAGAGCAAATGGCTGGCAAGCAGCTGCTTTCTTTCCCCTTCCAATGGGTATTTTTTCTCTTGACTACCTCACTAGTATATGACCTGGGTGCAGTGGTAACCCGGATCCAAGTAAGTTGGAAGAGAGAGGAAAAGAAATGTAAGGTTGTAAGTGCAACCAGCAACCTACATCTGACACACACTGTTGCTATGTGTAAAACTGAAACTGTCAATAAAATCTTTAACTGCAAAAAAAACAAACACATATATATGTATGTAGTTCAGGCATACTGTGTGGTCCACAGAAAATAATCAATCAGAAGATCAGTGTCAACCAGTCACACTACAAAACTTTCAGTGTTCATTTTATAACTCACTATAAAGGACCTATAGTATAAACTGCACTCTGCTTCCATGTGAACACACTCTCGCTGCATTCATGTGATGTAATCATTACTCAGCAGCCATAAAAACAAACAACTTTAAATTTAAAAACTGCAGTTCATTCCAAAAGGGAAAAATTTCATTAAAGGGAGCATTCAGTAGCACTAAGCACCTCAGTTTTGGTCCTTATCTGGGAAATAATGACTGCAGCATCAGTCCTTATTGCTTAAATAATGCACTATACCTGTAGCATTAGTGGCAATAAGAGCTTTAAGAGTTCATCATCAGATGGTCTGAGTTTTTCAAGGACATCCAGTATCCATGTCAGGTACTCGTGTCTTTCCAACATCCCTTCCTGAGGGGAAAAAACAGTAGAGAGGCATAATTCTGTTTTTTTTTTTAATAATTAGTAGTAAATACTGCACATTATCATTACAGGAACTCACTATATAGATGGTGAATTTAACTTTTAAATCTTTTTACAGAAGTTTTAGTTGTTTGTTACAAAAATATAGGTTACTCACCTATAAAAGTTGTTCCAGGAGCAGCATACAGTTCACATCCACACTCTGACAGTTTCACTGGAACAGGCTTTCCATCTGACATCTCTAAGCTAAGCTCCTCCCACTACCTGGGTAGTATCTTTGCACGCTGGAAGCAGGGATCCTTGTGCCACTAGCCAGGGAAGAATGGATGGGTCATATGAGTGTGAACTGTATACCATTCCTAGAACTACAGTTACAGGTGAGTAACCTATCTTTCTAGGAGCATGGATACAGTTCACTATCCACACTCTGGCAGACACCTAACAGTTCTCTGACAGGAGGGGGCAAGGCACACACCCCTACTTGGTAAACGGAGATTGAAGAACCAAGATCCCAAAAGCAGCATCTCGATGGGGCTCTAGGTCGATACTGCAGTGAATATGAAGGTGATTTCTGTATTCCAGGTAGCTGCCCTGCAGATTTCCTGGATAATAATGTCCCTGGAGGCAGCCACTGAGGCAGCGGAATGTCTGGTGGAATGAGCCCCAAGTCCTAGGGAAGGTTCCCTGTCAACCAGCCTACAGCAGCGGTTAATACAGGATGTCATCCACCTACCAGTTGTCTGCTTAGATGCCAGTCTGCCAGGTGCAGCTTCAGCATGTTACAAACAGCTAGCGAGCCATACCCCAAACTCCAGCACCACACTCCTTGTAGTAACAGTGTGTTCTCCATAGGTCCAAAGAATGGAGTCTAAGATTGTCCTCCAAAGATGGTTAGGTAAAGTATACTAGAAGGTTCATCACTTGGTTAAAGTGAAACAGTGGAGGCTGTCGCTGAAAGGACCGGTACTGGAAAGCCTTTTTCTTAAGCTTCTGTTTCTGGTCTTTCTGGGATGATGCCACACAGTCAATGGTGGTGCCAGACTTCTCTATACACATGAGATGTCCTTCCAGCCCAGTGCCAAAGAGGTCAGTACCAGAAAGGAGACATCAGCCAGTTTGTGTTTGGTGTGTGCCACAAAGGTGGACAGATGCAGCCAGGCTCTGTGATGCATGAAGACAACCACTGCCATGAAACAGGCACAGGAGTCAGCCAAATCCAAGGCCATCTGGAGCTGGGGCTTGGACAGCGAATGATCTTGGTCCCAGATGAACTTCACCTGCAACTGCTGGTCAGCAGGGAGGTGAGGGATGATTTCATCAACTACTCTCAATAAGGAGGGCCCAAAGCTGGCTATCATGACAGAGTTAGTTGCCAGACAGTGACCCAAGAACACTGCAGTGTACACCTTTTTAGTGGCTTGGCCCATCTTTTTGGACTCCTTGTCCAGAGGCTTCTCCACATCTCCCTGACCCCAGATTTATGGAAGGCCAAATTAGAGACTAGTTCTTCAGCTGAAGGGTGGTCTGAGAGTTCTAAAAGGGACCCATCAGGAACCACAGACTTGTAAATCATATGGGTGGAGGGTGCCAGGCAGAATGCTGGATACTACCAAAACTCCAGAGGCAGTCCCAGTATGGCCTTAGCAATGCGTGTTAAGAGTTTTTGAACATGGCCCTCTGATAGCATTACACCTGCAATGTTCTATGCAACAAAGAAAAAATTCTACCAGACTTACCATAATTTATTTTTCCGTTAGTTCCTACATCATCACTAGGCTAGTCATTTACTGCTAGGTAATACATGCACACCAACCAGGAGCCAATGCACTCCAAAACCCTAAGCTCCTCTCTATTCTGTGACAGTTTGCTTTGAATCACCCATCACAAATCTTTCAGAGTCTTCGAGTACCATAGATATTCCATGGTTAACTTACACAGTCCACAAAAAAATCACAGCCCTGCCTTACTGGAATCTGCACATAGCATTGTGTCTCCCTTTTATATTATGCATGATTTAAGGATTCATAATATCTTCAACTTCTCCCATATAATTTCTACACCAGTAGCTTCAATACTGAACTATCATTAGAGAACTCTGAATAAAATAACAATGAAAAAACCATGGGCTCAATGCATAAAAGGTATCCCGACCCTACATACCCCGATATGCGGTGAGCAGGACCGGGATACACACACATCCGGGGTGTCTGATGGACACTGCAAATCCAGGAACAGCACGCACCCATTCCTCACCTCTGCTTAGCACAATGCATGGGGAATCTCGTGCAACTATGTGGCCTTTCTGGGAAGGGGGTGGGGAGCAGGTATGCCCATAGAGGACTGGCATAGCATGGCATGCATGATAATGACAAGCAGAAAGTGATGTGCTCCTGGCATGTGGGAGGCAGTGTGGAGCAAGGCGGTCATCCTACCAATGAATGAAAAAAAAGTTCTGCACTTGCAGAATAACAGGCAGGTTCAGTTGGTTAGTCAAAAATGCATTTTATTCCAGCACCACTGGAGTCCTGTTTACCCAGGGTTGAAGTGCTTAGACATCGGGAGCTAAATGGAACTCCAGTGGTGCCATAATAAAATACCTTTTTCACTAACCAACTGAGCCTGCCTGTCATTTTGTGAGTGCAGAAAGAACAGTTACGTAAGAACCTACCGTAACAGTAGATCTTTGAGAGGATCTCAGTCATCAGGTCACACGGTAGGAACTTCACCATTGGTGAAGCAGGATCCACATATGAAAGCACTTCAGAAGTACAGCTGGGGCTGCCCATGCCAATGTCATGATGACATCACCAACTCTATAAAGTCATGTGTAGCCCCGCTCCCTCCCCAGTTCTTTCCCCCGGAGACAAAGGGAGCATAGCTCTAGCCATGGGGAACCAAGGAGAGAGAGAGGTGCCCACACCTATAAGAAAAGGCTGGATACACCAGATGGCCAGTTCCAGTAAAGAGCTCCAAAAGGGGCACGGTGGGAGGGAAAACAGACCTGATGACTGAGATCCCCTCAAAGATCTACTGCTACAGTAAGTTCTTACATAACTATTCTATCTTCTTCAGGGGTATCTCAGTCATCAGGTCACACTGTAGGAACGAATCCAAGCAGTTACATGTGCAAACAGACAGTTTGGGAGGAAAGGCCAACCTTAAGCTTAAGACAGGAGGCCCTGCAGCACAGACCTGCCAAATCCTGTACAGGCTCTAGAGGCAATGTCCAGATTGTAGTGCTTGGTAGAAGTGTGGAAAGTACTCCAGGTAGCAGCCACACAAATGTCAGTGGTAAGACCCCTTGCAAACATGCCACAGAGGTAGCCATGCCTCTTGTGAAATGAACTGTGACAGCTCCAGGCAATTCTTTGCTGTACTTGGTGTAGCAGAACACTATGCAATTAACCAATCACTTTGATAAGCATTGCTTAGAAACCTGAATGCCTTCTCTACCTGGGTCAAAAGAAACAACCAACTGCTTTGACTTTCTACATTTCTTGGTTTGGAGCAGGTAATATTTCAGAGTTCTGTGCACATCTAATGTATGGAGCAGTGCTTCCCCTAGATTGGCATTCTTTAGAAAGTAAACAGGGAGGTGGATAGATTGGTTCAATGTAAACTCAGACACAACCTTAGTGAGAAACTTAGGGTTCATGTGCAAAGACACCCTGTCTTTATGAAAAATCAAATAAGGCTCCTTGCACCAGAGAAACACAGACTTTGACAGCAGATAAGGACCGCTTGGCCCACCCAGTCTGCCCATTTCCTAACCTATTGAATAAGCTGCAGATCCTTCCTGTTTTCTACTGGTGATACCCTTCCCTATGCATCCCAGTATCCCCCAGCCCTCCTTACTGCCTTCTCACATTGCCTTCCTACCTTTAGGTCTTCTGATATGACTACCCCGGTCCTGTTCCATTTTTGTTGTTTTAGTACCTCCCCCCATTGTGTACTATTCCCCTGGGGTTTGTTTCCAGGTGCATTACATTTTGCACTTCTTTGCACTGAATCTAAGCTGCCATACTTTTGACCATTCCTCCAACCTTGCCAAGTCCTTCTCATTCTTTCCACACCCCGTGTATCAACCCTGTTGCAGATCTTTGTGTTGTCTGCAGAAGCATACCTTTCCTTCCAGTCCCTCTGCAATGTACTTATAAAAGACATTAAAGAGGGACCGGCTCCAGTACTGAACCCTGTAGTACCCCACTAGTAACCCCCCTTTCTTCAGAGTGAACTCTGTTTACTATTACCCTCTGTATCTTGTTGTCCAGCCAATTTTTCACCCAGGCTACCACCCTGGGACCCACTCCCAGGCTGACTAACTTGTTTATTAATCTTTTGTGCGGGACTGTGTCAAATGCCTTGCTAAAGTCTAGGTAGGCCATGTCCACAGCCCCTCCCTGGTCTACTACTTTGGTCACCCAATCAAAGAATCTGTTAGATTTATCTGACATGACTTTCCCGCTGTGAATCCATGCTGCCTTGGGTCCTGTGCCCCGCTGGCCTCTAGGTACTCAGCTGTTATTTCTTTCAGAACTGATTCCATCATTTTCTCTATCACTGTGGTCAAACTAACAGGTCTGTAGTTTCTTGCCTCTGTATTGCTCCCACTTTTGTGAAGGGGAATCACATCCACCCACTCCAGTCCTCAGGTTCCACGCCCTCCTCCCATGATTTGTTAAAAAGGGTAGTCAGTGGTGTCACTAGTTCTCCCCTTAGTTCTTTTAGAATTCTGGAGTGAATCCAGTCAGGCCCCATTGCCTTGTCCACCTTGAGTTTTAGGAGTTCTTTCAGGACCCTTTCTTTTGTGAATGGACTGGTATTGACCCCCTATCCAGAGTGCTTCTATTGTTTGGTTTAGGTACGTCTCCCTCCTTCTCTTTTGTAAATACTGAACAGAAGTATTCGTTCAGTATCTCTGCCTTTTTACTGTCACCCTCTGCCCACCCCCTTCCCCTTAATTAATCCCCACTATCCCTCCCTTGGATTTTCTTTGCTCACTAATGTACCTATAAAAAGGTTTTATCCCCCTTCTTAACTGAGTTGGCTATCTTTTCCTTGGTTTGGGCCTTTGCTATTCTGACTGCCTTCCCCACTTCCTTCTGCTTTAACTGGTACAGTTCTCTGTCCTGCTCCTTCTATGATTCCTTATATTTTCTGAATGCTATCTTTTTCTCCCTAACCTTCGCCGCCACCTCTTTTGAGAACCATAGTATGTTTTTTTTTCTTCATTTTGTTTTATTTGCTTCACACAGGGCCTAAAGCTCTGAAATTCTTCCAGCAGAAGTAATAGCAACTAAAAATAACGTTTTCCAGGAAAGATAGCGTAGCTCGTAAGTTGCGGCTGGCTCAAAAGGAGAAAGGGTTAACTTCTCTAAAACAAAATTCAAATCCCAAGCTGTAACAGGGGAATGGATTGGAGGTTTCAAGTGCAAGATGCCCCTCAGAAAGGTACAGAAAGCCGGCCCAGTGGTGCTGAGGGTTGAGGCACTGGACTCCACACCTTGCACTACACCTGCGATCTGGATTCAGAAACAGACTCAGGTTGCACGGGGGCCAGTAGGAGTGAGGAAGGATCAAGTGTCCATAGACAGCTCTCCTTCCTCAGGGAGGGGAGATATTGCAGGACCCTGCTTGCCTGACACCCAGCAGTGGCTGGGTGTCAGCACATGTGCACCACCAGAATGGGGAGGGACCACACGTCCAAGGCGTAGACTGCCTCCGTCGATGCAGAGCCCAGCCACTCCACCCATTGCACATTCATGGGCCTGGGGGGTAAAGGCAGGTTGAAAAATGGGAGCTGCCAGGCTCCATGATGGCCAGATGCACCCCCCACACCAAACCACCCTGACTTCTGCATTGTGCTCCGGGGGGGGTGGGAAAAAGTTGATGCTCTCCATCCTGGCCCCACCGTGGGGGGGGGGTAATCTGTGGGGGAACTATGGGCTACGGCTGAGTGAAGGATGGTTGGGCTTGGAGGATGAGCCATCTGCCAGCTCCGCAGAAGTGGAGAAAGTATAAATCTAAAAATAAAAACAAAAATAGGTATGGGAAACATCCAGCTGAGCTATGGTATGGTCACCCACAGGCTCATGAAATGCTGAGACAGTCAAAAGGTGCACCCTGAGGAAAGCGTACTGGAGATCTGACTCAGACAGAGAGATCAGGTAGTCCAGGATCTGGCTCACCAGACAGGTGAAAGGGCCCAGATTATGCTTGCAGCCCATATAGCATACCGCTTCCACTACATGGCATAAGTGGCTCAGGTGGAAGGCTTCCGGATGGCCACAAGGACATCCGCCACTCTATTAGAAACCCCAAATCTAGTGATGGCTACGTCCCCATGAGCCAAGTGTGCAGATTAAGGGACCTGCGATTGGGACTGACCAGGGTACACTGATGCTGGGTCAGCAGATTCCTGCAGAGGGGGAGAGGAGCCAGAGGTTCCTCTGCCAGCTGCTGTAGTAGAGGAAACCATATCTGGCAAGGCCAGAATGGAGCTACCAGGATCATGCTGGCCCCCACCATCTGTAGTTTGATGAACACCCTCAGAATCAGAGGAAAAGGAGGGAAAGCATAAAGAAACTTCCCACTCCAGGAGAGGGACAATGAGTCTCACCAGAAAACTCCAGGCCCTGGATCGAGTGAGCAAAAATCAGTCAGCTTTGCGTTGAGTTGGGACGCAAAAAGGTTTAACTCTGAATGACCCCATCTGACAAATAGATGTTCTGCAATGGATGAGAGAAGCTCCCACTCGTGCATGTTGGACTAAGTCTGGCTGAGGCTGTCCAACAGAGTGCTTAGCACCCCTGGGACATGGACCACTGAGAGGTTTAGACCATGACCTAGCGCCCAATACCTGCACAGGGGGTATGAATGTGTCTCTCCCCCCCCACTTGCTGATGTAGTACACTACACTGAGGTTGTCCGACTCAGCAACTGACCTGTAAGAAGATGGTTCTGGAAGGCCTGCATGGCAACAGAACCGCCCGCACCTTGAGGACGTTAATATGCAGGGAGGTTTCAACCTGGGCCCAAGAGCCCTGAGTTTGAAAGGGACTCAGATGAGCCTCCCAGCCCAAACCAGAGGCATCCATGGTGAGGATTTGCTGAGGAGAGGAGATCTGGAATAGAAACCCCTGCAACAGGTCCAGGGGATCCATCCACCACTGGAGCAATCTGCAGACTGTGGAAGAAACCAGCACTAACTGATCAAATTTGTCCGTTTGCTGGTCCTGCTGCACTCAGACAGTCCACTGGAGGAAAAGCATGTGGAGCCTGGCCAGTGGACCAGTGGGGATGGCAGCTGTCATCAGTCCCAACAGCCTCAGGTACACCCCCGGCAGGAATATAACAGCTCTGGGCCACCTCCTGAGCCTGGGCAATAAGGCACTCCACCCTGTTTTGAGGCAGAAAGACCTTCCCCTGCACAGAGTCTAGAACTGCCTTTATGTGTTGCAGCCTTTGGGATGCAACCAAGACTGACTTGGGCAAGTTGACGGTGATACCCAGGGAGAGGAACAAGTGAAGAGTTCTCTCTAAAGTCCCCAGGAGCTATTCCCTGGATAGGGCCTTGAGGAGCTAACCGTCCAGATAAGGGAAAATGTACATTCTCTCCCTTCTGAGGGCCACAGCCACTGCTGCTAAGCACTTGGTAAAGACTTGCAGTGCAGAGGACAAGCCAAAGGGCAGCACTTTGAACTGGTAATGCTCACACTGAAAAAGAAACCGAAGGAACCTTCTGTGAGGAGGGAAACACCGAGATGTGCAGGAAAACATCCTGCATGTCCAGAGAACACAGCCAGTTGTCTTGCTTGAGAAGTGGCATCAGACCTAGCAAAGTTACCATTCGGAACTTTCTGTACTGGACATACAGACTAAGGTCCTTTAGGTCTAAGATGTGCCTCAGATCGCCGGTCTTTTTGGGGACCAGGAAGAACTTGGAATAAAACCCTTTGTTTCTCTGGTGCCTGAGCACTGGCTCGATACCCTGCTTGCACAGAAGGGAATATACCACCTCCCAGAGAAGAGACAGATGGATCGGGGGGTAGTTGGACGGCAGAGGAGGAGTCTCTTGGGGTTGCTCGGTGAGCTACAGAGTGTGACCCCTTTCTATGATTTGAAGGATCCAGGCATCCGATGTTATAGTTCTCCATTGATTGAGATGTAGGGAAAACCGACTTCTGACCACCACCTCTTGGTCAGGGACCAGAAGGGGGGGTCTGGCAAGGAGTCAAGCGGAGGCAGATCCAGCCACTGGGGCTGGACCATTACCTCTGGGATGCTTGGCTGTGGCTCCAGCATTGGAAGGGGTGGGCAAGGTGGCGGAGGCTCTTTGTTTGCCGTGGGGATGAGAGGCTGCTCCTGGCCGATTGGATGCCTTGCAAAAGGGAGAATGCTATCTGCTGTTAGGTTGCATGTGATAAAGCAAGTGGACAAATTTGATAGCCCTGCCAGATGCCTTCAGGTTATTAATGATGTCCTGGACATCTGGGCCAAACAGCTTAGAGCCACTGAAGGGAGCATTAAGCACCTTCCGCTGAATGTCAGCAGCAAATCCAGAGACCCTCAGCCAGGAGTGCCTACGAAGGCATACACCAGTTGCAGCAGCCCTGGCAACAGTGTCCAAAATATCATAGAGGGCCTGCAGGAGGTGCTTGATAACACCTTCAGAGGTCTGCAAGCATTTGAGAATCTCCTGCTTCTGCGTACCTTCTGGGAGGGCCTGGGCAGCGGCCTTGCCCTTCTTCCAGTTGGTATTCTGGTACTTTACCATATGGGACAGGTAATTGTCAATCCTTAACCCAAGGGTGGAGGAGGCATAATACCTCTTTCCTCAAAGATCAGTTCTGCGTGACTCTTTGTCTGGGAGGAGGGCGCTAAGGTGCTTGGGCACCTTAGACCTGACATGAGTTGCCTTTATGACCACCAAATGTGTTTCAGGCTGGGCAGCATAATAAGGATACTCCTGGGGGGCACGGTAAAGCTTGTCTGCCTGGCAGGGCATAGCTGGCACCATGTCAGGCCTGTGCCAGGCTGCAGTATTAGCAATCCATAAAGCAGGCAAAATAGAAAAAATGATCTCAGGGGGACACTCTGAAATATCCAGGAAATACACCAAATCCTTTCTGGTGGTATCCTCCTCCTCAATATGGAATCCTACGGCTGAGCATAACTACTTCATAATATTGAAAAAGGTAGGGTTCTCTGGAGGAAACCTAGTAGTGTGTTTGACCGAATCCTCACTGATTGAGGAAGCAGTGGATCTTTCTGAAGTGAGCGGTTCTTCCTCCTCTTCTTCCTCATCAGGAAGAATAAGTTCAGGGTGGTACTCCTCCTTGACTTCATACACTTTCAGATCCAAGTCCAATGTGTGAGGCACCAACGATGACCTGGGGGGGGGGGGCCATCCCACAGATATCGAGGAGGGGTCGACCATGAAGCTACCGTCAATGGCGCAGGTGATGTAGGCCTGTATGCACCAAGCTGGTGAACAATCACTGAGGTGAATTTAGTCAAAATCTCATTCAGGTCAACAACTGTCGAGGACAGCATAGACGGAGGGGTGGGTCAACTGTGCAGGGAGTGACATCCCGCCAGATGGCCCCTGAGAGCCTGAAGAGCAAGTAGCCCAAGGACCTGGGGTAGGATCAGGCCTTGATGGAAGGACCATCAATGGCAAACTTGTCATCAGCAATGCCCCCCACAGGGGGGCCACAGCCTGGAAGTCGACGACTGGCCATCTTGAGTATCGGGTGGAGGTGCTGCCGGTATGGGTCTGGTAGGCACAGAGACCTGGACAGCAGATTTATGCATCAGCACAGCCACAGCCGGCAAATAACCCCACACCCGGAGGAGGAAAGAGAGACCGTTGGGGAGTGGAACCACCACTGGGGGAGCAATCCCAACCTTGGGCTTTTTTGTGACTTTTCCCTGAGGACTTGTCTCTGGCCTTAGCGGCCTGGGAGCTTGATAACCCTGCCAGCGAATGAGAGGCTGGGACCCTGGAAGACCCCTGCCTGGAACTGGCTACCTGTTCATCAATGAGGACATTTTTAAGTGTCTTCTTGCATTGCCTGAGAGTTGTTTGATGAAACTTCTGTCAGAGCTCACAGTTGGAGACTTCGTGGTCAGGCCCAAGACAGCAGACTCAGAGATTGTGTTAGTCTGTGGAGGCAATCATCTTTCTGCAGCAGCAGCAGTGGAAGAGAGAGATTGAAGGATTAAATCTCGACATAAACAAAATAAAGGTACCTCTTTTAAAAAAAAGAGATTCTAAAGTAATAGGCTGAAAAAAACCATAGGTGAAAAATGGCGCGAAACTGTGTTGGAGCTTACACAGAGACCCATAAGAACAAGTCGATGATGGGAAAGAACTGAGGAGGGAGTGGGGCTGCTCACACCTTCATAGGATTGGGTACATCATCACATGACGTCAGCATGAGTGGCCCCAGCTGTACTGCTGAAAATCTTTTGTGTGGATCCTGCTTCATCGACGGTGAAGTTCCTATGGTGTGACCTGAAGACTGAGATACCCCAAAGAAGATCTTCTCTTTTTCGTGGAATGCATGATGCCTTTTGCACTCCACCAAACCGGTGTGGGGGGTACTTTCCATTATGCCAGCCAAAGGGCTGCTGCAACAGCTGCCCACCTCCCCAACTTAACCTATGACTGCCACAGGGTGGCCTACAGCCAATGACCTCAGTCATTCTCAATGCCATGGAGGGCAGGGGACAGTGGCAGCCTGTAGGGCACTGACTTCAAAAATTATAATACCTATTGTGGCCTGATGAGGACACAGTAGCCTGTATGCAGGCCACTCTGTCCCATGATCCCCTGCTCCTGCAGAGCAGAGGATCAACTGTTAGGACCAGTCAGGACTTCCAACTGGACACCCAGGGTCCAGCCCACATCTGGCCCCCCCAGTTGGCACTGCCCACTGTATAGCTAAACATGGCCAGAAATGAGGCTTCACAGGGGGTCATACATACCAGCCCTGCACATCCTGTGGGGGCCAGCTGTGTAGTGCACAACTGCACGGTCTGGTACATGCCTCTACCTGCGTGTTTCAGACTTCTTAGTGAATAGGACCCATCTTCCACAATCATTCTAGCCCCGCAGGCTTCTTACTGTTGCACATGACAAAGTGAGGCTGTCAGGTTCTAGCCCCGCACTGCCATGTTAATAATAGGCTAGTCCCACCCTCTTTTACCAGTTGTGGTGTGAGGTGAGTAGTGTGTATTAATTGCTAATGTTTATATTACTGCTCTTATTTTTCTGCTGGTATAATAAAAACAAATAAAAATTGTTTCTCCACATGCTGTCCTCGGACCAAACTTGTCTCCTGTATTGATATACTGGCCTAGTACTTCACTGTTATTCAAATGACTTTTGGCTTTTCTGTCCAGCTTTTCATATACCAAATCCTTTATCATGGCAGCATTGGGGTCAGTTCTGTTGCAACAGCAGTTCCATCAGCTTCATTATTTGTTCTTTCCAACAGAGAAGCATGATTTGTTACTGAGAATTTTCTCCAATTGATCCTCATCTAGCTCAGGCTTCTCCGTCTGGCCAAGTTTTCCTTCTCATGTGAGCTGAACGGTGTGACTCGGGTAAGTCCCAGTGCCCATCCCAGTGTCAGCTGGCAGTTATATCATGACCACATTGAAGTCTACAATGTTCACCTTTGGTGCCAATGCTGTGAGCTACTGCAAGATGGGAATGTGTAGCCCCACCTCACGTGTGTCAGTCACTTACAACCCCTCCGTGCAAGGTGTCAATCGCTCATAATCCTGCACAGCACCAAGTCAGTCATTGCAGCACTGCCCCTTTGTAAGTCACACAGCTGGAGTTGGTGAAGAAGATGGAGAGTGCAGATCACAAACAAAGCAAGGGGCAACAGCCACGGCATCAGGAGCTATGGAACTACAGCAGGACCCCTCAGATGCAGGAAAGACAGAGGCAGGCAGCGGCACATATACGTTCTGATATGTGATAATACCATCCAGTAATCATTTGAGATACTGATGTTTGAATGCTGATAAGTGATAATGGTGTCCAGTACTCATTTCATATATTGATATTTGATAAGGGATAATCCTGTCCAGTATTGATTTCTGCTGCAGATGTCTGAATTCTGATAAATGATAATGTTGTCTGTCCAATACTCAGTTCAGGTACTAAGGTCTGATACAGGTAAGTGATACTGCTGACCAGTACTAATTTTAGTCCGCTGTTTATGTCTGATAAGTGCTGATCCTATCCAATACTAATTTCAGATACCATTTGAGTCTAGTGCTGCATTTGGTGGTGTCTCATTGCCCAGGACTGGATGATGCACTTAACTGGGGGATTTAAGATACTGAGGGGTTCATCCATCTTCCCACACTTTTCTTTCTTCTTTCGCCTTTCCATCCTTCCTCACCTTTCCACCTACCCACTTTTCTTTCTGTCCTCCCTCCCTCCTTTTTCAACTCCCTCCGTCCCACCCCCTCACCCCCCTGGCTTGCAGTTTTCTGGCACCAGTTGTATCAAAAGTAGAAGAACCTGTATCCTCCTCTCTCTAGCTATTACCACACCTCTCAGCCCTCCCATCGACAAAAATATTCTAAAACCACAAAGTTATGAGCCTACACTGAAATTTACAAATACATGTTCATAACTTTGGTAATACATAAGCCACAAAGTGCACCACAATACATCTAGTACCCCAGGGCTTCCATACCAGTGGTGAACATCCAGCATTGACAAATGCTTGTTTATGCACTCTGTCACCACTCCGCTCACACTAACATTAGTCCTTTTTGGTGCTCTGATTGCATCTCCCTTTCCTTTTTTGTGATATATTTCGCTGGATGAACAGTGATACTGTACAGTGATGTTACTGTTATTGGGCTTTTACTGGTCATCAGGTCACCAGGCGAAGGACATTTTGCAGCTCCACTTCCTGCTGCTTGCAATGGAGGCTGAGTCAGTATATCTATTCCTGGTCATCTGCCCCTTTTGGTTGCTTCACAGAAGTAAACATAATTTGAGTTTGCTGTTGTGAGGCAGCTGGGGGAAGGGGGGCAGGTGACAGGAGCTACATATTTGAAGCAGTGTATGTGATGCTATTTAAGCAGTGCTATTCACTGAAAGAGCGGCGGGCATCTGGAACAGACTTCCAGCAGAAGTGGTGGAGGTAACAGTAGAGGGTTTCAAGCATGCGTAGGAAAAATTTACAGGTGATATTAGTAAATAGGCACAGAGGAGGAAGGTCGCTGAAGACCAGTTAAGGCCTGCAGAGACAGAGTAGGCCGGGACCATCTGGGTAGACCAGGTGGGCCAAGTGTCCTTCTCTGCTGAAATATTCTGTTTCTGTGTTTCTATGATGGATGTGCGGACTAGCACACTACCTGACAGTTGACCTATCTAGTTCTATTCTTCCCACTACATCACCAGCACTGTAACCTCACTAACAGTGACATCAGAGTTGGCTGGCCTGATAGCTACCAAGTGTCTCTTACTGAGCAGCTGTGATTTCAACAATCAGTGAGGTCACAGTGCTGATGATGTAACAGGAGGAGCCGAGCTAAATATGACAGCTGCCAGGCAGAGTGCTGTTCCACACACCACACCTACTAGCATTAGGTAAAAAATCTTCTATTTTTTATATATACATATACATCTATATATATATATATATATATACACACACACACACATACATACATATATATATATATAATTTACACTTTATGCTCCCTGGCCATGGCTTGGCCCCCTTGTTGCACCCAATCCCCATAAGCGGGCTTCAGCTATGGGCCATCAACCCCATGGGATTGCCCTCCTGCGGTGGGGCTGTCCCAAGGGACAGTTCCAATGCTACATCATGCCTATGGTGGCCATGCCTGGAGCCGGGGAGACCATCGACATGAGAGGTCCTAACTCTCGGGGGGGGGGGTCTCTTTTCCCTGTTGTCATCCTTCTCCTGAAGGCACCGGCAAAGGAAAATATAAAGTGCCTCAGATAAAAGCAAACAATAATACCCGACAGGGTGGGCAGTATTGGGCAATACTGGACTGCCCAGGAGCGTAATGAGGCCCAATGCCATAGGCGGAGGACCTTATAGCCTCTATAAGGTCCAGTATTGCCTATACCACCCACACTGGAGGGTATTATTGCGCTTAGAAAATGGGCTATCTGTAAAGTTTTTTTTTTTGTAATATTCAAGAATTAAAAAAAATATTAAAAAAGAGTAAAAAGTATCTTATAGTTGCTTGGTTAGTAAAGTAGTCCCTCTACTGGTATTCTTGACAATATTTACCAGTAGAGGGCAAAGAAGCATTTTACTGTTTTGTACAGTACCTCCCACCTTTGGAACTTGAACCCCTCCTGCTCACTCACATTCTGTTTTTTTTTTTTTTTTGTTAATTTCTCTTACTGAGAGAGAGACACACACATGTAGGTTGTCCTCGGTTTTGTAAATGTCTGTAATAGGATCGGGAAGGGCAACAGATCACAGGAGAGGTACCATTTGTTTTTTTAATCTTGAAGATGTTTTGTGGAGCACAGGAGAGATACCAGAGAGGTACTGTTTCTTTCTATTACGGTCAAGCTGCTGTTTTTTTCTCCCCTTTCTTTTTGTTGGTGATCAACATAAACAGCGATGATAAGGCAGCAACAGCGCTATTAGGAACTTCCGTGTGTATACTGCGGGAGTAGCGCTGAAATGAACCGCCGCGTGTACTCTGGCTTGTCGGCGCTGTTAGTTTAAAGGAAAAAAAATCTGTGTTTTGCTTTAATTTGAATGTGTCTTTTGTGTTTGTATGATGGATGTTTATGGCCTGAATATTTTGAGTCCGTGCCTGTCTGAGGTATAGAAAATAAAAATAAGAAAAAAGAAATGAAGGAATGGTTTGTGACAGGGAAAACAGGTCAGAAATATTTGTTTGGGGCAGTTACTGGGTGGTGGTGTCTGGGCTAAGGAGAAGTCTGTATCTGGGGATGGGTCTCACTCGCTGTCTCGCTAAGCAGTAGTTTCAAATTGTGTGCCCAGTGCTTCAGACAATGAAGAAGCAGGCTGGGCACAAGGATGCTTGGTCAGGTATGAGGCAGGTTTGGGCTGGGACTTTTTACTTGGTGGGCATCTATTGAAAGTTTATGCACCCCTGTGGAATGGGTATCAGCCAATCAGATGCCTCCAAATAAAAAGCTAATTTTCTAAAAGGTAATAGTTGACTGCTATTAAATCCTAACTGCTACAGAATGGGGAGCAGCTAAGGGTTCCATGGTGGTGTCACAACTTTGGAGTGTGTTTTCCCCAAATACAGTAGGTGAGAATGTATTACCCAGTAGTAAATAAATGCCCAGTTGCAATGTGGAACAACACAGAGTTTAAATTATAACAAGGGTAAAACATACATTTGTTAGTTACTAGCTAGCAATGGAAATGACTGGGAAAATCCACTAGCCTGTTACACATTCTACTGGTCTAATTTTAAGCTTGGATGGGCTAATCTTAAGTCTTTCCTTTATTTCTTTCTTTCTTTCTTCCTTTCTTTCTTTATCATTCTGCCTGCTCATTTTTCCTTTCTGTCCATTCTGTTTCTCTTTATTTATCTTACTTCAGCTACCCCCTCCTTTCTTCACTCATCTCTTCTGGTCGTTCCTCTCCCCTCCCCATTCCAGTGTCTACTTTTCTGGTTGTCCCTTCTTTTGCTGCCCCCACCATTTTCTTTTCCAGTCTGCCTTCTAAATTATTTTTTGTTCCCTCCCCATATCTTGTCTTTTTTAATTTTCTTCCTATTTGTTTTCACTTAATCCTTCTCCCAATGGTGTTCACAGCACTGAACTGGTAATGCTGTGAAAATGCTCAATACCCATTGTTTGAACCATGATTTCAGTACTTAAAAGGAGACAGTCAGCACCAAGAACCCCATACCCAGGTGTAGGGTTGGTCCCAATTTGCACTTTGTGTGGCATCTGACTCCTACAATGCTTTAGTAAAGTTACTGTCTGAGATCCCTGCCTCTGTGCTAGCTAATAAACGAACTGCATGTAAAAGGGAATCATGGTATAACAAAATGTGTAGAACAGAAAAAAAAAAACATCTTTCAGCCATTGTCAGGAATACTAGGAAACGCCCTGTAAGGGAAATTTATCCAAACTGACCGAAGAATGCAAAAATGATATATACAATAATGTATGGGGTAGAGTGCATAACGAGAAATTAATGCCCACACAAGGTGTGGTATGCTACATAAATGCCCTCTGGGTTTATAAAAGCATCCCACACTGAGCGTGGGCATTAATTTTTCATTTATGCACTCAGTTCCATACATTGTTTTTTGTTAATTGTCTTTTCTTGCCACATAAAGATAGAAAGATTTGTGACAGATGTTTGTCATGAACTATTTTTATTGAAGGAACAGTTTTCAAGCATTGGTTTCTGAACTGTAACATACGGAAGGTGAAAAAAATAACTTGCAACTTTAACAGCATATTTCTGCAATTAAAACGTTTTTAATGCAGACGTTTTTTTTTTTTACCTTGCGCAATGTATTTGTCTTGAATCTGAAACAGGAACAGGGAAGTGAAACCCGCAGCTAAGCTTTTTTAAAACTAATATTAATTTACTAGTTGAACAACAAATCCAGAAACGTTCATGAAATAGTGCAGTCTACATTCTTGTTATCCATTTTCTGAATGTTTTTTTTTTTGTTGAGGCTACTGTCGTGGAGATATGCAGATTAGCCTAATTTTGTATACATTCTTTCAGTTGGTTGCCTTAGTGATATACAGATTCCGTGGAGACGTCAGGGATCCTGCTCTATTTTATGGAGAGCGGAAAGAGTGTAACATTTTTTTACAGCAGGTTTTCCAATGAGAAGTGTCTTTTTAGTTGTAAATATAACAGAAATAGGCTTTTTGGGACCCGTTTGGCTTTCGTGATTGAGCTCTGACAGGATTTTTTGAACAGATTTTGATTAGCGAGTGTACGCTGAGATGCAGCGTGAGGCTGGGGAAGGAGCAGGTGTCACATGCTAACTGTTATGACCCGTAGGTTATAATGGCAAATTATAAAATGTTCCTTCTATGGGAGAAAATACATGTCAGTTATTATAATGTTATTCTAACTGAGGAAAAGAAAAAACATCAAAATAAGCTATGGTCCATTATTTTTGACACAATAATGAAACAGGATGCATCTACTTTTTGGCAGCTGGTAGCAAAAGGCAGAAATATCTTTGAATAATGTTCTGAGGCCTCTATATCAGCTGATAGATGGGCTCCTTACTTCAGCAAAATGTTCTCTGATCCACTAATAGAAGAAACACATCAGATGGATTTAGAAAACATAACAGATTATAAACTCTACACTTATAGAAGAAAAGGAGACTACCAGCTCTTGTAAAATGAAAAAAGATCCAGGATTAGATGGGATGCCAGCATAACTATATAAGTATCACCCGAATGTTTGGGTTCCCACCTTAACACATTTTTTTTTCAGCAAACATTTTAAAAATTATTTTATTCCTGACAGCTGGAGAACCAATGTGATAGTCCCGATACATAAAAAAGGGAATATCAGACAGCCAAAAAAAGTTAGACCCACAGGTCTCTTGGACACCATTTCAAAAATATACTCTAAAATTCTGTTGAATAAGTAGCAGGATTAGAGTAATGGGAACTCCATAATTTGAAATCTTCAAGCAGGGTTTAGGCAGAAAATCTCTACTGACCATATTTTTGCACTGCCCATCTTATAGAAAAATATTTGTTTTATAGAAAGTTGAAACTTTATGCAGCATACATTGATTTTAGAGTGGCTTTCAACTTGATTGATTGAAACACTCTGTGGTCAAAACCGATGGCATACAAATGAGATCACAGTCTATTACTATCGATCATTCATCTCTACACTAGTAACAGGACTTGTATCAGGTATGATATTCAGGGCTTTCTTACAGGATGTTTTACACATAGTAAGGGGGTAAAACAAGGATGCCTTTTGGTGCTGCTTCTTTTAAATCTATTTGTCACTGATATTTTCATCGGTCTTAATGTCAGTAATTTTCATTCCCCTAAATCTGTAATAACCCATATACAGGATTAGCATATGCTGAAGACATGGTCCTGTCTGCACTATCAGCTATAGGTTTTCAATGAAAAATATATTATTCTGCAGCAAAGTGTGCATTCCATAAGATACAGTTAAATTATGATAAAATCGAAGTCATGGTTTCTGGACGGAACAAAATGCCAGTTTTTCATAAATGGACTACAACTTAAAACAGTTAAAATGTATATTTGCTGGGGTAAATTTTACTTCTGATGGAAAATTGACCAATCATGTTAAATCATGCTCAGAGAAATGCAGATCTGACATTAAGTATGGTAGTTCAACTGTACTCCCAGCACTGCATGCTACTGAAGCTAAATTAAATCCCATAATTTTGTATGCTAGTGAACTGTGGGAATACTATATACAGTACCTCATACAATGAAAATTCCATCTTCCTATTTTCATAGGACTATTTTTAAAGTTAGTAAATTCTTTCCTGAATATTATGTAAGAGCAATACTAGGGTGAATCCCACAGGAGTCAATAATTAAACAAGTAATCGACTCGCTTTGCATAATGGATAACCAGTCAAACCCATGTCCAAAAAGATGTTTAAAAGAGAACTATGTCAGCCCGTCAGCACAGCAGTTGGATTTCCGTTTGCAACACCAGCGACCCGGGTTCAGGAATGGACTCGGGTCATCGGAGGGTCGGCCGGAGGAGAAGGATGGAGAGTCCACAGACAGCTCACCTTCTCTGGGGGGAGGGTGGGGATACGAGCCAGGTACCTTCTGGCCCCTGGCAGAGGCTGGGAGCACAGCAGGACATCAGGGCTCTAATTGCTGGTGGAGTGACTGACATCGGCATTTGCCTTGACGTCAAGTGGCATCTCACTCTCAAGGGGAGAAAAACCAGGAAACAGCTCCCTGGCTAAGCCATATGATGGTCTCTGTCCCCCCACTGCCACCAGGCTTCATGACCGACCTGCCTCAGTGACACCTGGAGCTGAATGCCGCAGTGCACTGGATGGCCCCCACCAGTGCCTTTCCTCTCGGAGGAGTTGGGCCCACCCGGCGAAGGGATTCACTGGGCTAACACTGGCAATGCACATGACATAAGGGTCGGCGCTGGAGATAGCGGGCAGACGAAGACCAAGAAGACCCGGCGAGGGGGCTGGCCAGAGGAGCAGAGAAGCAAAAAAAAAAGAGAACTACATTTAACTAGCTTGTCATTTTCCCCAGCAGAAGCTGTTGTTAAAAACTGGTTCCAGTCCTGTTATTGTTTCATCTGTACAGGCCTTTCAGTAACTACAGTGGACATTTTTCATTTACACTATGGTGTTAACTGCCATTTTAGAACTATGTGATGTAATTTATCTCCCTTCCAACCACAGAGATCTATAGCAGAACATGGACACATTGTGCCAATAATGAAAAAGCAGAGCAAGGAAACAAACTACATACAGTTCTAAAATTATCCTTACCAGCTGTGTGTAAATCAGAGACACTGTCTGGAATAAACAGCCTGTAAAGATGGAAAAACAACAGCACTTGAAAAAACATTTAAAAACAGTTTCTACTGGGAAAAATGACTTGCAGATTCAGCGCATTTCTCCTTTAAAGGAAAAATTAAAATGGACAGGGAGTTCTCAAAATTCTAATTGGTTAACATTCCTGCAAAAAAGTCAGAGCAAAGCCAGCCCAGTGGTGCTGAGGGTTGAGGCGCTGGATGCCACCCCTCGCACCATACCGGTGACCCAGGTTCAAGAATGAGCCTGGGAGCCTGGGTTGTTGGGGGTCGGTGAGAGGGAAGGGCATGGAGCTGGATCGAGCTGCCGCAAGGTGGCTGTCCTCTCCTGGGGAGGGATGCGTGGATTCCCCTGGCCTTGGCTACCACCCAGTGGAGGACAGATGGGGATGGCAGTCAGGTCATGGGGAGCCTGGCAGTTGCCAATGGTGGGGCAGAAGGGACTGAGTCAGCACCCTGAGTGCATGTGCACCTCCACTCACGTGCACTGCCATGATTCCTGAGGTCCCAGGCATTACTGGTGAGAAAATAGGGAAAAAAAATCTAAAATGCATATAGGGAAAAAAAAAAAAAAACAGAGCGATACTGAAATGTTGTCCCTAGGGAACAATTTCAACTTCATGATGGGGGTTATGATTTCTCATTCTTATAAAGACATCTTCAAAGATCGCATATTTCACATATATAAGAGAAGGGAATGGCTAGTATTAGGGACTCAAAACTTGCCACTTGGTTTATGGAAAATAAAACAAGGCACCACTTTAAATATCTTTCAATGCCTCTTACACCCACAGTAAGACACCTGATAACTCACTTGAGCTTTGATATTATACCGTTAAAGCATACTGAAGCAAGATACACTAAAAATAAGGATCCCCGGTTTGTTTGGAATGCTCCTGTAAGAAGAGCATACAATAACCATGCACTATATTTTGCTTTATGCTCAGTATATGATGAAGGGAAAACAAAACAACAGGGTAAATTGATTATGCTTTATAAAAACACACTCTCTGATTGTACGAATGTATTATTGAACCCATTTAGTGTAGCAGATACAAACTACTTGGTGGAATATTTCCAGGCTGTATTAAGACAGAGAAAAAAATACAAGTCCTCGTAATCTGGAGTCTTTGTAAATTTAATTACAGTGTGTTTTTGCACTCAACATGATACAGTATCCGTACAGTTTTAAATATTAATGTATATATTTATGTGGAATATGTCAAGTCATTGAAAAGACCTACAGTCGATCAACAAAGATGTTGAAACCTAAAAAGTGAAACTACTATACTGCAGTGAACACTGACAGAAACAGACTGTTATGACTGCACAATGTATGGAACTTGTTCATCATATGTAGAAGTCCCAGAAGTGAAAATAAAACTGAAACCAAATCTATGGCATACACTGAATACCCCATGAACTATTTATGTGTGAGTTCTGCCTTGTGAATGACTGAGGTGACTAAGGTTAAATCTTAGAAAATTCTCATCTGGATTTGATAAGCACAGTTGCACATGCTTGCCGTAATGACAAACCGGGTTCCTGTTCTGCGCCTAGGATGCTAATGTGGGCTGGCAGAGGTAGATCAAGTATCCCAGAGGATGCTCTTCACTCCATGCTTGGAAGGGAACCCATCCTAGCCTCTCGACAACCTAGGGAGTGTGTAAGAGAGAGTGGAAACCTCTTCATGGTTGCTAGGAGGCGATGGTTGAAATCAGATGGTGCCTCCAGGCACACCTAATGAGCATGGGGGGGGGAGGGACTGGGACAGAAAAAACAGTAAGAGACAACTAGTAAATGAAGAATCAGCACACCTCCTTGCCTGAAATGGACTTTCCAGCCCCAGCCTCAACTTATCACAGGGGGAGTTTACCTAGACGTTGCAACAATTTGTTGGAGATGAGGTTGCCCAGGCAACACCCTAATGCAGGTATTAAGTTCTCTATCAATTGGGAGGCTGCAGAGCCTGCCTGGTTCACAAGGCAATGGAAATGAGTTTGAGAGTGAGGTAGCCTCCCCTTCCCCCCGCTGGACTCCTGGGGAATGCAAGTCTGGTTAAAAATGCAATAATACAGTGAGTACACCCTGATGGAGTGGTTACAACAGCAAGTAACTAGTAAGACTGGGTTGTGGATGGAGGGGCTTAGTAGCTGCCTGTTAAAGAAACTTATTTAATAGATTCTGAATATAGGTCATGATGACCTATTTCATCCTGTTCTGGCATTCAACATGTTTGGCTTTATAGTATTATCTTGGGATATACAGCTCTACCTGTCCCTTTCAAACTCATTCCACTCTTATATAACTCTTTATGACCATGTCTTCCCATCTTTGATTCATACCCTTTCCAGGGAATCAGTACTTTACCGACATGCTACTGTTAATATGCAAGTGTAAGTTTCATTGTTGCCTGGAGGTGCTGCTAATGATATGCAAAGTTTACTGAACCAGCTATAAGTACTTAGTGGGAATGTTTCAGCAGGATGTCTTCCTCCTGGATAATATAATGAGACATCATGCCTTTGTAACTCCATATTTGTAGGATGTACTTCTTTGAGTAATTATAACATAGTCTGAAATTACCAACTGCTTGCCCACCAAATGTGTACCAGTTTCTCACTGGACATGGGTTAGTGCATCTGTCAGGCACCAATTGTGCACATTTTAGTTTCACAGTACTGCATTCCCTGGATCAGTAGCATTGTGAAACTTCATTACATCCCTTGTTTTTAAAGGGAACTCTTTAGTCATAAATCAAATAAAAAACTAAAATGGTAATCTGTGGATATAAGAAGAAAGTTATTTGCACATTTTTCATTGATGCTATTGCTTTAGAAACAGTAAAATCCTAAGAATATCACAGACTTTTATTTTCAGCTAATACTTCGTGGTCAGAACATGTAAAGAACTTAAAACAGAAAAGACAATAAACACCTTTAAAATATTCAGCTATAAGTATGGGGTAATTCTTTTCAGGAACTCTGTCATTTTAGGAGGTCTAACTTCTTGACACATGCAGCACAACTCTGGACAAATCATGACATAATTCATCCATGTGTCCAGAGGGCTTCTGAAAATTCAATTTAGGGCTGATCATAGCAAAAGTGGAGGACGATAGCCATAGTGCTCATAATGCAAAACAAGCAGATTTGAAGTTCAGGGTCCTGATATTCAAATAGAAGTGCAAGTGTTGCGCTTGTGCATGAGCTAGTGGCTGCTACCTTCAGTCAGACAGCAGGCAACATTATCTGACCGAATTTCAGATTGTATCCACACAGAGCTAAGTGAAACTGCGCTGCTACACAAGATGGTCCTGGGCTGCATATAGCCCACGGGGAATAGTGCTGCCTGAAATAGGATAGCATGTAGAACCCTCTGGGCTATATTCCATCACAACATACAAATGAGCCCATTGTATTTGCCATGGTATGGTACACACACGTACTGACAGCTCATATGATGGCCAGTCGAGGAGGTGAGAGCAGGGCTCTGCTGGTCATCATATCAGTCTTTACTGATCGTTGGCCACACGGTAACGGGAGGGGGGAGTGCATGTGGTGGTATGCAAGCAGGTGGGGGACACTGGACCAGCACTGATACATTGCACATTTGTCTATGGGTGATCAGAGGGGGGTACTGCTAGACACAATGAACATCTTTATAGTCACAGATTGTGTGATTAGGGAGGTAGCGAGGTACCTCCACACACCAGGGACATCTTTGCATTCATCTATTAGGCAATCAGGGAGGTGGAGGGTACCGCTAGACATCAGGGACATCTTTATAGTAGACTGGGCAATCTGCAGGTTGGAGGGTTACCGCTAGGCACCAGGGATGTCTTTACATTTATAGATCAGATGATTGGGGGGGGGGGGGGGTAGAGGACCACTGGGCACCAGGGATTTGTTCCTATTCTGACACAGGTGATCAGCGGTAGGTGGCTGCAGTACAACCGCTCTGCCTTTGGGTTGGTGGGGATACAAGCTTTGCACCCTTTAAGAGGTGGTTTTAGGGAGCAGTAAATTGCATTGCTTTGGGGCTGTTTACCACTGACACAAACCTTTAAAGATACCACTGCACTGATAGGTATGGAATGGGAGACCCCCTCATTTGCAAAGGTGCAGTGATACTATAGAGCCTTGGTGCTGTGGGTTTGCACTGATGCTCCTAGGGCTTCTGAACATGAGCCAGTCGGGAGAGCCAATTCAAATACGAGTTAGTGCACCAGCTAAATCTCTTAGCTGATGAACTAATCTTTGAATAATAGGCCCATTGTGCTGGAAATCCAGATTGTGAAATCAAAACACATCTGTCTTTTTGGGTGCTAAGATCCCCTTAATCTGATCCTTCTAAGACAACAGTAGTTAGCCAGTTCTGTGAATCTTACAAATAATCTTGCAAACTTGCAATATTGGGATATTTAAACTTTAATTGGTCACTTACTATAGGATTTCTAAACCTAAATATGTAATCCAAGAATTAGGTTTGGTCCAATTAATAAAGAGCTGTACAAGAATTACACTCAGGACCCTCGAGAATTCATTATCATGGACCAAACTTTTACCAGTCAACCTCTCTATTATCATATGTTTCACATATTTCCTGAGGCATTTAACAACCAACAGTCATCTACTGCATTAGATCTAAAGGAAAAGATACTGTTCTTTCTAATGTAACCTCCCTACAAATGAGGGTTCCCAAAAAGTCTTCCTTGAGCTTGCCTAAATGCTCACTGCCAGGCTGGTGTCCTGCATTCTATCCATTTAAATGTGATTGCCAGACAGTGCCTGTATAGCCTCTGTGTACTGTCTCTTTAAGAGCTGCCTGGATTGCAGACATAAGTAATCTGAGAGGGCCCTCTGTTGAAAGATGTAACTATTTGCTGAAAATCATTTAGAGTGATAATGATAATGTTGTTTGTCTAACCTGCCTTCTTTGCAGCAAGGACTGCTTTGTTTATCTCCACTATCTTGGTCCTGGACTGCCATATTGGACCAATCAGTACTGGTGGGACCTAAAATGGAGCCAGACTACAGGAGCTGTCTGAAGTCAAAATCTGTAGGAATTGTAGTTTTGGGCTTTTGGTGCCTTTTTGCACCTGAAGGGGGAGCCTTTGTTGTGGCTGACATAACAGTCAACTGAACCTTTTGGATTCTGGGGAAAGTCCCAGGCTTGTTGGCAGTTGAGTCAGATCTAAGTTGGGAGCTGAAGAAGCAACAGCTTGAGACAGTCAAGCAGCCGTCTCAGTAGTTTCGCATGGGAGAACTGTGGAAAGGCCTGAGTTGTGGCCTGCATGTCTGCCTGCTGCCCCTAAGAGGGAGAGAAGAGAATTATTTCAGACTAAATCCAAGTTTGTGAGAACGAAGTAAGGAACTGATGTTTTACCAGGCTCATACCTGAGGAAGACCAAAGATTTTTGCTGAATGTGATCGGCCTGTCAGGATTTCCAGCTGCTTTTGAATCCCCGGTTTGTGCAGAGACTTTGCAATCGTGACCGGAGAATGGTTTGCCTGGTACAGTAGAATTTCCTTACATGTAAATGTGCTGTGAGTTGTTAGTGAGTCGTGTTTTGTTTCCTCACTGTGGAACTGTGTTCTGCTGCTGGAAGCTGTACCAGCCTGCTCACGGCAGACAGGAATGCCTCGGCGTACGCGTGAGGCCCTGCTTCTCCTAACACACCAGATCAACCACCTGCAGTCTCAATTTTCATCCAGCCTGTATCCAGTCTTGGGTATCATGAGTAATCATCAGGGTAGCTCCCTGGAACAACAGCCTAATCTAAAAGTACGTCATCTGATTGTCTTGTTGTTTTCTTTTCACAAACTAAGCCCTCCGGCTCCGGATTACAATAAGTGTGTGTGGTGCATGTTGTTTTCTTCCATCACAGGGCCCCAACCATCTGCAACGTTCCTGGCAAGCCCACCGGTCTCCATCTGGGTACCCAGAGTGTGTGACTGTTTATGGACCCTGAAGTGCATGCATAACTGTTTGACTGACATAGCCTTTAAGCAAATTAACCTGATTACATCCCTCCCTTGTTCAAGTCCCTTAAATAAATCAGATCTAACTCTTTTTTGCATTTACCCCGACTGTGGTTCCAGTTTGTGCAAGAGTACTGTACTGCTGTTACTTGCTGTGTATAACCTTGTTTTACAGGGGTTCCCCAGGGCCAGGCCAGAGGAAAGCCTTGGTGGTAAGTGCTAACAGTGTGGGTACTTGTGTGGTGTATAAGGGTATTGTGAAAGTGATTACTGTGTATTGCTCAGCGACTAGTAAGGAAAGAGGTGGTTACGTACCCCGGAGGGCTGTGCCCAGGTTAGCTTGATCACTTCCAATCCTGACTTCCGGTTGGAGGCACCCATTTCAGAACTCAGGCCCCTTAAACTGCTACTAGGCAAGCAGGCAGGGGTAGTAGCCCTTGGGATAGCACCACCTAAGGATTACATCTTGGAGGCTCACCACTGGGATTTTGTGCCTTCTAGTGGCAAAAAATTACAAATTATTGTAATGGCTTCCCAAGTAGAAATGGCTGTACATCAATTGGTGCGGTGGTGTACTGGTCAGGAGATTGACCCCCAAAATGCTCTACTTTTAATGGATATTCCCCTGGGTACCAGTAAAGACACTGTAGAGGGAGCACTCTCCAAAGTTGAATGATTAAAAAAACCTGTGGGGGTGGATCGACAGGCTGATTTGATCGCCCAAACTTTCATAGCCTTGGTAGACTGTAGTGACCTCATGGACAGCTCTAAAGTGCCACAGACTATTGCCCCAGAAGGGATTCCAGCTGCCTGGAGAGTGATAACAAAAGACAGTAAAGCCCCAAGGGAGGATGAGTCCCCACCATTATCTGAGACTTTTGAGGAGAAATTTGCTAAGTTGTTGCTGGAGGAAGGGAAAACTGTAGAGGAGTTTAAGAAACTATTCCTGACACCTGGGGGTGTTCCTTCCCCAATGCCCCCTCCCACTCCAGCACCTGTTACTGCCCCACCTTCTGTGCCTGTGCCAATATTGGCCCCTATATCTGTACCTGTCATTAGTCACGACTCCTAGCGAAGGCTGAGAATCTTCTTGGGCACCCTCCACACCCCCCGGGGGAGGATGACTGGGAGACCTGGATAGATTTTGTTGCCCCCTTGGCACCTGAGTAGCAGTATGCAGAGGCTGAGAAGTGGAAAAAAATCGTAGAAAGTTTGAGGGGTCCTGCCCTCGAAGTCATTAACCTTTTGAGGTCCACAAACCCTGATGCATCTGCTCAGAAGTACCTATCTGCACTCAAAGGCAATTTTGGGAGCACTGAGTCAGGGAAGAATTTGATGTGGAAATTCTGAGGTACCAAACAAAGGAAAGGGGAAAGTTTGTCTGCATATGTTACTCATCTAGAAAGAGCTTTGCACAAAGCTTACCGGAAAGGTGGGGTAGCCATCAGTGACATGAACCATGTGAGACTGGGGCACATACTGCAACATGCAAAGCATTCTAAATTGCAGATCCTCCAGTTAAGGCTCCAGGATAGGAGAGATAACCCATCTGACTACTGTGACTTGATAAAAGAACTCTGAGAGGTTGAAGAGGGAGATTGTTATTATGGGGTGAGTGCAGCTCAAGTGGTCATGGCACCGGAAGGCCCTTCCAAAATGGAGACCACTAAGGGTGTCCTGCCATGGGCTAAACGGTGGGGAGAGTAGTTGCTGAAGGAAGTCAGAAAGGTACAACTGGATGTTCTCACTGAGGTGTCCCTTGTTGACAAAGACCCTGGCCCCTGTCAGGACGTGACTGCTATGGGGGGTGGGGTTGCATCCTCAGGCATCCGCTACTGAGGGTGGCTTTTCTACTGAGCTCAAGGAATTGATTGCCACACTGAAAGAACTTTTGAGACATAGCACACTATGAACGGGAGCCAGATCGCAATCTCCAGTCGGTGCTCCAGCATCCCCTGCAATGCTCTCTCCAAGGATGCCCCGAGAGCCTGTCATTTGTCACAACTGCGGCAAGGATGGTCACATGAAGAGGGAATGCCGTTCTTGGAGGGACTTGGAGAGAGTGGTGAACTGGGTTGAAGGGGAGATTTGAAAATCGAATCAGTGGTCAAGGGGTGAACGAAATGATTGCAGTGAAGGCTTCGGACATCCTTACTCAAACCTCTTTGTGGCTAAATAGTCTGTCAAGGCCCCTGCTGCTGTCCCTCCTGACTGATTTGAAATAGTGGGCCCTTCAATGAAGACAACTGTGGCTGTGAAGGGTATTCCTACACAGGCTGTGCTTGACAGTGGGTCGCAAGTGACCATTGTATTTCAGGACTGGTATGACAAATACTTATCTGATATGCCATTACAATCCCAGGAAGGCCTACATGTGTGGGGGCTGAGTGACAAGTCTTATCCCTACTTAGGATATGTCTGCCTTTGGTTGTCTTTGCCTGCAACTGTAACTGGTGTGGAGGAGCAAGTAGAGACACTGGCCCTAGTGTGTTCCCCCACCGGACTGTATGATGGGGTTCCCCCGTTAATTGGAACAAACGCCCACATGTTTGGGAAGCTAGCACAACTCTGTCAGGAGAAACAAGGGTGATGGACTGGCAGGGCCCTGAGAATTCCAGCTCTGATCAAGAGGGCCTATGATTTGCAACAGAAACCCGAGGAAGTAGACCAGGATGAACCAGTGGGGATCATGTGGAAGAAGGATCCTGATTCAATGATACTGGCCCCTAACACCCAGTGTACTATTCAAGGAGAGGTCCACATCTGGAAAGATGTCAAGAACAAAATACTGATGTTGGATGCACCATGCAATAGAAAATTGCCAGAAGGATTATTGGTCAAGCCCAGCATCTTGCCTGCTTGTGCCCATGCCTATGCATGACAAGTGATGGTCAAGATTCACAATGTGTCAGATCGGGAAATCCAGGTGAACAGAGGGTGCACCCTAGCTATGGTACACTGTGCAGACACTGCAATATTGCCCAGCAACAAGCACCCTGGTGACAAGGAGAGAGCGACCCCCGACTTATTTGACTTTGATGACTCCCGTTGCCAGCTGAATGGAAGGCTAAGATGCTTCTGAACTTGCCAGAGAGGCCAAGTGTTTTGTTGAAGGAATGGGATGTGAGATGTGTCCAGGGTGCGGAGCATCACATGCGTCTGCACGATGAATGACCATTTCAAGAGAGGTCCCGATGCTTAGCCCCAGCAGACATAGATGATGTGAGAAGACACCTGCAGGAAACGCTCACTGATGGTGTGATACCAGAATCCAGGAGCCCATATGCCTCTCCCATTGTGGTTGTGTGTAAGAAGAATGGATCTGGGAGGATGTGTGCTGATTATTGAACCCTGAACTGGCGGACCATCCCAAACCAATACACTATGCCTCATATGCAAGATGTCCTGGACTGTGTGAATGGGAGCAAATGGTTCTCAGTGTTGGATCTTCGCAATGGATACTACCAGATCCCGATGGCCCCAAAAGATGATGAGAAAACAGCCTTCATCTGCCCATTGGGGTTCTATGAGTTTTTGAGGATTCCACAGGGGATATCGGGCGCCCCGGCCACCTTTCAGCGACTGATGGAATGTGCGGTGGGAGACATGAATTTTCTGGAATGCCTGGTGTACTTAGACGATGTCATTGTGTTTGGAAGCACCTTAGAGGAGCATGAGAACCAACTGTTTAAAGTCCTAGACCAACTGGAAGACTTTGGCCTCAAGCTGTCCAGTTTTTCCAATCCTCCATGAAGTATGTGGGGCACATAGTATCTACAAAAGGGATACAGACTGATCCCAGTAAGGTTGAAGCACTGACTACTTGGCTGCAGCCCCATAATCTGAAAGAACTACGATGTTTCCTGGGGTTCTGTGGCTAGTACCGCAGGTCCATAAAAGACTATTCCAAGGTGATTTTCCCACTCTTGAACCTTACCCAGGGTTACCCTTCTACCAATCGTAAATACAAAAAAGGGTCCATTAAAGAACCAGAAAAAGTATACTTCCACCCAGGTGAACTCTTTGGGCCCTGCTGGATGCCCGACTGTGAAGCAGCCTTCCATGAGATCATATGCCAGCTCACCCATGCCCCCATTCTTGCCTATGCTGACCCCACCAAACTCTATGCATAAGAACACTAGTCTGCAGGGTCTAAGAGCGGTGCTGTATCAAGACCATGAAGATGGCCTGAGACCAGTAGCTTTCACCAGTAGGAGCTTGACCCTATCTGAACGAAACTACCCTGTGCATAAGTCGGAGTTCCTAGCGCTAAAATGAGCCATCATTGACCAGTTTCATGACTACCTCTATGGGTCAAAGATATTGGTGAAGACTGACAATAACCCATTGACCTATGTACAGACTTCAGCTAAGTTAGATGCCACTGGGCACCGGTGGCTTTCTGCATTATCAACCTATGATTATGCTGTTGAATACAGACCGGGCCTGAACGATATTGAAGCTGACGCCCTATCACGAAGGCCCACTTCCAAGAGTGATTGGGTCAGGCTGTCTGAACCTGACATTAGAGCATTGTGCCAAAAGTTTGATACAGATGAACAGATGTCTGTGGACACAGTGGACTGTTTAGTGGATTGCTTGGGCCCTTCTGACTCCTGCATACCAGCTGCTTATTGCCACTTCTCTGCTCTAGATATTAGTGCACTACCCCAATTTGACAATGACAGCATTCAGTGGTATCAATCCCAAGATCCTATGATTCAGCCAGCACTTGATGCCCTGCATGCGGGGAAAGATGTGTCTAAGTTACATTCCACTGACTTGCAAACTGCTTTATTGTTTAAAGAAGGCCCAGATTGAAGTTGTTCAATCAGTTGTATAGAGAGAGACAGTAGATCATAGTGGCAAAGTAGACAAACAATAATTGGTTCTGCCCACAGCCTTTAAAGATTTGGTATTGAGGTACCTCCACAATCATATGGGACACCTCGGTATTGACAGAATCCTTGACCTGGTACAATCTAGCTTCAACTGGCCCAAAATGGGGGCCGATGTTGAGCACCATGTAAAGACCTGTAGTCGCTACCTGCAAAGAAAAGCCCTGCCTCAGAGGGCTGTCCCCCTTGTTAATATTATTACCAGCACCCCCATGGAACTAGTCTGAATAGACTTCTTGTGTTCAGAACCTGATCAGTGGAACATTGGCAATGTGTTAGTGGTTACGGATCATTTCACACTGTATGCACAAGCTTTTCCCACCAAAGATCAAAAGGAATCTACCACGACCAAGGTGCTAGTGGAATATTTCTTCATCCACTATGATGCCGCCCTGCGGATCCACTCTGACCAGGGCAGAGACCTTGAGAGTTGACTAATCAAAGAAATGCTCTCTCTCTATGGGGGGTGCGAAAGTCAATAACCACCCCTATCTCCCACAGGGAGACCCTCAACCAGAACATTTTAACCACACCCTTCTAGACATGCTGGGCACCCTCCACCCAAAAGACAAGCATAAATGGAGCCAGCAGATTAGCACCTTGGTAGACGCATACAATTGCATGAAAAATGATGCTACTGGGTTCTCCCCCTACTGCCTCATGTTCGGGAGAGAGGCCCGACTGCCAGTTGATATCTGTTTTGGGGTATCTCCAGATGGGGTCTGAGCTGAAAACTATTTGCAATATGTACAAAAATGGAAAGCTCAATTGAACCAAGCCTATCAACAGGCCCAGACATTGGCCGTCAAGAGAAATCTAGCTAACAAAGAGAGGCATGATGAAAAAGTAAAGGGTCAAGAGCTTCTACCTGGAGACTGTGTGTTGTTATGCAATTTGGGACTGCATGGTAAACATAAAATTGCTGATTGGTGGCATCATCTTCCCCATGTAGTAGTTGGAAAGTTGGATGCTTTACCTATGTACAAGATGTGCCCAGAGAACAACTCCAAAGCTGTTAAGACCATGCACCGTAACCACTTGCTGCCTATCGGCCAAGTCATGATTGAGGCTGAACCCCCAGAAATTGAACCCCCTGGGCCAGTGACTCATGCTGCTGCAAGAAAGAGACATAGTCAACCTACCCCAGTGGTCACAGATTTAAGGTTTCCTCCGCAGCAGGCCCAGAATGATAGTGACTGTCAGTCCACTTCTGATGCAAGTGAGTGCGACTATGCCTATTACCCCTCTTATAAACTGAGTCAGCTGTTTCGCGGTAACTCTATGACTAATTGTGGGGATGAAGCTGGGCCATCTGGACTGCCTTACCCCCCCCCAGCTTCATCCTTGGAGCAAATGATCCCAGAAAGTGAAGTGCAAAGTATCACGTCTGAAGATGCTGAGTCTCTATGTATTGTGCAACTGTACGATTTGCCTGAAGGAGGGGCTGATGGTTTGAGTCTCTATGGTGACATACCAGAATTTGAAGAACACCATGAGAGTGCGGACAATCCCCTTTCAGTGCCTCAAAGTCTGATTGTGCCTGAGCCTTCGCAAAATGAGTCAAGTGTTGTAGAAACAGAGTCTGCAGAGCAAGGAGCTGACAGTGCCCCAAGTTTGGTTATTCCCATCCAGGCAGAGGCACCCCTCACAAGTGACAAGAGTCCCCAGACCAGTGCTGAGAGTACAGAGACTGCAGTTGTCCACCTCAGAAAGACTGGCCGAGCTGTCAAGCCAGTAGTACACTTCAGTTATGATTCTCCTGGGAGGCCAGTGGATTTGCCTCTCAATGTGGTGCACAAAGGTGTTTATGTCTCACCAAGCTCACTGCCTAAATTAAGCATGCCAGCCAATTCCAGGTTACTTGTCTTTCCCTCTCACCATTGTGCACCTACCCCCTCTAGCCCCAAGTTAGCTGATAGGAAAGGGCCCCCTCTTACATTGTTCAATGTACAAGAAGTTATTACATGATTCCACATAGTAATGTGTAAATTACCTGTGTGAAATATGCATGATGTATTGTCAGAATGGATATAGTATTGTGAAGTATAGAGAATATGTACAGCAAAGGTATAAGTTTACGTTGTCGAATGCATCAGATGTCACTTGAATAATATGCTGATGGTATAAATGTCTCGTATAGTTTGCATTTGCAATATTGTGATGGTACAGACTTGACACGGAAGCCAAGTTTTCTACAGGCAGAGAAGGGTGTAACCTCCCTACAAATGGGTGTTCCCAAAAAGTCTTCCTTGAGCTTGCCTAAATACTCACTGCTAGGCTGGTGTCCTGCATTTCAGCAGTTTAAATGTGACTGCCAGAGAGTGCCTGTGTAGCCTCTGTGTACTGTCTCTTTAAGAGCTGCCTAGATTTCAGTCATAAGCAATCTGAAAGGGAGCTCTGTTGAAAGATGTAACTATTTGCTGAAAATCATTTAGAGTGATAATGTAGTTTGTCTAACTTGTCTTCTTTGTAGCAAGGACTATTTTGTTTATCTCCACTATCTTGGTCCTGGACTGCCAAATTGGACCAATCAGTACTGGTGGGACCTAAAATGGAGCCGGACTACAGGAACTGTCTGGAGTCAAAATCTGTGGGAATTGTAGTTTTGAGCTTTTGGCACCTTTTTGCACCTGAAGGAAGAGCCTTTGTTGTGACTGACAGATCAGTCAACCAAACCTTTTGGATTCTGGGGAAAGTCCCAGGCTTGCTGGCAGTTGAATCAGATCAAAGTTGGGAGCTGAAGAAGCAACAGCTTGAGACAGTCAAACAGCTGTCTGAGTAGTTTTGCGTGGGAAAACTGTGGAAAGGCCTGAGAGTTGTGGCCTGCATGTCTGCCTGCTGCCCCTGAGAGGGAGAGAAAAGAATTATTTCAGACTAAATCCAAGTTTGTGAGAATGAACTAAGCCACTGATTTTTCACCAGGCTAATACCTGAAGAAGACTGAAGATTTTGCTGAAAGCGATCAGCCCGTCAGGATTTCCAGCTGCTTTTGAATCCCCGGTTTGTGCAGAGACTTTGCAATCATGACCGGAAAGTGGTTTGCCTGGTACAGTAGAATTTCCATACATGTAAATGTGCTGTGAGTTGTTAGTGAGTCGTGTTTTGGTTCCCCACTGTGTGAGCTGTGTTCTGCTTGCTGGAAGCTATATCCAGCCCAAAACAGACTATATCCGAATTTGTCTCCATTTGGCCTGGGCCTTGCCACACTGGCCCAGCCAGACTACTCACTGCACAGAGAAAGCCATCGACAAGAGACCTGCCTGGGGATCAGCACCCTGCTCTAGGCTTGAACAGTAACAACACCTTGGCGAATTGTGTGAGCCCTGCTTCTTCTGGCACTCCAGATCAACCACCTGCAGTCTCAATTTTCGTCCAACCTGTGTCCATTCTTGGGTATCATGAGTAATCATCATGGTAGCTCCCTGCAACAACAGCCTAAGCTAAAAGTGTGTCATCTGATTGTCTTGTTGTTTTCTTTTCATGAACTGAGCCCTCCGGCTCCGGATTACAATTAGTGTGTGTGGTGCATGTTGTTTTCTTTCATCACAGGGCCCCAACCAGCTGCAATGTTCCTGGCTAGTCCATAGGTCTCCATCTGGGTACCCAGAGTGTATGACTGTTTATAGACCCTGAAGTGCATGCTCAACGGTTTCATTGATACAGCCTTTAAGCAAATTAACCTTACAACTCCCTTCCCGTTTTTCAAGTCCCTTAAATAAATCAGATCTAACTCTTTTTTGCATTTACCCTGACTGTGGTTCCAGTTTGTGCAAGAGTACTGTACTGCTGTTATTTGCTGTGTATAACCTTGTTTTACAGGGGGTCCCCAGGGCCAGGCCAGAGAAAGCCCTGGTGGGTAAGTGCAAACAGTGTGGTACTTAAAGTGTGTATCAGGGTATTGTGAAAGTGATTATTGTGTATTGTTCTGGCCACTAGTAAGGAAAGAGGGGAGTTACAGTGTCCCAGAGGGCTGTGCCCAGGTTGGCTTGACCACTACCAACCCTGACCTCCGGGGGGAGGCACCCGTTCCAGAACTCAGGCCCCTTAACCTGCTACTAGCCAAGCAGGCAGGGGCAGTAGCCCTTGGGATAGTGCCACATAGGGGTTACACTAATATGATGATGCTTCACTCATTCAAACCTTTGATTATTTTATGTATGATATGGAAAATTGAGACTGACAAACTTGACTTAATCCCTACTCTTGAGGACGCCTAGTCTTTTTACTCAAAATTTCCTAACTACTTGTAATGTTTATGCTCCCTTTTTATAAAAAGAGTTAAAAGTATCAAATGTGTTGTGGTGCACCTCGCTCTTTAAACATAAACAGTTGAGAAACAAAGCCTGGGAGAGAGCCAAGCTAACTAAATAGAAATCTAATTGGTATGCATATTGCAGATTGTAAAACAAGTACTTCTTAGCCATGTGCTTAACTACATAAACTTATTGTAAAAAAACTCAGAACAAATGCTACAGTTTATCAAACCATAGTGCCTTCTGGAAACTTACTAAGTCCTTATACTCTAGAGACATAGGGCTATATTTTCAAAGCCCCCAGGGACTATGTCCTACTCCGTAGCCAATTATGTGGGACAAAACCTCCACACTTGCGGAGTTTCATATTTTCAGCCAGCACAGCTGTGGGGGATGTTATGCCTGGTCCCACTAGGCGTAACTTTTCTTCATAGCTGAGGCAAAAAAATTGGCCACTAACTGCTGTAAATCATGGAACTGGTTTAAAACTGGCTCCACCTTTGAAAGTACCAAGGCTGCGGGAAAAAATGCTGCGCCGGAAGTGGAGACCCCAAAGGGTGCCATTTTTTCCCCCATGGCTGCCGGAGTTTCATGGGCTTTGAAAATTTTGCCCCTAATCTTTCCATGCCTACTGGAACAAATTTAATAATGAAGGTATTTCTATCAATGACTCTGAGAAAGTAACCAATGCATTCAATACATTTTTTATTGAATTGGGCACAAGTCTTCCTCCAATTGAAGACTGGATAACTGTTAAAACTTTTACTTAAAATCTACTCCTAAACTTATTTTTCTTCAATTCCCTTTTCCATTTGTCTATATTAAAGGAATCATCAGTCCTGGACTCAAATAAAGCATTAGGGCTTGAATGACTGAGCAACTGAAATCTAAGGTATGCGTCCCTTATTATTTCCTGTTTCCTTCCCTCGTTGTTTATCAGGTACTTAAGTCTGGCCTTTTTCCCTGTCAATGAAAGTCTGTTCATGTCATTCTAATCTAAAATTGTGGTCCCAATATTTGGCAACTAATTACAGTATCAACTGCATGCGTAAGAAACATATTGCAGTAGCTTGCCAGAAGCAGGCTGTGGAGGTGCGGTACTGTTGTGGCCAATGTCCCCATAGCCTTTAAAGATTTGGCTCGCTTTCTCCAATGCCATGACACGCTGCTGCTAACACTAGTTCAGCCAGCATGCCACAACCCTGAAATGTTTCAGTTGCTGCAATCAGGGGCCGCCTCGTCATTGCAACATCAGCATTCTGCTGCAATGAGGGAGCGACCCGTCATTGATGGACGGAACATTGCCAAGTGTAATGTTATTTGTGAACATGGCAGTGGCTTGCCACCATGTTCACAAACAATATTAATTAACCCCCATGACCAAGGGGGTTCTCAATCCCCTCAGCAGCATGAGCCCCCCAGAACAGTTTTTGTTTGCCGATGGGGGCCGCAATCCCAATTGGCTTCAGTGGCTGTGTATGTTCATGTTGCCGATGGAGAACCCACCCTTCCTGTTAGCATTATGTCCCCCTCCCAGTTTCATTTGCGCCAGAGGCCCTCCCTGTCGGCATAATCCCCCAAAGAAGCAGTACAGTTGTGCCGTCAAGGGGTGCCCAATTCCTCGTTTTGACCCCTCAGTCTGATGGGGTGCCCAATCCCCACTGGCTACAGCTTCCCCCAAACAAACACTCTGTTGGCATGCTGGGAGCCCACCCCAGCGTGACAAATGGCTCTGTAAAAAAAAAAAATGTCCCACAGTGTTTTTTTTTTTGTACCTGTCAAAAAACACTCCCTTGTGGTCTCTCTCCCCTCCACAACCCGCACCCACCCACTGGGCACCTGCCTCCCACTCCCCCCTCACCCCATACTTACCTGCAGAGTCTGGCGCGACAATCTTTGGTGAACTGGGAACACGTCTGCACTCTTCAAAGCCGACTGTGAACTGAGGAAATGCCAGTGAGCTGTATAATGGCATAAAAGGTTTTTTTTCCCAACTTTGGTGCATGTCTCAAGCATTTTTTGGAATTTTGGCACCAAATTTTCAACATGGTGTTTTTGGGATCCCTCCTCGTGAATTCTGCCACTGTCATGGCGTTATGTGACCCTGAAAGGTGATTTCGCAGTCACTGCGCGGCATCACCTTTCGGGACCGATTAGCAAAATGACAGTGCCAGTGTCAGGGTGGGCTCTCAAAAGCCTATGTTGCAAATCTGGTGAAAAAAATCCAAAATGTGACTGTTTTACGAGTGTGTGTTACGCAGTTGCTACTCCTGCTTGTAACTTCGCCAATTCGCAATATTTTCACTCCAGATTTTCAACATTGCCATTTTTATGCACCTCCTTATGAACAGTACAGCTGTAATTTTTCACATCCTGGCCAAAATGTATCTTCACAGTTCTGACACAGAATAGCGTGGTCACTGTGGGAAATCAGTGTTCAGGACACATTAAGAAAATGACAGTGTCACTGTTCATGAGCAGAGGTCCTAAAATGCCTATGTTGAAAATTTTGTAATGAAAGTCCATAAAATGAGTGTGTTATGTGCGTGCATTGCGCAGGTTCCACGAACGCTCATAACTTCACAACTTTCCAATATTTTCACTCCAGATTTTCAACATTGCCATTTTTCTGCACCTCCTTATGAACAGTGCAGCTGTCATTTTTCACATCCTGGACGAAATGTGTTTTCGCACTTCTGGTGCAGAATAGCATGGGCGCAGTGGGAAATCAGTGTTTGGGATGCATTACGAAAATCACAGTGACACTGTTCAGGAGCAGGGGTCCTAAAATGCCTATGTTGAAAATTTTGTGATGAAATTCCATAAAATGACTGTGTTAAGAGTGTGCATTGTACAGTTTCCATGCACCCTTGTAACTTCGCAAATTAGTATTATTTTCATACCAGATTTTCAACACTGGCATTTTTTCACACCTCCTTATGAACAGTATAGCTGTCATTTTTCACATCCTGGCTGAAATGTGTTTTTGCGCTTCTGGTGCAGAATACCACAGTTGCTGTCAGAAATCAGTGTTTGGGATAGATTAGGATTGAGCGAATGAGAGGGGGGAGTGACCAAGCTCAACTGAGCTCTGTCGGGACTGCTGCAGATTTCTTTGTGGGCAGGAAAAGGTGCCAACACAGGCAGGGGCCCAGTACAAAAGGGCAGCCTACAGTGGCAAGAGAAATAGAATGAGCGAGTGAGAGAGGGAGAGTGAGCAAGTTCAATGGCTCTCTAGCGTGACTGCTGCAATTTCTTTGTGGGCAGAAAAGGGCGGCAATGCAGGCAGGAGCCTAGTACAAAAGGGTAGCCTGCAACGCCAGCAGAAACAGAACAAGTGAGTGAGAGAGGGGGAGTGAGCAAGATCAACGGAGCTCTGTCAGGACTGCTGCAGATTTCTTTGTGGGCAGAAAAAGGTGCCAACAGAGGCAGGAGCCCAGTACAAAAGGGCAGCCTGCAGCACCAGGAGAAATAGAATGAGCGAGTGAGACAGGGGGAGTGAGCGACCTCAACAGAGCTCTGTCAGGACAGCTGTGGATTTCTGTGGGCAAAAAAAGGTGCCAGCATAGGCAGGATCCCAGTACAAAAGGGCAGTGCACAGCACCGGGAGACACAGAATGAACAAGTGAGGGAGGGTGAGTGAGTGAGCTCAACGGAGCTCTGTTGGGACAACTGTGGATTTCGTTGTGGGCAGAAAAAGGTAGCAGTGCATGCAGGGGCCCAGTACAAAAGGGCAGCCTGCAGTGGCAGGAGAAACAGAATGAGCGAGTGAGAGAGAGGAGTGAGCGAGCTCAATGGAGCTCTATCAAGACTGCTGCAGATTTCTTTGTGGGCAGAAAAAGGCGCCAACAGAGGCAGAAGCCCAGCACAAAAGGGCAGCCTGCAGCACCAGGAGAAACAGAATGAACGAGTGAGAGAGGGGGAGTGTGCAATCTCAATGGAGCTCTGTTGGGACTGCTGCAGATTTCTTTGTGGGCAGAAAAAGGCACCAACAGAGGCAGGAGCCCAGTACAAAAGGGCAGCCTGCAGCGCCAGGAGAAACAGAATGAGTGAGTGAGACAGGGGTAGTGAGCAACCTCAACAGAGCTCTGTCAGGACAGCTTCAGATTTCTTTGTGGGCAGAAAAAGGTGCCAATGCAGGCAGGAGCCCAGTATAAAAAGGGCAACCTGCAGCGCCGGGAGAAACACAATGAGCTAGTGAGACAGGGGGAGTGAGCAAGATCAATGGAGTTCTATCATGACTGCTGTGGATTTCTTTGTGGGCAGAAAAAGGTGCCAATGCAGGCAGAAGCCCAGTACAAAAGGCCAGCCTACAGCACCAGCAGAAAGGGAATGAGCGAGTGAGAGAGGGGGAGTGAGCAAGCTCAACGGACCTGTGTTGGGACTGCTGCAGATTTCTTTGTGGGCAGAAAAAGCCGCCAACAGAGGCAGGAGCCCAGTACAGAAGGGCAGCATGCACCACCAGGAGAAACAGAATGAGTGAGTGACAGAGGGGCAGTGAGGGAGCTCAACGGACCAACGCAATCAACATTCGGTATGACAAATGCTTGGTAAGAGTAGCTAAATGACTAAACTGTTTTCTTACTTGCAAAAATCTTCTTAACATCAATCAATCCAGATTTAAATCTTCCCTTTGTTCAGCCCCTAGTTTAACAAAGGTGGCTAATGACTTCCAGACTGCCACTGACACAGGGCAACTTGCTGGTGCTATTTTCATCAACTTTTCAATGGCTTTCACTGTCAACCATGTGATCATGCCCACAAAATTATTGCATCTTGGTCATAATAACTTGTCAGCAAACTGATTTAAAACTACTTTAAAAACAGGCAGCAACTGACCACTGTTTCAGTGACAAAGTCATAGTTTCTCCTAGTATTGTAGAGGGTGTCACCTAAGACTTGATCCATGGCCCCCTCTTTTTCTCTTCATATATTTTCTTTTATTAGTTTATTTATTCATTCATTCATTCATTTGTTGACCAGGTAGGTGCACTGATCCAAGGACCATTTTCAGACATGACCCAGGCCATAGAGATGGAACAGGAGACACAATACAATACTTTAAGTACAATAGAGAGCACAGGGAAATAAACAGTTGGATACTATAACAATAATTTATACAGCAGACAAAGGAGTAGGGTGAGGGTATTACACCAAGTAAATTACAGAGATAAATACAAATTTACACAATACAGGGGACAAGTGAACTATAATAGAACCAAGAGAGAGCAGCAGCTTAGGACAGTGTACACAAGATATCATAAAGTAGCATTAAGCTAGGCCAAGCCTAGCAGGGTTTGGGGAATACTGAACTAAATTAAATACAGGACAGTCACACAGGGGAGCAGGTGCAGTTTATTGTGGCCATTAGGTGCGTCTTATTGAAGGAGCTGAAATGCTTGTGGGAGACGAGAGCCCTCAGGGAGGTTGGCAGGCTGTTCCACAGGGTAGGAGCAGTAGAAGAGAAGGTCTTTTTGACCCATACATGTGGAGACCTGCGGGCATTCCAGCAAGAGTATAGTGGAGTGGCAAAGGTCATGGTGATATATTTTGGGTCGTACTAGGGAGATGGGGGGAGGCATCTTGTTTTCCAGTGGCCTTATCTATAGTACAACTCAGAAGTTGACACATCTAGCCTGAGGGGGGAGCTGTCCTAGGACATGACAGAGGGTGAAGTGATGGGTGGCACAGGGTGCCAGAAAGGCAAATTGACAGATATTGTTATAGGTTATGTTATAGGTAATGTTTGTGTAATATTTAATCTACAAAGACCAGTGGAAGAGGTTTGAGAATAAAGGGGGGAGCCATAATCCAACAGGGGGAGGAAGTTGCACTGGGCGATGGCAAGCTGGGCTTCTGGGGTGGCGTAGTTGACTAACTGGTAGCTGATCCCCAGTTTCTGATTTATGCAATGTGTAGTAATCTCAATGTGGTCTGTGAAGGACAGGGCAGGATCGAGGGTGATGGCAAGGTATTTAAAGGAGCTGACTGTCTCTAGTGGTGAGCCATCAGGAGACTGGACATGCAGAGTGTCAAACGGCATTAAAAATATTTAAAAGGGGTTCATACACATCTACTGCATCTGCTGACCCCACAATTATTTATAAATCAGGCAATGAACTCCCAAACATTCAGCAAACCCTACATGAAAACTGTACATCAATACATAAATATTGAGAAATGTATCTCCTTATTCAATAATGTTAATTCTCATTCTATATTATTTTGATTTTGGCACTCTTTAACATTGGTTCAAGTAGGATCTATGATGCCAGTTCAACAGAAAACCTGTTAACCGCCATTACAGCGATGGCACTATGTCGACTGCAATTGAGGTCGGCACTGTGCCATCGGAAAAGTAATATGCTCTGCCCCTCACACCCCCTGCACTTTATTATCATCAACTCCAGGTCTAAGCTGGTTCAGGAAGGGGGTGCAGCACCCAGGGAAGGTGTGCCGGGGTCCCGAGTGGACTTTAAAGTGATCGGTCATTGTTGTCGCTATCGACAACATCACTGTAATGTTTTTACAGACCGTTCGAGTACACTATTACCATGTTGGATAAAAGAGAACTAAAAAAAGCCACCCAATACAAATACTTAGGCATTATGGTGGATCCTCTAATGTGGGTCCTACAAACTGAAACCCTTGACAAAACATTGGTCCTAAATGAGATGTCCTATATCACCACCAGCAGTGATTTGTTCCTTCAAATTGTTAAAGTATTTATACAACTTCTTTTGGAACATGTTGATTCTAGCTATGCCAAAGCAGCTGGCTTCCTTTTTTTTTGACTGTGTCTTATTAACCAGCTTGGTCACATTCCCTTAACTGTACCTAATGACCCCCACCACCGCTTTTGAGATCAAGGGCTTGGAAGAATGTCTCTAAAGACCAGAAGACAATTCCATTTAGCTCAGGTAATCTTAAAATGTGCAGCGAATAAAGCTCCCTCATCTGGTAAATTAAATCAAAATGATAAACATGAGATAAGGGGCTCAGTTTTCAAAGGCTGATGCAGGACTTTGCACCAAGGCCTGCATCAACCCCATTCCTTAGTGCAGCTTTGAAAAATTCCTTTGACGCAACGGCACCAGATTTTAATAAATCGGATGCAGCTGTGACACTTTCCAAGATTTATGGCAGCTTACGCCAAATATTTGGTGCAAGCCCTGTGAAAGTGGTTCCCCCAAATAGTACAAGACAGACCAGGGAAAACCTGGTCAAATGTGTGGCATTTGGCTCTTGGGACTGAAAATGTCAATCACCAGCGAAGTGAATGCCGCAGGCCCTGTGTGCCAAACGATCAACGCACAAGGGGATGCGGCATTCATAAAGCTTTGAAAATCAAGCCCAAGAGCTCTGCTCATCAGTGGATATTCAGTTCTCCTCCAGCCTGGCTAATAGCATTGCTGGCATTAACACACTTTCCCCTGCTGGCCCAGCAGTATGGAATGCCCTACCTTCTCAAATGCAGGCCTCCCCCTCTTACTATGCTAAAGCACTGTTTTTTGAACCAGTGACTTCACCCAAACCCAGACTGCTCCAACTACAGTTGCCCTACGTGATGTATGAAACATTATGTATCTGGAAAACATGTTTTCTTGTAATATTTTTATTAATATAGCTATTATGCTAATGCTGTTGAACTGTATTTATGTGGTTTCTTTGTATAACTCTCTATTATAACTCAAATATGCATTGGAAGCCATTGAAAATGAACTTTGCTCAATGAACTATTTCCAGACAATAAACATATTTTATCACTAGTAGTTTTCATGAAATAGTGATATAGCATGTATGTATTAAGTGTTACTAGTTTTGGATAACTAAATCTGAAGATGTAGTCAAAAATGCCACACTAATTATAAACCTGCTTAGTCATGTGAGTAAAAAGCAGGAACCTGAATGGCTACTGAAGCCACTAAATTGTTATCCTCTTAAGAAGGGAAGGGCACATTTTTTAACTAGGAAAGGCACACTAAGTAGGGGCTTGTTTCCAGGTGTAGCCTGGGAGTACAAGGAAGTTAAGTAACTTGCTCAGGATCACACAATATGCAAGTGGGGGCTGGTGGGATTCAAACCCAGGTATCCAAGTTTGCAGCTCAGTGCCCTTAACCACTACGCTATACTGCCTCCAGATATGACAAGTTCAGCTAACACAGTTAGAACATAGTACAGAAAGACAAGTAGAACAGAAAATGAAACTAAACGCTTTTATACCTTTTTCCTGAAGGTTTATAATGGCAAATAATAATCTTGTACCTGGATATTTAGGGGAAGATTAATGACTGGTTGGAGTAAATGCACTCAGCTATACTTTAGGTCACCAACTTCCCCCAGACAGTCATCAATCTGGACAAAAGAAAAAGTTACTCACTGCAACTCTTGATCTCCTGGAGTATCTTCTCCATACAGATAGACTCTGGTCATCAGGCCAGATGTGCTAGGACCCCACTGGATTTAGAACTTTTGAGGTTGACATGCACCCTGCATATGGATGGCACCAATGTATGGTGCCACACACACACACACACACACACACACACTGACAGTATAAAAAGTGGTGCCAGCCTCAACCAGCTCGGTACCTTTTTTACCAAAGCAGACAGTAATATACTGAAAAGCATGAAAAATATAAACCAATCTAAACACCCTCTTAGAGTGCCAAGCCCATGAGTCCCAAGGGATGGTCGGCAGGTGATTGTGGCTCTATTAAGAAAATACTCCAGATGATCAAGAGTTATGGTAAACAACTGTTGTATATTTCTAGAGTCAATCTTCTCTACAGAGCCACACTCTTTGGTTGACTTAGAACCAGTACAAAATCTCCCACACTAGGGAGGCTTGGGACAACAGAACTCATGACTAGTGCAAACCATGAAGTGCAGACAACCCAAATATTGCTTGCTTCCTAGGCTGTACCTCTAGGGTGCATGGTTTAATGAAGCGTGAACACTAGTATGTAGTGGCCCTATCTAACTGGCAATAGGGACTGAACAGAGAAAAGCCACTGAAGTGTCTACAGGCCAAGGTGGGCCCCGGTATCTGAGGAAAGCAATGTCTCTATACAAATATCCAGGGACAGAAAACAAGTATTTTGTTTATTGTTTATTTGCCCATTCCACAATTAACTTCATGGTAAATTTACTGTGTGACAATTTATTCTTAAGTGTTCATAGATTGTATACTTTGATTTCTTATTTCCAATTTTATTGCTCTATTTAATGCATTGTACTTGAATATGTTCTCTGCTCCTCTTTTTTCCTACCTCAGGACACATCTGCAAATGAGCTGTTACCAGCTCAGTATGTCTTTACTCGTGAGACTTTTGACAGAAAGAGAGAGAGAGAGAAAGAAAGTACAGGAAAAAAAACTTAAAATGGAGGAAATTAAGAAGGGTTTTACAAAACCTCAAGATAAAACTGAAATCTGAAACAGGAAATCCATTAAAGGGACTTGTAAAGAAGATTTAAACAAATACTCCAAGCTGGCCTGCCAGCACAGCAGCAAGGCATCTGCTTGAAGCACCGACATCCCATGTTCAGTGACATACTCAGGAGTAGGAGGACCAGCCAGGGGGAGAAGGATTGAGCATCTCAGGGACTGATTTCCTTTTCTGGGGGGTGGGGAAGAAGTGTCCAGCACTCTGTGGTCCTCTGACAGAGGTTGGGGGTACTGCCACTTCTGGCACTTCATGTAAAGGGGATGGGGCAGATGCTGGTAGTCACTCCACATCCCCACCCCCAAAGGATCTTCACAGACATGTACAAAAAAAAATTCCTTCCCCCATCCTCGACTTTCTGCCTGCTGCCACTTCTGCTGCGATTCATGTCTACCGGGGGGAGGGGCCCGCTCCCGTGGCCTCATCCTGGGGGGGTAAGCCATGGCTTGAAGCCACTGTTCATTGGGGGTGCTCACCTGGCTGCCCCACCCAGGGGCGTAAACCTGGTCATGGGGGGGCAGCATGCAGGGGCTGATCCTCTGAACGGGGAAGGGGGCCAGTCAAAAACAAGCAAACAAAAAATACTCCACTATTACTTTGAACTCCAAAGATGTAGGATTAGCCTTCCAGAAGTGGGAAGCACTTTTGAGAAATGGCAAGGAAAATGCACATGGGGGGAACATGGACTAACAGACTGGTAGATTCATGAAGAATTCAAAAACATTTAACGCGTCAGAAGGAATTAGTGCCATTATGTTTTCCACTAAATAACAATATAATAATTGTTGGGACATTAACTAAGGTGACCTGAAGAAGAAACTGAAGACCCTAGGTAGAACCGCACCAGCTGAAGCCAGTGGGTTTAAAACTAGTTAGGCAGAAAACCAGAGGAGAGACTGTAAAAGGATGCCTCATAACCAGGATTGCAGTCAAGACATTTTGTGGGCTGGTATCCAAGTAAGCAAATAAGTTAAAAATGACAGCTGGTTCAAAAGGCTTAAAACGTTGCCTTCCACACACCAGTCTGAGATCCCAGAAAACCACTGGCTACTATAACTAGGGTCACAGCAAAGGATTCCCCTCAAAGGAACCTCTCAGAGAGGCAGGAGTGCCAGACACTGCAAGGAGGGTTCCTATGGGAGGATGCCAAAAGAACTAGAAGTGTCAACCCAAAGGTAAATGATACAGGGAGTTGCAGGGGTAAGGGCCAATGATATGAAGCTGCTAATAGAAGGTTAGAGAAGGTCACCCAAGGGAAGCCTTGCTGGCCTGCAAATCCCAGGCAGTGCAACAGGTGATGCTGAGGAGAGGATACCACATAGGAATCCATGGATGAACCATCCTTCCAGGAGGACTCAAAGAACTATGCAACAGTACATGAAGTGGCAAACAGCGGGCCACAGACTGCTGCAAAAAGCAGAATCTATGGCAAAGGAGTAGTTAGGTGAGGATCCCCTCATATGGCAATTGCTGAGGTGACAGGGATCCAGAAACAGTGAAGCAGAGCCTCACCAAGAATAACCAATGGGGAATATCAGAGCAATAGCATACCTTCGGCCACACAACTAGGGCCAGAAAAATAGACCACCATGAACATGCAGAGCAATCCTCAGGAGATCCACATCCACAAGTAAAGAACTCCATTGTCAGTAGTGCAACAGATGCCAAACGTCATGATGCAGCAAGCACAATGCCAGAGGAAAAAAAATATCAAGAGTTTTTTTATGAAAAAGAAATTGTGCAAAAATGAGTGAAAAATATGTGTCAAAATACCACAACATTGTGTAAGAACAATTCACACTTGCAAAAGAATAATGCAAAATTTGTGAAATTAAATCCTACTATGAGAAAAAGATTTTGTTTCTGTGACTTGCATGAAAAACAATGCAGCAGGCTACATGATAAATAGCACAAGCTGAATGAGACAGTTGCAAACTATGTGGAAAACGCAAAGTGCATGAATCAAGCAGACTTACATAAACAAGCATTTGTCAATGCCGAATGTTTGCTTGCTGGCATTGGCAGTGGTAGTGGTAGTGTAGAAGTTACAGAGCTGCGTAATAGGAATGGCAGTGAAGTATTGAACTGAAGCCAACCCCACCACCACCCTGCAGAGAGCGACAGGCATTGGGGTGTGCCTTTGGGTCGCCAGGCATAACGGCCACACCATTTCACCACACCCTACCCTGCAGACATTGACAAGTGTCATGGTGTGCCTTGGGGTCACTGGCCCTTATGCGTACCCCATTCCATCAGGAAATATGGTGAGATGGGTGCGGTATAGGAGAATGGGGTGAACTTTGGGGAAAAAGAGTCCAAGGCATACCTCGATGCCTCTCACTGGCTGCAGGGTGTGGAATGTTATGAGCATTGCAGGCAAGAATCCCAAGTCACTTCCCTGATGCCTGTTATTCTCTACGGGGTTGGGCGTTATGGCTGGAAACCATAATACCTCAGGCATTCGTTGGTATTTTCACTACAAATTTTCAACATGTTTTTTTTGTGACCCCACCTCATGAACAGTGGCAATATCAGTTTGTTAGCCGAAAGCTGCTTATGCACAGCGACTACGGCATTTAGCACCACAGGTGCAAACACATTCTGAATAGGATGCAAAAAATGACAGCTGTACTGTTCATGGGGAGGTGTAAAAAATGGCAATGTTGCAAATCTGTAGTGAAAATATTAAAAAAACTGGTGAAGTCACGAACGTGCATAAAAACTGTGCAACGCGCACCCATAATGTAATTAGTTTGGGGATTTTTTTACAGCAGATTGTCAACAGAGGCATTTTGGGACCTCCGATCATGAACAGTGTCACTGTGATTTTATTTATCTGTCCCGAACAATGATTTCCCACAGTGACCATGCATCTCTGCACTGAAAGTGTGAAAACACTTTTCGGCCATGTTGTGAAAAATGACAGCTGTACTGTTCACAAGGAAGTGTGGAAAAATGCCACTGGTGAAAATCTAGACTGAAAATATTACAGTCATGAACTTACGAGGGTGCGTGGAAACTGCGCAATGCTCACTCGTAACACAGTCATTTTATGGACTTTTGTCACCAAATTTTCAACATAGCCATTTTAAGACCTCTGCTCATGAACAGTGTAACTGTGATTTTCTTAATCTGTCCCAAACATTGCTTTCGCACACTGACTGCACCATTGTGCGCTACATGTGCAAAAACACATTTTGGGTGACGTGAAAAATGGCAGCTGTACTGCTCATAAGGAAGTGTTATAAAATGGCAATGCTGAAAATCTGGAGTGAAAATATTGAAAATTCATGAACTTTCGAGCGTGCGTAGGAACTGCGCAACGCACGCTCATAAAACAGTAATTTTTAGGGATTTTTTCACTAAATTTTCAAAATAGCCATTTTAAGACCTCTGCTCATGAACAGTGTCACTGTGATTTTCTTAATTTGTTCTGTACATTGATTTCGTACACAGACTGCGCCATTGTGCGCTACATGGGTGGAAACACGTTTTGGGTGAGATGTGAAAAATGACAGCTGTACTACTCATAAGAAGGTGTGGTAAAATGGCAATGTTGAAAATCTGGAGTGAAAATATTGAAAATTCACGGACTTACGAGCGTGTGTAGGAACCGTGCAATGTATGCTCGTAAAACAGTCATTTTTAGGAATTTTTTCACCAAATTTTCAACATAGCCATTTTAAGACCTCTGCTCATGAACGGTGTCACCATGATTTTCTTAATTTGTTCTGTACGTTGATTTCACACACCGACTGCGCCACTGTGCGCTACATGGGTGGAAACATGTTTTGGGTGAGATGTGAAAAATGACAGCTGTACTACTCATAAGAAGGTGTGGTAAAATGGCAATGTTGAAAATCTGGAGTGAAAATATTGAAAATTTGTGAACTTACGAGCCTGTGTAGGAACTGCGCAATGCACGCTCGTAAAACAGTCATTTTTTGGAATTTTTCCACCAAATTTTCAAAATAGATTTCTTCAGACCCCACCTTATGAATGCTGGCAGTGTCATTTCGTTAATCGGGCCCAAAAGGTGATTTCACACAGTGACTGCAAAATCACCCTTCAGGCCCAGATAACGCCATGACAGTGACATCATTCATGAGAAGGGGTCCCAAAAACCCCATGTTGAAAATTTGGTGCAAAAATTCCAAAAAATGCCTGAGATATGCAACAAAGTTGAAAAAACCTTATCTATCCCATTATGTAGCTTACCGGCATTTCCTCAGTTCGCGGTCGGCTTTGAAGAGTGCAGACGTGTTCCTGGTCCACCGAAGATTGTCGCGCGAGTCAGAGGTAAGTATAGGGTGGGGAGGTGGGGTGCACAGTGGGTGGGTGCGGTTGTGGGGGCAGGAGACTGTGTGGGACCGTTTTGCTTTACAGGTTTCCCAAAATGACGGCGTGGGGCGTTTGCCACGCTGGGGTGGGCTCCCAGCATGGCACAAGGATAGGCTAGATGGGAGGCATGGAGCCGATGGGGGATTAGGGCACCCCGTTAGCTATATGATGATTTGCCCATGCTGGGGTGGGCACCCAGCGTGGCATGTGGAAGGCTTTGGGGTGCAGCACAGCCGACAGGGGATTGGGCACCCTGATGGCTACAGTGTGTGTTGGGGCAGCACGCAGTATGCATATGTGTGTGTGTGTGTGTGTGTGTATGTGTGTGTGTGTAGGGGAGCTGCATGGCGGGCGATATCGTCGCTGCTCACTGGCGTAACTCCCCTTTCAACTGTACGCCACTGCATTTTGGAGCTTGTCATAGACAGCTCCAGCATGCATTGGCAGACTGGGGCCATGCCTGCCAACACAGTGACTGAATTGAAAGAGGGGGTGACACACCTCCGAAAACTCGGATGATGGAACTATGTTTCTTGCACATGCGTGCAAGCAAACATAAAAATGACTCAAATGAGTGAAAATGATGCAAGATACTGAAAGTGAAAAACACCAGTTGAGTGAAAGATTGACTAAGTGAAACTATGCTGACCTGCATGAAAATCACTTAGGATTAGTGAAGATCCCAGGTGAGTGAAAACATGCTGAATGGGAGAAAAACATCAACTGTGAGAAAGCATACACCAGCCTTGTGTGAAATCAACAAAAAGGATTGCTTGGCACTGACATCGGCACCAAGGTTGAAACTAAAGCCAGAACTAAAACCACACCAATGGAGCACCGCTGTGAGGTCCTCATTGGAGAAAAACCTGCTAAAGACAGTTTGTTCAACAGGGATCTGCACAAGATGGCATCGAGGTAACAGCGCTGATGAAGTCTGTGAAAAATAGACTCATGTTTGGCAGAGAAATACTGCAGGAGGCAAGACTGTCTGGTGAGGGGGCCATTAGGGACCCAATCCCATACTCCATTGACAAATCTGCTCATCTGAGACATCCCAAGTAGGCAAAGTGGGTGTCAAAGTCTGAGGTACCAGTATCAGGTTCTCATCCATCATCGGAGATGGAGGAGAGGACACTGACATCAGTCCCACACTAAGTGGAAACAACAACCTCGAGCCAAAGTGACAGACTGTGACCTTGTCTTCTCATGTTTTCTTGTTCATGTGCAAGATCGAGGTGTCCCATCATTCCAAATCTGAGTGTGACTGGGATTGGGACTGTTACTTTTTACGATCCAAGGAGGACCAACCATCCACATGAGCATGAAGCTCTTTGGTAACAAGACACTCATCTAGAGAGGAGTGGTGGTCCAAAACAGACTTTGTCAAAACAAATACTCTTTTCAGACATCCTACCTGAGATAATGGCTGGTGAATGTACTGGTTGCACAAGGTAGGACTGTGAGAAACTTGTAGATTGGTGACAAAAACTAACAGCACCGTGAACAGCTAAATAAACCATGTTCTTGATGCCATAAAAAAAAAGACACACTGTCAAAATACATATGCTCCAGAAGCTAAAGGGCCTATACTGGCAAACCCAAAATTCTGATGTTTCATCAGCAGGGTATGAGACAGATGAGACACTGTGGGTCACCCTGGAGACAGGAAATGGCACCACAATCTGCATAGGGGTTGTATACAGACCCCCATCTCAGGGAGAGGGAATGGACAAGGAAATGATAGAAGGCATCCTTAAAATGGCAGAAAAAGGGGAGATATTGTTGTTGGGGGACCTAAATATGCCAGATGTTAACTGGAGCACCTTTGCTGCGGACACATCCAAGAGCAGGGTCATTCTTGATGCCCTACAGGGGGCATGCCTCAGACAGCTAATACTAGAACCCACTCGGGAGGGAGCATTCTTAGACCTGGTACTCTCAAATGGAGACGGAGAAAGAATCTCAGATTTAGAAGTGGGTAGCCATCTGGGAACAAGCGACCACCAAACAGTGTGGTTCACGATAAACACAGCCATACAATCAAGCCATACAAAAGCAAGAGTATTGGACTTTAGGAGGGCTGACTTTGGGAAAATGAGACAGTGGCTCAGAAAAGCACTAGCAAACAGGCAAGAAGGAGGGGTGGAGGAACAATGGAGAGTAATCAAAACAGCCATCACAGAGGCAACATGCCTTTGTGTAAAGCAAATCAACAAAACACAACAAAGGAAAGAGCAGCTATGGTTCTCAAAGAGGTGGCAGGAAGGTTAAGAGAAAAGGATAGCATTCAGAAATATACGGAAACACAGAAGAGAAGGACAGAGAACTTTATCAGTTAAAAGCAGAAAGAGGCTGGGAAGGCAGTCAGAATAGCAAGGCCCAAACTGAGAAAGGATAGCCAACTCTGTTAAGAAGGGGGATAAGACCTTTTATAGGTACATTAGGGAGTGAAGAAAGACCAAAGAAAGGATACTGAGGTGTAATAAAGGGAAGGGAATGTGGGTAGAGGGTGACAATGAAAAAGCAGGGGTACTGAATGAATATTTCTGATCAGTATTCACAAGGAAGAGGAGGGGGAGGTACCTAAACTAAACAAGAGAAACACTCTGAAGACGAGGGTCGATACCAGTCCATTTACAGAAGAAAGGGTTCTGAAAGAACTAATAAAATTGAAGGTGGACAAAGCAATGGGGCCTGATGGGATTCACCCAAGAATTCTACAAGAACTAAGGGTAGAACTAATGACACTGCTGACTGCTCTCTTTAACAAATCATGGGAGGATGAGGTGGTATCTGAGGACTGGAGGAGGGCAGATGCGATTCCTCTTCACAAAAGTGGGAGCAGGACAGAGGCAGGAAACTACAGACCAGTTAGTTTGACCTCAGTGGTAGGTAAAATGATGGAATCACTTCTGAAGGAAAGAACTGTTGAGTACCTAGAGGCCAGTGGGGCACAGGACCCAAGGCAGCATGGATTCACAATGGGAAGGTCATGTCAGACGAATCTGATAGAGTTCTTTGACTGTGTGACCAAAGTAGTAGACCAGGGAGGGGCTGTTGACATGGCTTACCTAGATTTTAGCAAGGCATTTGATACAGTCCCACACAAAAGATTAATACACAAGTTAGCCAGCCTTGGAGTGGGTCCCAAGGTGGTAGCCTGGATAAAAAATTGGCTAGACAACAGGACGCAAATAGTAGTAAATGGAGTCCACAGTGAAGAAAGGAGGGTTACTAGCGGGGTACCGCAGGGTTCAGTACTGGGACCGGTCCTTTTTAATGTCTTTATAAGTGACATTGCAGAGGAACTGGAAGGAAAAGTATGTCTCTTTGCAGACGACACAAAGATCTGCAACAGGGTTGATACACCAGATGGAGTGGAAAGTATGACATGGGACTTGGCAAGGTTGGAGGAATGGTCAAATGTATGGCAGCTCAGATTCAATGCAAAGAAGTGCAAGGTAATGCACCTGGGAAACAAAAACCCAGGGCAAGAGTACACAATGGAGGGTGAGATATTGACAACAGTAAAAATGGAAAGGGACCGGGGGATAATTATATCAGATAACCTAAAGGTGGGTAAGCAATGTGAGAAGGCAGTAAGGAAGGCTGGGGGGATATTGGGATGCATAGGGAGAGGCATCAATAGTAGAAAACAGAAAGTTGTTATCCCTCTGTACAGACAGTTGGTGAGACCCCATCTGGAGTACTGTGTACAGTTCTGGAGACCCCATCTCCATAAGACATGGACAGACTGGAGGCTGTCCAGAGGAGGGTAACCAAATGGTGCAGGGTCTGCACCAGAAGACATACAAAGAAAGACTAAAGGAGCTTAATATGTATACCCTTGAGGAAAGGAGGGAGAGAGGGGACATGATAGAAACTTTCAAGTACCTCAAGGGAATCAACAAAGTCCAAGAGGGTGGCATCTTTCAGAAAAAGAGACATGCAAGAACAAGGGGGCACAATTTGAAGATAGAGGGGGTACGGCTCAGAGGTAATGTGAGGAAGTATTTTTTCACAGAGAGGGTTGTGGATGCATGGAACAGCCTCCCTGAGGAGGTCGTGTAGTCAAGAACAGTGGGGGAATTCAAGAATGCATGGGACAGACATAAGGCAGTCCTAGTGGAGGGGTAGGAGGAAGTAAGCTCTTGGTTAATTAGGATCTGCAGCTTATCTGTTAGGTAGGAAAATGGGCAGACTAGGTGGGCCAAGCGGTCCTTATCTGCCATCACATTCTATGTTTCTATGTATGCTCACAATGGCAGGAAAAAAAGAACTTATGTAGTTAGGGCCAGCACCACTGTTTGCTGACTACTGCTGGTCCACATGGCACCATACAGTGGTGCTGTGTGCATGCCCACTCCAAAAGTTCTTACTCCTGCAAGTTCCTAGTGCCACTGGCTCTAAGATCAAAGAATGTGATTCTTTGGAGAAGACTTATTCTAGAAAGGTTATCATGTACTTATCACCAGTCAGAAGTTGCATAATTAGGCCAACACAGCAGAGACTCTGAAAATCATTACAACTAGTGCCAACAATGTTTTTACCAAGATGGATCACAGCTGCATAAAAGCCTTCACTATAATCTTATCACTAGAGGAGTACAATAAAACAAGTCACTTATCCTACCTGCACTCCCAGGTTGCACCACTGTGTAGTACAATTTACCTAATACATGCCATTGTGAGTGATGTCCTACTTTATTTTGTTTTTATTAAAATTAAAAGCAAAAAAATGTTGGCTTGTTATGGCTTTAAAGGCGTACTTTGTATCTACAGTGTACTGTTGGATTATCACATAAACCATACCAAATCCAAGAAATGTTTATAAAGTCATGCAAGACAGAAGTATAATGAAAAGCAGCTGTTTATATTAAAGCAATTAAGCAGCATCATATAAGCATTTCATAGCTTGTATTACCATCCAGCATTAGGCTGAGAAGCTTGTTAAGTCACCTAGCCTTATGTAAGAATTATTTGAGACGTAAACAAAAAGAGAGTGCTGTGTCAACATTTAGGCCATAAAATATAGGGTTGCTTTGTCATTCATGGTCAGGTGTAATCACAACTCAGCTGTTTTATGAAACCAAGAACACCTTTTAAAATCATGGACGAAAGAAAGAGAGTAAGAAAAAGGAAAAAAAAACTTTAAAATGATTTGAAGGTGACTTCCAGAAACACTGGTGGGCAGGTACACTGGACACTGTCTGTGGCTATAAATAAAACAAAGGCTCATCTTAAAATGCATGCTAAAAAAATAAAAGTTATAATTTACGTACTGACCATAATATTTCATCAATAATATGAAATGAAGTAAAAAGAAAACTGATTTTTCTTGATAAGAAATATGTTGATAAAAGAGGACCTTTCAGTCTAAAAAGTCTGCTCAGTATGGAGGTACATGCATCAAATAATTCACAAAGAAGACCCAATAATGTAAATGTAAATTGTAACAGTGCATCCAAATTAGCAATGCATGCTACAAGGACATCACTGACCTATAGAATACCTTTTTTCCTATTTTAGCATGCCCATGGTATCCTGTCCTTTAAGATGACTTTTACTTATCTATGCCTTCCTGGCAATGCCGTATAGAGAACATTACATCCATAAAACAGCACAATATAAAGAACAAGCATTTGTGAATTAAAAAAAAAAATTGCTCTGCTAAAGCTATTATATTTCTACTCTCGAACAAGCTAAAAGTAACCCTCATAAAATATGGAAGACTATCAAAGCTACAGAAGGACGGCCCATGGCACCCTCTGTCCCAACAAAGATAGTTGCAAGTGGCAAGATTGTGGAAAACAAGTCCCTAATCCTGGAGAGAACTTAACTCCACTTTGCCACAGCTGGATTAGCTTTGACTCGTCACCTTATGTTGGTGCTGCGGTGAGCCAGCATACCCCTCCGCCACATCTAGTCCTGCACCCAGCCCCTTCCAACTCTGTGCGAGATAACTTATAAAGAAGTAGAAGATCCTCTTCTTAACTTAGACACCAAAAAGCACAGGGACGCATGGCTTGAACCCTTTTCTAAGGTCAGGCTACGCCCATCTCACTGCCCCAATTCTCCACATCTTCAATCTTTCCATTACATCTGCTACTGTGCCTTCCTGCTGGAAATCAGCACATATCCTCCCTCTATTTAAATCTGGTGACCCATGCGATGTAAACAACTATAGGCCTATCTCCATATTGACTATCCTTTCTAAAGTTCTTGATAAACTGATCCATATTCAGTTAAAATCTCATTTAGGAACCTTCTCTCTCACTAACCCAGGTCAATCCGGCTTCCGGGCTAATCATAGCACAATCACTGCACTAGCAAAAGTAACCAATGATTGGATCTCTGCTATAGATGCTAAGAAGGTAACTGGTGCAGTCTTTTTGGACCTCAGCAAAGCTTTTGATACTGTTGATCACAAACTATTAGTCAATTGCCTTGCAAAGTTGGGTGCCACATACCATACCACCCAGCAGTTCTCTAGCTCTCTAACTGGAAGATTCCAAAAAGTAAAGGCAGAAGGCTTTTTTTCTGCTGCCTTGCCAGTTGCAAGAGAAGTCCCCCAAGGATCCATCTTAGGCCCTATCTTGTTTTCTTTGTACATTAATGACTTAGATGCTAACATATCTACGTCCAATCTGCACTTTTGCAGATGATACTGTAGTTGTATACTTCTGGCTCATCGTTATCTGAAGTCAAGGGAGTGCTTCAAGTGGACTTAGCACAACTTGAGCATAATCTAATAAAGGCAAAGCTTCTGTTCAATGCTAAGAAGACTAAAGCAATGATATTCTCTTAGTGCTGGCACAGGCCCCAATACACCTTGCCCAAGACTTCATTGTCACCACACTAACGAGCTCTGGAAGTTGTAACTAAATTTAAATATCTGGTATCTGGATCGACAATAAATTATCTTTCAATGACCTCGTCAAGATGTCTCTAGAAGGTTAAAAGCAAGGTTAGGTTTCTTCTACAGAAATAGGCCCTTTTCCCCCTTGAAACTCAAACAAGCTTGTACAGGCCACTTTTCTCCCCTACTCGACTATGGCGATGTAATCTATTCCTCCACCACTCTTGCAAATCTAAGTAAACTGGACATCCTTTATCACCGTGCGTTACGGTTCATTACCAACTCCCCTTACCGTTCGCACCACTGTGACTTATATGCAGCTGTTGGTTGGACATCCCTTACTACTAGACGCCTGCTCCATGCTGGGCCATGGACTCTTAAACTGCTCCTGCAGAAATTTCCAAGCTATCTCTCTTCCCTTATTAGTATCTCACATAGTGTATACTAAGAAAATCTGACTTTATTATGCTTGACATACCAAGGGCGCGGATTTCCTTTGGTAGCGTGCTATTGCATATGCCCTTCCCTCCATTTGGAACCAATTACAAACCATAGTGAAACTAACTAGCACAGTTTCAATAAACTTCTACAAATCACTAAGTTCAGCCAAAATAAAATACACCTGTAACTGTCATTAAGTCTCTTCCTTCCCCATGTGTGCCATATTTATCCACTGGTAAGGTATAATTGATTTGTCATATTAACTGCTTTCCCTTCCCTTTCTACTCCTGGCTTTATCTATACTTACGCTCCACTGCTACTCTATCAAATCACTCCTCCCCATATCAGTTGTAGTCTGTTTGTTCTAGCTGCCAAAATATATGTATTGCACACACCAGTCATCATGTTTCATTTATCAGTTATGCAACCTGTAAGTCGCTTCCTATCTCATATCAATGTTTACCACCTGCGGTCACCCTATGTGGTACCCTTGTATGTATATCCAGCCTGTATCATGTAACGTGCATTTCATGTATATACTGTTATTACCTATCTGTGTTTGTACTTTAAGTGTTTATGTCACAGGACCTCCTTGTGAATGAGCTTGCTCAATGGAGTTTTCCTGCAATAAACTTGAACTTGAACTTGAATGCTGAATGTTTGCTTGCTGACATAAGAATTGGACATGTAGGAGGTAGAAAGATGCAGAATAGGAATGGCAGTCATATTAGTCATGAAACAGAAAGTTTAAAAAATGCAGTGGTAGTGGTATAATAAAGTGTGGGTAAAAGAACAAAGCTCAGTTAGTGTAACAAAACAAACACACACACACACACACCCCACCACCACCACCACCACCACATTTCATGCAGTGGCCCTGGCCAACATGCTTTTTGTCAAACTTCTAACTGCATTCTATGGTCAAAATGTAATGTCACTTTACAAACGCCACCCCATACTCTTGTCCACCTGTCTGCAACAAGTCCAGGGCTGAGCTGAGAGCAGAGCTGCTTGCATGAGCTCAGTTCGGAAAGCGCTGCTCAGCCTTCCACCACCGCCCACCCTCTGCTGACTGTACACAAATACCAGAGACATTCTGACGGATGATGTCAGGATCTGACAGGAAGGAGAACAGTTGACTTCTCTGAAACTTACGCGTGAAAGAGGAGGCGAAAAAAGGTTTTTGAGACAGCTGAGGAAAAACAAACACTGTGTGAGGCGGGGGATGTTGTGTTTCCACTGGGAGGGGCCGGGCTACTTTTTTATGAGCATCATTGGACTGCTATCTGGATTTGGAAGGGGAGGTTTGCTAATGGTGATGTTGCTGCTGCTGTGATTATAGACAAGCCCCTAGTCACAGTCGGTGCCCCAGATGTGAGCTCAGAATATTTCAAGCCCTGCTGCTGACTGACAGTTTCCCTCCTACACTGCTGGAGCTGCTGCTGTTGCTCAAGCCTCGATCCTCGAAGTGATCAACAACATTCCTCACATTACTGCCCAGTAAGGAGCTGGGCAGGAAAACAAGCAGAGAGAAACTATTGGCAACTAGTAAGCAATGTGCCGAGGCTCAGTGCTGCAAGCGCATGGAACAGCTGTTCTAGTACAAGGACTGCACAATAGCACACAGGGTGCTAAAAGTAAAGTTTGATGTAAGCTCCCACCTGAATGATGGGTCCAGCTCCTGTGTGCCCCCAAGCAGGAAGGTGGTCAGAAACACCTCTGTGTGACAGGAAAGGGACCTTAGCCACCGACCGCTGCTCCCTAGTTTGTCTGCAAGTTTCCTTCTTCTGGCTGCCTGCAGTAAATCCACCACTAGGGTCCCCTGCTGCGAGCTCCAGAGAACCAAGACCCCCCTTGCCAGTGCAGGAGTTCTGGCGACGTTCCTGTCAATCACCTGACCTGCAGCAGCAGGGGAGCAGAGCAAGTTTCTGGGGAACTGGTGAGTTGCCAGTGAAATAAAATAACATTGCATTGTAAATAGGGAAACCCAGCATGACTTTCCTAAAATGTAAAGCACAAATACACAAAAACCTACACACACATCCACCCTTGACAATGCCTTCTTACAGTCTAAATTAAATCCTGTGAGACAGAGGGATACCTGGTGTCAGAAAAAAAAATGTGTAAAGAAATGTGTTTCTTTTGGCCGCTACAATCAGCAGTGGTGACGTGTAGGCAATTTGTATACTGTGATGTGCTGCACACTGCCGACGGCAGTATGCAAACTACCTACACGTTACCACTGCTAATTGTAGCAGTCGTTTGCTTTCAACTGTATGCCACTGCATCTGAACTGCTGTAATAGACAGTTCACATATTTATTGGTACGGTGTGGCCGCACCTGCAAAAAGGATCAGAACACTGGAAGCAGGGGTGCCATACCTACGAAAACTTGTATGGTGGCACTATGTTTCTTGCACATGTGTGCAAGCAAACATAAAAAGACTGCAGCCAAACACTAGACCCCTGACTTCCTTTTACAGACTAGTCCTTGGCACAGCCCAGACCCAACTATAGATACTGTACATAAGGAGAAAACTGACTTCAGCCTGGTAGTTTCACCTCAAATGTGGAAGGCTGCCACTGCCCACTCCACTTACTGTTCATATAACTGCCACCTCAGGCATGTACAGTTAAACTGCCTCAATAGACCCCACATCACCCCCACCCTTATGCATCAGTTTAAGACTGACAGACCCCTAATGTGCACTAAATGCAAAGTGAGAGGGGAAACCTTTTTGCACATTTAATTAACTTGCGACAGAATACAGACATGTTGGAGGGAGGTACAAAAACTCACAGAAACTTTGCTGGGGTGTCATTTGCATGACTCAACCACTGAATTGCTACTTGAGGGCTGATACTTCCAATCCTCCCTCTGCATTTGGAGGAAATCTGTGGGACCTGGTCCTAATGAATGCTAGAAAAATGATTGCTTAGCAGTGGCTCAATAGTGACCCACCCTCCATTGCTCTCTGGAGCAAAAACAGACCTGCCCATCATGAACTGGAGAAGACCCAACTTAATGCTAATGGGAATGGTGACAAATTTGAAAAACAAACGACTTTGTAGCCTTGGAAGAGGGCTTATTCCCCAAATAAAACAAACACAATGAGTTGATTTTTGGCCACAAACACGTGTAGATGCTGAGATCTATGTGTCAAATCCCAGTGACATTGGGAACAACATTTGCTAACTACTAGAAGCTGGTGGGAACACACTGGCTAGTGCATTCCTCTTATCCGGAGATTAGGTAAATGTGAAGCAGGATGCACTTCATGAGTGTCCAGATTGTCAACCTGCTACTGGTATCCAGAGGATGGAGGTTCATAAACTGCATGTTTAATCACCCTTACTCACTACAGCAGCTGTATTACTGTATGACGTATTTCCATGTAAGTTCTGCGCTGTTCATAATATACTATTTGAAATGCTGCATAATCAAGTCCATTATAAGTACCATTGATTGATTGTTTCTTTTTTTCAATAAAATATAGTCACAAAAAAAAAACTTATGGCTAACTTTCTGATTTATTTAAAGATGAACAGTTATGTGGGACTGAAGTTACTCTGGGCCAGCATCGATACTGCATGTTTGCACAAGTCATTCATTGTGTTGTGCCAAGCAGAGATCCATGGCATGCGGTCACATCTGTCTGTTTCTGGTGTTATGATTTATTGTTGGGCAGTGGATAATGCATTAATTGGAAAAGCATGCCTCTCTACTATATGTCCCCATGCAGATGCCCATTATAAAATATTGTAATGAATCTTGTTTACTATTTGCGTTAGTTTTGATAGTTTAAATATACAGTAGCCCAACAAATCTGAGTGATTATATTGAACCCTACCCCATTTGTGAATTATATTTCAGTCAGTTTCTTTGCTTCACAGCTTTGAAGTTCCTGGTTTGTGCATGCCTTAAAATTATGCTAATGTCACACAACTGGACAGTCAAAACAGAAGCCCCACAATGCAGTGGTTAAATCGGAAATGCTTCGATGGAGCCTTGGCTTAGCAACAAAGTGGAGAACAACAATGGGAGCAACCAAAACCAATGAGCAATGCACAAAATGCAGCCCCCTTCCAAGCCAACTTGTCACATCCTTCAAAATCAGCTTGTAAGCTGTGTCTCAAGTTATATGGCATATGTGTTCTGACATCCTGTGGCAGCTCTCACACTGAAATTTGTAAAATGGAGAAACTGTCATCTCTAGGTGGTGGAACGTTCCTACAATATTCAATAGAGAAAGATGACAGGTTCAGGAACTCGCTAACAGTTTTGAAGATGTGATGAAACTGCATTCGAGTGTGTCCTTGTCCATTTGAACCTCTAAGTAAATGTAGAGGAAACAGATTGTTTACAAGGAAAAGAAGAACTTGAAAATTACAATAAACATTATAAACACAACCACTAGTGTCTGTGCATAGTAAATAGTATGCAAATGTAAATATCGTTTTTTTAATCTTGTAAACCAGGGTGGGGGTTGGGGGTGAAGCCAGGGTGTTTCTTTCCTGCTGAAAGAAACAGCAAGTAGTAGCGCGTCAGTCATAAAAAGTAATTACCTTTTCATTTATGCAGTACAAGCTTGAACTTTGACCTCTAAACATTTACAAAAAAATAAAATAAAAAATACATGAAATCCACTTGTGAAGTTTATCACAATTTAGTATAATCCCGCAATTTAACAATGAAGTTCAATGTGAAATGGGCCTGTCCTCCATTGACTTTTTCCATTCCATTGTTCTTTCCATTTTATGTGAACTTTCTGTGAACCCAAATCTCGAACTGGGAGTTGGATGGTATCTGTACCACAGCTTGCCTTGCCACATCATTTTCTCCCATGAACATTAGATACAGTGGGTGGGTAATTCTTACACTTAGTGGATGCAAAGACATGAAAAGGCAAGTGCACACTACAGCTGTAGTATTTAGAATGGTTACAGTCACTTTGCTGGCTATTTTAATGCAAATTGTTCTTGCATTGAGTCTGGCATCAAAGGTTTTAGGGGACTAAACAAGGCTATAGGATCAGAGGTATGGCAACTTCAAGGAGTACAATAGGCATCTAGCACCAACGATCATTGCCGGTGGTCTACAAAGTTATGAGTCATTTGCACGTTACATCATATTGTGAATAAGTCCCAATTGTGTAATTGCTTGGCACATCTACATTATTATTGCTTGTGTTAGTGGTCGACACATTTATTTCTTTTTAATACACAGGATATATTCTCAGTTCTGCAAAAGACGATGGGATATTGTAGAATCAATTATTGATCTACACAGGCACAATCTGATATCAAAAGTGTGTGTGTGTGGGAGGGGTGATGGTTTCCACACTACTGTCACTCATTCATTCATTTATTTATTTCAAAAGTTTCACCAGGAAAGACATACCGAGCTGGAACTGCGCCTTTCCAGATGCATCCTGGGGGAAGGGGAGGAAGGGTGCAAGAAAACAAGATGAGTAAAAAGGACTAAATAATAACAGTAGGCACTGTGTGTGTGTGTGTGTGTGTGTGTGTGTGTGTGTGTGTAATCTAATAAATTAAAAACTGAGACCATATGTTGAAAACAATCTTTACAGTCTAGAAAGCATTTCAGTGTAAATGTCTTTAGCATTTGATTAACAACAGAATGCCACACTATATCTCATTCTAGTAATTTTAGCCACCATAAGTGATTCCCAACATGAACACTCTTTTGTAATTCCGACTTTGAAAGCGAGTTCATATATTGTTCCAAACCGTCTGATGTGGATGTGACCTATTTCTGTGCACCTGCATGCAAGTCAAAATCAATTCCATGCAGAAACAAAGCATGTGAAGAAGGAACGTGGCTCAAAGGTGATCTGCACTGCTGTTATGTGTGGTTCATAGCTCAGTGCTTTATGTAACATAGTTAAATGATGAATATGGTTGTTGGATACAGAGGCCAGCATTAAGAGGACAATGTTCATTAGGCAGTAGTATAGAATGTTTGTGCTTAGGTACTTGGATGCTTGAAATGAGTCGTTTGATAATATTTGATGGTTTTGGCCTTTCTCTGTATCCCACCTGTAGGAAGGAAGCTTGGTTTAGAAGTATGCAAGCCCCAAAAAGAACAAATATCAACGATTGTTCTGTAACTGAATGCTGAAGAATCGTGCATAACAACTTAATGATAGAAATAGATGATCACCTCCTCCAGCTCCGGAAAGTGTGACCAGTAGCACTCAGGAGAGGAAACCCCCCCTTGGGGGGAACCTCTGAGGACCCATGGCTACTGACCTGCCCATTCTTCTGGGCATACTAAAGGAGAGAGATCCTAATTAAACTAAATTAATCAGCTAAATCTGAATTCTAATTTGTAGAATTTGATCCAGATAAATGGAGCTTAAGAAAGAACTGAATTGTAAATGTCCACTGAAGTAACTTCCTCCTAAAAACTCAGAGTCCGAGAATCCATGTACAACTCAGAATAACGAAGAGTGGATATGAAGAACCTTCTTCTGGACTTTAGTTGTTAGAGTGCATAATCTGGGAAATGTATGATGGTGGAGATGAAGTTGATGATTGACAAATTCAGTACAGGAGACCAGACGTAGATAGTTGAATCTAAACTTGACATCAACGAGGCCAAATGAACAAAAGTAGTATGATTTCCTGATTTCCAATAGAGGGCTTGTATAGTACATGTAATGAGAGAAGGCTTGTAGCCAGGCTACTGACTGATGAATCCAGTTCTGATAAGTGAAGTATAGTCTTAGGAATTTATATGAAGGCAATGACTGTAGAGCTGTACTGGAATAACGGCAAGCTGTAGAGAATAATCAGAGACTCTGGTGAGAGGTATGAAGCATCCAAGTAGTAGAATAAGGTGAGCCCAAAAGTAAGCAAGGCAGGTGTACTGGCAATCCGAAGTGAAGTAGTAGGAGCAGGGATTGCACCTACGAAGGCAGAAGAGAAGGAACAAGGTGCGGCAATCAGCCCCTGAAGAAACGCAGCTTAACAGACAGCTGGTGAGGTAGGAGAGAGATAGAGGTGGCTAATTCCAGGTATGAGAAGTGCAGACAGACCCATGGAAGTCTGCTGGGAGAATAGAGCATGCAGTCAGTCCTTCAATGAGAAGCACAGCTTTTCCATCAGCTGGAGAGGTAAGTAGAGAGGCAACGAGCTCTAGGCAACAGGAAATGCAGCCAGACCTACAGAGGCAGCTAGCAGGAATAATGTGTGGCATACAGCCTCCAGGAGATGTATCTTGAGGCAGTGTAGGGCAGAGTAATACTGCATTAGCAAGGCAGATGTAGAGAATGGAAGGACGCTGGGGACCGACGGATCCATTAGATCAAGGATGGCAGGGATCGCATTGAAGAGACCATGGCATAGAGATGGCAACTGGATGAGGAATAGCATTCAAAACTGTAGGTATGCAATGGCTGAGGCAGCAACAATGAGACGAGACCTGAATAGTCGAGCATAAGTGTCCTGGATGGAGAGAACTGAAGAGGCTGAGTCAAATGGAGTAGCGTTGTCACAGGGTCAAAAGCAGTAGAGCACAAGCAGGATAAGGTCTTCACAAGAGGCGCAACTAAGTGTCCTAGAAAGGGCAAAGCAGCAAGTCCACACAACTGAAGCAGCAGGGCAAATCATCCAAGAATAGAGGAACGAAGCAATGGCTAGATGTGGATAGGTAGGAGTGAGGTCGACATGCAGGACAGTCATTAAATGAATAGTAAATAGTAGCTAAGCCCCATGAAGGCTAGCATGCAGCTGGACTCCATGTAAGTCAGCTGGTAAGGGCAGTAGAGTGGCAGCCAGCCCCATGTAAACTAGCATGCACGGCGGGACCCCTTGAAAGTCAGCTGGTAAGGTAGTAGTCACCCTGGTAACACAGAGAAGCTCCAGAAAGGTAGCAACAATGTGGTAACCCTTGGAGTTCAGGACTGCAAGGTCCGACCAGATGGCTCAGGCAGTCAAAAGGAAATCAGAACTCCGGCACCAGCTGAAGCTAAATAAATGGCAATAGATGAGCCGTCCCAAATGGGTCCCAAATGTCTCAGGATCCATAGCATAGATACGCTGCACATAGAATGGTAGAGAAGGCAGGCACACAATAGCCTGCCGTGGTATTGGAAGGCAAGGGACATGCAGTTGACTAAACTGAAACTTGTACTGGAGGGACCAATATAGAAATACATAGGGAGAATAGCAGCAAACAAGCCCCCATCCATTGGCCAGGAAACTAAACAATAGCGAGTGAGCCGCACAAGGAACAGCATGGGCTAGGGTATGCAATAAAGTTCATGTAAACCCAGAATGCTATAGTAAAATAATAGCAGCCGCTAAAGCAGGAAGGGAGCTGCAGACAAACTGGCTCCTCAAGTCCCGTAAGACTGGTCACCTTTGAAATGTAGAGAATGAAGTACGAACAAAGAAAACAGGCCAGGAACACTTGAATGAAGAGCTGCAGAATGCCAATAAAGGGAGTGTAAATGTACCGGTAAATAAGCATGGAATGGTAGGTCCTGGAGAGCTGGGAGCAGCCAGGTGCAGAACAGAGCAGAAGGTGTCGCTGACTGCACATTGAGAGAGACATTCCGTAGGGTGCTGTCCCTGTCATTCTATAAGCACAGTAGATAAGCCATTGTCCATGGAAGTTACCAAACTGAAGGCGTACGGAAGTAGCAAGGTCCCAACTGGTGAACACGAAAGCTGCAGCTGAACGAAATGCACAGCAATGGGGAGTGAACTTCAGTAGCAAGGAGCATAGAGATGCAGGAGGTAAGGGAATTCCAGCAGTCCAGGAGAGAAAGACTGCAGGGCCAGGCATCCGGCGGATGAACTGAGTGATGTGGAGCGGTGGCTGCTAGTGGGAGAAGAAACAGGAAGAGGGTTAGAGCGCTAGGTGAAAAGTCAGAAAGCGGGGCAGTTTAGAAAGCTGCCATGGAGCAAGGGCGCACCACAGTCCGGAGAAGAAGCTGCAGAGGAAGAACCCCCCCCCAAAGGAAACACCAAGGAAGAGAACACAAAACAAACAAAAATGAAAAGGGAGTACAAACGGAGTCATAAAGCTGAAAACAAAGGAGCGGGTGGGTGGGGGGAAAGAGGAGGTGCAGCGAGGAAGGAAAGAAGAGCGCAGCTGCCGGACCAGCAGATCCGGCCAGGTGAACGTGACTCCCTATAAGCAGAGCGGAAGTCAGCTGTATGCCTTAAATAGGCTGTGGGGGAGGAGCTCTTCCCCCCACATAACACCAGGCAAGCCTTTCCATTACATGTATCACCTTAGATGATGCATCTTTTCAGAAGATTGTGAACACAGCACATTTTAAAGAACTCGGAGTATCTACTCTCTGGTATTCAGAAAAGTAGCATTGGTTTAGGGAACCATACTTAGTTACCCGCTAATTGTAAGCATAAATCAGTGCAAATGTTTATTATTGGGGCTGGCCATTTAAACCCTTAGCATTTGTTTTCCTTTCAGGTTGTTCTTGAAATAAATATCCTTGTGGACAAGATTTCAATAGATATGTGCTTTGCTATATTTGTCTTAGAGGGGAAATGACGAACAATCAAGTATGGGCTCTTTAGAAAGTAAGCCCACCTCCAAGGCTCCACCATATTTTTACAATTACATAGGAGGTTCCATATAAATTGCAGTTGTTCTTCTGCTGCCACTATAAACTCTAAGCACCCTTTAACTCCCACCCCGCCAAACATATACAACACTTTTTCCAATCCATCTACAGCCTTGAGTAAAGCACAAGGTTACTGATGCGAGCACCTTCCTAGCCTTAAGAATGCTTATTTTCTCAAATATGTTGCTTACAGCCAGTATAGAACGCCATGTTAACAAATGTTTTGCTTATACTTTATTATCAAAATGCTTGCATTCATGTCAATGTATAAGCTTGTGGAAATGCAACAGAAATGTAAACTTTTCAGTGTGCATGAAACAAAGACAGTTTCAACCCTTATCAAGGTGTTGCTGCAGTGCAGTATGTATTGCAGAAAATAAAGTTGGTAACAATTCCCTGATATTTCAAGTAAATAATATATCAAATGCTCATTGCAATATCACTGTGAGACAGCGTGGTACCCAGTGCCAAAAAAATTTGTAGAAATGTGTTTCTTTCAGCCACTACAATCAGTGGTGGTGAGTGTAGGCAATCTGCATACTGTGACGTGTTGCATACATGTTACCACCACTGATTGTAGTGGTCATTTGTTTTCAACCGTACACCACTGCTTCTGAACTGCTGTCATAGTTCAGACATTCATTGATGCAGTGCGGCCATGCCTGCAAAAAGGATCAGGGCATTGGAAGTGGTGGTGCCACACCTACGAAAACTCATATGATGACACGTTTCTTGCACATGCATGCAAGCAAACATAATAAAAAAACAAAAAACATTCTGTTGCCAAATGCTCTACCAAAAAGGTGAGTTTTTAACTTTGCTATGAAATACCCTTTGTTGGGGAACAGCATGATTTTCAAAGGAAGGGAATTCCATAACTGAGGAGTGCCTGCCACAAAGGTTCCATGCCCTACAGTTTTCTAAAACATCTTCCTGGGAATGAGCATCAGCTACTTTTAGGAATGCAGAGGCCTTGCTGAGATACATAATTTGATGAAGGCAGTCTATGTGAGTTCTTATAAGTCAATAGCAGGACACTGAAATCAACACAGAGTTTCGAGAATAATAAAAACAGCATCTACATGAACTATTTAATCTAAATTCTACAGAAATTTAAAAAGCTACACTAAGAAATAAAGTTCTACACCACATCACAAAAGGAGAAAAATGCAACATTAAGGTTGAAATACATTACAACCATTGTAATAAAGTTGTGTTGTTTTCTTAGGGTTTGAACCATTGATTCACATGGATGTAACCCATAACTTTTTCAGTCTATCAAAGTTGTGTTGTTGTTTTTGTGATGTGGGTGTACATTTCCACCCTTTGATGGGTTTTAATAGACAAATTAGATTGTTAAATATAGATAAAGGGAGCTGAAGAGTTGGATGAGAAACAGAAAGGGAAATTAAACATTAAATGGGGAAGAGTTAGGTTGGGTGGGCAATGGTGAGAGATACAGTATCAGTAAATAGGGTGTAGGGTCAGATGAGCAGCAGGAAGGCATATATACTGCATCATCAAATGAGGATGGGGAGTGGGGAACAGAAGTAGAAAGGGAATTATATCACTAAACAGTGGTGGAAGGAGCAGGCAGGAAAGTGAAAATTATGTGCTCATAATAAGTGTTAACCTTCCAGCATATCTTCACCATTTATTCACAATGATGATTCTAAGCTAGAGGTGCAAGGACCCCATGGGAGCAAAGTCTTTTGCAGCTTTCTGGGAGACCAACATCGGTGCTGGCACCGCCCACAATAGTGACATACTGATATCATGCATGTGAACCAGCAAGTAACTTGTGCTGGCCCCCTTCCTCGGTTCTATTGCCAATGAAGGGAAGCAAGTGGTTAAGAGAAAAGGAGAGAGGGCTAGACTCCTAGCCCAAAGGGATAGGAAAAACATATAGAACATGAAAATAATAACACAACACAACCCAATTACCAACTTAGCAGAACTAAGGGTTGTGCACAAGGGTAGCAGGCATAACAGCCAGAGCCTGTTTCAGTCATCTAAATAGTATGGTGGAAAAAGAAAAGGGCAGCAGCCCTGGCATATTGCTCTGGCTTGTACAGAGAGACCTAGGGGACCACTGTGTGGCTAAGATGGTAGAATGCCAACTTAACTAACAAGTCTTTGTACTTCCAAGAAGACAAACAATTTAGTAAGGTAAGAACCCTAGAACTTTTCAAGAGGAGCTGACAGCAGGTGTGATCGGACAGAGTCCAGGAGCACAAATGCAATCTTCTTGGCACTCCAAAAGATGTGGGAAAAAAAAAAAGATAATGAATATGAAAAACGGTAACATGAAAAACATGAGCTATGTGAATTCCAACAGCTCAGTGCAGAATATAAGCACCTAGCCCAACAAGCTGAGAAGTATAGCACAGAAAATCCTACTGCATTTGCCTCTCCCTGTAATACAGGGAAAAGGGAAGAAAAAGTACACCTTGTCCCAATTGCCAGGTACTGCCACATGACAGAAGCTTAGAGGTGTGGAAAAGGTGGAACCAATCCTGCAACAGCAGCAAAAAGGACACACCCTAAGAGATAGCCCTTAGTAGGGAGAAGAAGGAGAGTTTAAAGACAAAATGAGAAAAAATCCACCCCACGGATTTTAAATTTGTGAGTGTTTGTGGGTTGGGAAGAGAGTATGGGGACTCACATCCCAATGTTGTCTTTATGAAAAGAAAAGCCAGGTTACTCACCTGTAACAATAGTTCTAGGGATGGTATATGTGCATCCACACTTCTGGCAGTGTTCCCTTCCCCTTTAAATCCTGCTGGAATGTCTTCAAGCTGGCTCTTTCCACCCACCCGGGTGGTAACTCCCTTGGCACTGTGTGATGCTGGTTCTTACCAACTGGAAGCAAGACTGGTGTGTCAATTGCCAGGGGAGGTCAGGTGGGTCAATGTGGATGGACATCATGTACCACTCCTAGAAAGATCAGTTACACAAAGACTTTTCTCGTAACAGTAGATCTTCTAGGAATGTTTTCTTGCAGTAAGTCATTACTTCTGGGAGTTCCCGATAGGTGGCACTCCAGCACAGCAGTCTCTTCTAGCAGTCTACACACCAGGGACCACCCACACGACCTCACTTCCTGGGCTGTGCCTATAAAAGTGGGTGGTCCCTGGTGGTCTCCATTCCTTGCTGGTTTCAGCTCGTGAAAGCAAGGGACCGAGGGGAACCGAGGTACCAAAGCCTCCCGACCCTACATCATTTTCCTGTTACAGAATGGCAGGGGGCCAGAGGAAGGGAAGCTACTTACTGCAAGAGACATTCCTAGAAGATCTACTGTTATGACAAAAGTCTTTGCATAACTGATCTATCTTCCACAGAATGGTCCCTTGCAGTAAGCCATTACTTCTGTGAGATTTCCAAGCAGTTATGTGGCAGTTGGGTAGCCAGATATGGCATTCTGCCATACATCTAGTGTGGTCCTAGGACTGATAGGTGCTGAGAGCAGTATATCAGCATATAAAGATAATTTTGTATTCTATCTGCAAGTACTCCATTACAGTATTCATTATAGGGTTATGGCTGAAAGACAAGCCAGACTGGTCTTATTGGCATCGTCAGATGAGTTAAGCAGATGTAGACCCAATCAGGGTATGACACATCAAAATACTGTGAGAATTCAGAAGAAATTCAGCCATATAATGGAGTGATTGGTGGGCCTCAGTGACATGCACTGAAAGAGACATTATATGTCAAAGCCTATTGAGGTCTGAATTTTGAACAGTAACTCAAATAATACAATGTTACTATTTTGTATTGCTACAATGTAGCAAGTTAATAGCTTTTTTTTTTTTTTATCATGTCTGTTTTTCAGGTCCTTAGAAAATGTATCCATCTATGGCATAAATAGGCTACATAAGTAGCAAATATGATGTGAAATGAAACAATGCATCTATTTCATACTGGAATATAGTGGCTCTTAGGAGTCAGTAGTATTGTTGTAGTCAATATTGTACTCGTTTTAAGGTAAAGACATGGAATGTAACAGAGTAATGTTGTCAGTTCTATCGTGTCTTAGTAATCTCATTTGCAAGGGAGTCCCAAGTATGTCAGAACCTGCAGCCTTGTTACTGTAGGTGTAAACCTGAAATGTTAATATGTTTATAATATATATGTACTCACCATTGTTTCTGTGAGCTTTATCTATGGCCAGGTGAAGACTGCATGTAGCAGCAGCAATTTGGTAAGAATATTATGGTCCATATTATAATATTGTCGGGACATATCGCTTGTTTCTCAGCATGCGAGTAGTAGCAGGCTCTGTTCGTGGGAGGAACACAAGGGTCCAGTGCATAACACTCCTACAGACATCCAGATGGAATGACCATAATGGCCTGTAACAGTGATACATCAAAAAGTGACTAGATGTATAAAGCCTCATGGGAAAGGCCTCAATATAATTTTGAATAGAAGCCCGAGAACAAAGGTCTCCATGGCCTAGAACAGGAGACCGGGCATAGTCTGAAATTTTTTAATGAGAGGACAAGGCACCCGGCCGTCCTGAGTGGCGGCCATGGGTCAATTTCGATGTGTTCCTTGTCATTCATTCTTTGCCTCTAACGTTATCTCTTTGGTTATAGTAATTTCCAGTACTGTATGAAGAATGGTGTGGCTGAATGGCTGAATGGTGAAGAATGGCTGAGGGCGTGGTTTGTAGTACATATATTGTACTGTTTTTAGTTGTCTGCCTGAGGCTTCTAGGTTGTCCAGTATTGTTTGTGCCCCTGGGTCAAAAAGATGGTCACCAGAAAAAGGGGCATTAGCCACTTTTTGTTCAATATCAGGTGCTAGCCCTGAGAGTTGGAGCCATGCCTGATGGGGTATAAAAATACTGACTGCAGAGGCTCTAGCTGAAGTGTCGGCAATATCGTATCCTGATCTTAGTAAATGTTGAGAGAGGGAAGTAAGTGTTTTTATTATTGATGTGAGTTGCTCTTTTTCAGGGTACGTAGGTAGTTTACTTATAATCTCCCCAGCAGAGGTGCCCACCGTACACTAGTATTTCAGCATATGTCCCATGTAGTTAAGTATTCTAATATTTAGTGTGTTTAAAGCAAACACTTTCTTCCCCATATAATCAAAACATTTAGAGTCTTTTTTGGAGGTACTGTACTTGTGTGTTTGGGCTTGCCAGTTCGGTTGTGAGTGGCTGCAATAACCACAGAATCTGCAGTGGGAATATCTGTTAAATATTGATAATCAAGGGGAGCCTGATAAAGCCTATGCTCTCTTCTAGGTAGCTCCTGTGCCACTATGGGTTGACTCCATGCTTTAGTAATCACACATCTGAACATTTGTACAATAGGAGGGACTGCCCGGATAGGTTTTTCCAGGATGTCAAAATATTCAGCCATATCTTTACTTAATTTATCTTGTTCTGTTGTGGTAAACCCCATTGTTTTTTGTATTTGTAACATCATTTCTGGGAATGAGGGGGTCATCCGATGGGGAAATGACCTTTACTGGATGTAATATTTCTTCATCCCAGTATGGTGGTACAGAATATGGGGACTCATACCCTCTTGTAGTAGGGGAACCATCATACTTTATGCCTTTGGAATGTTCCAAAATTATATGAGAATCTGACAAATATTCCTCAGAATATTCATGAGGAGGTAGAAATGGTGAGCATTCTGGCTCTGTGTGTGCCTGTTTTGATGGAGGCGAGGACACAGTCTGTGATTGAGGGTTTTTTACTGGAGTGGGTGTATAGTCAAAACCCATAGAATTCAACACTTTATTTACAATTTCTTCTATGTTTGGCACTTGTGAGGATGGAATTGCCATGTAAGAGGGTTCTGAGCCCTGTGTAGCATGACATCGGGAGGTCAATTTGTGCCTCCTGATAAAGTGATCCAGTACGTCTTTGAAGTTTTTGTTCACCACGGACTGGTATCTGAGCACCATGCATGAGTGCAAATGAGGCTGGTTTGCCTCTGCATTCCATAGTATATGATCCTTTATTTTGTGGTGAAGCAGCCCCATAAGTATCTTTTGATACTATTTTATGAAAATCTTCATGGTAGTTCATGGTTAATTTTTTTATAAGGATCTTCCATAAATGTATTATATGCTCAGAAAGGTGCTGTTCTATGATGCAGGGGCTGCTCCATTGACAGTGGGATCAGGCTCGTTGACAGAAGAGGAATAAAGGCATGCCTCATTGACATTGTAGTGTGTCTTACTGATGATGGATAAGTGAATGCATGCTCCATCGATGGTGGAATACACCTCATTGATGATGGAGGAGTCAGTGCATGCTCCGGCGATAGTGGGATGCTCTTTGTCGACGATGAAACAGTAGGTACATGCTCTGTCGATGATGGAAAGTGTGTCGTTGATGATGAGATGGCAAATGCATGCTCCATCAATGGTGGCAGACTTCTCATTGATGATGGAGGTTCAGGAGCATGTCTTGTCGACGGGGGATATAGTCCCGTCGATGATGAAGCATGTAGAGTGTGCTTCGTCAATGGAGGAGGTGTTTTCATCGATGAGGATGTCTTGTGAAGCCCTCTAATCGATGGGGGAGTGTGCCCCATTGATGATGAATACAGCAGGACCTCAGTCGTCAATGGTGCAAGTGGTTTCGTAGATGGGGGAGCCGAGGAATGAGTCCCATCGACGATGAACGTTCCTTTCTATGAGAAGTTGAACTTCTATGTTCTTTTGATGAAGAAGTGCCTGCTGTCGATAAGGGAATATGGCCCGTCAATGTGGAATGTTTTCTTGATGATACATGTTTAGGAGATATGACCGTTGAAGGGTGGTCAGGCAGAACTTTAGGTGAAGGTACTCCCTTCCCTATTTTGCTTCTTGAAGAGGACTCTGAAGTTTTTGAGCCCTTTGATCGAGTACCCCAAGTCTGTAACAGGGAAACATCCATTGTAAAGCTCTTGGTCGAGCACAGGAATATGTTGTCATGTATGAACCCCAGGCACCCCGAGCTATGGGTTCAATCCACGTTGAAGACTGCTGGCAGAAGTGTAAGCTGCTATGAGAGCTGAAGCCAGTGGGAAAATGACCGGAGACTACCAGGGACCACCAACTTTTATAGGCACAGCCCAGGAAGTGAGGTCATGTGGGTGGTCCCTGGTGTGGAAACTGCTAGAAGAGACTGCCTTGCTGGAGCACCACCTATTGGGAACTCCCAGAAATAATGACTTACTGCAAGAGACCATTCCGTGGAAGATCTACTGTTACAGGTGAGTAGCCTGTCTTTCTAGGGATGTGGATATGATGTACAATCCACACTCTGGCAGACCCCTAGCAGTTTTCTGGGAGGAGGGGGCAAGGCACAGACACCCTATTTAGGAAACAGAGTTTGGAAAACTGAGGCCCCAAAACCAGTATTCTGGTGTGACTCAAGGTCAATGTGGTAGAGGGAAATAAAGGTGTGTGCTGATGTCCAGGTAGCAGCCCTTCAGATTTCCTGGATAGGGAAATCACTGGAGGCAGCCACTGAGGCAGGGGTATGATGGGTGGAATGAGCCCTTGGCACTAGAGGAGGCTCCCTACCCACCAACCTATAGCAGAGTTCAATGCAGGATACAATCCATCTGCCAGTCATCCACTTAGATACCGGTCTGCAAGATGCAGCTTTAACATAGATGACAAATAGCTGTCAAACCTCTCCCCACACTCTAGTCATGTGCTCCTTGTACTAAGCAAGCGCTCGCTGCAGGTCCAAAGTAAGGAGCCTGTGCTCGGCCTCCGAGGTGTGGTTGGTGAAGTACACTGGGAGATTGATCACTGGATTAAGGTGAAACTCAGACACAACCTTCAGGAGGAACTTTGGGTTGGGGTGAAGGACAACCTTGTCCCTGTAGAAGACCAGGTAAGGAGACTCCATTGAGAGTGTCTGGAGCTCACTGATCCTTCTGGCTGACATGATAGCTACCAGTAAAGTGGTCTTGCACAACAGATGAAACATGTCACACCTGTGTTTCAGTTCAAATGGCTTGCCCATAAGCTTTGCTAACACCAGCAACAAGAGGGCCAGGTGGTCCTTTTCTGCCATCACATTTCTATGTTTCTAAGTCCCAAGGTGGTGGTGGGTCATGCACCAAAGGGGGAATGTGGTCAAGGCCTTTGAAAAAGTGCCAGACCACCTTCTCCTGTGCCACTGATGGCATACCAGCCCATGCATGGTATGCAGAGATGGTTACCAGGTGCACCTTAAAGGTCATTGATTGAAGACCCAGCAGAGGGGGACCAAAGGTGGTGATGTATGCTAACCACCAGACAAGACAAAAGGTCAAGTACCTTGCCCTAGCACCAAATGGAAAACCTCTTCCATTTAAAGGCATAATACTTTCAGATCAACTCCTTCTGAGAAGTCTCAACTATAGTGAGGACATCATCGGACAGACCCAAAGCCTGGAACTCTAGCCATTCAAGAACCAGGCTGTCAGGTGCAGGGATTGAAGGTCCAGATGGAGTACCTTCCTCTGATTGCAGGAGAGTAGGTCCGGGAAGACTGGAAGATACCATAGGAGCCTACTGCTAAGGCTGAGGAGAACAGGGTACCAGAACTGGTAGGGCCAGTCCAGAGCCACCAGGATCATCCGTAGCTTGTCCCCCATGGCTTTGATCAGTACTTTATGGATCAGAGGAAAGGGAGGGAAGGCACAGAGGAGGCCCGGGGTCCAGGGCTTCAAGAAGGCATCCTCCTGTAGTGTTCCCGGCTGAGAGGGGTGGGTGCACTACAACCTCAACTTTGTGTTCTCCTTGGAGGAGAACAGACCCACCAGAGGAGTGTCCCACTGAGAGAACAGGCTGTGTACTATCTCCGGATGCAGAGATCACTCATGACATACCTCGCCCACATGGCTTAGGGCATTCACCAGCTGGTTGGAGATGCTGGCCACGTGCATGGTCAGGAAATCAGTATCCAGGCTGAGCATGAGGGTCCAGATGCAGAGAGCTTACATGCACAGAAGAAGAGAATGCATTCCACCTTGTTTGTTGAGGTTGTACATGGTCGTGGTGTTGTCTGTCTGGATCTGAATGACCTGCCTGAGAATGTGCAGAGCAAAGGCGGTCAGCACCATATGAACTGCCTGATGCTCCAGCAGGTTGATATGGTACACTTTGGGGGTCTAGAGTCTGTGGACTCTTGTGCTCCCCCAGGTGGGCACCCCAGCCTATCATGGGGTCATTGGTTGTGATGGTAACAGTCAGCTCAGGGAGGACAAATGGGATTCCTTCCTGTAGATGTTCTGGGACTAACCACCACTGGAGGGCATCCCACATCAGCTGGATCACAGTGATCAGCTGGTCAAAGCAGCCTTGGCACTGCGAGCTCCCACTGAAGAGAGCACATTCTCCACCAGGCCCAATGGACCATGCTGGTACATGCTGTCATGTATCTCAGGAGACATAGGAAATACCAAGCAGGGTGGAAGTGCCTGACCCGAAATGATCAGACAAAGGAGGAGAGAGCCTCCACCCAGTGTGCCAAAAGCAGAACCCTGGCTCTGCAAGAGTCGAGCTTAGCCCCAATTAATTAATTGTACCACCCATGAGGGAATGAGGTCTGATTTGGCCTCATTCATCAGGAGGCCAAAGGATAACAGGTCTGGTGTGCCAGATTCCTGGACCACTCCACCGCCATCTTGGAGAGACCTGCTATAAGCCTGTTGTCCAGATAGGGGTACACCTGAACCCCTCAGCAGCTCAGGTAGGCTGCCCCCACACAATGCACTTGGTGAAGATCCTGGGAGTTGAGGAGAGGTTGAAGGGCATGGCTTGGAACTCACAGAGAATCCCCTCTGTATGGAACCACAGGACAGATGGGTACGTGGAAAAATGCATCCTGAAGACCCAGGGAGCAGAACCACAAGTTCTGTGCCCGAGATGGAATGATCTGAGACAGAGTGACCATCCTGAAAGTGCACAACTGAAGGAATTTGTTCAGATCATGCAGATCTGAGATGGGACACCAGCTCCTTGTCCGCTTTAGGACCAGGAAGTAGCTGGAGACAAACCCTGGGCTTACTGGAGGGTCTGGGACTGGAGCCATTACATCCTTCTAGAGGAGCTGGGCAATGTCTTCCTGAAGAGTTGACAGCATGTCGGAGGACACCATGTCCTCTCGTGGGGCACGCACTTGGTAAGGCAGGTAAGCCTCGAACTCCAGAGGCAGACTCTGACCGACCACCTCGAGAATCCACCCGTCCATGACAGTGGACCAGCAGAAATGAAGTGGCAGAGCCAGACCCCCACAGGAGGACCCAGGGGAGTCAGGACGAGCATGTAGGAGGCACCCCGCCATCCCATCACAGGGCAGCTTGAAGTCAGAGAAGGGACTGGCTCAGGAAGTGGTGGGACCTCGACCACCTGGCTTTTGGATGACTGAAGCAACTGACTTTGGCTGGGGACACCAAGCCTGGGCCTGTTTCCCAGCTGGGGCTGGAACAGCTTGACCACAGGGGCACATCAGTGCTGAAAGGGCTTCTTCCTTTGAAGCTTGGTGCCCTTGGGATCCCTCTGGGTGGAGGTGACAGTATCCAGGGTGGCACTGGACTCCTGGATTCAAGTAAGTTATTCTTCCATCCCTGACTCAAACAGGTCAGTATCCAAGAAGGAGACATCCACCAACTTGAGCTGGGTATCTGCTGTAAAGGTAGAGATCTGTAGCCAAGTCCTGCAGTGCATGGCCACCATGGCAGCCTCAGACCAGGCGCAGGAGTCACCGATGTCTATGACTGTCTGGAGCTGCTGTTTAGCTGCTGCTCAACCCTGGTCTTGGACTTGCTTGACATTGGTCTGTAAATCAGCTGGGAGTTGGGGAAGCACTTCATTGAGAATGCCAAGCAGGGCATGAGCGATGTGGGCCATTTAGGTGCCAAACTCGCCTGCTGAAGGCCATGCAAAGAGGCCGCATAGACCTTCTTGACCATTTGATCCAACTTTTTGGATTAAACATAGAATCTGATGGCAGATAAGGACCACTTGGCCCACCTAGTCTGCCCATTTCCCTACCAAACGGATAAGCTGAAAATCCTAGTTAACCAACAGCCTACTTCTTCCTACCCCCCATTAGAATTTCCTTATGTCTTTCCCATGCATTCTTGAATTCCCCCACTGTTTTTGACTCTATGACCTCCTTAGGAAGGCCGTTCCATGCACCTACAACCCTCTCTGTGAAGAAATACTTCCTCACATTACCTCTGAGCCATCCCCCCTCCTTCTTCAAACTGTGCCCCCTTGTTCTTGCACATCTCTTTTTCTGAAAGATGCTACCCTCTTGGACTTTGTTGATTGCCTTGAGGCATTTGAAAGTTTCTATCATGTCCCCCCTCTCCCTTCTTTCCTCGAGGCTATACATCTTAAGCTCCTTTAGTCTTTCTTCATATGTCTTCTGGTGCAGACCCTGCACCATTTTGGTTGCCCTCCTCTGGACAGTCTCCACCCTATCTATGTCTTTGTGGAGATGGGGTCTCCAGAACTGTACACAGTACTCCAGATGTGGTCTTACCAACTGTCCATACAGAGAGCCAACAACTTCCTGTTTTCTACTGGTGATGTATCTCCCTATACATCCCAATATCCCCCAGCCCTCCTTACTGCCTTCTCACATTGCTGGCCCACCTTTTGGTCTTCTGATATGACTACCCCCAGGTCCCTTTCCATTTTTGTTGTTGTCAGTATCTTGCCACCCATTGTGTACTCTTCCCCTGGGTTTTTGTTTCCCAGGTGAATTACTTTGCACTTTGTTGCATTGAATCTAAGCTGCCATACATTAGACCATTCCTCCAACCTTGCCAAGTCCCTTTTCACCTTTTCCACCCCACCTTGTGTATCAACCCTGTTGCAAATCTTTGTGTCATCTGCAGAGATACATACTTTCCCTTCCTCTGCAATGTCACTTATAAAGATATTAAAAAGGACTGGCCCCTGTACTGAACCCTGCGGTACCCCATGAGTAACCCCCCTTTCTTCACTGTGGACTCCATTTACTACTACCTGCTGTGTCCTGTTGTCCAGCCAGTGTTTTACCCAGACTACCACCCTGGGACCCACTCCCAGGCTGGCTAACTTGTATATTAATCTTTTGTGTGGGACTGTGTCAAATGCCTTGCTAAAGTCTAGGTAGGCCATGTCCACAGCCCCTCCCTGGTCTACTACTTTGGTCACCTAGTCAAAGAAATCTATTAGATTCATCTGACATGACCTTCCTGCTGTGAATCCATGCTGCCTTGGGTCCTGTGCTCCACTGGCCTCTACAGTAGTGTAGGGACAAAACCCTTAAAGGAAAAATTATTTTATTATCTTCAAGAATTGATTTTTTTTAATCATCACAATTATTTTATCTGATTTTATATGGTATTAAGATGGGAAATGTTTACTTTTATTTCTGGTCAAGATTAATGTTGATTAAGTCTTAAAAATAGTAAAATGGAAATAATGTCATTTAAAATGGAGTCAGCTTCAGAGTTCAGAAAAAAAAATGGTTTTAAAGAGACTGTTTTAAATTTCAGGGCTCTGTGCTCTAGCTGTAGAACAGAGATAAGATGGGGCCTAACTGACATGTTCCACATTCCTGGGAAGACACTTTTATTAGGATTTATGTGTTTGTACAGGGAAAGTCTTAGATGGAGCTAGGTATCCATGGCTATGATCAAGTTAAGAGATCATGTGACTGGTAGCACCAAAAAAGAAAAAAATTTCTTAGACTTTGGAAGTCCCATTACGCTGTATAGAAATGAGGTTTTAGTCATAGTTTAAAGATGTAATGTCCTGCCGCTATGAAAATTGGACAGTTATTGGACAACAGTATGATAAATAAGCTTACCAAGTTTTATAGTTGCAGAATGAAGCATTCAAAAGTTATGAATATAATTTAATATAATTTTCTTATTAGAGAACTAGACAAACCTAGTATCCTGTGATGGCTCACATCTTAAGTAGTCTAACAAAATGAATATTAAATCTGTAGTTTGTTGCTATAGAGAAAGACCGTCTAAAAGTTTATAGTGAATTACATTTTCTGACAGTGATTGATGTCTTTAAGAAAAGAACAAAGGATCTTGTGTGTCTCTACAAAAAGTAATGTTTTAAGGACTTTAGGAATGGATTTTTCTTACAACTCTTATATCATTCTGTAGTACAGACTGTTAAGAGTAAAACTATCATTTTGTTTTGAGAAGTTTTATTAGAATTATGAAGTTGTAACCTTAATAGTGTAGTTTAAAAAGTATCCATACTACAGATATCAGACTTTTTCTAGAATGTTTGGCTCAATATAAAACACTTGAATATGCAAGTTTAATGTTCAAATTACATTACATAAGACTTTTATTTAAAGAAATAATTTTGACCCAAAAACAGATTTGAGGAGAAGGGACCGTCTTAAAGAGACATGTGTATATGTCACCATTTATCTTCTAAGATGCCCTACCTTTCTGGTGACTCAAACCAATCCAAATCTGGTGATGATATTACCAGAGCAGTTTTTATAATAGTAAACACAGCTGGCCACTCCTTAGATCTGAGCTAATTATCGATGTAGGAAGACCTATGTCCAGTTAACTAAGAATTTTATGGCTTTATGCTGATGCTAGGCCAAAGAACTTTGGGCCACACCTGTTTAAAATGCAGGTACCAGCCTAAGGATAGGCAAAAGCGTATGCGTGCTGCCAGAAGATATCCAGGTGCAAGAAAAATGCAAGGACATTTTTATTGTGCTTAAAGCAAGATTTGTGTTATTTGCTGAGCATTTTGACAAGTAATGTTGCTTGCTGAAAACCAGACAGACTTACTTTTAAGACTCACATAAGCTACACAGCGTGCTGAGCAAAAAAAGGTATATTGTCCCAAGGTTTTAAAAGCAGATGTACAACATGAAAGGGTCAATAAGCTCCAGTTGTTAAAACAACTTGCTATTCACAAGAAAGGTCTTTGAATCCAGTATTGCTACGGACTGTGCAGATTGAAGCTATGTTCTACAAAGCCAAGAACTTATTTTTAGCAAAGGTTTAACTTGCAGAGTATATCCATGCTAAAAGAAGTTCCAGGGTCAAAGTTAGCTGACAAAGAAACCTTTACATCAAAAACTAGACTCAACCAGAGTTCTAAGTGGAGAAGAGAAGAACCACTTATACAACCAGAAATATAAGTATTCCTTTTTAATTACTTCCACAAATTTTAATTAATAGACTTGGGCCCAGATATTCAAAAGGGTTGCGCCATGAGCAACAGGGTTGCGCATGCGCAAGTCCTACATTGCGCCATTCTTCGATATTCAGCAGGAGGCAGTTGCGCCACTGAAAACAGGTTAAGCAACAGCGCAATGCAAATGAATGCATGCTCAACAGAAGGGGGAGGAACCATGCATAAACTGCACAACCCAATATTCAGTCAGGTTGTGCAGAGTTGTGCAGGCACATCCCCCAACCTGCGCCTGCACAACTTTGAGCCAAAAAAAAAAGGATCAAGTTGAGGGCCACCCACAGGTGAGCTGCTGTACTTCAGGGCACAACACAGCAGCTGCCACCCGTGGCTGGCCTCCAACTCAGTCCCTGTGCCCCCACCAGCCCGATGCGGGCAGAACATGAAAAGAACCCCCACCCAAACATCTCCCTAATGCCCGATCGCGGGCAGAATGTATACTGACAACCCCCAAACATCTCCCAATGCCCGATGTGGGCAGAATGTGAAAAACCCCCAGTGCCCGATCGCAGGCAGAATGTAAAAAGACCCCCAACCCGAATATCTCCCTGGTGGTCCAGTGGACGTAATGCCGTCGTGGGCAGAATGTCCAATGACAACCCCAAAACATCTCCCTGGTGTCTAGCGTCCCCCACCCACCTCACCCATGAAGCCTCACCTGCTCCTCCCTCGGCAGCTTCTGAGTGGCGGTAGCATCCATTCCCACCTGCCACCCTGCTGCTTCACTGACTGACTGTCGTAGGGGCTGCACGCCTTGCAGAGCTAGAGCTAATGTGGCTCAGCCAACGAACATGACAGTCCAAATTTGTGAGGGTGGTGGGCTTCATGGCGTGGGTGGTGTGGGGACATACTAGACACCAGGGAGATGTTTGGGGGTTGTCACTGGACATTCTGCCCGTGATCGGGCATTACGGTCCACTGACCACCAGGGAGATATTCAGGTTGGGGGTCTTTACATTCTGCCAGCGATCGGGCACTGGGGGGTTGTTTCACATTCTGCCCGCGATCGGGCATTGGGAGATGTTTGGTGGGGTTGTTGTCATACGCTTCTGTCCGCGATTGGGCATTAGGAGATGTTTGGGCGGGGTTGTCATTATATATACTGCCCACGATCCAGATATGGGAGATGTTTGGGGGGTTGTTTTATGTTCTGCCTGATGATCGCTGCAGGATGCATCGGTCCCCGACGGCTGCTGCCTGGCAGGGCGGCCAGGTGCAAGTCCTCGGGGATCGGCGCACCTACATGCTAATGGCATGCAAATTGGGCCATAATCAGATGCAAATGGAACCCCCTGCGCCTTGCATGAATTATGGCCCCATTTGCATGTCACCTTTTGAATATCGGAAATTTGCGCATGGCGCAATGGTACTTACGCCACTGCAAGTTTAATGCTCAACTCTGACAACTTGCGGTGGTGCAAGTTCCACTGCGCCATGCACAGTGGCTGTGGCTGGGGTGAGTGATTCAAAGAGTTGCCTAATAGCGCAACTCCTTTGAATATCGCCCCGGCCACACCCCTGCGCAACTATTTTGAGCAGCCCAAGGGCTTGCACCTCAGAATGGCACAGTTTGAATATCCGGGCCTTGGTGTTTTAAATTGGCTTATCTGGGAAAGTAAGAGGGAATCTGTTCTTAACTATAGAATCTGAGTATATAGCTTAAAAGCTCTGAACTAAAGAATTGTGCATGATTTGAAAAGTTAAAACTGAGTTTTATAAAAGTACAGTACAAACCACTAATGTAATGAGTTGTTGCCAGTTCTCATAGAAAATACATTTTACATGCAACAACGTTAAAACAAGTTTTATACAGAAATAATCTTAGATATTGATCTATAAGTATATGTTATTATGCGTGAAGGTTATGTTAAATACTAAGTATGATAAAAGTAGTATAACTGTTACCATTTATTATGCTAAGTATTATTTCTTCACATTGTTCATTTGCTAGAATTTATTAGTTGCAGGATTATCTGAAACAATTTTGTTGATGTTTACAACATTAGGCTTGATATGTATGCTAATGAGAAATATTTAGAACCATTGTATAGGTGTAAATAAATAACTGTTTTTCATATAACTATACGTGGGGTACACAGTGTCATTTACCATTATACTTGAATCTGGAGAGCATAGGATAATATCATATGTGAATATTTATTATTTTTGGTAATTTATGAAAGAATTGTTGGGTAAGGCCCGAGAGGAATCCAAGTGCATCATTATAAAAAGTGATATTATAAGCCTTTGTTCTCACAGTCGGTACTCAACAATTCTTTCCTTCAAAAGTGATTCCATCATTTTTCCTACCACAGAAGTCAAACTGACAGGTTTGTAGTTTCCTGCCTTTGTCTTGCTCCCACTTTTGTGAAGGGGAATCACATCCGCCCTCCTCCAGTCCTCAGGTACCACACCATCCTCCCATGATTTATTAAAAAGGGTAGTCAGTGGTGTTACTAGTTCTTCCCTTACTTCTTTTAGAATTCTAGGGTGAATCCCATCGGGCCCACTGCTTTATCCACCTTCAGTTTTAAGAGTTCTTTCAGAACCCTTTCTTCTGTAAAAGGACTAATATCAACCTCCCTATCCAGAGTGCTTCTATTGACTATATTAGGTATCTCCCCTTGCTTTTCCATTGTGAATACTGAGCAGAAGTATTCATTCAGTATCCCTGAATTTTCACTGTCAGTCTCTGTCCAACCACTTTCCTCTTTATTCAGCCTCAGTATCCCTGCCTTAGTCTTTCTTTGCTCCCTAATGTACCTATAAAAGGTTTTATCCCCCTTCTTAACCGAGCTATCTTTTCCTTGGTTTGGGCCTTTGCTATTCTGACTGCCCTCCCCACTTCCTTCTATTTTAACTGGTACAGTTCTCTGTCCTGCTCCTTCTTTGTTTCTTTATACTTCCTGAATGCTATCTTTTTTCCCTAACCTTGCTCGCCACTTCTTTTGAGAACCAGTGTTTTTTTCTTTCGTTTTGATTTGTTTATTTGCTTCACAGAAAGGCTTGTTGCCTCTGTGATCGCGGTTTTGATGTTTCTCCATTGTTGCTCCACCCCACCTTCTTGCCTGTTTGCTAGTGCTTTTCTGATGCACTCTCCCATTTTGACAAAATCAGACCTCCTGAAGTCCAGTACCTTCACTTTTGTATGGCTTGACTCTACAGCTAAGTTTATTGTGAACCACACTGTTTGGTGGTCACTTGTTCCCAGATGGCTACCCACTTCAAGATCAGAGATCCTCTCTCCAACCCCACCTGAGAGTACCAGGTCTAAGATTGCTCCCTCCTGAGTGGGTTCCAAAACTAGCTGTCTAAGGCATGCCCAATGCAAGGCATTGAGAATGGCCCTGCTCTTGGATGTCGCTGCAGCAAAGGTGCTCCAGTTAACATCTGGCATATTCAGGTCCCCATCAGCAATATTTCCCCTTTCTCTGCCATCCTAAAGATGACTTCTATCATTTCCTTGTCCATTTCCTCCTCTTGAGATGGGGGTCTGTATACAACCCTGTGCAGATTATGTGCCATTTCAGTCTCCAGGGTGACCCACAGTGCCTCCTCTCCTCCCGGTTTACCCTTTAGTTATATTGCTTTGAGCTCTTCCCTTACATAGAGAGCTACTTCTCCTCCTCCTTCTTCCCTCCCTGTCATTCCTGTAGATTGTGTACCCTGGTATGTTGACATCCCAGTCATGGTTCTTTGTGTACCATGTTTCTGTGAATGACACAATATCCAGGCATCCCTCTTACATCAAGGCCACCATTTTGGGGAGCTTTTTACCTAGACTATGGGCATTGGTACTCATTACCCTCCATTTTTTTATGGCATTATTTCTTTTGGCCCCATCCCTGTCCTTACTGCATTTTTCTATTGCTCCATTTACCCCTGCCCTTCTCCCTATCAACTGCTCTGTCTTGGTGTTTACCTCACTAACTACCCTGATTTTTTTTGGGGGGGGGCTAGGATTTCCCATCTCCTTTTCAGTGCCTTCCCCTTGGCTAGTTTAAATGCTTGCCAATGAAGCATTTAAACTTATCACCTAGGATCTTGGTTCCCCTCCTGGATAGATGAAGGCCATCACACCTGTATAGGCCTGCATCACTCCAGGTAGATCCCCAGTCCACAATGAAGCCAAATCCCTGAGCTCTGCACCAGTTTTTCAACCTGTTATTGAATCCCATGGTGCGGAGTACCCAAACCTCATCCATGCCATAGACGGGTTGTACTTCCAAGAAAGTTACTATGTGTGCTACTTGTCTAAGGCCCCTTCCCAACTCCACAAACTCCTGTTGCACTGCTCTGATCCCATTCTCAGCCAGGTCATTTGTCCCTAGATGGATAATGACATCCAGCTCATCCCCCCTTGCAGCTGATCCCATAATCCTGAGGATTAACTTCCTGTCCCTCCAAGCCATGGCACTGGGCAGGCACATTACCTTCCTTTCCCCTCTCTCCCCCAGTTCTACCCCCCTAACAATTGAGTCACCCACCAGGAGTTGTTTCCTTCCCCTGTGGGGTCCTGTGCCACCCTCCTGTGGGTTTCCACTGTGGAGGTTCCCAGCATCCTCCTTGGTTTCCACTGCAGGTGCTTCCATAGAGGAACCATGCTCTGCCAGAGTGGCGAATGAATTGTGGAGAGGCACAACTAGAGGGTTGCACCTCTGTTCCACCACCCTCACCCTCTCTGAGCCCACCGTAGTCCAACCACTCCTCTTTCTTGGCAACCTGTGAGGTAGTGGTGGTGGCCTGGGTGGGGGAGCAGGTTTCCCGAATCCTTGCCAGGTCAGCATGGAGATGAACAACCTCCTCCCACAGACCAGAGAGGTGCCTGCAAATAGAGCAGCAACGCAATATCCAGAATGTCTCCCGGAAGACTGCTGCTCCACAGCCAGTGCATTGCACCACTCCCCACATGCCTGTGTCTTTTCCTGTTACAGATGCTTTTTTTTGTTTTGTTGTTGTTCTCAATTTATTGTGTGCAAGCTTGTGAGTGTCTCTACCCCCTATTCAGTGTGTTGTGCCTTTAAGGATATGAACAGGTGTATGTTGTTAGTTTTGCTTAGTTTAGTTGGGAGGCTTGTCCAAGTCCCCGACATTGCCGGTATTCTGAAAGACCGATTTGTCCACCAGACCCTCATCTGAGGGATGCCCGGTGAAATCGGACAGGGAACCCACAGGGACCACATACTTGTGGGTTATATGGGCTGACAGTGCAGGACAAGAGGCAGGGTGCTGAGCAGGGCCAAGAATGACCTCGGCAACCAGGAAGGCTACACCTCTGGGGTGTCCCACCGGTCAAGCATTTTGGACAAGGGATACTTGGTCTGTTTCTGGATGCACTTCCTCTGTATCTTGGTGGACTCCGAAATCAAATGGAGCAATCCCCCAAAAAAGGTGGGACCATGCTCCATGAACAAATCCTCTCTCAACTTGGTGTCCAATGGACAGGAATGCAGAGAGAAGCCCTCAGACTCTGAGGATTCATGAAAAAAGCAGTCAGCTGCCAGACTCCCTGCTGACCCTATGGGGTCTATCGGAGTCACAGTGACCAACAGCCAACAAGGAAGCCCGGGAGCAGTACGGGCATCCTTAGGAAGGGGGAACTGGCTTAATCCTGGTGAACATGAGCTGATGCCACATGAGTACTTCGTAGCACCGACGTATCATGAGTCAGAGCCTCTCCTCACCCGAGGAAGACCAGCGGAAGCGCTGCTTGCCTGAATGCTGAAAGGGAAAACGCCAATGTCGGCATGGGCTGCTCGACTCTGGACTTCGGAATCGTGACCTCAACCATCAGGGAAGAAGACAATGAGAATCAGAAGGAACCAGTGAAAGCCAAGGATCTTCCAGTGTAATGCGATCTCAAGGGTTGGTGACCAGATCAGCGTGCTGGTCCAACCAACCCTGATAATTGACAGATAGGACCAGAGTCCTAGAAAGTCAAGTATCCATCTTATACTGCGACAACATGTTGACTGGCTTAAGAAAAATCTTGACAGGTTGGTTGATAGGTGTCTTGACTGACTAACCTGACAGGGAGACTGTGCAGCCAACAGCCTGTACCAAAGACCTTAGTCGAAACCTCCAGAGAAGTGTGGGAATCTGAGGACCGAGAGAGCTCATGATCCCACAACTTATGACAGGCAAGGTTAAAAAGGAATCCTTTAGATGTACGAATATAATTTATGAAAATAAGAGACATTTCAAACAGCTGCATATAAGTAATCTGTCCACTTTAACTCATTCAGACCCATTGTATGTTTAGAACCTTGGAGACAGAACTCCAAACTGCTTTTCTCTGAAACTTTTCATAAGGCACTGTGCATAATTCTTAGCAAATGTGCACACATTCCAAACAAATCTAAATTTCTTTAAAACTATTCCAAGTGCACAAAAACAACTGGCCTGAAAGTTGTTCAGGACAAAAAGACCTTTCAAATGAGGGTAGTCACTACTCTGAATTTCTTATATTTTGTAAAAAAAAAAAATGGTCATCTTATTACCTGTATTTCCATTTTCATTTTTACAAAAGTCACTCTTCTGATGGCTATTTTAAAAACTATAAAGAATTTAGATTAGTGACCACACTCATTTGAAATGCCTTTTTGTCCTGAACACAAACATGTAAAACAATGCCCTTTGGGCATAGAAATCCTGAAGCGGAGTACAAAATTAGTGGAGTGGTATTGACAATACTAAGAACGCACACATTCAAAAAAGAAAACTTTTACATACAGTTGATTATCGTTTAACAATATTATGCATCTATGGCTGCCACTGTAAAAGGGGGTGAGGGTGTTGGAGGCCATAACTGACTTCTTATTTTTGTGTTAAAGGGGTCCGTTTTTTTTTTTTTTTTTACAGAAAAAAAAAGGAAAGGAATCATTTCTAAAATGTGCAGAAAAGCATGGGGACCACTTTTTTCAGAGCATGCCACCATCGGCAGCTACCACTTCAAGACTGCTACTATTCCCATCTAATACAATCTGGGGAAAACTAGAAGTCGTCTACCAGCACTGAGATCAATATGTTTAAGGCACATTTAATAGAAACTATTGCTTAGAAACAAATGAGAAAGTGACTATGATGATGAGCAAGTCCCAGACTAGATCTTTAGTTTGTCAACAGACTGTTCCTGACTGATTTTTACAGCTGCGTGGGCCAAGCTCCACATATGTTATGCCATCATCAGATTTGTATAAGAGCACTGTGGAAGCACACAACCAGGTCGCTGTCTGATGTTCTGCCACAGTGATCTGGCAAAGTTTCCAGTGATTCTGTTTATGCAGCCCTTCCCCTCTGCGGGCTGCATAAACATACCCACTTCCTGGCACACTATTTTTTCTTTCCACAACTGTAGAAGTGATGGCCACTGTGTGCAACATGGTGGTGCTGACTTAAACTGTGCATGCACGAGAATCGTGCACATGTATGTAACCCCCATGCCACCTTTGGCTAGCCCACTCCCTTCTTAAAAGAACTACTGCCACCAATACGGCATACAATTTACTTTTGGCACAACTACACACAAGGTACCCCCCTAGTGTTGGAGTATATACCAGGCTCATTATCTAGAGGATGAGGGGTGGGGTACATACTAAAATTAACCTTTTTATTTACACCCTGGTCCAGAGGAGAGGATGCTGGGCATATGCTAGACCTAACTGCTGAGGGGCCCTAATAACATTCACACTAGAAGTAATAAGTAGAATGTCCAAAGCAGTAAATGGGATTTTGCAGTATGGCTTTATTTACAGATGTTACTTAAAGCAAGGGTGATCCACCAAAGGTTTGTTATTGCAATACAGGCACACTCTCTTTTGCAGGACACTTTGCTAGGCAGTACTATTTTCCACAAAAACATTTCTCTCTCTTCCAAAGTGGAATCTGTGGGATGTACCAAACACTTTAAAATCCTCCAGAAGCATGGTCTTTGCCCAGGGAACACTGGTGGCTATCCATGAACCAGTTAGCCCTGCCTGAAACTCCAAATAGCATTTCTCCCACCCTTTGCCCCAAACAGCCTCTGCCATTCCTTCAAGGTTACACCAAATGAATATCCAACCCCCAATGAATTGCTAAAGATTCCCAACTTTAACTTTAAATTCAGCCCACTTGTGGTGAAAGGGGTCCTTACCAGTGTGATCTAACCTTATCTAGGGCACGCACACCTCAGACAACTCCCTCAGAGAACAATCTCAAATTTTGTACTCACAGATTAGTTGTTCCTTCCTCCCAGTCACGGAAAGAACAAAAGGCACCTATTTTCTCTGGTAGCTGTCAAGATTCTACTCATTGTTCAACCTCAAGGCAGCTGTGAACTTCAGGACCTTCAGGGGATTGCCCCTTGGATCCATAAGAATTGCAGTCCCTCTCACTCCCCCTGGAGTGAAACTAAAGAGTCTTGCAGGCAAACGGTCTCCACCACTTCACAGGCAAACTGAAGATTTTACCAAACTAAGGTGAGAAATACCAGGGCTCCCTTTGAAAGAGCTGCAATGGCAGATCTCCTGCCACTCTGACTGCCACACTGGAACTTACCGATGAACATTCTAAGCTCCCATAGAGCAGCTGAATCTAAAATGGTTATGCTGCTGCGAGAGTTCTAAATGGCACAATCATCCTTCTCTCAGGCTAGTTGAGTAAACAATAATGTAATTATGTAGAAAGACCCTAATGAGCTCCCCACCAGCTGCCTTTTTCTACCTGCCTAATACTAGTACTAATGGGATTCTAGTAACCCCAGGGACTGGGTTTTTACATGTAGTTATGTCAGCACTGCCATGTTGTGCAAGGCTGACAAAGGGGTAAACTGCACATGTGCGAGTATCACGTATGCGCAATATTATAATCACTGCAGTATTACAGCTGACTGATGCAATGAGAGCACTGCATATTCTTTTTACCACTCTTGCCACTCCTAAAAGCTCTCCACAACCATATTGGCTCTGACCAGAGTTTGTTCTAAAGATGTGTCAACCTGGTCTGGAAGTTAGCTTGATTATAGAGTGCACAGAACTTGAATAGAGGGAAGTATTTTGGATCCTCAGTTTATTAAATGTGGGGTGCCACAAGGTTCAATTTTGGGCCCTTTTATTTTCATTGTTTATGAATTCTGCCCAAATTCTTGTCAAAATTCCCCAAATAACATTATATGCAGATGATGCAGTAACCTGCAGCACAGGGATTCAGCCAGATGATGCCTTGATGACTGTACATCTATTTCAAGAATGGCTGCTGACTAGATGTATGGTGTTAAATTGAAAGAAAACAAAAGTAACGATCTTCACTTGTCCTAGAAAGAAAAGAGAGTTTAAAGTCCCAATTGTGGACTTAAATGGTGAGGAAACTGACTTGGTTGATAGTTTTAGAAACATATGGATAACTTTGGACTGTTTGAACCTCATGTTAATAATATCACAAAAACTGTTCAGAGATTGGGGTTATTATTTAGAGCTAAACCTTTTTTAATACCAGAGTCCAGAAAATGTTTTACTCATAATTTTCTCCTCAGCTTACTTGATTATGGGTTAATTGTTTACACGGCCGCTAATAGCAAAGTTAAAGGTTACTTATAACAGTACTCTTCATTTTATAATTAATTTATCAGTTAGAATGCATTATTGTAATTTATTAAAAGTATTGAACAGCAGAACTCCAGAACTGCACACAGTACTCCAGATGGGGTCTCACCAGACAGCTGGTGAGACCCCATCTGGAGTACTGCATGCAGTTCTGGAGACCCAATCTCAGCAAAGACAAACAGGATGGAGGCAGTCCAGAAGAGGGCAACTAAAATGGTGCAGGATCTGCACCAGAAGACATATGAAGAGAGACTTAAGGAACTTAATATGTATAACCTCGAGGAAAGGAGGGAGAAGGGAGACATGATGGAAACTTTCAAGAACCTCAAGGGAATCAACAAAGTCCAAGAGGGTAGCATCTTTCAGAAGAAGAGGTGTGCAAGAACAAGGGGGCACAATTTGAAGATGGGGGGTGGCTCAAAGGTAATGTAAGGAAGCATTTTTTCACAGAGAGGGTTGTGGATGCATGGAACGGCCTTCTGGAGGAGGTTGTGGAGTCAAAAACAGTGGTGGAATTCAAGCGTGCATGGGACAGTCCTAAGGAAAATTCTAGGGGTTGGGGGAAGGAAGAAGTAGGCTGTTGGTTAACTAGGATCTGCAGTTTATCCATTAAGTAGGGAAATGGGCAGACTGGTTGGGCCAAGCGGTCCTTATCTGCCATCAAATTCTATGTTTCTATTGAATTGTCTTTCACTGGAGAACAGAATTAACTTAAAGATGGGCACCTTGCTTTTTAAAGGAACAATAGGCTTTTCACCACAAACAGTTCAAGCACTGTTCCCTAGATGTAAACACACAAGGGACTAGATCCCAAAGTAAATTCGTTTTTAGAATACCTTTATTTAAAAAGGCAATTGGTCATAAATCACTGCAATATAGAGCATCCCCCTATTACAATTCTATGACATTTCTGGTTGCACAACTGTTAGAACTTTTAAAACTAGACTGAAATGGTGGCTTGATATTACCAATGTTTACACTTGTAAATTAACGTAACATGTGTCTGTTAATAAGTGCTGAGATTTGTAATTGTATATTAATAATGTGTAAATATGTGTTGTATTAATCCTGTGTGTTTTAAAGACTTGTTGCTTGTGAAAACAGGAAGTTTGCTCATCAGCTAACAAGTATAAAAAATAATAATGAAATAAAACAAAGCCAAAAAGTCATGCTCTATGGCCTGAGCCACCTCTTCTAAAGCCACATGTTGTTCTGTGGACCCTGCCTGATGGGCATCTTTCGACTGACTAGGAGGCTCCTATTCATCTAGGTGCTCTAAAAGTAGTCGACCATAACAGTCTTCTAGAGTACTTGGATGCAAGGTGCAACACAAGCCACATACCTGGGGATTGTTGTCATGGCCTAGGCAGTAGACGCACATGGTGTGTGGGTCCATCTGGGACATCTTCTCCCACACTTACATTTTTTTAAACCAGGCGCTGACTTTGAGTCATCCATGATGAGGATTCAAAGAAGTTTAAATGTCGCTTGAAGACAAAAGTCGTTTTCAAAACAGTTTGAAGCAAAGGGCCTACTCAGCTCAGGCAGTGATAAGGAGGAAGCCTGCTTCTTCCAGTGGAAAGGAAGATCTGATATCACACGGTGGTGCCAAGGGAGTTACTACCCAGGTGGGTGGGAGGGGCCAGCTTGAAGACGTTCCAGCAGGATTTAAAGGGGAAAAGAACACTGCCAGAAGTGTGGATCGTACATCATATCCATGCCCCCAGAAATTAAGTTTTAGCCTCAAATGTTCACTGACCTGACGAGAATATTACCTCTCAAAGGCTAGTCTCAGAAATAATTTTGTTAGTCAAATAAAAGGTATCACCTGCAACATTTATTTTTGTTTTCTTCTACACAGCCTTAAGAGGGGGAAAAACAGCTCTCCAGAGGGAGTGGCAAGAATGATGCCAATGTGCTGAGGCACACACAACATAGTGAACTGCTTCAATGGCATTGTACAATGCCCTTGATTGATGCCTCACCATCTCCTGGACCTGGGTAGAAAGACAAATGGCTTGCCAGGCCGACTTACAGTCAGGCATTGAAGCTAAGACCTAACCTAAGTTTGACCACAGGCGCTTATTGTAAGCTGCCTGATGTGCCTGCTGTGCAGCACTACACATAATGGTGCAGACCACAGTAAAGATCCTCCTCCCCCAGACATCTGCCACTGATAAATCAGCCTCAGGGGGATGGCCACACGCAGGGCATTAAGGCTCAGTGGGGGTCTGCAGTACCAAAATCCCCAATGTGGGATGAGGTACAGCTCCTGCAGACTCTATGGGAGTGCAATACTTGTGCTGGATGTCCTTTGGGGCTGGAGAAGGGGAGAAAGGACAGTGTCAGACATTTCTGGATGCCTCCTCAAAGGCCCAAGTCAAAGGAGGGATAACAAAACAATAATCACTGAAATCCCCAAGAAATCTCAGTTACAGGGTAGCAGGCTACAGCATACAAAAGACCCCACATTAAGCTCCTTCAGCATCTCTGTGAGGAACCACTGGTATCTGTGGACATGTGGATGGAAAAGAACAGTTAAGTACCTACTGTAACAGCAGATCTTCAGGAGAATCTCTTTTTATCAGGCTACGCCTATGGAACTTACAGCCACCAGGTGCTTGGACCACATGGAAACTTTTCCAAGCAATCAACTAGGGGACGCTCATGATGATATCTGACATTGACTCTCCCATATAAACATGGGTGGCCCCTTCCCTTCTCAGTTTCCCACTGGAAAGCATGCTTGGAGAACCTCCCTGTAGGGCAAAAAGGAGAGAACCTGGGGCTCTGCTGACCAGGCAAGGCACAGAAGAGTAGATGCATCCTTATGGAGAAGGAGACAGTATTTACAGAGTCCTAGGATCTTCAGGGGGATGGAGCGTAGGACGGCATGACCTGATGAAAGAGATTCTCTCAAAGATCTTAAATACGTAACTGTTCTGTCTTCTTTGAGGATATCTCATTCATTAAGCCACATTTATGGAATGTGTACCAAGCAATACTGACAGTGAACAGTGTGGATGGCTGGAGCGTACAGGCCTAAGAAAGAAGGCCTTAAAGCACTGCTAGGCCAAAGCCAGCCCTTTTTCAGGATGCAATGTCCAGACTGTAGTGTTTAGTGGAAGTGTGGACAGCAGTACTTTAGATGGCAGCTGTACAAATCTCAGCTGCAGGCACATTGTTGAAACATACAATGGAAATGGCCATGCTTCTGGTGGAATGACCACAACCAACACAAGGAAGTTCCTTAACATACTTCCTGTAATAGAACCAGCCATTTGGGCAGGCACTGTTTAGAAACAGGAGTGCCCGCCTTCCCAGGGGTGAATGAAACAAAAAGCTGTAAGGACTGCCTGCAGTACTTCATACTCTGTAAACAGTACCTGAGTATTCTATGTACATCTACAGTATGAAGCAATGCTTCCCCTGGATTGGCATATTCAGGAAAATAAACTGGTAGGTGAATGGTTTGATTCAAAGTAAACTCAGATACCACCTTCCATAGAAACTTAGGATTAGTATGCAGCAACATCTTGTCTTTGTGAAAAATCAAATAAGGAGGCTCTGAAATTCTTTGAGCAGAAGTAACAGCAACTAACTATAATGCTTTCCAAGAAAAGAAGAGTAGGCCTCAAGTCAAGGCTGGATCAAAGGGAGACAAAGTAAGTTTTTCTAACACAAAATTCAGGTCCCAAGCTGGGACTGGATTATAGATGGGAGGCTTCAAGTGCAGAATGCCTCTGAAGAACGTATGGGCCACCTCCAATTGGGCAACCATACGACTCTCAATAGGCACATAAAAAGCTGAAATGGTACCCAAGTGCACTTTGCTACAAGAGTTCTGTTGGCCCACATCTGACAAGGACAGCAGATACTCCAGAACCTGATACCTGATCCTAGTAACTACATGGGGGCAGCAAGATGGCCGTAATACTGCTCCGCCCCTCACAGAAGCTCCGATTTAAAAGTCAGTTTTCATACTTTTAGTTAAATTATGCCATATTTTAAAGAATGATGAATGAAACGTATGTTCAAATTGTATTTGGACTCATATTGAGGCTGAAACACTGCTTTGTTTATGCACATTTTAGTCATGAGCACGCCACCAGTGAGTTACTGAATGGTTTCTCAAGTATTTACCTTACAGTTGATTTTTCTTTGTTCAGGCTATGAACTATTTGAACAAAGCTTTTGTGGCTAAATCCCAGCTTTGTATGCCTGATAAAAATTTTGGCACAGTCGGGAGTCATTTTTGAAAATAGACAACAACCTTCTATGGCTTTATGGTATGCGCACCTCAAGTGTGTCGATTTTAGTCAGCCTGCTGTGAAGAAATAGTTATGTCACCTTTGCAACTTTTTGCTAACTGTCGTGCTCTGTTATATTTTATCATGCTGCTGGCTATGCTGAAGAAAGCCACATATAAACAAGAGTTGCGGTGCATGAAAAAGGATATCCAGTAGAGGGGAAGGAAATACCCAGGGCGACCATAGCACCCTTTGGTGCTGACAGGCTTATTTTTGCCTGAAAAAGGTATGCTAACAACGCCTTGGGGGCCTGTTTGTTAAGGGTACGGGTACTGTAACCCTTGAGTTACTGTGCTCAGTGGAGCGTGTTTTCTGTTTCAATGCACAGGTACTGGCCAGGCAGTTTTCATAGCTGGAGAGAGAGCCATGTGGAGACAAAGCCCCGGGTCCAGGTGAAGATGGATGAAAAACATAGGAATCCTGTGGAAGATGGTCTCTTTTGATTAAAAGATGCAGTTTTAGCAGCAGTGGGAGGCTGGCTCTGGGATATCTCCCACCAAAAGGTACTGTTTTATTTCTTCTTTCTTCGGTGACACCCATCTAGCAATTCTGGAAACTGACAAATGAGTTGGAGAAACTTTCTGGAAATATGCCTTATTATTTGCCACATATTATTCATGATGGAATTCTGCCTAGTAGTTGCATATTGAGACTAACTGGACTCCTGTCTAGTGAGCCAAATACCTTGGAACGTATTGTCTGAGGATGGTTTAAATTATTATTTACTTAAATGCACCAATGTTAAGTTATGAGATGCATCAGATCCTGCCTGTTCTTGTGCACTATGACCAATGAAACTCTCTGAAGATGTCCAGAATATGTGTCTCTGAAAAAGACTGGAGACTTGGACATGTGTAGCCAAATATATGGGGCAGGATTAACTTTTATAACTGTGGGGCATTAAAGCATCTCACTTATTTAATATCGATGAGTCACTGAATTTGGACTCTCAGGGATGGAGCCGAGTGACTTATCTCTTTAAATACTTGGGGCCAAAATCCTGCATTATTCACTGTAACTTGGTTGCTTTGGAACCTTGAGCTCAACAGCTGTTGATAGTATTATTTTTGTCATGCACACTGTGTTGAATCTAAATTATCTGTTCATGCTAATTAATTGTATGAACCACTGAAAACAAAACAGAGCTATGGTTCATACTGATTTACGGACTTCAGAATTAATGAAGCCTCGAACAACTGTACAAAAACAAGCATTTGTCAATGCCGAATGTTTGCATGCTGGCATTGGCATTGGTAGTGTAGGAGTTACAGAGCTGCATAATAGGAATGGCAGTGAAGTATTGAACTGAAGCCAACCCCATCACCACCCTGCAGATAGTGGCAGGCATTGGGGTGTGCCTTTGGGTCATCAGGCATAACGGCCCGCCATTTCCACCACCCTACATTTGAACACAAACCAGTGTCACGGGTGTGCAGCAAGGTCTTTGGCCCTTATGCACACCCATTCCATCAGGAAATATTGTGAGATGGGTGTGGTATAGGAGAATGGGGTGAACTTTGGGGCCGCAGAGTCCAAGGCACACCTCGATGCCTCTCAGTGGCTGCAGGGTGTGGGTGGGGGTGGAATGGTATGATCATAGCAGGTGACAATCCCAAGTCACAGCCCTGATGCCTGTCATTCTCTACAGGGTGGGGTGTTATGGTCGGAAACCCTAACGCCTCATGCATTCATTGGTATTTTCACTCCAAATTTTCAACATGGGTTTTTTGTGACCCCCACCTCATGAACAGTGGCAATATCAGTTTGTTAGCCGAAAGCTGCTTTGGCACAGCGACTACGGCATTTGTCACCACAGGTGCAAAACACATTCTGAACAGGATGTGAAAAATGACAGCTGTACTGTTCATGGGGAGGTGTAAAAAATGGCAATGTTGAAAATCTGCAGTGAAAATATTAAAAAAACTGGTGAAGTCACGAGCATGCGTAGAAACTGTGCAACATGCACCCATAATGTAATTAGTTTGGGAATTGTTTACAGCAGATTGTCAACACAGGCATTTTGGGACCTCCGGTCATGAACAGTGTCACTGTGATTTTCTTTATCTGTCCCGAACAATGATTTCCTACAGCGACCACGCATTTCTGTGCTGAAAGTGTGAAAACACATTTCAGCCATGTTGTGAAAAATGGCAGCTGTACTGTTCATAAGGAAGTGTGGAAAAATGCCACTGGTGAAAATATGGACTGAAAATATAACAAATTCATGAACTTACGAGGGTGCGTGGAAACTGCGCAATGCTAACTCGTAACACAGTCATTTTTAGGAATTTTTTCACCAAATTCTCAAAATAGCCATTTTAAGACCTCTGCTTATGAACAGTGTCACTGTGATTTTCTTAATGTGTCCCATACATTGATTTCGCACACCAACTGCGCCACTGTACGCTACATGGGCGGAAATATGTTTTGGGTGAGATGTGAAAAATGACAATTGTACTGCTCATAAGGAGGTGTGGTAAAATGGCGATGTTGAAAATCTGGAGTGAAAATATTGAAAATTTGTGAACTTATGAGCTTGCGTAGGATCAGCTCAACAAACACTCGTAAAACAGTCATTTTGGGGAATTTTTTCACCAGATTTTAACATAGCCATTTTAACTCTTCTGCTCATGAACAGTGTGACTGTAAATTTCTTAATGTGTCCCACACATTGAGTTCGCACACCAACTGCACCATTGTGCGCTACATGCACGGAAACACATTTTGGGTGAGAAGTGAGAAATGACAGCTGTACTGCTCATAAGGTGGTGTGATAAAATGGCAATGTTGAAAATCTGGAGTGAAAATATTGAAAATTCGTGAACTTACGGAGTCGCATGAGGAACAGACAACGCATGCTCATAAATACTCATTTTGGGGAATTTTTCACCAAATTTTAACGGCCATTTTAACACCTCTGCTCATGAACAGTGTCACTGTGGATTTTCTTTAATGTGTCCCGACTATTGATTTCGCACACCGACTGCGCCTATTGTGCGCCTACATAATGCTGAAACACATTTTGGGTGAGATGTAAAAAATGACAGCTATACTGCTCATAAGGAAGTGTGGTCAAATGGCAATGCTGAAAATCTGGAGTGAAAATATTGAAAATTAGCGAATCTACTGAGCGGTGTAGGAACAGCGCAATCACACTTTAAAACAGTCATTTTTAGGAATTTGTTCACCAAATTTTCAACATAGGCTTTTGAGAACCCACCTTATGAACATTGGCACTGTCATTTCATTAATTGGTCCCGAAAGGTGATTTCATGTAGTGACTGCGAAATCACCCTTCGGGTCCGATTAACGCCATGACAGTGACAGAATTCATGAAGAGGGGTCCCAAAAACCCCATGTTGAAAATTTGGTGCTAAAATTCCCCAAAATGCCTGAGATATGAAGCAAAGTTGAAAAAAACCCTATTCATTACATTATACAGCTTACCAGCATTTCCTCAGTTCACGGTCGGCTTTGAAGAGTGCAGAGCGTGTTCCCGTCCACAAGACTGCCGTGCATCTGAGTCCAAGGTAAGTATGGGGTGGGAGGGTGTGGTTAGGCAGGGTGTGCAGTGGGTGGGCACGGTGGTGGGGCAGAGACAGGGAACCGCTTTTTTCTGTTGCAGGGTTTTTTTTTTTTGTTTTTAACAAAGGAGGGAGACGATGGGACGCTTGCCACGCTGGGGTGGGATCCCAGAGTGGCACAAGGATGGCTTGTGGGGGCATGGAGCCGATGGGGTATGGGCACCCATTGCGATGGGGTGAAACTGCTGCCACGCTGGGTGGGCTCCCAGCGTACCCTGTACCGGGAGACAGTGGAGCCGACGGGGATTGGTCACCCCTTGGCTATACATGTAGCCACACTGGGGTGGGTACCAGCGTGGCATGTACAACTTGTTTGGGGCAAGCACAGCCGACGGGATTGGGCACCTCCATCGGCTATACAGTGCTGGGGCAAGTACGCAGTATGCGGCATGCGGTGTGTGTGTGTGTGTGTAGGGGGAGCGTGCATGAGCAGGTGATATCTTATCGCTGCTCACTGAAGCGTAGCTCCCCCTTTCAACTGTATGCCACTGCATTTTGGACTGCTGTCATAGACAGATCCAGCAGGCATTGGAGAACTGCGGCCGCACCTGCAAACACACTGACTGAATTGGAAGAGGGATGCCACATCTCCGAAAACTCGGATGATGGCACTATGTTTCTTGCACATGCGTGCAAGCAAACATAATGAATGGACTCCTGATTGTACTGGAGCCATAACTCTATTTAGTTGAGTTTAATTTTATTAATGCTTCAGATCAAAGGTGTGGAATAGATGTTATATAACTTGAGAGATGCCTGTTCGATATTTTATCATTTTTGCATAGCCTGATTTTTAGGGTTACAGAACAACTATAATGAGAGTATTCCTGATTTTTATCATTGTTTTAAATGACTTCTGGACACAGCTTAGCAAGGATTATGGCTCCTTATGTATGCTTACCTAAGTTAAGGGAAAAAACTTTGGAACTAGCTTCCAGAGTTATGTTTGGCCCCTCGATATAGGGGAAAGATTTGACAAATGCTACTTTCTTTGAATTACTATTTTTAAATGCAATAATAACTGCTTGGAGAAATGATTATGTAACCCCCCCCCCCCACAAATGGGGGTTCCCGAAAAGTCTTCCTTGAGCGTGCCTAAATGCTTACTGCCCAGCTGGTGTCCTGCACTTTAGCAGTTTAAATGTACTGCCAGGGAGTGTCTGTATAGCCTCTGTGTACTGTCACTTTAAGAGCTGCCTGGATTGCAGTTATAAGTAATCTGAGAGGGAGCTCTGTTGAAAGATGCAACTATTTGCTGAAAATCATTTAGAGTGTTAATGATAATGTAGTTTGTCTAACCTGCCTTCTTTGCAGCAAGGACTGTCTTGTTTATTCCCACCATTTGGCCCGGGACTGTGAACTGGACCAATCAGTTCTGGTGGGACCTAAAATGTAGCTGGACTACAGGAGCTGTCTGAAGTCAAAATCTGTAGGAACTGTAGTTTTGGGCTTTTTGTGCCTTTTTACAACTCAAGGGGGAGCTCTTGCTTTGACTGACAGCCGAATCAGCCAACCAAACCTTTTGGATCTGAGGGAAATCCCCAAGCTGCCTGCTGTGTAAGGCAGATCTAAGTTGGGAGCTGAAGAAGCAAGATGCTTGAGACAGTCTCTGTGGAAAGGCCTGAATTCTGGCCTTCATGTCTGCTTGCTGCCCGAGAGAGGAAAGAGAACTGTTTTCAGACTGAATCCGAGTTGTGTGACTAAAGTAAGCTACTGAAGTGGGTCAGGCTCAACCTGAAGAAGACTGAAGATTTTGCTCAATGCGATCGGCCTGTCAGGAGTTCCAGCTACCCCTAAGCTCCCGGTGTGTGCAGAGACTTTGCGATTGTAACCGGGGAGCGCTTTGCCTGGTACAGTAGATTTCCCATGCATGGAAATGTGCTGTGAGCTGCTAGTGGGTCGTGGGTTAGTTCCCCACTGTGTGAACTGTGTTCTGCTTGCTGGAAGCTGTATCCAGCACAAAACCGACTGCATCCGAATTTGTCTCCATGTGGTCTGGGCCTTGCCAGACTGGCCCAGCCAGACTACCTGCTGCACAAAGAAGCCATCGATGAGAGACCTGCCTGGGGATCAGCCCCCTGCTCCACGCTTAAACAGGAACGATGCCTCAGCGACTCGTGTGGGCCCTGCTTCTCCTGGCATTTCAGATCAACCACCTGCAGTCTCGATTTTTGTCCAGCCTGTCTGGTCTTGGGTATCGTGAGTAAATACCAGGGTAGCTCCCTGCAACAACAGCGTAATCTGAGTGTGTCATCTGATTGTCTTGTTGTTTCTTTCTCATTTAACTGAGCCCTTTGGCTCCATTACAAATAGTGTGTACTGTGCATGCTGTGTCTCCCATCACAGGGTCCCAACCAGCTGTGACGCCAGCCAACCCTGGGCAACTGTCCTGGCTAGCCAATCTCTTCTCCACCTGGGTACCCAGAGGTGTGACTGTGTGGGGGAACTCAAAGTGCATGCATAACTGCTTGATTGATGTAACCTTTAAGCTAATTAACCTGATTTTACCCCTCCCTTGTTCAAGTCTCCTGAATAAATCAGATCTAACTTTTTCTGCATGTAATCTGACCGTCATTCCAGTTTGTGCTCAAAGTACTGTACTGTTGCTATTTGCTGTGCATAACCTTGTTTTACAGGGGATCCCCAGGGTCGAGCCAGAGGAACCAGCCCTGGTGGTAAGTGTAAACAGTGTGGGTACTTGTGTAGTGTACCAGGGGGTATTGTGAAAATGATTACTGTACAGTGTTCAGGTCACTAGATGGGGAAAGAGGGGGTTTACAGTGTCCCGGAGGGCTGTGCCCAGGTTAGCTGGACCACTACCAACCCTGACCTCTGGGTGGAGGTACCCGTTTCAGAACTCAGGCCCCTTAACCTGTTACTAGCCAAGCAGGCAGGGGTAGTAGCCATTGGGATAGCACCACTTAGTGGTTACAATTACTTTTTAGACTATTTCATTATGAAATTTAATATGTATATTCACTGAACTTTATGATTGCTGGATTATTGTAATAATGTTGTTTTGTGTTTCATAATGGCTTTTAGCTGAACGAATAAACTTTGAAACTTTACTCCAGAACCTGATTTACTGTACAGGTAAATGGATCAAAGTGATGAGAAGTGGCAAACAAAGCAAACCTCTTCCACGTTATATAACAAGTAGCTCTGATGGTAGGTATTTTGGTAGCCACCAAGACATCAGTCACCCTCTGGGAAACCCTGATTTTAGCAATTGCTATGTTTTCAGGAGCCATTAATGAAGGTGAAGGAACCCGAGGTCCAGATGGACCAGGGTTCCCTTCTTCTGTGACAGCAGACCCTAGCATAAGGGCTGGGGAACTGGTGGTTTCACTGCTAACTGCTGCAGTAAAGGGAACCAGATCTGACAAGGCCACAGGGGAGCAATGAGGATCAGAGCTGCCCTCTCCATTTGGATCTTGACTAGCATCATCTGAATTAAAAGGAAGAGAAAGTAAGGCATAAAGAAACCTCTCCTTCCAAGAGAGGAACAACACGTATCACCAGAAAACTCCAGACCCTGGAGTGAGCGAGCAGAAAAGCAACAGTTTTGCACTGTGTATGGATGCAAAAAGATCCAATCCTGGATGACCCCATCTGTCGAACAGGTCTTCTACCACAGATGTCAGCAGCTCCCACTCGTACATCCTGGATTGTGACCTGCTTAACCTATCTGCCAAGATGTTTTGGGTGCCTGAAACGTCCGCTGACAGATCTAGACCGTGTTCTACAGCCCAATACCAGACTCTCATTGATTCCCTACACAGTCAGTAGGAATGAGCTCCCCTTTCTTGTTGATATAATACATCCCACTGATGTTGTCCATCTGTATTAACAGAGGACCCCAGGACAGGTGCATCTAGAAAGCCTGTAGACCATACAGAACAGTTCTTTTTTCAAGGATGTTTAAGTGGAGGGTACTCTCCACTTTGTTCCATGTACCCTGTGTCTGATGAGGCCCCAGATGTGCCCCCCAGCCCATCCCAGAGGCATCTGAAGTTAAAATCTAGTGAGGAGAGGGGCTTAAGAAAGGAACCCTCTTCAGCAGATTGCTGGGTTCCATCAACCACTGGAGCACCTTGCGGGCAGGAGAGGTTACTAGAACCTTCTGTTCTAGATCATCTGTGTGCTGATCCCACTGGACTCTTAGTGTCCACTGAGGGAGTCTCATATGTAGTCTGGCCAGGGGTACAGTGACAATGGCCACTGCCATCAGGCCTAGGAGCCTCAGGAATGTCCTGTCTGTGACACACGTGCTGTTGTGGACCATCTGGGCCTGTGCCATCAGATGTTCTAGTTTGTCCAATGGCAGGAAGACTGTGCCTTGGGCTGCATCCAAAACTGCCCCTATGTACTGTAGACACTGGAAAGGGGTCAAGACAGATTGTGGTACATTGATGGTAATGCCTAGAAGATCCAACAGGTGTCTTGTGCGGGCTAGGGTGTTTAAGAGTTGCTTCTTGGAGTGAGCTTTTAATAGTCAGTCATCCAGGTAAAGAAAGACATAAAGGCCTCCCTTGCAAAGGGGTGCTGCCACTACTGCTAAGCATTTGGTAAAGACCCATGGCGCAGGTGACAAGCCAAAGGGCAATACCCTGAACTAGTAGTGTTCCCCTTTATACAGGAACATCAAATATTTCCTGTGAGGTTTTCAAATCCTTTGGAATGGACCCAATCACCTACCTGTAGTAGTGGGAGTAGGCCCTGAAGGGTGATCATTTTGAAATGTTGTACTAGATAAAAAAGTTCATGTCCCTAATATCCAGAATAGGTCTTAGACTTCACATTCACTCTGGGACTAGTAAGCACTGAGAATAGAACCCTGTGTTCTTTTGTTCCAGGGGAACGGGTTCTATTGCCCTTTCTGAAGCAAGGTATGGACTTCCTCCAGAAGCAAAGAAATATGATTTGGAAGATGATGCAAAGGCACTGAGGGATGGTCAGGAGGGAGTTCTAGAAGCTCCAGAACATGGCCTTGTGCTACTATTTCCAGGATCCAGGCATCTGAAGTCACTGCCCTCCACTACTCCAGGAGGAGGTAGAGACAACCCCCGACAACCACCCATGGATGCAATGGTGGCTGGGAATTGTAGAAGGAGTCAGGTGGAGCCAGTTGCTGTGGCTGCTGCCACACCGCCACCTCTAGGGGCTTTTGAATGGGCACCTGTGGTGGCTCCTGAGGTAGGCAGAGCTCCTGCTCCTCTACCCTTACCCTGTTGTTGGGCTGTGGTACGGTGTCTAGTACTGGCCTGATGAAAGGGCACCCTCTGTCTACTCCTTAGCTGGGTACAACAGAATGAATGTACTAATTTCAAGGTTCTGCCTGAGGCCTGCAGATTACAGAGGATATCTTGGACATCTGCAACAAACAGCTTAAATCCTCTAAAAGGGGGCACTGAAGATGGACTGTTGTACATTTATTTTATTTCATTTTATTTACATCTAGGATTACAAATACCTTTAAGCCAAGGCTCTTTTACAAAGGTTCCACATCAGTTGAAGTACAATACAGGGTATACAACAGAAATAATAACATTGCGGGTAAACAGTACAGTAGTCAGTTATTAATTAAGTGAGTAGGCGACACATTAGAAAAGCTCAGTACATAGTAGATGCCCAGAGCAGCATTAACTAGGCCATAGACAAGGGGGACGAATGGGATGGCAAGGTGGAAGTAGTAGCTGCCGGCGGCATTGTCAGACATCACAGGGAGAAGTGTTGGAGTGGGGGGGCAGGTGGGAATGGGGAGGGGTTGTGGGAGCCAGAGGTAAAATAGGAGATAAGTGCTATGAGGGGGGTGGCAAGGCAAGGCTATAGGTAGTGGTAAATATTGCAGATTAGATGAGGCAATCACAGGAACTGGAGGCAGTAAGATGGAGTCAGAGCCTGGTTTTAAACATGCCATGTTTGGGAGTAGAGGAGATAGTAGTGCTGAGACCATTTAGCCATGAGGGAGCCCTATGGGTGAAAGATCGTTGACCCGGAGTAGTGCGACAGCGGGGAACCTGCAAAAGCTGCGATTCAGAACTCCTGGTGCTTCGTGGATTTGTGCTAGGGTGCAGCAGAGCTTGGACTCCAGGAGGGGCGAGGCCCATGATCATTTTTTTCGCCATGGCTCAGGTTAGATACTTAATATGGTTGGAGAATTGGAGCCATCCAGATTGAGCATAAAGATCACATGTATGTGTGAGACAGTGGGCTCCAGTGATAAGTCGACAGGCCTTGTTGAGGGCTGTTGATATGCATCTGAGGGTAGTTGCAGAAGCTGAGCCATTGATGATTAGGCAGTAATCAATGATGGAGACCATGGAACTCTGGACAGCGATCATCAAGGCTTTCAAGATGAGGTGTTGCCTGTGCCTGAACAGTAAGCCTAGCTGCATATTAGCAGCTTTTGATACACTGTCAATGTGGGCCCTGTAGGATAGATTGAAGTCAAGCAGGATCCCAAGGTATTTGAAAGAAAGGACCTGTTCAAGGGTATTACCCTGACTGGTGGTGATAATAAGGAGGTGTAGCCTGTGCTGGTTGTTGGAGCTGCTAAAAAGCATAGACTTTGTTTTTTTGTGATTAAGGACAAGCTTATGATTAGTAAACCAGTTTTCAACAGCGGTGAAACCATGCTGTAGATTGTGTTGTAGTGGAGTAGGGTCTTTGTGGGAAGAGAGAACTACAGTATCATCAGCATATAGGATGATTTGTTCTGAGCAGGATTGCAGAAGGGAATTTAGAAAAAGGATAAAAAGAAGTGGACCCAGTATGGATCCCAGGGGAAAAACAGAGCAAACTGGTCGAGTATCAGATAGTACATCGGCAATTTTTTACTTTTTTCGAGTGACTTTCCAAGTAACTTTTAAATCATGCTGTAGAGGCATGAGAGAGCCCAGCATTCAGTAGCTGGTCCATTAGTAGACAACGGTGGACAGTATCAAATGCCTTGGTCAAGTCAATAAAGAGTGCCCCAGTTAAGTGGCCTTTGTCCAGTGTGCCGTGCAGGGATCCAGGGAACTCCAGGAGGGCAGATGTGGTGCTGTGAGCTTTTCTGAAGCCATGATGCTGTGCACACAGAATATTATATTTGTCCAAGTAGTCCGTGAGCTGGTCCGCAACTATACGCTTGAGGGCCTTGGGGGGGGCAATATGGAGACTGGCTGATAGTTCGTATGATTGGTCTTGTCACCACTTTTATGGACAGGGGTAACAGTAGCAGATTTCCATTTGTCAGGGAACTGACTGAGGCTAAGGGAGAGGTTAAGAATTCTGGTTAATGGACGTAGTACCACTTCAAGGGTGAGAGACAGCAGCTTAAGGTCCAAGGAGTCTCTACTAGTTCTGGACTTGGAGATTGCTTTGGTAATGTATTTGCAGGCTTCATTCACTTTGACCTCTTTGAAGTAGAAAGGTGGGTGTTTAGACAGGGTGGCAGGGCTTATGGTTGAAGGAGAGTTGTATTCTGTAAAAACGTCCGGAGGAAGAATGGTACTGAGGTCGGTGAAGGCAGCATTGAAGGTACTGGCAATGACTGTAGGGTCTAGAATAGTGGTCCCGTCAATGTTCAGCATACTTGAGGAGGTTTTAGGTTGCTTCCCCGTTACTTCTTTAATATTGTCCCAGAATGCTCTCCCATTTCCCCAAGCATTGGTGAGAGCAACCCTGTAGTACATACTTTTCTTTAGCCGGATAGATGTTGTGCAGCTGTTTCGGGCATGCTTGTATTTGTGTATGTCGGATTGCCTGCCCGTAGCTTTTGCCAGTGCCCAAAGGTGGCCCCGTGATTTGAGTTGAGCAAGGAGCTCAGCAGTGAGTCATGGGTTACAGAGAGCCTTAGCTTTGCAATTTTGAAAGGAACTAAGTAGTCACAGGCCGCATTGAAGGTGGTGACGAAGTAGTCAAGGGCCACATTAACATCCATCGCTTTGTAAATGGGTAGCCAATCTTGCAGACTCAGGTAGTATTTAAGATGGATAAGTTGCTTGTGAGGGAGGACTCTGCTGGTGATAAATTTGGGGGGGGGGGCTTGAAGAATTAGTTTGACCATTCACAGATAAGAGAGGAGTGGTCACCGAGCGAATCCAGGAAGACGGTGGTGCAGAAGAGACGGGTAGGGTGGCTGGCAAGGACCCAGTCCAGGAGAGTACTAGTGCCTGTTATGTAGCTTTTCCTTGTGGGGAAGTCAACCATCTGCATTAGATTGGTTGCTGTGATGGCATCCTTATGCATACCTGCATCCAAGGCAAGCCAGTTTATGTTAAAATCGCCTAGCAGAATAAGTTCTGAGCCAGGAGATTGGTTGCTGATAAAGTTGAGAACATCACTGAGGCCATTCCCTTGGTCTTTTGGAAGGATATAAACTGAGACGATTGTGAGAGCTTTATTATTGGCCCCTAAGATAATTTTGATAGGGAGAATCTGAGCAATAGAGTCAGGTGGGAGTGTTGCAATGGGGTGACCCAGGAGAGTGTTTTTGATGTAGATGGCACAACCCCCACCTCTTTTAGAGATTCGATCCAGCCTGAATACATTGTATACTTGTAGAGCGATTGCCAGGTCTGGTACTTTGGGTGTCAGCCAGGTTTCAACAGCAGCAAGGATGTCAGGGTTATGTTGGCTTGCAAAGGTTTGTAGAGCATCAAGCTTAGGTAGCAAACTGCGGATGTTGAGGGTTGCGAGGATGAGAGCCCCGGAGGGTTTCACATGACTGGAGTAGTCTGGACCAGGGTTTGGATGGACGTTACCCAAAATCAGCAGGAGGAGCAGCAGGAGCTTCACGGAGCATAAGCGTAGTTCCCTGAGTGACAGTTTGCATCTCCATTGTTGTATTAATGAGTAGTAAGTTCCTGGCAAAGGTCCTAGTGCGATGCTTTGTGTGAGAGTGGAGATAAGCTGGCCCATGGATCAAACACAAGGATATTTAGGAGCATCCAGGTAGTAGCAAAGGGAGGCCCAATGGGAGGGCAGAGCAAATAATGGAGCGTGCCTTGGTAGTGGTAGGTAGTGACTAAGTGGTTGGTGGGGGTGGCATGGATCAGGGAGGTAGAAGAGGGGAGGCAGAAAGGAGAGGAGAGGAGAAGTGGGAACAGGTACAGAGTGTGCACATGGCGAAGAGGAGAATCGCTGGCAGGAGGAAAATTGGCAGGACCGAAGGAAAGTAAGGCTAAGTGACAAAACAACCAGAAAAATGAAAGGAAAGAGAGGATGGCGTGAAAGTGTGTGGGTGGTGGATACTACATTTGGCAGGGGCGGGGAGCAGCACAAGGTGGGGGAGACAGGTGGAGAGCAGGAGGGAAGAAAGTAGGTGGGATTAGAGGATATCCTTAAAGAGGGATCCAAGGAGGATCACGTAGGCAGGAGCGTAGAGGCAGAGGGGTGGAGCTAAGGCATATTTAATTAAGATCAGAGGTGGGTGGGGGGGTGGACGCAAAATTACAGCAAAATGCAATTAAATTCAATAGCCGCTGAGCCCAGCGAGCACAGTAAGGAAGAGAGATAGAATCAGCCAATCAGAAGCAGAGCACAAAACAGGAGTCAAATCAGGGAGCAAAGCTGTAGACGATAGACCAATGGCAGCTGCTCACGGCTTCTCTGGCCCAGGCTGTAGTCTTACCCGGCAGTGCTGGATCTCGGAGGCGGGCTGGAGAGGTGGCTAAAGCAGCAAACTTGAGGTGCCGCTGCCGCACCTGGCAGGGATACAGCGGCCCAGTCAGGGGCTGAATCTAAGAGGGGAGATCAGAGGAGAAAGAGTTAGCTTTAGTAGGTGGAGGACAAAGGCAGATAACGCGGGAGCTAAATCAGGGGGCATGGGGGTGAAGCCGGAGATGGCAGAGAAACTGGGAGTTAACTGCGGGGGGGAGGCAACCGAGGACAAAAGAAATTAGTTGTACTTGTCCTGGTGCCATGGAAAGTGAGGTGTTAGACAGAGATGGCTAGGGGCATAGAGAGAGGTTTCAGTGGTTAAGAGACAGAGGGGTAAGGAGAGAGAGACAGAGTGAAGATACAGAAAGCAGGCCAAAAATACAGTCCCAGAAATACAGCAAGTAAAATTGGTTTTAAAACACAGTGGGCACACAGGTAAATGCTAACAGAGTGACACTATCAAAATTGTGGCAAAATGCTATTAAATTCAATGGGCGCTGAGCCCAGCGAGCACAGTAAGGTAGAGAGACAGAATTAGTCAATCAGAAGCAGAGCACAAAGCTGGAGTCCAATCAGAGAGCGAAGCTGTGAGAGACAGACCAATGGCAGTTGCTCATGGCTTCCCCGGCCCAGGCGGTAGTCTTACCCAGCAGTGCTGGATCTCGGAGGTGGGCTGGAGAGGTAGCTAAAGTGGCAAGCTTGAGGTGCCGCGCCTGGCAGGGACACGGTGGCCCGGTCATGGGTTGGAAACGGCAGTGCTGGATCATTCACAAAGCCAGCCATCCTGAACCAGGAGTACCTCCTGAAGCAGCTGCCCTGGCAGAAGCATTACAGAATATACGCAGGAGGGGTTTACCTACGTCAGCCCCAGCTGTTAGAGGTTTGAGAAACTCCTGTTAAGATGAATCCTCTGGGAGTGCTTGAGCAGCTGCCTTGTCTTTCCTCCACAGGGTATTTTGGTATTTGACTATATGGGACTGGTAATTTGCAGTTTCTAGGCCCAGAGAGGCTGAGGCATAGGTTCTTATGCCCAGGACATCTAACCTCCTTGATTCCTTATCAGAAGAAGGAGTACTAAGGTGCTTTGATGCCTTAGATCTGTCATGGGCAGCATTTATAACTACAGAATCTGCCTCAGGTTGGCCTGCATAAATGGACTTGCCTGAGGGAGCCTGATACATTTTATCTGTCTTTGCAGGTATGGCAGGGATCATGCTGGGCCTATGCCAGGCAGCAAAGGTGGCATCCTCCAAGGCAGGGAGGAGGGGTGAAATGATTATGGGAGGGGACTCAGGCAATTAGAAGAACTCCACCTGGTTCTTCTTGCTTATGTCTCGTTACTCTAAATGAAACCTCATGGCAGCCTGCAACTGCTGTATCATGGTTATGAAAGAGGGGTCCTTGGTCATAAACTACCAAGTCCGCACTCCCTGTGGACACAGTGGAACTGGCCCTTTCAAAGGAACTTTCCACATAATCTTCCTCCTCCTTTTCTTCCTGCATTATAAAGTCGGGATTACACTCCTGGTTGTTGTCGATGTGGTCAATGGGATGCAGGGATTCAGTTGCTCAGGCCATCGATGCTCAAGAAGGGAGCTGGCACGTGGGCCTAGCAGGTGTTGACACAGGGGTATGGCTTACAGGCCCCGCCAATGTGGCTCCTGTTATAGGACTACAAGGTAGCACGCACTTCAGTATGTCTGTGAAGGACAAAAGTACCACTTGGACGTCAGCACCCATATGGTCGATGAGAACTCCATTAAATGTTGACAGGGGAGGCAAGGTCCCTGGCATCAATGCCAATGCACCAGCCATACTAGGTCTGGTGGTGCCTACATCCTACCCTGACCTGGAAGGGAGGTCAATGAGCATATGAACATATGAAGAAGCCGGCAAAATTGGGCCTTTTGGTCTACCTAGTCTGCTCATTCTGCAGGATTCTCAGCTCAGGCTGGTCCGGCCACTTTTCCATACTAATGCCACCTCATGGGCCCAAGAGGACCCATAATATCCCACAGTTCAGGGAGGGAGGCAGAGGAACTGGAGGGGGGTAGAAGTCAGAGGCTCTAGGACATCTGCCAGGGCTGCAGGAATGCTCAGGAGACCTCTCGGGAAGGGGGGGAGATGTGGTAAACTTGACTGAGTGGAACTGGCCAATCTCTGAGGTCCAAACCAGATAGTGCCCTTATGGGGATACTCCAAGGTAATGACAGTGGAGCCATACATGTCCCACAGGGTGGCCCCAATCCTCATCAGTGACGTCAGCCAGTTCCAGGGAGGAATGAGTCACCGGACCACCACAGAAACCCCAGCTGGTACTGCCTTCAGCACTGGTCACAGGGTCAACATTAGGTTGAGTAGTGGGTCCCTTCCCCTCACCAAGACTTGCACTCCCCCCCAACCGAGTCAAGCCCTACTCCAGAACCAAAGTTACTCCCAGAACCAACCCTGTACTCAGCATCACGGACAGCACTGGGACAAGACCCTGCACCATGCACCATGGATTGCACCACAGAGGCCAGAACCAGTGGTTAAGGAGGCCCCAGAACCAGCCTCATCCCTGTCCCCAGTACCAGGCCAAGGGATGACACTAGGAGCAACACTGTCACCGGTGCTGGACTCAGAACAGGGCCCAGGGTCAGTTGCATCACTGCTGTCCCTGTCCAAGTCCAAGGCCAGTGTCTTCCTCCCCCCACCCCAGGCCACCAGAATGTTCAGAGAAGGAGATAGCCACCACCTCAGACTCTGGGTCAGGGTCAGCTCTGGATCTGACCCCTCTTCTGGTACCATGCAAAGCACCAGAAGGGGACCTGGTTTCACAACTGGTACCTCCTCACTCATCGGTTCCAAGGGTGGTACCAGGACCCAGGGTGACACCGGGCCATGACACCATGCTGCCCACTGGTGTAGCTCAATAGTTTTGGCCTCACCACCAGGGGCATCTGCTGCCCAGGATAACAGATGGATGGAGGGGTGCTCAGTTGACCCCCCCCCCGCAGAGGAAGCTAACTGTCCATCAGACCCTCCCAGAACATCCGACATTTCAGCAGCACAGGGTTAGCACAGGGAGTCTCCTGGTCTTCCTCAGTACCAGAAGTACTGGGAAAGGGCCTAGGAGAAAGACCCAGAGACTGTACCCTGGCATCTCTAGTGTGATGGCTGCCTCCAAATGTGGGAGCGACTGACCTTACATTAATTCATGGATTTCCAGGGTTTGCTTATCCATAGAGAATCAGGCATCCTGTTTCCATGTCATCATCCAGTGCAAGGCAGGCCTGGCACCACGGATGCCAGTCCAGTGCTGCGAGATGAACGCCAGAGGGGCACAAACACATAGAGGCTTGCCTTTCTTCTTTTTCTGCTCCTTCAAATTTGATTTCTCCACAAATGAAAATAATAAAATGAGTAGAAAATAATTTGACACCAAACTGAAAACAAAATGTTGCAGAGAGAAAAACAGTGCCATAAACTATGCCAGAAGGAATCTGGCATCGAAAAATATGTTAAGCATCATTGAACTGAGGAGGAAATGCTGATGATGCAGTAGTTTTCAACTTTGGTTGCTGCCAATGTTGCACACTCAGTGACGGGAAAAAAACAGAACTGAGGAGGGGAGAGGGCCGGCATCAGTTTCTGGCTGGCTCGCATGCATAGAACATAGAAACATAGATTTTGATGGCAGATAAAGACCGCTTGGCCCACCCAGCCTTCCCATTTCCCTACCTATTGGGATAAGCTGTAGATCCTAGTTAAAGGAGAACTGCGCTAAATCCACAAGTCATTTCTCTCAGCAGATGCCACTTTTCAAATACCGGCTCAAATTCTGTTATTTCCCCAGCCATACAGGCTTTCCAGTTATCCTAGTGGTTGTTTCCAATTTCTGTGCTGCTGGTAAGAACAATTTTAGAACTGTATGATATAGTTATGTCCCTGTTCTACCCTTCTACTGTTGGCACAATGCTCCTATGTTCTATTTCATAAAACTCTGGCTGTTGGGGACATAAACTACATCTTTCTCCTCCTCCTCTTCTTCCTGCATTATAAGGTCGGGATTACACTCCTGGTTGTCATCGATGTAGTCGTTGTGACGCAGGGAGTTAGCTGAGGATGGGAGACGGCTGGTGCCCCTGTGGGCAGTGCCATTATTTACATTGTTCTCCTCCCTAAGCTGCAAACACTTTGCTCCCACAGGGTCCTAGCGCCTCTGGCTTAGACCCATTAGTGTGAATGAAAGGTGAAGATTGATTCCTGGAAGACTGAACATTTCTTGCGTGGATAGGAGTTGGGGATTCTGATCCACAAGGGATGTGTGTGTGTGTGTGTGTGTGTGTTGTATCACAAAATACACTTAGAGACAGAGATTGAACTGGGCAGGAACCCAGTGGAATTCTGTTCCTTTCCTGCTCCTCTGAAACCTTCCTGCATTCAATACTACATACTATACTACATTCCCTCTCCTACAAATGTAGAAGAGAGACGCTCCCCCCCCCACCCAGTTTAACATTTTATTACTGGTATTTCGTATGGTTAGTGACATGAACCCCATACACTGTGAGGCACATTCCAGTGGTCTTGATCCATATGATTACTGTCTTGTGCAACCCCCCTATGAAAATGTTATAAACATATATGCATATACTGTATGGCAACTTTTTAACATGTATAATTTCTTAATCTAAATTTAAATATTTTTTATAGAAAATACAAAAGCATAACATGATTAAGGATATCTAAAACCCAAGAGTTTCCACTTTCAAATTTTCAGTTTTTGAAAATTATTTCTACAAAAAAAAAGTTTTAAATGGAAACTTTTGACCCCATGATCAAATTGATTGGACAATTTTTACCAAATTTGGTGGGTTTCAAAATCTTTGAAAAATGGAACATTTCAGTTATTTATTGCATCAATGCATAGCTACTGCAAACACGTAGAGCAATGCAAACAAATGGAAGCAAAACCAATCAATGCCTTTTTTTTCATGAATTAACAGTACTAGGAGTTGCTGTAGACACTGCATGGTTTTGTAATGTCAGCAAATTGCCAAATTTGGCACATAAAGGTCTCTTATTTCATCAGTGGTCTCAGAACTGCAACAAAAGCAGTATTCTAATAGGCTTAAATTAGTATCTCGAGTTTTAAGAAATACACTAGAGATCTAGGACTATGCAGACATGCAGTTTTTTATTAACACAGTTGCCAACTACGATGAGTAACATAATATTACCATAACTGCTAGATAAGCATTTATAATTGCTTTCTATGCTTTTCATTTTTTTCTGTTTTTTCCTTCTTACTTTCATTTTTTTTTTATTTTTATTTTAGTCTTTGGTAGCGGGATAAGGCCCACTAGGCACAAGTGCCTGTTTTCAGGGGCGACCTGGGAGCACTGGGCGGTTAAATGACTTGCTCAGAGTCACACAGTGTGCAAGTGGAGGCTGTGAGAATCAAACCCAGGTCTGGTCTGCTGGATGTATCAAGCTCATTCATACCTCGTTCCTCTAACCTCTAGGCTATACTGCCAGCCCTTCCTTGTTAAGGCCATCCTGAGGACTTTTGTATCAATCTTTTTTCCTTTTGCTCGCTGCTGTTTTGCTCGCTGCAGTCTACTTTGTTTGTTCAAGCACCATAAACAAAGTGTACCGTAGTCAACTAATCACAAGTGGTGCCAGGGGTGCCTCCCTGAAGCTGGTTGGGGGGGAGAGAGGATGTCAGGAAGCACTTTGCTTTACACAAAGAGTGGTGGTGGACTGGAACTTGCTTCTGAAATAGGTAATCAGGACTGAAACAATCAGAGCGTTCAAAAGGGGGATGGAACAGGCACATGGGAAAAGTGAGTAAGTGGACTGACAGGTGGGAGAGGCAAGAAGGACTGGCAATGGCACAGTCCTGAAGTTAGACAGGCTTGGACTGAATGGATGGTCCGCAGGGCTTTTATAGGTCATTTTTATTTTATTTACTGAAAACTTTGGGGATAACCTCTGAGCACAAGTGCCTAATTGCAAAGGTTCCACATCAAATACATAGTCAAAAAAACCAAAACATTACAAGTACAATAAGCAGTTCCAGTGGAAGTGCAGTTGGGTAAAGCTCAAAGCACTTAAGGCAGAACAATTACATATAGTTGTGAAGAAAACTAGTATAGACAGTTATATAAAAAGTCACAGGTTATGTACAGTGAGAAACCAATAGAACCGTTTAATGTTTACAACTGCATTGGGCTGCAAAAACAAACTGCATAGATCTCAAACTGATTAAACTTGGAAAGATTCAGCAGTGTATCAGGCAATTTGTTTAACCAGTTAGCAGCCCTAACAGTAAATGACTGCTTCCCCAGCTGAGTACATTAGAAAGCAGGCCTAAGGACATTCCTGGCCATGTTTCTGGTGTTGTATTAGTTGAAGATGGTGTGGAAGCAATTTGTTAAAGGTGGTGTTAGGCCTTGTTAGGTGTTTGTTTTTTTGTAACTGAGGATCAGTTTGTTGTTGGAGAACCAGCTTTTTCTGCATTCCTGTTTTTTTCTTTACCATTGCTGATCTTCTCAGTTTTCAGGCCATTGTGTCTTTGGGCCTCTCAGTCCTGACAACCACTATTCCAGCTGGGAAGGGGTCAACACAGAATCTAGACAGTTACTTGATTTTTCACAGATTTCTCTGTGGTCTTTTCCCCCACTCCCATGGCAGATCCCCAGATTTCTCACTTGGTCTCTACCACCTGGCATGATTTGTTATTTGGTCTTTCCCAACCCCCCCATGACATATCCACACATTTCCCACTTTGATCTCCATACCTTCCTATTGGCACATCCCCCAGTTTATCACTTAGTCTCTCCCACCTCCTTAATAGCTGATACCCGTATTTCTCACTTGGTCTCTCCTACCTCCCATGAAAAATTCCCATATTTCTCATTTGGTCTCTCCCAACTCCCTTGGAAGAGTCCTATATTTCTCATTTGGTCTCTTCCACCTCCATTATGGCAGATCCCCAGATTTCTAACTTGGTCTCTCCCACCTTTTTCATGGCAGATCCACAGATTTCTCACTTGGTCTCTCCCACCTCAATCATGGCACACACCACACCCACTGGTGGCCTAGAAGGTCACAGCTGCCTCCTATTGTAGGAGGGCGGACCCTCCTTGGCCCACTGCAGGGGCTGCTGGAGCCACGGCATGCAATGTAACCCCTACAGTGGAAAAGTCTGCCACTGGCAGCACCACCTGACCTTCAGCTGCTAAGCTACTGACGTCCCAGGCCTTTTCTCGAATTCGGATCACCCATGACAGTGCATTTTGCACTACCTCTGGGTCACTGGGTGGCCCTTTCCTGATTTTTGTAAACTAGCAGTGGCAGCCAACCAACCTTACTGCTTTTAAACCAGCTGGGACGATGCAAGCCACTGGTGCAAATGAGGCAACCATGCGACACAGCAGGACACAGAAAGGTAATCAATGCAGTAGAGACTGCAATTCTGTTATAACCATGACTTTTAGTTGTCATCACCAAATTAGAAATAAAAATCCCACTGAAGAAGTTTTATGTTTGGTGCAACATTATCAACAAGATTGCTGCTTTAAATTTGTTCATAATCTTATTTTAAGGAAAACCGAATCAGGGTCCAATGTTCAAAGCTCTGGTGTCATACAGCAATTTTATTTTATTTTATTTAAGTTTGGTAACCGGTTGGGCCCACTGAGTCCCGAAGGTCCCTTTTTCAGGGGCGACCCAGGATAGCAGTACAAGTTCAGACACAGAAAACAAGACAAAATTAGGTTCCGGATATCAAGTGTACAAAGGTTAGAATGCAGGTTACTTACTCCTTTTGATTGTACAATTGTAAAGAAAGAAAAATAATTTTTGTTTCCACAGTAACAGTGTAAACCACCACATCTAGTTATCACACTGATCCAAATACGAACCCAGAAAACACACCCTTAGGTTTGTAGTCTACCATTTGCTTTCCTTTGATGTTCTCGTTTCAGTGGTTGTCACCCAGTTCTAAATGGATGCACAAATCTTCCATTATCAAAGTGCTGTGAAATAAAGGTCCACAGACTATTGACTCCAAATCTAATTCTCAGAGGTTAACACAGATTTCATCAGGGGAGAGCTCAGACCTTGAACAATAATTGAGGTGTTTTTAATTTGTGAGATGGCAATAAATCCAGCTTATTACATTGCACTGAGTCATGTCAGCTGCATTAATAAACTTCCTGGTGCACTGGGGCACCATCAAATCTTTTGGGACATAAAATCATTCAAGACCCAGAGTAGAGTGCTGAATATCTCTATAAAAAGGACAAAGTCAACCCCATGGGCTAGTTTCGGCTTATTCTTTTGTGAATAAAATTGGTGCTGAAAGTGCCAATACACAAACTTTTACTTCTAGTTGGCTCCTGCTTTTCACCAGTTTTGCAGGTAGAAGGACTGAACTGCTGGGCACTTGCTCAAGGTAACAGTGCACAGTAGTGGTTGTGCTAGAATTCAACCCTATGATCACAGTTCAGCATTTTAGCCAAGAAGCCACACTATCTTGCAGAAGTACTTCTATTTGTTCTATTTTGGAAAGGTATTTTAAGGTGAAACTAGTGTCCTAACTCTTTACATGCCAAGGTTGAGTGTTTGTGGCAACTGCAGTGCTGCTCAGAGGCAGGTTCCTTCTTGTCTTGTCATGTCAGCCAGCAACTTTGGACATGAACTGGTGAGAATGGACAGAGCCATCACTGATAACTGCTTAATCGTTACATGTTTCCAATCCTTATGTCTAGTCTTTACTCAGGGAATCACTGCAGTGGTGTCTCAACATGACTAGACAAGAAGAAATCAAGCACCACTTTAGAGTTTGATACTGATATAAAAGGCAGATTCCTTTGTCTTGAAGATGCCTTTAATAGACATGTTTCACCTTATTTCTTTTTTCTTTCTTTTTTTTTTTTTTAACCAGGAGAGACACTAAGCTGAAGCTTGTTTACAAGTGCAACCTGGGAGCACAAGGAAGTTAAGTGACTTGCTCAGAGTCACACAGTATACAAGTGGGGGGCTGTAGGATTCAAACCCAGGTCTTCAGGTTTGCAGCTCAGAGCCTTAAACCACTGCACTATACTGCCTTCTTACTGGCAGCTCCTCAGTTTATCTTTATACCTTGTCTTATGAAGGGGCTCTAATCACCAGTTATAAAAGCACACTTGAAGGCAGGTCCATGGGCACAGTGGGCTGAGGCAGTGAGTACCATGCCATCTACCACATCTGTGACCCAGGTTAGGGAATGGACCAGGGTCATTTGGGGGGCTGGCCATGCAAACAAGGACTGAGTATCCAGAGACAGCTCTCCTCCTTCGAGGTGGGGAGACAGCAGGTGCCACTGCTTGGCTGCCACCTAGAACAGGCCAGGAGGTAGTACAGCATGTGGATGACTCTCACGGAGCTGGGCACATGTGTCTGAATACATGTGGTGTCTTCACACCACATGATCAAACCCTTGCTTGTGCAACAACATCAGGGCATAAGGGGAGAAAACTGAGGAGGAAGCCCCCTTCCCCAAGGGTATCTGTTCAAAACCTGACCACACATGCGTGCAGTAAAAAATGCACAGTCTTGAAGTTTGTTTATATAATGTACTGTGGTTTAGTACTGCGCTAGATTACACAGACTGCACAGCACAATTTTGCCCATGCCATTTTTCATCGTGGGGTTGTAACATGGTGCCTCCTTCACCAAGGCCAACTGGATGACCAGGGACACTAGTTTTTCATGACTGATAAAGGGCAAATTCATTTTTGCAGATGGGGAAAAAAAAACAGTATTGTCACCGGTGTCTGCAATGCCAAAATCTATTTTTGCCAGTGTTCTATCCTTGTACCCTTTTGGTATGTGTATAAATCTTCAAAATAAAAGAAGGCTAAGTGTACATCAAATTAAATGAGGCAAAATAAAATTAATACAGGAAAGCATTTATAGAAAAATACAATTTCTAAAGAGTCACTGATCTGGTAAAAAGAATGGCAAATTCCATGAAATGCTTCATTTTTACCAGTGTAGAGAGAGAGACCAAGTTCTGGAATTGTACCAGATTTTCTAGTAAAAACTGAAAATCAGTGTCCTTGTGGATGCCTCTGGCTGCCCACAGGCCCCACATGTGGCAACTGAGGTGACATTGGAATGCAGTGAGGTAAACTCTGGGAGCAATCAGGATAAGGGGGCTAGGGCACCAGGAACAGTAGTGGTCTACCAGAGGACAGGGAAAGTAAACAACTCTCTAGGAAAAGTAGAACACAGTGGAGGCACGCTCCATGACATGAAGTGGTGGGGTACTGTTGTGGCACACTGGAAATCCAGGTTTCCATCCCAAGCTCAAGAAATCAGGAACAGAGGAAGGAAAGTGGGGATTCGAGTGTCATTTTCTTCTTGGGAAGAAGGGAGGAGAAAGCACTTCTTCAGTGGCTCTGGTGGTGATGTGATAGAGGTGGTACTGGCAACTTGGGTGACCACATACCATCAGGCACCAACCCCACAGGCCAACCGTGGCATGTACATCCATAGGGATGGGTCAAGCAGCCAAAATTCCCTTCTCAGATTAATTCATGAAGTTGTCAAAATTCACAAAGTGACAACATTACAATGTTTTCACGAGGCAAAGTAAAATTCACTGGTGAAGTTGCCACTTTGTCATAACTTTGCCTGACTTCACCTGAAAAAGTGCCATTTTTTCAGGAAACCTCATTGCGAAGTATCAGAGTTGCAACTCTGAAAATAATTGCAAAGGAAAATTTTGTGGCTTCACTATATCTCTGCACATCCATGGGGAGGTGGTGCAGGGAACAAATGGCTTGGAGCAGGCCACTGCAGTCTCCAGATGTCATGCTCACTTATGTCACATGACTCTCCATGGCAGTACATATGCCCTCCAGCCTCAGCCCAAGACTATAGAGTGCTTCTTTCTCCACTCCAGTGGCCAATACTTGGGGGAGGGGGTCCTGGGAGTAGGATAAACCCAGACCCTAGACTGAGGGAACACTTTGTGAACCTGGTGACATTAGTCAGCCACACAGGAATGAATCCATTGTGAAGAAAGTGCTGCTGGTGACAAGGGCCTGAAGGAGTAGAGCACCAGTGGGCCAACTGTGGAGGAGGCGAAAAGAACCTGCAGGCTGTTGCTGTAAGTAACATTACAGCTATCAATACCTCCATGGAACAAGTATAATAAAGTACTGCCACTGCTACTATAATAAGAGCAGTGGTGGTAGCAACATCACTAACTGGGTGAAATACCCATGTGCTGTTGTGCCAGCTCAGTCGGGACTCGCGTGGCACTTCCGAGTTCAGCCGAAAATTTTGTCAGTTTATACAAATTTCAGGACTGGATTAAAAATGATCATTTATGCAGCCCCAACTCCTGAAGCAGCATTATAAGGTTTTTTTATGCCCATCATGTATCATTCTATAGGAAGCAAAACTATAGGACCTGTAGCATCCCTTATACGCTTGTATTGGACACAGGCACCTGCCCCTTCCCCCATAAAACAATGTAGGAGGCTCATTATTTTTGGTTTTTTAATCACGAAATATTTTACTGAAATTTTAACCAATAAACATGTAGAATAGCACAAAGATAACCATGGATATAGAAAAACCACCAAACTACCAACCATGTAAAAACCGCTAAAGAGACTGTGTGCCGGGGGTCAGCAGGAAGGGGTAGGATTGAGCATCCGTGGGACTGCTCTCCTCCCCTGAGGTGGGTTGGGGATGCATGGTCGCTCTGCAGCAGCCCCCGGTGGAGACCGGGAGCAGAGCAGAGAGATCGCACTAAGGGGAACACCACAGAAAAAGCAGAAACTGTACTGGGATCAGCCAGATGATGGCGGCCATCCTCGATGATGCCCTCGAGCAATCCCGACAGAGTAGCGATCGCTTCAGCAGCCGGGCAAGAAAGAAAATATGTGCTGAGTCCCCGGCGGTGCCTTCCTCTCGAAGGGAGGGACCCTCTTGGCAAAGAGATATGCAAAGGCTAACTTGAAGGAAGGCTGCAAATATGAGGTAGGCAGCTCTGGGGGAATTGCAGGAAGGGGTTGCTGGTGGTACTAGGTGTCTTGAAGGAGGAGCAGAACCCAGTGCATGACGGAGGGGAAAAAAGATTACACACACACAAAAAAAAAGAGAGACTGTGCACTGGGAAAAGTTCATATAAGCAATTAGAAAGAACATCAACCGCACAAAACACAGCAACTAAAAACAAAACAGCACACAAATGGCAAAAAACATCCAAAATTATTACTACAGATAACATACAGGTCCATATCAATTACAGAAGAGTATACACTCTGGATCCAGAAGCTAAATGTTGTAAAAATATAAAGTTGCAAAAGAATAACAATAGAAGACAATCTGCTAGGAAGTCTAAGTCCTAAACAGTGGGAGGATTAGTAGGTTGAGGGAAGGGTACAGTACAAAGATGTGAGTGGAGGAAAGGGTCCCATTTGCCATAAAAAGCATCATGTTTACCAGATGTAGTTAAAGTCAACCTGTCAAAAAGGATAAGACGTGAAAGAGTGGAGTGCCATCGGAGTATCAAAGGATGAGGGGGGATTCCCACAATTTAAGCAGTGACAGTTTGGCCTCCAGTAATGCCACAACCAACCAACATTGCTGAGAAGAGAGGGAAGCAAAGGTGAGCAAGAGGGAAGGCCTAACGGGACCAATTCCAGATGGGTTGGGATGGGATGGGATAGGCACATGCAGAATTGTAGCACAATCCAAAATAACAGCTTCTCACCACTTGGTGAAGCGTGGGCAGCACCTCAATATATGTAGAAGTCCAGCCTCAGGTTGTAAGCAGCACCAGGAAGATGAATCCACAGTAAGAGCCTCTGACTGAAGGGTCTCAGGGGTTTTATAGCAACAATGCAAGATTTTGAAATGAAACAGATGACTACGGGCATCACAACATGACTTAACAGTCAAAGAATGCCGGCAAGCCAGTAATCATCCAAGAGAGAGGCACATAGCTCTTTTTTCCCATTTGCCTTTACAGGAACTCATGGCTAAGGGTAAGGCCTCACAGAGAGTATGGTATGTTTTGCTAGCCTTTGGTGCTAGTAGCCCACAGAGATGAGCAAACCAATCCCAGGAATCCCAAGGTGCAAGTTTCTTTCCACAGTCAGGGACAGCAGCCCCGAGTTGCAAATACCGCCAAAAATCAGACCTAGAGATGCCATATTTATCCTGCAATTGTTGAAATGGCAGACAATCGTCAGCATGGAGAATGGAGATATCTGCAATGAGCTGAATGTTCCTGGCAGCCCAGGCAGGCCATCAAATGGACTTGCCTCCAACAAGAATATGGGAATTGTCCCAATGGTAAGTCAGGGTCCTGGAAAGAAACCTGTCCATCGAAGGTACAGCAGTGAAGGACATACTGTATCCCAAGCATGAAGAGTCATGCCAATGATAGGGTGGGCCTTGGCAGGGTACTTGTGCCATTGCCTAAGCAGTGGGTCTCATTGCAGGTGCCACAATCCATAAAGGCACCTCTGCTAAAGGGGGATGCCTCACGTAAATACTGACAAAAAGGGATTGAGGAACACTAAGGAAGGACATAATGTACTGAACTGCACTTATGTCTACTATCTTCTCATGAATGTGTGTAACTAACAAGGTTGTTCATATGTAAAACTCATCTATGCCAACTGTAGTAATGTCTATCTCTGTGATGTATATATGATCAATGTAGCATATACTGCAGTACAATCTAAAGCATTGGATTTCTTTTCCCCTCTAGGTACATGTAATCAATCCCAGGTCACCCTTGAAAAATGGACTGTCAAAGTCTCAGTGGGCCTACCCGGTTACCAAAATTTAAATAAATAAATTGCCGCCTCTAGGCAAACCCATTCAGGAACATCCAGTGATGGAGGACTATACCATCATTATGCCTGGGACATGTGATATGCCAGCACATAGCCCTCAAATCAAGGAAGGCCAAGGCCACCGTTAGGTCAGGTCCATCAGGAGACTCAAAGCTTCATTTTACTGAGACAAGGGGGTTTGCCTTCCCCAAGAAACCAACTGAAGATATGGTCTAGTGTACAGAAGATAGTGGAAGAACCCACAAGCGGTAGGTTACAGAACAAATAAGCTAATTTAGGGAGAGGGAACATCAGGAAGGAAGCGATCTTACCCACCAAAGACAGCCACAGTTTAGCTAACACTGCATCTTTTTATTTATTTATGAATGGTATCGGAATTGTAAATCTTGAGTCAGAGACTCATTTACAAAGGCTCCACATCATATTACATCAAACTAGCATACAAACATATACATAAATATACAGATATATAAAAATCTTATATAAGGTAGTAGCTAAAATTGTAAATCCATGTTACTCAAAGATAACAAGCCCCTGTAGCACAGAGTACTACGACTTACAGTATAACGCTCTTAAGCATTGCTGGGACAGAGCTCCAAGGAGGTGGTATTGGGCAGGGGAAGTGTCTTGGCTACAAGAAATTACAGTAGCGGGAGGCAAAAAAATGGTGCCAGAGTGCTGCCTTGAAGGACCCAATCCCTTTGCACAAAGGTGATGGCAGCAGGGAGTGAGTTAAACCAGGAAGGGGCTCTGTAGAGAAAGGATCACTGGGCCAGGGAGGTCCTGACTCTGGGGACCTGGAGCGAGGGCTTGGAAGAGCTGCGGGTGGAAAAAGTTGGGAGGGAAGGGCGGAGGATTGCGGACACACACGGGGGGGTCAAACCTGCAGTTATTTTTTGGGTGAACAGAAAGGACTGGTAGAGCAGCTTCTCATCAAAGTTGAGCACATTTGCCAAGAAGTATAGTGTACAGATGTGGGTGAGCCTGCTGGTACCAGTGAGTAGCCAGCAGGCCTTCTTAAGTGACACTTCAACCTTGTTGAGGGCAGTGTTGTCTGCTGCCCCATCGACCAGGAGGTCATAGTCGACAAGGGATAGTACTGAGGAAGTTATGGTCGGCATCCGGGCTTCAGGGGGGAGGCAGTCCATGTGGCAGTATAGTAGGCCAATGCATGAGTTTACAGCCAAGCAGAGTGTGTGGATATGCGAATGAAAGGAGACAGCGGTGTCAAAGGTTATGCCAATGTATTCATAGGTGTTGACTTGCTCAAGGGGAGGAGTTTACTGGATAGGATATAAAGGGGGGGGGGGAGTCTTTGTATTTATTTTGGTTGTGTGTAAAGAGCATGATCTTCATTTTTTTTCAGGTTAAGTACAAGTCTGCGGTCCATGAACCAGCTTTCAGCCAGGCTAAAGGAGTCTTGGAGGGCACTTTGGAGGTAGGCTGGGTCCGGGTGGGATGAGAAGATGACCACATCATATGCATAGAGAAGTACTTTCTCAGTGCAGGTATTGGGGAGCACATTTAAATATAGGCTAAAAAGGAGCAGCCCCAGGATAGAGCCCCGAGGGGTCCCTGAGCAGACCTGGTGGTTACTAGAGGGAGTACTGTTGATTTTCATGCACTGTGAGTGGGATGCGAGGTCACTTTTAGTTGAGCAAGATGGCGGCCACACTGGGATGCTGCTTGCAAAAGCTGTAAACTGAGCTAAACATTTTTACTATCCTCTTTTTATTTTGCCTTTTTTATGTGTCTCAGGAGACCTGAATTAGTTGGTGTGTGACTCTGGTGACTGTTACTCGGTCAAAAGTCCTATATTGTATCCGTAATTTTAAATAGTTAGTATAAGGTGTAGTGCTTAAGTGTTAAGTAGGGTCGGGATAGTGAGACAGTTTGAGGAGGCAGCTTTTTTGTTTTTAGGTAAAGTGCTTGAGTGTTACCTTCAGTTACTGCTGTGGAGCCTTTCAGAAGGAGTGAAGAAGCTGAGAAAGATCCGGTTTTGACATGAAGTGCTCCCTTGAATTTTGCTAGATTCTATCATGTGGGAAGACTGCCGGCAATTTGTTCATGCAAGAGAAGCCTTTGGGTTGTAGCATGATCAGGTAGCGCGAGTGCAATCCTGGTTGTATTTCTCTGTCCAGTTGCTGCTCCTGATTTGGGGGACTTACTGGTGTCTGGACTTTGCGGTCCGTGGTTTTTGGACCTCTGTTGCTGGTGTTGCTGGCCTCGGTCATGGAGTCCCTCAGTGTGGGACTTCTGGGGGCCAGGACTTTGCTTGGTGCTGGTGAGAGTGGTGCCGAGAGCTGAGTTTGGACTGTGATTGACATCCCCGGTCCCGGTCGGGGAGTTTCCCCCTGTGTAAACCATCTAAGGTTCGGGACTTTGTTCGGTGCTAGTGGGAGAAGCACCATGAAGACTGATTGTATTCCCAGGGCTTGAGGACGCTGAGGACACTTCCGCATCATTAACCCTGGGGCTAAGGTCATACTGTTGGATCTGCTATCTGGTTGGCTCTGCGGAGTACTGTGGGGACTTTGGGCTGCCTTGTGGACCTGAGCAGTCGGTCTATATGGAGTTGAGGAATTGCTCTCTGGGATTTGGACTTGGGTCCCCGTGGATCTATAGATTAGGGGGCCAAAAGATCTCCAAATTCTGATAATTTCCATAGGGTCCCAGTAGCAGGTGAGGGCACTGCTGGCGCTTCCTTGGGAACACATTTCTGGTTGTATTTTTTAATTGTTTTGCCGAAAACATCTAACTACAAAATGACTGGGGCAGTGAGAAGGCCCTTTGCCTTAAAGTAGTTTAGGCTGTGGATTGATAATTTTCTTAGAGTATTGTTTTATTTGTAATTTTGTGTGATCCTGAGTATTGAGATCACTTATGTGATCTGCAGTCTGCTCTCCTGAACTGTATCTAAAACTTAATTCCGAGTTTCCTGTTTTTGGGGGTTGTTTGGGTGGTGGGTTAGGGTTTACTTGTTCATGTATGAGAGTGTGTGTGTGTGTGTGTGTGTGTGTGTGGCATTGAGTTTTGTTTTGTTTTTGGGATTACGTAGTCAGGGGTATGTGCCTGGGAAGGTATGAGGGCCTGGGGCAGGCTAGGATAGTATATGGGGCATCCCAACTGTTCGATCTTCAGCCTTTTTTCAGCCTCCCTATGTTGGATACTACAGCAAGATGCTGTAGGAAGGTTGGAATTGGGAGGAGTCACAGGATCCGATCAGGGTGGGGTGCCCCTTGCACTGCGGGTGGTGGTAGGATTGAGGTAGTGGGGTGCAGAAGGCGCCCTGGGATTAGACGGGATTTAGGGAGAAGCCAGACATGTTTAGTTCCCATTACCAGGGTTCCCACCAGACCGAGTGGGCAGGCAGCCAGAGAGGCTGCACTGTCCACCAGTCCCCTGAGGGTGGTGCTCTGCGATGCCAGATCGGTCAGAAACAAGACTGCAATTATAGAGGACTTGGTTTCTTTGGTCGATATGGCTTGCATTACGGAAACCTGGATCGGTGATGATGCTGGCCCGGTTTTAGAGGTCGCCGTCCCGCCTGGGTATACCGTAGTGCACTGCCTCAGAGAAGAACGCAGGGGTGGGGGGGTAGCAATCTGTTTTAGATCTGAGCTGGGCTTCACGTTGCACCCAGTGAGAGCACCACATTCATTTGAATGTGTGGCCATCTGTGGAGGTCCAGGCACAGGTTGCTTGATTCTCCTGATTTACCGCCCTTCTGAGGTGGCGGGAAATTTCTTGCAGGAGGTGGCCAATTTCATCATCAGGGAAACATTGGAGGCCCCCAGATGTTTAGCGCTGGGGGACTTCAATGTTTGGGCTAAGGATGAATCTTCTCAGCTTGGTTAGAACTCCTCCAGAAGTTGTCATCTCTGGGCTTTGCACAAGGAGTTTTCTCTGCGACCCATCAGGGTGGCCACATGTTGGATCTGGCATTCTCACTGGGGCTTGAGAGAAATAGTCTCAGCACTGTTCAGGTCATTTGATCCAATCATTGCACAGTGAAGTTCCAGTTCGGGGCCCCCCTTGGTAGCCCTCCCCCTGCAGAGATGGTCAGTTATCACCCTTTGAGGGAGTTCACCCCTGAGGGTTTTTTGGTGGTGGCTGACCTATCTAGTGTGGACAGTGCATGCATTGGGGGGGGTGTGCGTGGCTTCTTATCCTTCCTGTCTACAACCGAAGGTAGCCTTTTCGAATGCATTGTGTGAGAAGTTTGCTCAGTTCTTCTTGGACAGGGTGTCTACCATCAGGCAGGGGGTTCGGCCAGTGGACCTGAATTTGGCCAACAGTAGTCACCATGGGCGACTGGAGAGCACTCTGCCTGGCTGAGGTGAGTTTAGACTGGTGGAGGTGGCTAAGGCTGAGGTCAGTGAGCTTGCCTCCAAGCTCCAGCACAGCTTTTGTGAAATGGACCCAGTGCCAACTCATTTCTTAATGAGATGTGCTGACTCTGTAGGCCCAGTGTTTGCCCTGATTGTCCAGTGTTCCTTGTCAGAGGGGGTCTTCTTTGATGTCTTGAAGGAGGCATTGGTGAGACCCCTTCTGGGAAAAACATTGTTGGACCCTGACATCAAGGCAAATTACCGTCCCATCTCCGAGCTCCAATTTTTGGGTAAGATTGTCGAGAAGGTGGTGGCGCTTCAGCTTGAGGAGCATCTCGTGGCCCATGATCTGAACGAGCTGCTCCAGTCTGAGTTTTGTGCTAGGCATAGCACAGAAACTGCACTAGTTCAGGTGCATAATGACCTCCTTAGGACTAGAGATTGAGGGAAGGGGATATTTCTTGTACTCCTCGATCTCTCTTCAGCATTTGACACGGTGGACCATCAAGTGTTACTTGACCACCTAAGGGAATTCTGCGGATTCGCTGGCACTGTCATGTGCTGGTTTGAATCTTTTTTATCTAACAGGAGGCAGAGGGTAGTGATGGGGAATTTCTCCTCCTCCCCTAGCCATCTGTCGTGCGGAGTTCCCCAGGGTTCGGTCTTGTCATTGATGTTGTTTGCCATGTATATGCTGCCCCTGGGAGAGCTCATTAGGAAGTACAGTCTGGGTTTTCACTGCTATGTTGATGATACCCAGATGTACCTTTTCTTTGCCCCTGGAACACCTTGTGCAGTGGAAGTGCTCAACAGCTGCCTTGCTGAGATCAGTGACTGGATGGCCTCCAGCTGGTTGCGACTGAACCCCAGTAAGATGGAGGTACTGGTGGTGGAGTCGAACAGAGGGCGTTATAGGTTAGCCTCTGGTGCAGAGACAGGGCTTTGTCTTGGCTCTTTACCATTGAAGGCCTCCTCTAGGGTGCATGATTTGGGCGTTATTCTTGACAGCGGTTTGACACTTGAGTTTCAGGTGGTGTCCGTTGTCTGTACCAGTTTTTATCATATGAGGAATATCGCCAGGATAAAGCCCATAGTTCTGCAACTGGACCTCCCCACTTTAGTGCATGCCTTTGTGACGTCCAGGCTTGACTACTGTAATGCACTCTATCTCGGGGTCTCTGGGGGTACCCTGCGCAGACTGCAGCTGGTGCAGAATGTGGCAGCGAGGCTGTTGACAGGACAACCTAAGTACTGTCACATTACTCCAGTGCTGCGTCAGCTGCACTGGCCGCCGGTTAGGTGGCAGGCCCTCTTTAAGATGGGTTTGCTCACCTTTAAAGCCTTACACGACCTGGGCCCTGGCTACCTGAAGGACCTTCTTGCACCTGCTATCTTGGTCCGCTCCCTCCACTCCTCCTCTAGGGGCCTCCTTGTGATTCCCAGGATGAGGTTAAAAACTGCTGGTGACAGACCATTTAGTGTCAGCGCTCCCATCCTGTGGAATTCGCTTCCTTTACCCATTTGGGAGGCCCCTTCTGTGGAGGTATTTAAGGCCCACCTCAAGGCCTTCTTGTATAATCAGGCCTTCCCAGACTATGTTTTATAATCCCTACCTGTCTTTTAGAAACTGATGCTTAATTTAGTTTTTAGCGATTCTGAATTTAGTTGTAGTTGAGGGTAGTAAATAAACTGTTTGGAATATTACATAAAAATGTTTATTATTGTGTTGTTTTGTATTTATTTGCTTGATGTATGGCACCTAGAGCCTCTGGGATGGGCGTCTTTTAAATAAAACTTGCCTTGTCTAATTGGTAAACCAGGCAATGGCTCCCTGTGGGAAGCCTAATGCAAGAGAGTGGATATGAGGCAGGGATGGCTGACGGTATCGAAGGCTTTCGATAGGTCAATGAAAACTGCGCCAGCAAGGTGCCCTTTGTTGAGTGGAGTGAATATAATTGGAAAATTCGAAGAGTGCAGTGGTGGTGCTATGCCCGCAGTGGAAGCCATGCTATTCTATGCAGAAGAAATTATGAGTGGTGTGGTAGTCTGATAGTTGATCTACTATGTTTTCTAAGGCTTTGGGGGGAAGGGGTCGATATTGACCTGTAATTCCCGGGGGAGGTACGGTCACCACTTTTGTATATAGGAGTGATAACTGCAGTTTCCCAAGTGTGGAGGATCTAACTTAGGCAGAGGGAATGATTGAGTAGGTGGGTAAGAGGGGAGAGTACCACCTCCAAGACTAGACGTAGAAGTTTGAGGTCCAGTGAGTCATTACTGTGGCTACTACCTTTTAGGGCTTTGAGTAGACAGGACCTGGTTTCATGTGGAGAGAGAGGGCACATAAGTAAAAATGGGGGTGGGGAGGGAGGAGGTTGAGTATGGACTGGGTCAAAAAAGTTAGTTGAGAGTACTGTGCTGAGGTCCGAGAAGGTGGCATTCAGGCTGTCGGCAATGCACTGTGGGTCGGTGGAGATTGAGCCACTGATGTTGAGTTGGGATGGGGTTGGGGATATGGTTTTTCATTCATTTATTTATTCATTACAAATCGGGTTTACAACCTTTGAGTCAGAGACTCATTTACAAAGGCACCTTATCGCGGGCGCAGATAACAAGACAGCTATTACAGTGCAGAGTAAAACAGAGTATAGCATTACAGGTGCAGTAAAAGGAACATTTAACATAGATACACTTAGGTTACATAATGTTACAAAATTGTGAATTACACTCATGGATATAGTAGGTCCTCAGAGAAGACAGTGGTTTACATCCCTGTTTGAACCTAGTAGGGAAGGGGTAGGTCTGGGGAAGAGAGGCTGTCCAGTGGACATTGTCGAGCCAGGGGGCAAGGCGAGCAGGAACCGCAGGTTACAACTGGGGGTTAGTTGCACCTACAACAGCAGGTATTAAAGATATGGTTCCAAAGGGCTGTTTTGAAGGAGCCAATTTTTGGCAAGTTGGAGATGCCGCTAGGGAGGGAGGGAGATGAACCAGATGGGGGCTCAGTAGAGGAAGGATCTCTGGGCAAGAGAGGTCTTGGCTCTGGACACCTTGAAAGTGGTCTTAACCACTGGTCTTAACCAGTGGCCTTTACCACTGAGCTCCTTAATGCTGTCCCAGAATGTTTGGGCAGAGCCCCAGAAGGAGGCAAGGGTTGACCTATAATAGTTAGATTTAGCTTTGTGGATGGCCCAGGTGCATTTGTTTAATGCAGCATTGTAGGCTTGTCTGTCTGTGCGTTTGCCAGACTCAATGGCTCTATGCCAAAGGTTGTCCCTGTGTTGCATTTGGTTGATTAGGGAAGGGGTGATCCAGGGGGAGGTGTGATTTTTAATAGGAGATTTAGAGAGTGGAGCAAAGATGTCACAAGCCAAGTTGAAAGAGTGGACAAAGTAATTGAGGACAGTGTCAATGCTGGGGGCTAGATTAATAGGTGACCAATCCCAGAGGGCAAGATGCTCTCTTAGTTGATCTAGTTTATCAGGTCAAAGGCACCACCAGAAGACAAATTTGGGTACAGGCTTCTGCATCTTACAGGACCAGGAGACAAGTATTGGGGAATGGTCACTTAGGGCATTGGGCAGAACAGCGGTGTCAGTGATTTTATGGGGTCTGTTAGAGAGGACAATGTCCAGCAGGGTGGTGGATCCAGTAGCTGGGTTGGTCCACGTGGGATGGGTGACCAGCTGGGTAAGATCGAGGGCTGCAATGGCATCGTTGGCCTGGGAGGCAGAGTTGGCAAGCCAGCTGATATTAAGATCACTCAGCCTAATTTGTTCCACCTTGTGGGGTAGGTTGGAGAGGTGCTCTAGTAACGATTGAAGAGCCAGATTCTGGTGGCATGGAGAGATATAGGTGGCAGTGATTATAAGGGGGGCTCTAGCGGTGCCAGGGGTGATTTTGATAGAGATGGCCTAGGCACCATATTCCAGCGGGGGGGGGGATGCCCTTGTAGAGAGTCATGGAGGTATATGGCACAGCCCCCTCGCTTCCCAGCTCTGTCTTCCCTGAAGAGAGTGTACTCAGGAAGAGTAACAAAGGAGTTTGGGTTGGATTTGGAGAGCCACGTTTTGATGCATGCTAAGATATCCAGTTGGTGCTGGGCAATCCAGCCTTGGAGGTCAGAAAACTTCTTTAGAAGACTGCATAAGTTTAGGGGGTGAATCGGTGCCCTGCAGCTCATGGTGGGTGGATGGGGCTTGTAGTGGTGGGTCCTGGATTGGGGTGGACGTTTCCTGATAATAAGACAAGGAGAGGGATCACTCTCAAAAGTGCCTGGTGTTGCCTATGGCTGGTGCGCCATATGTAGTCTGCACCTGGAGGGAGACGGGAATGGGAAGGGAGTTGAGAGGGATGGCCGGGGGAGCCAGGGTGGAGTCTGGAGATGGAGTCGAAGGGGGGGCATGTACCGGGGGGGTGCAGGGGTGGGAGAGTGGTGACATTGGGGGTGCAGTAGCGATAAAAGGTGGGGCAGGAGTAGAGGTGTAAGGTGTGGAAAAGAGGCTGTGATGTGGCACCAGTGGAAGCAGACGGGGTGTGTATGAGTAGGGGGATTAGTGTGAGTGGTGCTAGGGTGGCAGATAAATGGGAAGCAATAGGGATGGTGATGGCAGGAACACTGGGACGGGCAGTAGAGAATACAAGGGGAAGAGGGATACTGCCAGTAGTGTGGTAGTCCCATTGATGCAGTGGTAGGCCACAGACTACGACACTGAAAGTACAGGGTTCGATACCCAGGAGGGGAAGCTTGGGAAGGTGAAAAGGGGAGGGGAAAAGGTGATAAGGCACCAGAAAGAGTGGCAAGAAGAGGAGAAGAGAGTGGTGCAGTAGCGACTCCTAGTGGTCACTGAGTGCAGGGAGCCTGGGGCGTAGCAAATAAATGCTGTAGAAAGGTTCCACTAAGGGGCAGTAGAGAAGACTAGGGAGAGAAGAAAGGAGACAGGCAAATCAGTGAAGGGAGATGCTATCATCTAGAGGTGAAAATGTATAACCTGCAAAGGTAGATTTGAGGACTTAGTCACGTGACAGGGGAGGTCCTTAAGTTAAGGGACAGAATAATGTACAAAGTTATTTACAAGGTAGCTGTGGGGCGGTGCGGTATAATGTTGCCAAGCTAGCCATGTGGAGTGGTGGTGAGGGTGGTTAGCTTCAGTGCAGCAGGTACAGGGTTCAGGATGGGGAGGTGTATATTTTTTTTTATCTTGCACTTGAATTTTTGTATGTTTTGGGTCTGTCCCCCCTCTCCCGACATGCACCAGCCTGTAGCTGGGAATCTATAATCAGGGCAGTGTGGGTGGCAAAGTCCCCCATGAGGGGGGTGCAGGTGGTGCAGCCCCCCCACACATAAATGCTTGTTTTGGTTGCCGGAGGTGGTGTCACCGATAAATGTACATCACCGATTTGATTTTGGTGATGTACACTCGCTGTAACAGCGATCATTGTTTTGCAATCGCCGTTATAACATGGAACCCTCTCAGGCAGTTTTTGTGGGCAAAGGGGTAGGAGAAGAGCAGTCTGAAGATGCCCCAGAGTTGGAGTGCTGAGGCCGCAGGCAAGGATGATCTCCTGAAAGGTGCAGGGTGGTCGGCTAAGCATATTCTGAAGTATCTGGATCACCTCGTTGAGAGTGACAAGAGGCCTGGAGTCGTTTCTCCTTTGGTCCCAGCATAAGGGGTCGCTCCTCCATAGGTTCAGGTGGGCTATGCACAGAAGTAAACACTGTAGAAAGGTTCCACTGAGGAGGAGAGGCAGAAGCCGATACATGGCTCGAATCCTGCCACAAATGCCCATGGGGTGGAGAGTCAATTTTAATCTGAGGCCAACTGCAGTGTAAGTCTGCCTGTGCATCCTGAGAGGTTCAGCAGATATACGACTTGCCGTTCTTATGAATCACCCAACTGGAAAGGCCAGTGAAACTGTGTGGAATATCACCTTTCCTCAGAGTTGCCCAAATAGGAATATACTCATGATGCTTCTGGACCACCTCGGGGAAGAAGTTCTAATAGATATGGCTTAGCGTCCCTCCAGGTAAGATTGCCTTTTTCTCCCACAGCATGCAACAGAGCCAGATTAGTGGGAATATGCAAGAGTGACTCCAAGATAGGCCGTGGTTTCTGGATCTGATCAAGTGGCAATGCCCCTATACGGTATGCTCTGTCTATCTCTAGGGTACCCTACCAGGCAAGACTCAGGATTTGGGGCAACAGGTCTGACAGAAAAGCAATAAGATCAGAGCCTTCAGACCTCTCAGGTACATCAAGCACTTCAAGATTATTATGGCAACTGTTGCTGTCCAAAAGTTCAGATCTACCCCACAGCTGTTCTAATTGCCACTCATGACCCTCCAGCCACCATAGGATAATAAGGTGCATGTCATCCATGGCCAATAAACATTGCTCTATAATGTTCAGCTTGTCTTTAAGGGCTACAATATCTGAAGTGGTGAAGGCCACAGAGATTTTAATAGCAGCCATGTCTGCCACCAGACTCTCCAACAGCAAGGCAATGTATTCCAGAGAGGGAGCCCAGCTAGAGAAGCGCTGTAACAACTCACAGTCCAAGGGCACAGTGGGGTCTCCTATACTGAGTAGCGAAGTTGGCCATGGCAGGAGAAGGAGTTACGCAGCATATTAATCTGACTGACTGCCGGAAGGCTCGAATAAAATAAACCAAAGCTGCGCCAGTAGTAAAAAACACCAATCTGGCAAGAGAACAAACCTTGTACAAACACTGCAGAGGGGGAAAATCTGCAATAAACAGACTAACTGGAGCAGAGATTCCAAGTCAAGCGTCCATCTTGGTTAGGCTTCAAACCCCCCCAATGGAAGATCTAATACAACATGGAAATTGAATTTTATAAGTTGAAGGAGACAGTTGTGGCTAAACTAGTGCATACAAAGCCACTAGAAATTTTCAGATTTGCCCCCATTTCTCTTCAGGAACAATTCTTGTTAGTTTTTAACTGAGAGAGTTGGTCAATCCTGCAGACAGTATCAATGCTCCAACAAATTAGAATGTTACAGGCCTCTGTGTCATTTCACTGTGTGTTGGCTTAGTTATACAAGGTCCTCATTCATTTTTCCAATGGATACACAGCTGGGAAACTCCCAAGTTATTTAAAAATGCTGCTTACAGGTCTTTTGTCTAACAAACTGGCTCCCAGTGTCATCCCTACACATTGAACATGTGACATCTTCCCACTCACCTTATGTTTGCCCTACCTCTGGTGTGGAAGGTCAAGTTGTTCGGGCAGGTGAGAGGGGATCCTTTGAAACCACACTTAGACTTGGCTATGTGATGTTGTCAGGTCACAGGTTATTCTCACAAGCACAAGCTAAACATATATTTGGGCAGCATAACCTATAGGTTTAAACAAGCTTGGTACATCCAGCAGACCTGGGTATAAGTCTCACAATCTTCACTTGCATACACTGTGACCCTATGCAAACCACCTGCCTCCCTGTGCTCAAGGGACACACCTGGAAATTAACTTCAGCTCAGTGTGCCTTTTCTGGCCAAAAAGTGTAAAAAAAAAAAAAAATCAAGCATTTTTCTTCTGACAATGCAGTACATAACACCCAATTATTTGAATGTTTATATATTTTAAATTGAATACAGTGCAATGACAAGAGCAAATTTTACCCGCAAAGTTCAAGCTCTGAACACAGCTGACACATTGTGGCTATACTGCCTCATCATGGGCTTACTTTTTTAAAATAAAGTTTTATTTTTTTACATTTTTGCTAAAACAGAAATGAAAGTTCATTCACTACAACTTACCAGCTATGTAGCTATTAAATAAATTATAAAAATGGTATAGCAACATTTTTTTTTAAAACATTTTAAAAATTAAATAATCACAGAATAACAACATTTCCTCCCTTGTGGTTGGCTCTTGTCATGGCAGCATTGTTTCCTATGTTAGGGAGGGTTGTTGAGCATTCAGTCCTGTGTCATCAGGCAAAGGGCTCACAGGCAACTGGCAGCTTGGCCCCCACCCCCACAAGTAGAGCACCTCAGCTTAGAAATGTGTATGACCCCCACACCAGTGGGTCAGTCCTATAAGTAACTCCACATATAACAGACTGTATTTGATCCTGTTGGGACAGCAGCAGCATTACCACTTGCTAATGTTGGTGACCTTGATTCAGAACTCAGAAGCAGGCATCAGAAGGCCAGTCGGGGGGAGAAGGATAACACATATTTGAGGATGTCCTCCTCCTCCTCCAGGCAGGAAGGCTGCCTGGAGGACCTCAAGTTGCAGATGTAGCTGTAGTCTGTCCAGGGGGAGGATAGTGACCTGTCTCTGCATGTCAGCGCAAGCTGTGTGTATGTGTCCCTTCTAGCTGATGTCCTAGTGAGAAGGATGCGTCATAAAATAAAGAAAAATACCTACAGGCACAAGTTGATGGGCCTGAGGAAAGCAGTCTCATATCCTGCACCCAAACCCCAATGCTGCATGACTAGCAACCCAATTCCAATATGTGCCCCTACACCACTGGCTTCACCACTGGGAATACAGTATCTGCGGTGACCATGTGGCAGCGCAGGGGGATTGACTGGGTTAAGCAAGCATCCTGGGGGCCGAATGGGGGCAAACTGGTTGGCCCAAGAAGAAGAGTAAAGAGCCAACTACAAAAAAAAAATCACAAAACTTAATAATCAGCTACAGCAGGAATTAAGTTTACATTTTAAAGATCCAAGAGGCCATTTAGATGACAGTAATCTATTGTAAAATATATTCTCATACCTTACAAGAACAGAAAAGGTCACAAAATGATTGTATTTTATATGAAGTTTCAAGGAAAGTCATGTAATAATGCCACAAGATAGGAGGTGTGGTGTGATAATGATGTAATATTGCAACTGGGCAGAGGGTGCAAGCATGAAGAGACACTGAAATACATAATCACTAAGCACTGTGGGTTTTTTTTTCACAGTACTACCACATTCCCATAGTGTCTTCTTGAGACAGAACAGTTCTGTCTTAGGTATGATTTAAAATAAAAACAATTAAGAAAAATGTTGTAACTACCTCAGCAAACAGACATGAAAGGCACTGGAGTGCCAAGTCCAGTGGTCTGATGAAATATATCATCACAGGTAAAATTAAGAACAGAAAGGTGGCGTGGGGGTATAAAAGGGAATAGAAATTAAAATACCCACCATCTAGCCCTGGGAAATTGAATTAACTAATACTTGGTTGAAATGACACTACCAAATGAATCTGTCTTGTTTCCAATAACATACAAGTTGAACATGTACTGGTTTGCAATGGGATACTATTGTTGGGGGTATTGTCTACTTTTGTTTTGTATTGTGCTGTCTTTTTTTTGTACAAGTATGTCATTTATGTAATAGTGCCTACTGTCTGTAAACAACAAATCTCTCACTAAAGTATATTGATTTAAAAAAAAAAGAATGGCTTTTGACCAAGTAGACTGCAGTATACAAAAGAGCCATTTTATTAATAAAGTAAACCTCAGAATGCTATGAAGACAGTAAGACTGCCCTATCAGTGGATTGTGTTTCACAGTAAAGCATCCTGATTTAAAATGTCAGTAGCCACTCATCCTCACTGTACAAAAGCTGTGCAGTCTATGCCACTAAAAAGGATGAATTCTTTTTCATGCTTTTTTTATTACTGACAGTTTAAGAAGGCAATAAGCATTGTTTAACTGGGCTTCACTCCCTACTTATGCCCCTACACTATTAGTGCCCAGGCTGTTGCTCAGTGACAGTGCAGATTGCTTTCACTTCACAGTATTTTTTCAACATCAAAATGTATGTGTGGCTCAAATACATGTTTACTACTAATCAGTATTACCTGAAACATGTAGAATGCCAACTTGTCATTATATTCCCACTGCTTCATGGCTTGTTCCACCTCTTGAGGCATTGTTACAGAGCTGTTGCCTTGGTTTGAGGTCACGTGGTAAAACTCTGCAATTTTTGCCAGCTGTTCGCGTAGGTACCTGGTTATTATCTGACTCCATTCTGTGAAACAAGGCATTTATTAACAAATTAGAGGTTAAAATCACCTTCAGTTAAGCCACAGTTAACTGCTGCATTGCTTTTTTTCATTTTAAAATATACTTTTGATAGAAACAAAACTAGTACAACAAAATTTCTATACAACTGGCTTTAACAAAATTCTCCTCACAATGCATCATTGTGGGTATGTGAATAAGTTAAATGCCACTCTACCCAAAATTGACAGCGTTCCTGAAACCATGAGAAGTTTAAGACAAGCCAACAATAGTTCTAATTGATTTTTCCACATACTGAGATACTTATCCATGCTAGTATTTACACCGATTTCAGTCATTACAGGTGAATTATCCTGCAAAATGATTAAACTAAACAGATACGATTTCAGACGTGGATCAACAATATATGCTATCAACCCTGAGTCATCTAACACATCACAAGTATCCTATTTATTAGAAAAAGAAGCAAAAAATTAAAAGTAGGGGTGTGCCGGCCCCGAATATTAATTCCCAAGCATCACGTACAATAGGGTCCCCTAATATCTGTCCAAATACAGAATAGTTTTTACTGCTCTTTTCACAGATATGTAGAAATTAACATTAAATTAAATAAAAAAGAAATCCACTCCCTTCCTCATTCCAGAGTTTTACACCCACCTCCCTGCCCTTCCCATGGGCATAACAATGTAATGGGAGGGGACTATAAGACAAACCCTGGTCACCTGGGGGGGGGTAAAGGAATTTTGTCCCCACCTTTTATGCACCTAATAATGAATACTGAATACCTGAAAAATCTGGCCCCCCAATACGAATATTTTGGATAAGGTATTCACACAGCCCTAAGTATAAGCCTTCCAGAAGAACAGGACTGTGCCTCTAGCCCTTTGCCATATTATTATTATTACTATACCCTGACTGCAGTATCGGTCTTACTGAAAATGCACTACTGAAGCTACTAGACAGAGGCTTATAAAGACCAAGCTTTTACAATTACTAGCATGACAGATGTGACTCATATTGCTTTAAGATAAAAAAAGAGTTCTATTTTATTGCATGTTCTGATTTATAAGAAAACAATCAGCATAGTCTTAGAGATTGTGAAGCATTTTAATACTGGGGAACAATTGATGGTAACCACAAATACTGGTGTGGGACTGCACTTTAAAAGAGGTGGCTATATATGCGATTGCTTTAATGATAACAAAAGGCCACATACAGTGTAGGTGAGTTTTCTTTGTTAATATATTTACAATAAAAATGAGTGTACTGTATGATAACAACTCTTTACTACCTACAACGCATTTTGAAGTCCAAGCTTTACATTGCTTAAGCCTGATATAAAATAGCTACCCAGGCGAAACTGAATTAATTTTGTAATGTCTTAGTGATGGAGAAGTCTGCCATTATATACCATAGAAAAACTGAAGTTGACGGCAGATAAGGACCGCAAGGCCCATCCAGTCTGCCCATTTTTTCTACCTTATGAATGTGCCATAGGCCTTTACTCAGTCAATGGCCTATCTATTCATATTAATCTGTATTGCTCCCTTATGCCTATCCCATGCCTGTTTGAAGCCCTGCACTGTATTCATATCCACCACTTCCTGAGGTAGGCTGTTCCATGCATCCACCACCCTTTCTGTGAAAAAGAACTTCCTCACATTACCCCTTAATCGGCCTCCCTCTAATCTCATGCTATGTCCTCTTGTCCTGCTATTTTTCTTATATTGAAACATGTTAGACTCTCTCACCTTGTTAATGCCCTTAAGCTGTTTGAATGTTTCGATCAGATCACCTCTCTCCCTCCTTTTCTCTAGGGTATACATATTGAGCTCCATTAATCTGTCCTCATATGTTTTCTGATGCAGTCCCTGCACCATTTTGGTTGCCCTTCTCTGGACTGCCTCCATTTTGTTAATGTCCTTGTGAAGGTGTGGCTTCCAGTACTGCATGCAGTACTCCAGATGGGGCCTAACCAGTGTCTTGTAAAGAGGGATTATTACCTCCCTCTTATGATTTGTGATACCCCTACTAATATACCCCAACATCCCTCTCAGCCTTCCCTACTGCTTTAGTGGTCTGCTTGGATGATTTCAGGTCATCTGTGATGATGATGCACAAGTCTCTTTTCTTCCCTTGTGATTGCCAACAACTCCCCTCTCAACCTATAGATAGCTTCAGGGTTTCTCTTCCCTATGTGCATAATCTTGCACTTCTTTATGTTAAACCCCAGTTGCCACTCTTCTGACCATTTTGCTAGTTTATCTAGATCTCTTCTCATTCTGCCCACTCCATCTGGATCATCTACTCTGTTGCAGATCTTGATGTCTTCTGCAAACAGACAAACCTTACCCTACAGTCCATCTGCAACATCACTGATGAAGATATTGAAAAGGACTGGCCCCAGGACTGATCCCTGAGGTACTCCACTTGTGACTTGCATCTCTTCTGGCAGTATATCATTTGCTGCCACTCTCTGTTTTCTGCCCGACAACCAGTTTGCCACCCAGTAGACCTATCTCTGACCTACCCCGAGCCTACCCAGCTTATTATTCAATCTTCTATATTGAACAGTATCGAAAGCTTTGCTGAAGTCAAGGTAGGCAACATCAACTGCATCCCCTTGGTCCACCACTCTGGTTACCCAGTCAAAGAAATCTATGAGATTAGTTTGACAGGACTTTTCTGTTGTAAACCTATGCTGTCTTGGATCCTGTGCTCCTAAGGGTTCGATGTGTTACACTATCCTTTCCTTAAGGAGTGCCTCCATAATCTTGCCCACTACTGAGGTAAGAATGACTGGTCTGTAATGTCCTGCCTCCTCCGTGCTGCCACTCTTGTGGAGCAGGATCACATGAGCCCTTCTTCAGTCTTCTGGGACCTCACCTGTGCTCAGAGACTCACTAAACAGTTCTGATAATGCCTCTGCTAGTTCCACCCTTAGCTCCTTTAGTACCCTGGTATGTACAGTATGCCATCAGGTCCTATTGCCTTGTCCACCCAGAGCTTATTGAGCTCTTTTAGGACCCTTTCTTTTGTGACGGGACTTGTGCACACCTCCCTGTGTCCATGGTGCTGAGCTTTGAGCCCTGCCCTACCTTCTCTTCAGTAAATACTGAGCAGATGTATCTATTTAGGATAGGTGCTTTTCCTTGATCCTCCTCCACACACTCCCCCTTATCCCCTTTCATTTTAGCAATACCCCCTCTGCACTTTCTCCTTTCACTAATGTATCTATACAAGGTCTTGTCCCCTTATTTTACTGTTCTTGTTAGTGTTTCCTTGGTTTGGGCCTTTACCTGCCTAGCCGCCTTCCCTGCTTCCCTTAGGGAAGTTTGGTATGCCTCCCTATCTTCACCCCACTGCGTTCCCTTATATTTCCTGAAGGCCAACCTTTTGGCTCTGATCTTTTCTGCTACTGTTTTTAAGAACCAAAGTGATTTCCTCCTTCTTTTGCTCTTGCTTTTCTCCCTAACACAATGGGATGTTAGGAATACCAAGGAATAAGATAGAATATAATTGAATTAATACGAACAGCACACTTATTTATGACACTGCCATTTATGAAGTGATCTGGACAGTGATAGTGTAACAGAGCTTGGGTCCAGTTTTCAAAGGGGGCTAGAACAATGCGAGGGACTTGCGTCACAAGATTTTGACACAAGGCATGACTTGCTTCACAACTTGCATTAATCGCAATTTTCTAATGTAGCCTGCATCAAATACTGATGCAGCTGCACCAAAGCCGCCCTGCACCAGATTGCAACTTTGGGCTTGTGTGACAGCAGGGCTGCAAATCCCCTTTTTGGGGATTTTGCAAGACCCGTCATGGGCGGAACAAGGGGCACCACTTTGATCAGCCAAGAGGTAGTCTAAGTGGCTTGTGCTAGTAGGACAGGGTCTGACAATGGGCTGCCAGGAGCAAAAAGGGCATGGGAGGTGGCATGGGGGAGTTGAGAAGACAGCTGGGCATTAACAGGAGTGCTGTGGCACCCAGCAGGGTTCATTTGCTTTTGAATGTATTTGCGTGTTGTACTGTACCTATGTTACACTGTACGGGGGGGCAGGGACAGAACATGACATGGCACCAGGAGGGCACAGCCCTGGCAGCAGAACATTCTGTCCCTGAACCCTTCCCCCTCCCCATAAATTATAATTCATAGGTACATACAAAACAAATGCACCCTGCTGGGTGCCATAGCACTCCTATTAAATCCCTGCTGTCTCACTGACTCCCCCTATGTCACCTCCCATGCCCCTTCTTTCCCTGGCCCCTCCTGTCCAGTACAGCCCACAACCACCCCACCCATTCCAGCCCCTCTAATATTGTGCCGAGCGGGGTCAAGCAGATCCCTGCAGCAATTCTCTCTCAGGTGCACCGGCTGTTTGGTGCAGCTGTCAGCTTGAGGTAAACATGGGGAGTCTGGTGCTGGGACCCTGATTTTTGTAAAACTGGGCACAGGATCCTTTGCACACCTGAAGTTTGCCACAGCCCTGGAGCAATGCAACTTGTGTTGCTCCAAGGGCTCTTTGAAAATCAGGCCCCTTGTTTTAAAGTGGGAGTCCAGCCAAAAGCACCACACTGCAAAATTAGAATCAGTATATTCCCAATAAGCCTCGTATCAAAAATAAGATATGTAAGTTCATTTAAAAGTTACAAGTCATCTATTGATTTAGTGATTTATTAATTACTTTATTTCTTTATTTAAATTTGGTAAATGAGAAATTCACGCCAAGACAAAGCTCTTTACCAGGTGGTACCTGGGGGAAAGGGGAAGAAAAAGTACATTCAAAGGTAAACTACAGTCAATGTAAAAAAAATATACAGGCCTATGTGAATTACCAAGGTTATTAAGCTGCAGTAAACGGGCTATATCAAAGGGAAGAGTCAATCAGGAATATACATAATTAAGCAATATAACAAAGAATAAAATAACTATATTTTATTTATTTTTATTTATTTAAAAGTTGGTATCCAGGAGAAGCACACTGCACTGAGGCTCATTTCCAGGTGCGGCCCAAGTGAAGGGGTAAGAGGAGAACATACATACATACATGAAATGCAGGCAGTTAAAGATGTCACAGGCCAGTTACAATTTAGCCTAGGTAAAAGGCAAGTACAATATTTCAGAGGATCAGACAGGTTACAATGAAGCCAGAAAGGTATCAGTAGAAACAACAAATTAACTGGCACAAGGTATTCTAAAAATATAAATATACAGTACAACTCAAAAGTAGGTAGCAGAAGACAATATTAAAAATAACATTAAAAACCAATAACAGGAAGATATGGGTTGGACAAAGGGTACAGCAAATAATGGCATAATACAGACATGGAACACAGAAGGATCTAACAAACTGACTTGAAACTGCAATAAAAATAATGGGCGAAAAGGAAGTTTAGTCAGGTGGATGGCAAGAGCAGGGGGGGAGCAGTAGAGTGACCGTTTAATGAGGCCGAGCGAGGGTAGCACATGGAGTGAAGTGGGAAGGGAACTGAACAAGTGTGGGAAGAAGGAGGAGAAAGCAGCCATACCTGAATTGGAGTGATGGTGGGGGAGGGTGAAAGAATGAGGGTAATTTGAGTGGAGGGAGTAGGCTGTGTGGGGAGAGGGGGATAAGAAGGAGGCGAAGTAGGGGGAAAGAAAGTCAAACTAGAATTTGGCAGAGATGATGGAGGTGTGAAGGCAATGGTGAGAGTATAAGGAAGGGAGAGGTAGTGAAGAGTAAAGGGAGCAATGATGAGTCCTGATTCCTGAAAGGAGAGTTCAAGGCGAAACAACAGAATGTGTTAAAAAGGACATCCAGTCTGGAAAGGGTAGATGCAGAAGCAGACCCACAGACGACAGCATAATCGAATAGAGGTAGGATAGCTTTAGTAAGGAGAATACAACAAATGGGGAGGGAGAGGGCATCTTTGTTTCTATAGACAGCATCAAGTCTGGGGCAGAGTTTGGAATGGATGTTGCTGATATGAGTTGAGAAGTCAAGATGGCTGTCTAGACAGACACCTAAATACTTATAAGATGGAACAGTATCCAAAGGGGTGTCATCAAGGGTTAAGAAAGAAGGGGGTGTAGTGGTGAATTTGGCTAGTTTTTGGTGGATGCAGTAAATCATAGACATTTTTAGTAGTATTAACCTTGAGCTGATTATTTTGGAACAAATTTAGGACATAAGTGAAGTCAGACTGCAACTGAGCCGTCACCACAAGAATAGAGGGACCAGATGTAAAGAGGATCGTGTTTTCAGCATAAAGGTGAATTTGGGAGGAAGAATGTAGAGTAGGAAGATCATTGAGGAAGATGGAGAATAAAATAGCACCAAGAATGGCGCCTTGAGGTACTCCAGCTAGGATAGGGAGGGGTGGGGGGAAGAGTACATCTCCAGCTTGGACACATTGGTAATGACCCGTAAGATAAGATGTGAACCATTTGACAGATAAAGGGGAGAGTCCAGCGAGTTTGAGTTTAGTGAAAAGAGAGTAGGAGACAGAATCAAAGGCCTTGGCTAGGTCAATGAATATAGCTGCAGAAGGTGGCCTTGATCCATGCCTGTAAGAATAGCAACAGTAACCCAGAAATCGGAAGAGAGAGTAGAGTGTTGTTTTCGAAAACCAGCCTGAAAAGCAGACAGGAAATTAGAAGAGGTGAAAAAAAGAGTGACTATGGTAAGGACTAGGGACTCTTGGAGCTTTGCAAGAATAGGAAGGATGGAGAATGGACAGTAATTTCCAGGTGAGGAGTGATCACCACCTTCGAGGAGGAGGATCACTTTTGCCGATTTCCAGGTCTGAGGTACCATGCCAAGAGCGAAAAGAGAGGTTAAGCAGGTGGAACAGGGGGTGAGCAATGGTAGAGGTTGAGACTGGAAGGAGGAGAGAAGACTATATGGAGATAAGCTTGATTTAACTCTCTGTTCAAAAAAGCCAGTTTCATTAAAGACCTACAGATGATGTCATAAACAAAACTCACTGCCTTGTCCTCCTCGTCAGCAGCCTTACAGGACTTATGACTCCAAAGCTTAAGAAACTGTAGTTGTAGTCATCATTTGAAGAAAAAAACTGACACAGGTTTGAGTGCAGTGCATGCATTTCAAGAATGTTCAGATCCATGGTACTGTACTGTACAATGTGGTAGGGAGGTGGTTTTGGAATGCAGTGTTGGACATATCTATGGAATGTCAAGGTTGTGAATAATTTCAGACTGCTGGCAGGACATGCAACCTCAGAATGTGGCACGGATGTGCAATCTCAAAAAATGTGGTGGGGACATGTAATCTCAGGATGTGGCAGGGACACATATCTAAGAATCTGGCAGTGACTGACTATTTCAGAATACTGTAGAGATGCACGCTGTCAAAATATGACAGGATGTGCCATTTTATTCTGCATCTGCTTTTCTCTACCACATTCCAGATTTGTAAGTATCTACCATGTTTCATAACTGTGCAGCTTGCCACATTTTGACATTGTGGGTCCCTATCACCTTCTGACACTGTGCATTCCTGACACATTCTAAAAGAGAGCATCCCAGCCATATTCCAAAAAGAACAGTTACATAAGAACTTACAGTTATAGCAGATCTTTGAGGGGATCTCAGCTATCAGGTCACACCACAGGAACATCACCATAAAGATTTTGATTGACTGACTGATTGAAGGGGAATCCACATGGCAGATTTTCAGCAGTACAACTGGGGCTGTCCACCCCATCGATGTCTGTCAACGTCACTAGTCCTATAAAACCATGAGCAGCCCTGCTCCCTCCTCAGTTCTTTCCCCTGGAGATAAAGGGAGCACAGCCCCAGCCATGGGGGATTGAGGAGAGAGAGAGGTGCGGAGACCTATGTGAAAGGCTAGATGCACCAGACAGACAGTTCCTAGAGAGAAGACCCAAAAATGGGGATGGTGGGAGGGAAAGCAGACCTGATGACTAAGATCCCCTTGAAGATCTACTGTTACGATAAGTTCTTACATAACTATTCTGTCTTCATTGGGGTTATCTCAGTCATCAGGCCACCCCATAGGAATGATTCCCCAAGCAGCTACAAGTGCAAACAGTCTGGGAGGAGGGCTCACCTTAAACTTAAGATAGAAGGCCCTGCCAAAACCTACAAGGGCTCTAGGTTCAATGTCCAGACTGTAGTGCTTAGTAAAGGTATGGATGTTACTCCAGGTGGCACAGATGTCCATGGCTAAGACCCCTCGGAAACAAGACAAGAGGTAGCTATGCATCTTGTGGAATGAGCTTTGACAGCACCAGGCAATTCTTCGCCATACTTATTGTAGCAGAACACAATGCAACTAGCCAACCACTTGGATCAACATTGCTTTTTTTTTTTTTTTAAGTCTTTTTCCCTCCGGTCATGGCTCATGGGAACTCTCTCAGGCAACCATTTCCATGTGCCTGCCCACCAGAGATTCTCTGTGGTCTGTGCTCTCCCCCCTCCTGCAGCCAGCACCCCAGGTTTGAACCACCTGGGATGGGTAGCCTGACTACTTCCTTGGGCTCTCTTAGCAAAGCAGACTCTAGCATGTAGGTGGGGCCTGGATGGAGGAGTGATGAGGCCAGCTGAGTCGAACCCGGCACTGGGTATGTAGGATGGTGCCATCGCCTTTCCCAGCGAGCTGGGGTTTTCCTTGTTCTGTCCCTTCCCCTGCTGTACATGCACACTCCCAGAAGCTTGGTGCATGGCAACCCTGCCAGCGTCGGGCACGCTGTTATGTGCCGCCTGCACTTCTGTGGCACCCCCTGATCTCCACCAGGGGCCACCGGAGTGCCGGGCATCCGGATACCCTCCCTCCGGGACAGAAGAGCAGCACACTGGGTGCTCAATCCAATCCCTCCCATGCCAACCCCCAGTGCTCAAGCTCACTCCTGAATTTGGGTCGCCGGTGAGGTGCGAGGTGTGGTGTCCAGCGCCTCAACCCTCAGTGCCACCGGGCCAGCCCAACATTGCTTATTAGCTGAAATGCCCTCTCTACCCGGGGTGAAAGAAACAAACAGCCGCTTTGACTTTCTAGATGCCTTGGTCCAAAGCAGGTAGTATTTCAAAGTTATTTGCACATCTAGAGTATGGAGCAGTGCTTCTCCTGGATTGACATGCTCAGGAAAATAAACATGAAAGTGGATAGACTGGCTGAGTGTAAACTCGGAAACCACCTTAAGGAGAAACTTAGGATCTGTGTGCAAAGGCGCCTCGCCTTTGTGAAAAATCAAATAAGGCTCCTCACACCTTAGGGCCTGAAGCTAAAAAATTCTTTGAGCAGAAATAATGGCAGCTAAAAATAATGCTTTTTAAGAGAGAAAGTGTAAATCACAGGATGCGATTGGCTCAAACGGAGACAGCGTCAGTTTCCCAAACAAATTTCAAGTCTCAAGCCAGGACTGGAGAATGGATTGAGGGTTTCAGATGCAGGATGCCCCTTAGAAAGGCATGGGAGACGTCCATCTGAGCAATCGTGCGGTCACCCACGGGCTCATGAAAGGCAGAAATAGCCGAAAGGTGTACCTTGAGGGTACAGTACTGGAGACCTGAGTCGGACAGATAGATCAGGTAGTCCAGAATGTGGTTCACCTGGCAGGTGAAAGGGTCCAAACTATGTTTAGCAGTCCAGACGGCAAACCACTTCCACTTCATGGCATACGTGGCTTGTGTGGAAGGCTTCTGGGAGGCCACTAGCATGTAGGTCACTGTGTTAGATACCCCGAGCCTGGCGATGGCTATGTCATCAGGAGCCAAGCATGCAGATGGAGGGACCTGAGGTTGGGATGGACCAGGGTCTTCCAATCCTGTGTCAGCAGGCTCCTGCAGAGGGGGAGAGGGACTGGAGGTTCCTTTGCCAGTTGCTGAAGCAGGGGAAACCATATCTGCCAAGACCAGAATGGAGCTACCAGAATCATGATGGGCCCCCTCCATCTGCAGCTTGATTAGCATCCTCTGAATTAGAGGAAATGGAGGAAAGGCATAAAGGAATCTCCCGGTCCAGGAGAGGGACAACACGTCTTGCCAGAAAACTCCAGGCCCTGGATCTAGCAAGCAGAAATTGGGCAGTTTTGCAATGAGTGGGGATACATAAGGTCTAGCTCTGGATGACCCCATCTATTGAACAAGTCCTCTGCGATGGATGACAGGTGCTCCCATTTGTACTTGCTGGACTGAGTCTGGCTGAGACTGTCTGCCAGAGTGTTTGACACACCTAGCACGTGGACTGCTGTGAGAAACAGACCATGATCCAGCACCCAATACTACACTCTCATGGCCTCCCTGCATAGGGGTTATGAATGGGAACCCCCCCCACTAGCTGATGTAGTATACTACACTTAGGTTGCCTGACTTTACCAGCAGCTGACCTGGAGCAAGGTGTTCCTGAAAAGCCTGCATGGCATAGAGCACCACTCTCATTTCCAGGACACTGATATGCAGGGAGGTTTCCCACTGGGACCAAGAGCCCTGGGTCTGGAAGGGACCCAGGTGTGCTCCCCCAACATGAGACATCCGTAGTAACGATCTGTTGTGGGAAGGAGATCTGGAATGGAACGCCTTGAAGCAGATTATAGGGGTCCATCCACCACTGCAATACCTTGCATACTGGGGAGGAGACAAGGACTGGTTGATCTAACACATCCATGTGCTGGTCCCACCGTACGTGGAGGGTCCACTGGAGAATGCATATGTGAAGTCTGGCCAGTGGGACAGTGGGTATGGCAGCTGCAATCAGGCACAGCAATCTGAGGAAAACCCTGGCAGGAATGTAGCAACTTCAGATGACTTCCTGAGCTTGGGCTATGAGGCATTCTGCCCTGATTTGGGGCAGGAAGGCCTTCCCCTGTGTCATGTCCAGAACCACTTCTATATACTGCAACCTTTGGGTCGGTACCAGAACTAATTTGGGCAGACTAACAGTGATGTCCAGGGAGTGGAAGAGCTGGAAAGTTCATTCCAGAGTCAGCTGTTCCCTGGACAGGGCCTTTAGGAGTCGGTCGTCCAGATAAGGGAAAACATACAATCCCACCCCTCTGAGAGTGGCTGCGAAAACTGCTAAGCACTTGCTAAAGGCTTACAGTGCAGAGCACAATCCAAAGGGCAGCACTTTGAACTAATGATGCTTGCCCTGAAAGACAAAATGGAGAAGCTTCCTATGAAGGGGAATGACCGAGATGTGCAGATAAACATCCTGCATGTCCAGCAAACAGAGCCAATCTCCTGTCTTGAGAAGGGACAGCAGGCCTGGTAGAGTTACCATCTGTAACTTCTTGTACTGGACGTACAGAATGAGGTCCTTTAGATCCAGGATAGACCTTAGATCACCAGTCATTTTGGGGACCAGGAAAAATCTGGACTAAAAACACAGGTTACACACCTGTAACAGTAGTTCTAGGAGTGGTATATGTTGTTCATTCACACTTACTGGCAGTGTCCTTTCCCTTTAAGATGTGCTGAGCTGGCCCAGTGGCGCAGAGGGCTGAGGTGCTGGACACCACATCTCGAACCACGCCGGCGACCTGGGTTCAGGAATGGACTCGGGTTGCTGGGGGTCGGCAGGGGAGGATAGGATTCAGCGTTTGTAGGACTGCTCTCCTATCCCGGGGTGGGTTTAGGGATGGCATCGCTTGGTAGTGGCCCCCAGTGGAGACTGAAGACACTAGGCAAGTGACGTGCAGGGGAATCTAGAAAAGCAGAAATACTGCTCGCTTGCCGCTGGATGATAGCTCTCTGTCCCCAATACCTCCAGTGCCTTCTCGAGGGCCTACCTCTCCTCGGCAGGATCCCTGGGGCCTATCAATAGTGTACTGGGCTGTCCTCCCCCCAGTGCCCTTCCCTCTCGAAGAGGAACCCAGCCAGTGAAGAGATACATTTGGGATAACTCGGGGATTGGCTGCAATGTGAGGAGTTGGGAGAGTCTTGAGGAAGGACAGTGGGGTTCGAAGGGGCTTGTGGAGCCTGAAGGAGTGGGGGTCACCAAGCATGAATGGGTGAATAAATACGATAATACAAAAAAAAAAAAGGTGCAGAAAAGTCTTCATGATAGCTCCTCCCACCCACCTGGGTGGTATATCCCTTGGCTCCACCCCATGATGCCAGATCTTGCCTGCTGTAAGCAGAGTGTGTGTGCCTGAGCCTGGGGAGGTCGGGTGGGTCCGTGTGGATGAACAACATATATCATTCCTAGAACTACTGTTACAGGTGAATAACCTGTGTTTCTAGGGACATATGTGGATATGTTGTTCTATCCACACTTACTGGCAGACTCTTAGCAGTTCTCTGGGAACAGGAAGGCAAGGCACACACCCCCTACATAGGGAACAGCAATTGGAGAACGGAGACCGCAAAACCAATATCCCGGCATGACTCCAGAGCAATGTGGTAATGGGAAATGAAGGTGTGTGCTGACTTCCAGGTAGCAGCCCTATAGATTTCCTGGATAGGGACGTCCCTAGAAGCAGCCACCGACACAGCAGTATGGCGGGTGGAATGAGCCCTTAGCCCTCCGGGAGGCTCCCTACTTGCCAACTTATAGCAGAGATCAATGCAGGAAGTGATCCACCTGCCAATCATCTGCTTGGCTGCAGGTCTGCCAGGTGCAGCTTCTGCGAAGGTGATAAACAGCTGGTGAACTACTCCCCAAACTCCGGCTGTGCACTCCTTGTAATAAGTGAGTGCTCACCTCAGGTCCAGAGTATGGAGCCTGTGTTCAGCCTCCGAGGTGTGATTCGGGAAGAACACCAAAAGAGTCATCACCTGATTCAGCTGAAAGTCCAACACAACCTTCAGGAGGAAATTCGGGTTGGAGCACAGGACAATCTTGTCCCCGTGGAAGACCAGGCAAGGAAACTCCACCGAAAGTGCCTGGAGCTCACTGATCCTTCTGACTGATGTGATAGCCATCAAGAACGTGGTCTTCCATGACAGGTGAGACAAGTCACACCTGTGCATCGGTTCAAATGGCTTGCCCATGAGATTTGGCCAAAACCAGTAACAAGTCCCACGATGGTGGTGGTTCACACACCAGAGGAGAAATGTGATCTAAGCATTTTAAAGAGTGCCAGACCACCTTCTCCTGTGCCACCGACTGCTGACTGGCCCATGCCCGGTAAGCAGAGATGCACCTTAAGGGTCGCTGACTAAAGTCCTCTGTTGGAGAGGGTCCATAGATAGTCCAAAATGCTGATCAATGGACAGGATAAATGGTCCAGCCCCTTGCCCTGACACCAAATGGAGAATCTCTTCCATTTGAAGGCATAGCATGTTCTGGTCAGTTCCTTTCTAGATGCCTCCACTACAGTGAGGACATCTTTGGGAAAGACTCAAAGCCTGGAACTCTAGCCACTCAGGAACCAGGCTGTCAGATGCAGGAATTGAAGGTCCGGGTATAGTGCTTTCCCCTGATTGATGAAGCGGGCATACTGGAAGACACCTTGGGAGCCTGTTGCTGAGACTGAGGAGATTGGGATACCAAAACTGGTAGGGCCAGTACGGAGCCACCAGGAATACCTGTGCCTTGTGCCTTCTGATCTTGAGCAGCACCTTGTGGATCAAGTGAAGTGGAGGGAAGACACAGAAGAGGCCTGGGGTCCAAGGCCTCAAGAAGGCATCCCCCTGCAGCAAGTACTGCGGGGGGGGGTGGGGACAGAACAGCCTCAGCTCTGCATTCTCCCTGGAGGCAAACAAGTCCATCTGAGGGATACCATACTAAGAGAGCAGACTGTGAACTACCTCTGGATGGAGAGACCACTCGTAAAATTCCTCACCCACCCGACTGAGGGCATCCGCCAGATGACTGGAGATTCCTACCACTTGGATGGCTAGGAGATTCTCCTCCAGGCTGAGCACGAGGGTTCAAATGTGGAGAGCTTCCTTGCACAGGGGCAGGGAGTGCATCCCACCCTGCTTATTGAGGTAGTACATGGTTGAAGTGTTGTCCATCTGGACTTGAACCACTTGACCCCAAACATACCAAGTGAATGTAGTCAGCACCAACCGAACTGTCCAGAGCTCCAACAGGTTGATATGCCATCAGGACTCCTCGGGGGTCCAGAGCCTGTGGACTCTGCATTCCCCTAGATGGGCACCCCAGTTCATGAGAGAAGCGTCAGTCATCAGTATGACCTTTGCACTGAGGCCACTGGCTGGCCAGCTCCCATTGCAAGGAGCACGTATTCCAGCGGGCCCATCAGACCATGCTGGTGCAGGTCACCCTCTAACCCAGAAGATGCAGGAAGTCCCAGGCAGGGCATAAATGCCCAACCCAAAATGACTGGGCAAAAGAGGAGAGAACCTCCACCCTGTCCACCGGGAGCCAAGCTCTAGCTCAGCAAGAGTTGAGCTCTGCCCCCATAAAGCTGATCACCTGCGAGGGCACGAGTTCCAACTTAGCCTCACTGACCAAGAGGCCAAGTTTGACGCAGGTCTGGAGGGCCAGGACCCTGGACCGCTCCACCTTCAGCCAGGATGGACCCACAGTCAGGTAGGGGTACATCCGGACCACTCAGCACCTCAGGTATGCTGCCACCATTGCAGTGCATTTAGTGAAGACCCTGGGGGCTGAGGAGAGGCCAAAAGGCACAGCCCAGAACTCAGAGGGTTCCCTCAGCTCAAAAGCAGAGGAACCATCAATGGGACAGATGGATCAGGATGTGAAAGAATGCATCCTGAAGATCCAGGGAGCAAAACAACATGTCTTGCTCTAGAGATGGTATGATCTGAGACAGAGTTGCTATCCTGAAGGTGTGGGACCTAGGAACTTGTTCAGGTCATGCAGATCTAGAATGGGCCACCAGCCCCCATCCGCTTTGGCACCAGGAAGTACCTGGAGACAAACCCTGGGTGTTCTTGAGGATCTGCTTCTCTGACCATTACCTCCTTGTGGAGAAGCTGGGCTATATCATCTCTAAGAGCCAAAAGAGTGTCTGCGAATACCAAGTCCTCCAGTGGGGTGCGGGCTCAGCTTGGAGGGTACTTGCTTTATTTTTCTCTGATTCAAACTGTTGTTGCTGGTATACCTTCTTCTACATTATTACAAGGTGTGCCTACAGGTGTGTGCTAACAGAGTACTGCTGTAATCTTCTGATTCAAATTGTCTTTTGCAAGGTATATCTTCTGTTGCTGCTTTATTTTTCTCTGTAGCAAAGTGTTTCTTACAGGGGTATCTTCTCTGAAATTATTACAGGTGGTGCTTTACAGGTTTTACAGTTTTATGTAACATTAAGATACGCTTTCATTTGCATTTGTTGTTGACTGATTGTTTCTGCTCTTACCTCCTTGTTCTTTCATCCATGGTTTTTCTTTTATGGCAGGGGAAGGGCCTAACCACCCACCCCCATCCCAAACCACCCCACACTACACTCCTTTTATAGGGTACCACAGTTGTGACAGTTCCTGTGGCAAAGCAGAAGGGGTGGATCAGTGGGGCATCCACAAGGTGAGCTCATTTACAGGGGCACTAGTAATTTAACTTGTTATAACAAGTTATACGAAAACAAAACACAAAATCAAACCATTACTTGCATTTTCTTCCTTCTAATTACTCTGACCAGGTTAAAAACCCAGCAACTTATCTGGAATGGATATCATTAACTGCAGGTACTGCAGAACACTTTTCAGAAGGACAGTCTTACAGGATTTAGGACACTGTCCTACATGCTTGGCCATTGGAGATCTAAGGGCTCAGCTCCGGGCAGCATGGGCAGAGATTGCATGCCTCAAATTTCATATTCAAGAGGAAATGCATTATAAGAATCACCCGCCATTTCCCCAACATCCAACAGAAGAACCTCGACCACAGACGGTAGTTGGTCCAGGAGGTTGGCAGGTGGTTAGGAGGGGCAAATCGGATGCCCCATCACTCTGTGCTCTCCAATATATAACCTCCAAAAACCATATAAACACTACAAACAGGTATCTGCCTCTATCTCTGAAATCAAACAAAGGGGCAGAGGACACTGCAGAGCAGGACACTGCAGCACAGGAGCTAGCACAACAAAACTCGCCCAAATCAGGAACCAAAACAAAAAAAGCAAAAAGGAAATCCAAAAAACTTCAGATCATAGGAGACTCCATGATTCGGGGAGTTGATACCCATCTCCAGCCAAGGGTAATGGTCAGATGTCTCCCAAGTACATCAGCGTGGAGAGACACGACCACATTGCTAAAATTGCTCACAAAATAGGAGAAAACATTGATGTCCTGGTACACATAGGGACTAATGATCTCGCCAGCTGATCAGTTGTGGAGACCAAGGTAAAACCTGACCAGGCTGAGTAACAAACTATCATACATTTAGTCCGACATCTCTTTCTCTGAGATCCTGCCAGTCTGCGAGAGGGGGGCAGATGTATGGAAGATCAGAGAAGGGGAAATAGGGGAGCTAAAGATATGGCTCGAGGGCTGGTGCCAGGAAAAAGGACACAGATTTGTAGGGAACTGGCAACAGTTCTGGGAGCGAAAGTTCTTTAAATTTGATGGAACGCATCTGACTAAGGAGGGAGTCAGTGCATTGAGGCAGAAGTTTGATGTCTTTGCAGAATATTTAAACTAGCAAATGAGGAGAGGGGTGCAGCACCCCACATGTTGAATGGAAAGAACATCCCTCCCCCCCTCAGCTAGTGGTCAATCAGGGATTCAGCATGTTTGCAGTTCATTTGCATCACCAGGTAAGAAAAAAGGTCCGTCTCCCCGTACGATGCACAGGGGAAATGCCAAACCTCACCCAACAACTAACATACCGAAATCTGGCCAATGGAAAATCATGTACACAAATGCTCACAGTCTGGGAAATAAGATCCCAGACCTGCAGGCAATAATGTCAGAGGCTAAAATGGACATATTAGCAATTAGTGAGATGTGGTTTACCTGTAACCACACTTGGGAGACTTCAGTATCTGGCTAATGTACTGTTCAGAAAAGACCAAGGTGCAAAAAAAGGGGGGTGGGGGTGGAGTGGCCCTGTATGTCAATGAAAATATCATAGCTACAGAAATTCAGAATACACATAAGGAGCCAGAAGAACTGCAGGTCACCCTGGAAATAGGAAATGGGACAGCTATAAGAACTGGGGTTGTCTACAGGCCCCCCAGACCAGGGGGAGGACACATTACTGTTAGAAGATATACAAAACATGACAGCTAAAGGGGAGGTTCTGATAATGGGAGACTTCAACATGCCGGATACAGATTGGTCAATACCAGCAGGAGCATCTGCCAGAACTAGACACATGGTGGATTCCCTGCAGAGGGAGTGCCTCAAACAACTGGTACAACAACCCACAAGAGACAGGGCTATCCTAGATTTAGTACTGACTAACAGGGAAGGGATCACAGATCTCCAGGTTGTAGGTCACTTGGGGGCCTGTGACCATCACATGGTATGGTTCAATTTGGCCACTACATCTAAATCATCCCATTCCAAGGCAAAAATATGGAACTTCAGAGGAGCTGACTTTGATGAGATGGTCAACAGAGTTAAGCTAGCCCTGGCAAAAAGAAACACAGGTGAGGGGGTACAGGCAAAGTGGGCAAGCATTAAGGATGCAATACTTGAAGCAACATCCCATCGTGTTAGACAGAAAAGGAAGTGCAAAAGAAGAAGGAAACCACTTTGATACTCAAATACAATAGTAGAAAAGGTTAGAGCCAAAAGGCTGGCCTTCAGGAAATATAAGGGAACACAGAGGGATGAAGATAGGAAGGCATGCCAAACTGCCCTAAGGGAAGCAGGGAAGGCAGTAAGGCAAGCAAAGTCCCGAACTGAGGAAACACTAGAACGAATAGTGAAAGAAGGTGACAAGACTTTCTATAGATAAATTAGTGAAAGGAGAAAGTTCAGAGTGGGTATTGATAAGCTCAAAGGAGAAAACAGGGCATGTGAGGAGGAGGACCCTGTAAAAGCATCTATCCTAAATAGATACTTTTGCTCAGTATTTACTGAAGAGAAGGTAGGGCAGCACCCACAGCTCAATACCATGGACACGGGGGGATGTGAGCACTTCACAAAAGAAAGGGTCCTACAAGAGCTCGCTAAGCTCAGGGTGGACAAGGCGATGGGACCTGATGGCATACATCCCAGGGTACTTAAGAAGCAAAGGGTGGAACTAGCAGAGCCATTAGCAGAACTGTTTAGTGAGTCTCTGAGCACAGGAGAGGTCCCAGAAGACTGGAGAAGGGCTCATTTTATCCTGCTCCACAAGAGTGGCAGCAGGGAGGAGGCAGGGCACTACAGATCAGTCATTCTTACCTCAGTAGTGGGCAAGATTATGGAGGCACTCCTTAAGGAAAGGATAGTGTAACACGTCAAACCCTTAGGAGCACAGGATCCAAGACAGCATAGGTTTACAACAGGAAAGTCCTGTCAAGCTAATCTCATAGATTCCTTTGACTGGGTAACCAGAGTGGTGGACCAAGGGGATGCATCTGATGTCGCCTACCTTGACTTCAGCAAAGCTTTTGATACTGTTCCATATAGAAGATTGATTAATAAGCTGGGTAGGCTCAGGGTGGGTCAGAGATTGGTCTACTGGGTGGCAAACTGGTTGTCGGACAGAAAACAGAGAGTGGCGATAAACGGTATACTGCCAGAAGAGATGCAAGTCACAAGTGGAGTACCTCAGGAGTCAGTCCTGGGGCCAGTCCTTTTCAATATCTTCATCAGTGACATTGCAGATGGACTGGAGGGTAAGGTTTGTCTGTTTGCAGATGACATCAAGATCTGCAACAGAGTAGATGATCCAGATGGGGTGGGCAGAATGAGACGAGATCTGGATAAACTAGCAAAATGGTCAGAAGAGTGACAACTGGGGTTTAACATAAAGAAGTGCAAGATTATGCGCGTAGGGAAGAGAAACCCTGAAGCTACCTATAGGTTGAGAGGGGAGTTGCTGGCAATCACAAGGGAAGAAAAGAGACTTGTGCATCATCATCACAGATGACCTGCAATCATCCAAGCAGACCACTAAAGCAGTAGGGAAGACTTGAGGGATGTTGGGGTATATTAGTAGGAGTATCACAAATCCTAAGAGGGAGGTAATAATCCCTCTTTACAAGACACTGGTTAGGCCTCATCTGGAGTACTGCATGCAGTACTGGAGGCCACACCTTCACAAGGACATTAACCAAATTGAGGCAGTCCAGAGAAGGGCAACCAAAATGGTGCAGGGACTGCATCAGAAGACATATGAGGACAGATTAATGGAGCTCAATATGTATACCCCTTGAGCAAAGGAGTGAGAGAGGTGATATGATCGAGACAGTCAAACACTTTAAGGACATTAACAAGGTGAAAGAGTCTAACATGTTTAAATATAAGAAAAATAGCAGGACAAGAGGACACAGCATGAGATTAGAGGGAGGCCAATTAAGGGGGAATGTGAGGAAATTCTTTTTCACAGAAAGAGTGGTGGATGCATGGAACGGCCTACCTCAGGAAGTGGTGGCTATGAATACAGTGCAGGGCTTCAAACAGGCATGGGATAGGCATAACGGAGCCATACAGATGAGTATGAATAGATAGGACCCGACAGAGCAAAGGCTGATAGCACATTTATAAGGTAGAAAAAAGAAATGGGCACACTGGATGGGCCTTGCGGTCCTTATCTACCGTCAGCCTCTATGTTTCTATGTTATTGCTCGAATTTCCAGAGGAAGACCCTGACCAATCACTTCCAGAACCCACCTGTCCATGGTGACAGTGGACCAGGTGGATAGAAAGTGGCGGAGATGGCCCCACACAGGAGGACCCAGGGGAGGCATGATGGGAATGAGGGTGGCAACCCTATCACGTTACTGAGCAGGCCTGGAGGAGGAGGACCCGGCTGAGGAGCCAACAGGTCCCTTCCCTCTGGGCTTACAGATCATTGAGGCCACTGACTTGGGCATGGGTCACCAAGACTGAGCCAGCGGGCCCAGCTCACGCTGGACGGGTTTTTGCCGCAGGAGTGGAGGACCAAAAGGGCTTTCATTTCTGCTTCCTAGAGCCCTTGGAATCCTTCTGCTCAGCTGCCATAGAGTCCAAAGTGGCACTGGACTTCTCAATACACTTGAGGTGACCCTCCACACTAGGCCCAAGCAGGTTGGTGCCCAGGAATGGAACATCTGCAAGCTTGTGCTGGGTGTCTGCCATGACGGTCAAGCTCCACAGCCAAGCTCTAAGGCACATGGCAACTGCGGCTGCCACCAAGTAGGCACAGGAATCCCCCAGATCCAGAGTAGTCTGAAGTTACTGTTTTGCCAGAGCCCAGCCTTGATCTCAGACCTGCTTGACCATGGTCTTGAGGTCCGCAGGTAGGTGAGGAATCACCTCATCCAAAGAGCACAAGAAGGCATGGGAGAAGTGTGCCATCATGATGGCCGAGCTCACCTGGTGGAGGCAAAGCGAGGAGGCAGCATAGACTTTTTTAGCCATGTGGTCCAATTTCTTGGACTCCCTGTCCGGTGGATTGTTGATGTCCCCTGAATTACCTGAGCACCAAAATATAGAGTCGGCCACCAACCCCTTAGCCAAGGGGCGCTCCATGAAACCTGAGAGGGGACCAGTGGGCACTGCATATTTGCTGGCCATCCGGGCAGAGGGTGCAGGGCAGGATGCAAGGTGCTGCCAAAGCTCCAGGGCTGGGCCAACAATGGCCTCTGGGAAAGCCTCCATCAGAGATTACCCAGAATCTCTGTAAGGAGATAGCGAGCCTGCTTCTGGGCGGGCTCCAGTTTCATCCCCATGGACTCGGAAATGAGGTGGAGGATGCCCATGAAGGAAGAGGGCCTTTCCTCCATCGAGAGATCACCCATGGATTCCATGTCGACTGGATGGGAGTGCAGTGAGAAATCCTCATACTTGGAGGAGTCCGTATAAAGCAGCTGACCACCCAAGCCACCCTCAACCTGCTGCAGATGGTCAGGCATGAGAAGGACTGACAGCCAATGCAAAAGCCCCTTGGCCAGTTGAGACTCTTTAGTTGGAGTGCTGGTCGGCAGCTGTTTGGACGGCGGGTCCACCAGGATCAGTAGGGAGGTGACCTTTGGCTGAGCTGAAACAGTCTGGACCAGCTCCACTGGGGGAGGGTTGGTCTCGACCGATCCCACAGGGGAAGTCAGAGTCAGCCTGTTGAGCGACAGCTAAGTGATGGCCAGTGGGGGAGCCGGGGTCGGCTTCTGACTGACCAGCACCAACTGTTGCCCCATGAGGTCTTTGTAGCATCGAAGCAACTTGTGCTGAAGCCTCTCCTCACCTGAAGAGGACAAAGGTGAGGAATAGCGGTGGTGCCACTTCCCATGGCGTTGACCTTCAAGTACATTAAATGAATAAACAAGTCCTGTATGGAGAGTCTTTTCAAACTAAGGGATGGGAGGGAGACCCGAGGACATGATACCAGACTGGAGGGGGAAGGTTCAAGAGGGAGATGAGTAGACACTTTTTTATAGAGAGGGTGGTGGTCAGGTGGAATGAGTTACTGGCAAAGGTGGTTTCCAGCCTACCAAGTCAAGATAGTGCAGATAAAACCGTGCTTGTAAAACAGTGCTGAAAGAAGCACTAACGGTGCTGCAGTAACAGGGGTTTTTAGAGCACATGGTAGAAACCACTATCCCTATCACTGTAGGCTGCCAGTGGGGGGAAGTTAAGGATGCCATTGGGATAGTGCCTGCCAGAGCTTCTCCTGTGGTGGGGCGGCCAGAGCACCTGCCTCCAGCGGCACTGGGGACCTAGGGTTGCGGTTCGGTTCTCCCCAGGTCCCACTATGCTGTGGCCCCCCAAAATCAGAATTGCACTGGAGGGGAGTTTTTTCCTACCCCTGATATCCATGACCCCCTGGAGTTGATTATAATTAGTCTGGGTGTGTGTGAGGTGCAGAGTCCCCTACATTGGGGTGTGCAGGGGCTGGAAAAAAGTTGGTGCTGTGGTGTGCACTCTTTCTGTGGTGTTTGGCATGGTATGCTGATGTTGTTTAGCCACACGCCTTTTGTGTGTGGCATTGTTGCGGTGCACAGTTTTGCCTGTGACATTATGACCCCATGCCTTATCCAGTAAACAGTGGGTGGCTTCAAAAGGGGATGGGACAGGGAAAGAGGGAGGAAGGGGCAGCTGCAGAATATGGGCTGCTAGCTGCACAATCCAGCAGACTTGGTAGACCGTAAGGCCTTTTCTGCTAGCAATTTTCATATGCTCGTACAAGAGTTGGAGCGCTGTTGATGGTGGGAGCTGCTTGAGCCATCGGAGGAGAAAGACTGAGACCTCGACCACTGGGGGTGCTGACAGGGGATCTTGGAGGGCACCGGGGAGTGCCGTGCCTCCTCCTGGTCAGGGTTGGTGACCGTAGCTTACTGCTCAGCAGACTGAGAGCCCCTTCAGAGGCCACAGGCGGGACTGGAGTCCTGAAAACAGAATTGGCAGCCTCTTCAGACAACAACCGGTCGATAGGGTCGAGAAAAATCTTGGCCACATCATCAGCCGGCATCTCAATTAACTGGTTTGGTGTGGATTCTGTGAAGCCAGTGGCCAAGGCCATGGTTTCGACCGTGGTCAAAACCTGAGAGTCCTGAGGCCAAGAACGTTCCCAGTCCCAGGAATTTCGATGGTGAGGCTTCTCTTTTTCTTTCTTTGACTCCTCCTTGCAAGAGTGGGAGCCGTGTGAACCCAAGGGCCCTGTCCCTTGGTCGGGAGGGACTGGCACAGCTACTTGAAGGAGCCTGAAAAGGTGGAGCCAACTGGAGCAGAACAAAGGCCGAAAGCCGAGGAGGACTGCACAGAAGCCCGAGCTGAAGCTCCTCAAATGCTGCAAGTTGTTCCATCTGCTCGGCAGACCCCGCTGCCGCGAAGACCACCCAATGGGCATATTCAGATTTGACTGGTGGATGACATTTTTCCAGGTGGACCAGGAGGTCCTAAAGAACCGTCACATGAAATGACCAGCAAATGTCGCAGGCCTGGGTATTGTGATCATGGCCCAGGTAGTAGACGCACATGGCATGAGGGCAAGGAGGTCCTAAAGGACCGTCACGTGAAAAGACCGGCAAATGTCGCAGGCCTGGATATTGCGATCATGGCCCAGGCAATAGACGCACATGGCGTGAGGGTCAGTAAGCGACATCTTCTGCCCTCTAGGGCACTGGTGAAATCCAGGCTTGGACTTATTGTGCATAGTGGTCACAATCAAAGATCGAACTGAAGACAGAAACTCGGATGAGTTTAAAGTTTGAAAGAAATCTGAAGATTTTAACTGCTAGGGTCCACGCAACATGGCAGCAGTAAGGCAGGAACCTGCTTCTTCCAGTGGAAAGGAAGATCTGGTGACATGAGGCACAGCCAAGGGATATATCACCCAGGTGTGTGGGAGCAGCCAGCCTGAAGACTTTCCAGCACATCTTAAAGGGAAAGGACACTGACAGTAAGTGTGTATAGAATATATCCACATCCCTAGAACCCCTTGTTTCTCTGATGCCTGGGCACTGGCTCGATGGCCTGCTTGCACAGAAGGGACTGTACTTTCCTCTGAAGAACAAACAGGTGAGCTGGGGGATAACAGGAAGGTGGGGTGAGGTTTCCGGGGGCTGCTTGATGAGCTCTAAGGTGTGTCCCCTTTCTATGATCCACAGGATCCATGCATCCAAAGTTATGGTTCTCCACTGATTCAGATGGAGGGAGAACTGATCTCTGACTACCACCTTCTGGTCCAGGACCAGAAGAGTGGGGTCCAGCTAGAAGTCAAGCAAAGGTGGAGCCAGCTGCGGAAGTTGATCCCTCACTTCTGGGGCACTTGGCCACCATTTTGGCATGGGGGGGTAAGGCAGCCTGGGCTGTGTTTGCCCTGAGGCCAGGGAGCTGTCCCAGGCATGTTGTTTGTTTTGCGAAAAGAAGGACACCCTCCACCTCTTGGATGGGTGTGATAGAGGGAGTGAACAGACTTAAGGGCCCTGGTCAAGGCTTGCAGATCATTAATGATGTCCTGGGCATCAAGACCAAACAGCTTGGTGTCATTAAAGGGGACATTAAGCATTTTTTGCTGCATATCTGCTGCAAAACCTGATACTCTGAGCCAGGAGTGCCTATGCAGGCATATGCCCGTAGCAGCTGCCCTGGCAACGGTGTCAGTCACATCATACAAGGCTCTGAGGAGATGCTAACTAACATCCTCAGCAGCTTGAAGGCACTTAAAAAGTACCTGCTTTGGAGTGCCCTCTGGAAGGGCCTGGGTTTGGCCTTGCCCTTCTTAAAGTTGGCATTCTGATATTTTACCATTTGTGACAGATAGTTTGAAATCCTCTTGTCTAGAGTTGAGGAGGCATATACCCCATAGGTCGATTCTGAAAGACTCTTTGTCTGGGGGAAGGGAACTAAGGTGTTTAGGCACCTTAGACCTGTCATGAGCTGCCTAAATGACCACTGACTCTGACTTGGGCAGGGCAGCATAATAGGGGAGACCATGGGGGATATGAAAAAGTTTATCCATCCTGCGAGGCATAGCTGGTACCATGTCTTGTCTGTGCCAGGCTGTAACGGCTGCATCCCTCAAGGCTGGTAAAACTGGAGGAGTGATCTTAGGAGGAGATTCTGGAATCTCCAGGAAGTCCACCAATTCTTTCCTGGTGGCATCCTCTTCCTCAGAATGGAAGTCCATGGCTGAGGACAGCTGCTTCATCACATTGAAAATGTGGGGTCCTCAGGAGGAGACCTGGTGTGTGCTTCACCAAGTCCTCCATGACTGAAGAGGCTGTAGATCTGTCAGGGAGCAGAATCTCTTCCTCTTTATTATCAGAAAGAATGTGGTCTGGGTGGCACTCCTCCTTGACGTTGACCTCTTCTACATCTGGGTCTGGCATTGGGTGCGCAGATGACGGCCCACAGGGAGCTTTCCAGGGCCAACAAATAAGTGTCAATGGCGTTGGCAAGGGGGGGCCTAAAGGAACTCAGCTGCTGCACAAGCACATTAGTGAACTTGAGCAGGACTTTGTTTAAGTTGACAGTGGTCATCAATGGTGGAGGGAGCTCGACGGCTCAGGTGTTGACAACCAGCCTGCTGTATCCTGACAACCCAAAGAGCCTGTAGCCCTGGAGGGAGATGGGGCAAGTCTCAATGGCAGAGTCATCGATGATGAGCCCATCGGCAACAAAGAAGGTCCGATGACATGGAGGTTGACCGCCAGATACCCTGAGAAACAGGCAGAGATGCTGTTGGTATGGGTCTGGTGGGCACAGACACCAGGACAGCACAGTTCTTCGCCAGTGCAGCCGCAATCAATGAAGAACCCCCAGAAGAAGGAGAGGCAGACAGGGAACAATGTCAAAACCGGGGAGATTGGTCAGGATCGCAGTCGTTTTTTTTTACTTTTCCCCAGAGGACTTGTCTCAGGCCTTGAAGGTCTGGAAGCTCAAAGAACTGGTAGGTGACTGAGAGGCCAGGACCCTGGAGAAACCCTGCCCGCAACTGGCTATCTGTTAATCCATAAGGAATTTCTGAGAGCTTTTCTTCACCACCTGAGGGTTGTTTGTTTAAACTTCTGGCAGAGCTCACAGTTGGAAACTTCATGGTCAAGCTCAAGACAGCAGACACAGAGAGAGTATACATCTGTGGCAGCAATCTTCTTTCCACAGCGGCAGCGATGGAAGAGAGAAGCTGAAGGATTAACTCTCATCATAAACAAGTTGTAGGAATCTTTTTAGAAAAAGAGATTTTAAAAAGTAAAGTTAGAAAAGTCGTAGGTGAAAAAAGGAGCAAATACTGCAACAGAGCTTCTGCGAAGACCCATGTGAGTGAGTCGACGGTGGGAAAGAACTGAGAAGAGAGTGGGTCCGCTTGCACCTTTATAGGGTTAGTGATGTTAACAGACATCGACAGCATGATCGGCCCCAGTTGTACTTCAGAAAATCTTCCATTTGGATTCCCCATCACTGACAGTGAAGGTCCTATGATGTGACCTAATGACTGAGATAACCCAGATGAAGATCGGCACATTCCCACCGCAATCTGAGGTTCTGAATCAATGCCACATTTTGAAGTAGTACCATCATCATATTTCAAAATTGTGAGTCACTATCACATTTCAAAATTGTGCATCCCTGCCTTATTCTGAAATTTCATGGCCCTACCAGATTCCATTATTGCATCTCCCCACCACATTCTCATATTGTGTGTCCCTACCACATTCCAACAGTGTGAGATCCCACCATATTATAAAGATGTATGTTCCAGCCTCATTCCAACATTGCACATCCCCTGCCACATTCTAAAAACTGCATGTCACTATCAAATTCTTAAATCACATGTCTTTGTCACATTCAGAAATTGTGTGTCCCAGCCGCATTCAGAAACTACATCCCTGTTGCATTCTGAAATAGTGTCACTGCTACATTTTAAAATTGTGCATCCCCATCACATTCTGAAAATGTTCATCTTCATCACATTCCAAAATTGTGTCGCCACCACATTCTGAAATTGCATTTCCCAGCCACATTCTGAAACTATCTACCAGCATTCTAAAATTTTGTGCCATTGCCACATTCCAAAACTGTGCATCTTTTTCACATTCTAAAACTGCACATCCACACTATGTTGCAAATTGTGCATCCAGGCACAGTCGGAGAGTCCCTCAAACTGCTCCTCCTTGTCACATTCCATTGTGCATCCCCTTCACATTTCAAAAAGCATTTCCCTGCCATGCTCTAAAATGCATCACATTACATTCCAAAAATGTGCAGCACTACCACATTCTTAAATTTCATGTAACTACCACATTCTGAAAATGTGCACCCCTGCCAAATTCTGAGATATTGTGTCTATGCTACACTGTGAAACTGCATGCTGCCACCACCATCTGGCTGCTTCTATAACACAGACATCACATAGAAACAATGTCTCCGTTGTATACTCAGAAAGACATCAGCTTTCATGTGCCCCTCCCACAGAATTTTTTTTTCATATGTAGCGTGCTTTATCCTCCCACCCGAACTTGCCCACTGCCCCCAGCCCCGTCATCCGTCCCCCAGGACTTACCTCCCCAGTGTTCCTCCCTGGCTTACCCCCCAAGGCAGGGACTTCGAGGGGGCGGTTCCCATCGGATCTTGAACTCTGTGTCCAGGGAGCATCACAAAGTGACTATACGGGACCTACAGAGCACGGTGGGTTTCCTGCTACACAGTCTGATATTCTTTTTTTGTCCCCGGAGGTGTCACATGCAGTGATGCTACTGGTACTCATGTCACGTCTGCCCCCTTCCAATCTATAAACACCAGCTGTTGGGCTCCTAGCTTCCACCAAGGGTCTGTCAAGTGCTGGCAGCTGACCCCTCACCCCACACGAGGAGGAAAGGAGTCCTTAGGATGCTCAGTCCTCCTCCCCCCCAGCCAGACCTCCGACTCCTGGGCTCATTCCCAAATCCAGGTTGTCAGCATCACAAGCCATAGCTCTACTGCTGCGCCAGTGGGCCAGGCCTTCAAAGAATGTTTCTGTATATGTAAGAATGCAATTTGCTTTGAAAATACCAGTAGGATGGTCATTGTGACAAGACTCGAGACAGCCATAAGAATGGTGGTAACACTGAAATAAACCGAATAAAGAAAAAGAAATGACTAGTATCCCCTGAAGAAGTCCTTTAGGCAACACATTGGGTAATGAAGTAAAATAAGAATCCATATCGGAATAAATTTGTTTTGTGGCCTATGATTGGGCTAAGAGTGACTCATCCCTGGATTGTAAAATTGCTACAACCATCTGAAATAAAGCATCACTACCACATTCTAAAATTGTGCATCACCACAACATGCCAAAACATTCTGTAACTATGTGTCTCCCACATTTCAAAACAACATATCTTTGTTATATTCTAAAACTTTTATGACACTGCCACACTCCAAAATTGTGTCTCCCAGTTACTTTCAGAGATTGTTTCACTACTACATTCCAAAACTGCAGCTTCCTGCGAATGTGAAACCTCACTGCTGCGGTGTTCACAACCATGGATTCTGGCAGTGCATTCCACACCGACCCCATAGCATGCTTTTTTTTTCTGCACTATTTATCCTATCCCTCTCAGGCTGGCCGACCCCCTTATTCTGACCACCCCAGTCCAGTTACCTCAACTTCTCCTGGCACTTAAAAGACTCATTTTCCCCCAGGGCTTATGATCCCCAACCGCTTGCCTTCGAACAGGATCTGTGCTGACAGATTCAGTTCATCAGGGAAGGGGCCTAAGAGTGACAAGATTTGTCCTGCCAGCTGGGATTTCCATGTTTTTTACCCTTGGGGGACAGCCACTGAATGACGTCATGATGCACATCACACACTCCTGAGCGACGTGCGTCAATGTCCTCTGCTCCTCCCACCACGCTGTCAGTCCAAACTGCCCTACTCCCTAGAATCCACTAGAGGCTAGGTGTGCGCCAGGTTCTGCAACACACAATCCCCAGAGGATGCGCGATCCTCCAATGCTGCAAGTCACTTATGAACCCATGTAGTTGGCCCCACAAACAGTAGCTCTACTGTTTCATCAGTGGGCCAGCCTCCCCATCACATTCTTAAGTACCTTTCATCATCTGCACATTCTGGAAATGCATGCCCTATACTGCCCCCCCACATCAGTTTTTTTTTTTTCAAATGTTTACTACAACTGCATTTTACGTAGCTTGGGGATAATAAATCCTATAAAGTTGGTTGCAGGGAGAACTAGACTGTGAGTTCTGGTTATGACATCATCAGTGGCTCTTCACTGAAACTGGCTTTCTGCACAGGCAGTGACATTGGGGTTACTTCAATGTGTCGTGAATAGCAATTGTGTTTATGTACACTGATTAAGCTTTTGGCCTTTCTCTATTCCCACCCCTGGTAGGGAAGCCGGGTAGCGTGTAAGGAATAGAAGGCTCTGTACCAAGGGTGAATAGAGTGCCTGGGGATTGTGGGCATGATGAAACACGCTAAGTGTGGACTATAAGGAGTAGGCTGCTTTTATGCTAAATGTGGGAGGAGCCATTCCCTCATACCGTCACATCGAACCTCGTTCTTTAGCCCTCCCATTTCACTCTGTTGTGAACAGCAATTGTTCTTGTGTACACTGATTAAGCTTTTGGCCTTTATCTATTCCTACACTTGACAGGGAAACTAGGTAGCATGTAGGGATGAGAAGGTCTAAAAAAGATAACCTCTTCCAACTCACAGAAAGTGTGAACAGTAACACACAGGAGAGGAAAACAACTCTGCCTATGAAACCTCTGAGGACCTATGGCTACTGACCTGCCCATCCCCTGGGCAAGCTAAGAGGAGATCATAAATGCTTGTCTGCTTCCGTTTCTGGATTAACCAATGAGTTCATCTTCCAAGTCTCTCGCTGATGTGTGCAGTGGAATTATTCTTTGATGCTGAAGAAGCTGCTTTGATTTGAAGGAATATCCTGGAAGGGGATAAGGATTGAGCCAAGTCGATGCAGAAGTGTTTCTGTTGGGAACTGCATGGCTTTAGGAATGCAAGAGTTTGTTCAACATGAGTGGCAGTACTAAGGGAGAATTGCAGAGCACAAAATGAAGATTACTATTCATGCTGTAATATAAGTAGCTCGAGTAGATTTTGTTAGAATGGCCCACATGATGGTGTTTGCTTGCAGGAGATGATGTTCTAAGTTATGATGTCACTGAACAGAAGGGATGAAGTTATGACAGAATCTGCTGAAGAATGGAAACAATGAAAGGTCTGAATTGGAAGTGAAAATAAAATAGTTGCTTTGACTGGACAGCCCTTTGTGAAGATGTCCACAGCGGCTGATTGTCAGAAAACTGTAGACTGTGTAGGGGCCAGTGATGCTCTCACATGAGGGCAGCATCTATTATTGCGTAAGTAAGTTGATCGAAGTAGATGGAGAAACGACTGATGATTGAGGTCGGGAGCACTCAGGCAAATATAGCAAGCATGGTGGAGCCACAGAGCTGTAAATATAAAATATGTGCAGCAAATAAATCCAGGGCAGCTGGAACAGTTACAATTGAAGGCAGTTGGCTTGACTCACAAGATATGAATAGGTCAGGCTAGAATTTTTGGTCAGGCTCAATGAAGAGTAGAGAAGGTCAGAGTGAGCCTTGATAAAGGAGTGAATTTCAAGCTTGATGGATGATCTGGGCTTGTTGAACTTGTGGAGAAAGAGGCATGAGAAGCTGTTAGAAGGCAAAGAAGTCCACTGAAAAAGAGCTGCACAGGGAGCAGAAGAAAGCAGGCTGCCTAACAACGTGGCAGAAAAGATCTTGTGTCGAGAATGCCCAATGTACTTTGGCAATGTAATGTGCCAATACAGCTGTGGCATTAGCAGAGGAGGATCAATGGGAATCATAGAAATGGGGTCCTCTCCATTAAGAACACTTAAAGCAGCAATAAGATGTAGAGAGGAGTCAGATTCCACACAGCCAGATGGCAATGCAAAATAAAATCATGCTGGGGTAGAGACAAAATGCTAGAATGATCTCAGGCACAGTCAATTTCCTCAGGAATCAGAGATCTGAAGACTTAAATCACAGGAATGTCACCACAGGATATGAGTTGGTCATCACTACACTGAAATCTGGAGCAGCGGAGGTTCTAAAGTAAGCAAAGAACTGATGTGGAGTATTATTCGAAGGAGCCAGGGCAACAGGAGCATGGCTAATGGATGTAACAGCAGCAAAAGAATGTAGGATCGGTAGCTTGAAGTAGACTGAGGCAGGAAGTGAACTTCAGTAGTCAAGAATGGGACTGCAGATCAAAACTGAAGGCAGATGGAGCTATGAGGTCTCAATATCTGACAAAGGAGCTGGTTCCCATTGAGGAATGGGCTGGCTGAGCTCAGGACCCCAAACAGGGTGAGCTTTTTAAAGTGAGGCAGCAATACTGTGATTCCTGTTGCAGGCAGATGACAAGATTGGATGCCAAATATCTTCAGTTGGCTAGAAGGCGGGGGGAATAGTCCAACCACACAAAAGGAGTAGCAAGATTTGGACGCACAGGTACAAGCAGGGAGCTTGAGAAGAAGTCCAGAGGTGTGCAGGAGATTCTTCTGGGTTTGCAAGAGCTGGATAATAAAGAGATGCCAAAACACCAATACACTGATGCGTACTGCAGTAGATGCAGTGTCAGAAGCACAGCATATGCCAAATACCAATACGCGACTGCGTATGGTGGAAGATGCAGTGCTGGTAGCTTGGCCGATGCCAAAACCTCAATATGTGGCTGCACACTGCTGCACATGCAGAGAGTTGGTACAGTAGTTTGGCCAATGCCAAAAACACGGCAGCATATTGTGATACATGCAGAGAGTTGGCAGCTTGGTCGATGTCAAAAACGCTAGTACATGGGAGCATACTGTGGTAGATGCAGAGATTTGGTCGAGTGGTCAATGCCTCAATGCCAATACCAGCTGCATATTGTAGTAGATACAGAAAGCTGGTAGACTGGCAGATGCCACAAAGCAAATACCAGCTGCATATTGTGGTAGATGCAAAGAGTTGGTAGAGTGGCTGACGCCACAACACCAATACCAGGTGTGTACTGCAGTTGATTCAGAGTGGTTGAATGATTAGCAACAGAACTCCCATCTCTGGCAGACAGGGCAAGCCCATCTGCACTCGAATACCTCAGAAGGTATGAGTTAGAGACAGAGACTGGAAAACTACTGCAAACTGCTGGTGAGAGCTGGCAAGGAAACAGCAGCAGGCTGTTGCACAGCTGAAGATGGTTGGAGTGACAGCAGAAATGGACAGCAGGCAGGAAGTGGAATCGAGGAGCAAACAGTGGAGGAAATGGACACTGTAGGTGTGAAGGATACCTATAACAAGGACCTAAACAACACAGAATAGACACAAGAAGATGTAGAGAAAGCACAAGAGAGGGAAATGGGAAGCATACCTCTGAAATGAGGAATATCGCAAGTGCTTATGATTTTATATTCAGTTTACTATCCATGCTCTGCAAAGGGTAACTGATGTTGCTCATACTGTTAGGGCTGGTACTAGACACACAGAAGAAGGCAAATGTAAACTAACTTAAAAGAAACATTTTGTATCATCAAAACATATGGACCCACCATCTTAGGCTTGTTCTTGAAATAAAACTGAGCCACACATCCTGGTCATTTGCTCCAAAGTATTTGAAAGCCAGAAGTATGGACTGTAATGCTGAGAGGCTGATCAGTATGGTGAGGAGTGTAGCTTTAAGCAGATGACAGGAGCACATCAAACTTGGAAATGTTGGATGGGAATGGAGCGGCAGCTCTGAGGAAGCAGAAGCCAAAAAAAAGCAAACACCAAGAGAGAGGAGCAGAAGGAACTACAGCCAAGACACACAGAGGAGGAGGAGGCAGCAAAGCAGCAGGGAGAGAAATGGAGTAAGCAACCACCATGTGAACAGACAGCAAAGCACAGGGGTGCCAGGGAGCAGAACAGTGTCAGCAAACAATGGGAAAGGGGAAGGGGAGAAGGAGCAACTGGGGAGCAGGAGAGCACAGAGGAAAAGAACAATAGCAGCAGGCACAAATAGGGGGCAGAAGCAGAATGACAGCAATGAAGAAACGGAATGGGAGGGGGGACAAACACAGAGCACAAAAGGGAGTAGGATGGTGTGACAGAAAACAGACAAGGTAAGGAAGCAGGGAAAAACAAGGAGGCACAGTCGCATGGACCACACTGGAGCCCAGTGTGATGAAATACACTAAGTGTGGACTGTAAGGAGTAGGCTGCTTTTATACTGAATGTGGGAGGAGCTATATCCCCACACTGAATAGTGGTCTTTAGCCCTCCCATAAAATGGTATGTAACTTTAAAACAAACAGATCTCATTTTTGGCAGAAGGCTGATCAGAGATATACTGATCCTAATTCTGAATTTACTGATGTTAGAAATTTTAGCTGGACTCTCACTTTAAGTACGTTTTAACAGTGTTCACACACATGTGTGCATGTGTTAAAAACTGAATGTATATACAAACGTTTCTGTTTATGCATTTTAGAGGTCACATACATGGGCGCTTTCAGAAAGAGAGAGACACTCGAGTGTAAACTGTTAATGCCTATATGACAAATAAAGACATGGTTGTATGGTCCAAATTGTTTGGCTCATTTAGTAATTTATTTGAACTGTACAGAACTACACGGGTGGTTGCATAAGGACTTTGTTGTTGTTATAATTAGCTATGCACATCCTTCTGATCTTTGACAAGTAGCCACTTCCCCTGAAAGGCCCTGCTTGGGTGAAACACTGGGCTGAGTGTCCCCAAGTAGCATGAAGTAAATGAATAAAGTGACTGAGAAGTAGTTGGGTGACGGATTCTTTGCACTGCCAGCTCATAGTGATGTACCAGCTAAAGATGATGGGCTTGATTTTATAAGGTGGATGCAGGGCTTCCATCAAGCCCCGCATCCAGCACAAAGTTCAACACAGCTGCACCAAAGCCCCTCGGATGCAGTTCAGTCTGAATTTAGAAGAGCTGGTGCAGTTGCAACACTTTTTCCAGTTTACAGCACCTTACGCCAAAGGTTTGGCGCAAGTGCTGCGATCCTGGACACAAAGTTAAGACCAGAGAGTACCTGGTCTAACTCCCTGCATCCCACTTTCTGGACTTGCAGTGGGTGGGTACAGCAACATTCTTTTAAAATTGCGCTTGCTGCAATGTTTGGCTCAAGTTGCAACTTGCACCCAAGCACCCTGCCGCAGCATCTCTCTGTAAAGCAGAGCCTGACATATAAAACTAGTAGCTTTGCTGCTGTAATTCTGGCTAACCTCAGTTTTGCCATCTACTCACGAAAGTGGTATGGCCTGCTTTCACTAGAAAGAGACAAACAGCATACACACACAATAAATAGCACACACACAATAACAACAGGCACTGAATTCACTACTGTTTGGAATCCCAGGCAAACATATGGTCACCATAAAAAACAATAAGGCTGCTTGCAGACAGGCTTTTTAAAGCTCTTGTAAATCAGAAATGTGGTTAAAGGGATAGTACCTATAGTATGTGCTCATCACACCCCTTCCCTCTGTTATGTTTAGACTGGTAAGTTCAATAAAAGCACAGGTCTGAATCCCTGCTAAAAATACAGAATGACAGCTTAGGTTTCTTTATTATTTCAGTATTATTAGTGTTTATGATTTGAGAAAAATGGCAAGTGGGCAAAGTACTGTAATAAGACACACTCATTCTGAATAACACATTTTGTAGGTTCCATACAAAAATGGTACTCAAGTGTTGCTCTGTGGCACCTTACTTTTCCTTATCTGCTCCCTTACTCTGGATCAAAGAGCATGCTTCTGCTCCTTTATCTGTAAAAAGAACAAGACATTCTTGTTCTCAACTAGCCAGTAACCAAGAAACCACAGGCAGTGGTGGCTCTAGCCTCTATTGGGCACCACAGTATGACTTGGGCACAATTGTTGGCAGCCAGAGCACCTACATATCGTTGCCACAGGGTTAACTCTGCAACACATGCAGCACCAGCTGAGGCACAGCCTTTTTTTTTTTAACCAGGGTACATGCCTTGGTGTGCCCTGGTGTAGTGCTGCCACTGACCAGAGGTCATAGATAGCCCTGGTCTCCAAGTAGTGCACAGTCCAAAGGTCACAAAAAGTTACTATTTCTGGTGCTCTCCTGTTAAGTCCCCCACAACTCACATAATAACTTATTTTTAATACAGTTAATGACTATACACAATGAAAGGTAGTGAGGAGGGGAGCAAATAAAACACACTACTACTGTATATCTGAAATTTTCACTTTTGACATACAGTAAAGCCATATACTATTAAATATAAAACATGGGTAACCATACCCAACTCAGCTTGTGTTTCCATCTTGGGGTTGCTCTCCAGGTTTATGTCATATAATCTTAACCCTTCAATGGAAACACAGTCTTGTTGTGTATGGATGCCCATTCTATACAGTACATGTTGCCTAGATGTTCTGGTTGAATCTGTATTGTTGTTATTGTACGTATGTTAATAATTGTATTGTGCATGCCTGTAATGGGAAAACAGATTAATGAAGATGCAATAATCAGAAACCTTTGTGAATAAAAATGTAATTATCTGTGCAACACCAAGTTGTGCATTAAAAAAAAGAGTAATGTGCTTTTGGGTGTCTCAAGTTTCCAGCTGCCTTGGTGACACAGCTGGTAATGCAATCAGAACGGCATTCTGGGCAGCCTGGGTTGAAATCCCATCTAAGGTACTTATTTCTTTCTCTCTCTTCTGTTTGTCTGGGTTCCACAAATGTGCACACCTCACCATTATGAATGAAAAAATAATCAGAAAGTGCATCCTCTGCTCCCTGGAGGATGGATAAAAGAATGCCAAGAAATTTTGTTTGTCTTGTGTCATGGAGTGCATCTAATGGTAAAAAGATAAATAACTGAAAATTTAAAAGTGGGCTTGACTGCTTTTTGCAAGGCATTGTGCCTGAGCAATGGACAAGTCATGTCTCCACAGAAACCATGCCTTCCTGTGGTCTGGACTGCCACATGATTGGAGGTCTCCCTGAGGTTAAAATTTGCCCCCTGGCTTAAATAAGCACTTGTCAATGCCAAATGTTCACCACTTGCATTCCTGGATCTTGGTTATACACAATTTTACTATACATCTACCAAGGCTAGACCAGATAAGATACAATATCTCATTTTCAGAGGTGTCCTGCTTTAACACATTTTAGACTGTATTTACTCAGGATAGGCCAGCTAAGAGACAATATGTGATTTTCAGTGGGCTGCCACATTTTGACCCCAAATTTCCAAAAATCTTTATGACGTGACGTTGTGATCAAGACAGATGGAATTTTTTTAAAATCCCATCTGAAAGGCGATTTCACAGTGTAACTGTGACAACAAGTTTCAGAGGGGATTCGAAAAATGACACCTGTCATGTGCAGGAGGTGGGGGAACACAAGGGATATGTTAAACACTAGGGGGCCACAATCTGCAAAATATGTTATGAGCAAACACTGAAACAATTCAATGTTTCTTCATAATTTAGGGGTTTTTTTTCACATTTTGACCCCAAATGGGGGCCGTGGCCAACAGCCAAACCAAATGGACGTGTAAACGACAGGCTCCCGATAATAACCCCTGAAAATCCGGTATTAATCTATTCAATTCTGCACTGTGCTGTCTAAATCGGACATGCTACTTATGGGTGGCTTTCCGGTTGCGATAAATCAGGCGGGTGCAGTGTATTTAGAAGCGCTAGACCGACTTTTTTCATTCACCCATGGCGGGCCCACGAACTGCGCAGCAGCAGTCTCGATTGACTACGCATGCATGCACAGCATGCAGGCCTCTACAACGTCTTTCCATATGGCAACAGAAGGCAGCTTAGCAGAAATCAGGCAAATGTTTGCAGAAATCCTGCATCGGATAGAGGGACTCGATGTGGCCACAAAAAAAAATACTGAAGATGTTGTGGACTTGTCACAAAGGGCCTCGGTCCATGAGCATAGAATTACTGAGGTGGAGGATGGCTGGCACAAATCCGGGGCTAAACTGCAAGAACATGGTCAGATGCTCCAGCACCTTTGGGCCCGGGTGGAGGACTTGGAGAACGCAGTCGTCAAAACAACTTGAGGTTTGTGGGGTTCCTGAAGGCTGTGAAGGGAGTGACACAATAGCATTTCTCCAACGTGAACTGCCTATACTGTTGGGTTGTCAGGGGTTTCTCCATGGGAGCTAGATAGGGCACACAGATCCCTGGCCCCGAGGCCCCTCCGGGACGCCCCAACTATACTAGCCCGCTTCCTCCAGTTTCCAAAGATCGTGGACCGGGACACACTTAGCTCGACAAAAGAAGGAACTAGTTTGGAGTGGCCACAAAATACAAATATTTGCTGACTACTCACTGGAGGTCATGAATAGGAGGAAGGCTTTCACAGCAGCACGGAGGTCGTGTGCTGAACTCGGCCTTGAATATTCCCTGTGATACCCGGCATCTTTATGAATAGTGATCAATGGTTCAGCTCGGGTTTTTGACAATCCAGTGCTAGCGGAGGACTTTATTGCTACACAAGCACCTAAATTGAACTGGGGCAAATTACGTCAATCCTACAACCCAAGATCTTCTCCTGCTAAGTTGGCCCCGATGGACATATCTGGCCCCGTCTCTCTGAAGGAGGTGGCAGCTTCGACTTCTCTTTCAGGGGAATAGATTGTGGCCCCTTCCTGGCCTACCCTGCAAAAATCTCCAGGAAGCAAAAAGAAGAATAGGAGAAGGGCCAGGATTGAAGGAGGGCATGTGGACTAAACCCCAAGGCTTCGCTCTAGAAGTAGAAACAGGAGCTGTAGCCCAGAGCCGAGTCCTTCCCACGACTCCTTAGCCCCAGACATGAGTAACAACCAGTATAAAGTTCTGATGGATCTCCCTACCGAAGATATCCCCTGCTACCTTCCTCTTCCACCAAGGCCTTCCAGCTCAGCCGGTTCAAAATCATCAGTAGCCAAACAACTCAGCTGGGCTGAAGGGACAGATGACACGTTTAGGGAGAATACGGAAGCCCCAGCTGATGGCCTTGCCTCGGAACTAACTGCAGGCAATATGGATACCCGTACAGTTCCAACTACAGCAAATGGCTGATTACCACACCGTCTTGTCTTTTTATTTTTGGAGCTCTGTATTGCTAGGGGGCTTAGTGGATTACCAGGCCTTGCTATTGCTGGGGACCACCACTAAGCATTGAATTAATGAGGACTTCCCATCAGAGGTCAGGTTAGAGAGGCCCATACCGGTGCAGCTTTTACATTCTGCTTGGCTGTCCCTGGCTACTCCAGGTACAGATCTGGGGATCCTGCCCAGTGCTGACCAGTATTTGGGTTTAATAGAGCCTAATAAGGGTTGTTTAAGGCCTGTTATGTGGCTCTGTACATTGTACATATATCGTAGTCATTAATATAAACATGAGGGCGGTCCGCTTTTTTTTTTTTTTTTTTCCTCTTCTATAGCTGCCCGTCTCATTAGACTGAAGTCTCTGTTATGGCAGTGGATGTGTGGAAAATTTTTTTTTTTTGGTCTTTCTCCTTAAAGGGGTTACTAGGATAGCCTTTTTTCTTTTTTCTCTCTTTTGGCTACGATGGGTCCCAGTTTACATACCCCCAGCAACTCCACTGGTGTCTAGGCTTGTTTTTGTACTTAGCCGACGCGTACAGTGGATGCTGATCTTTTTGGGGTTTACAAAGGTGCGAATCAGGGGTTGGGGGGTGGTTTGGGGTATTCTTGTAACGTTGAACTGTTTGCAGTTAATAAGTATAGAATATGTCAATACATACCACTGTCAGATTTTAATGTTGATAGTTGGTTGTTCTGTTTATATTACTATGGCAATCTCTCTAAATGGGTCACGGGGTACTCAGTCAAAGCTGGTTGGAAAGGGAGGGGGCGGCCCGCATGGATCCACCATCGCATGGTTTTGAGTGCAAACTCCTGCTAACATGTTCTATTCTAGGTTTGAATGGAGTATAAGTTAATATCATGGAATGTGAGGGGACTCAACTCACCTATTAAACGGAAGAAGGTCTTAACCCATTTAAAAAAGTTTGCTTCCACGATAGTATTCCTACAAGAGACTAAACTCTCCGCCAATGAGGCCTCCAAGCTTAAGCAAGCTTGGGTTACCGAAGAGCTTCATAGTGTGGCCCCTACTAGTAAGAGGGGAGTGTCTATACTTTTGCACCAAAATTTGGGATGGAAGGTGAAGGACTTTGTATGAGATAAAGAAGGGAGATGGATTATTGCCGAAGTCGAAACTCCTGAAGGCCCTCTGATTTTGGCCAATATCTATGCCCCCAACCAAGATTGTCCCCATTTCTTTCATACAGTTAATCAGGCCATCCTGGATTTCAATAAAAAAAGAGCCCCAATACTATTAGGAGGGGATTTTAACTTAACATTGGATCACGCCCTAGACAGAAGCAATAAATCCCCTGAGCCCCACCGACAGGCCAAAGAAGCAGTGAAGAAACTTTCATCTGAACTGGGGCTACTAGATGCCTGGAGGGCGCTGCACCCAGGTGACCATGATTACACTTATTTTTCCCCAACCTATGGGTCCTCTAGCAGAATAGACCTTTGGCTTGTATCCTCAGGGATATACGAGAGAGTGCTGGGGGCTTCTATACACCCAATCTATGTAGCCGATCATGCTCCACTTGAGTTAGTTCTTAAGAGGGGGTTAGACTCCCAACACTCTCAGTTCTGGCGGTTAGACCCATTACTGCTAGAGGATAAAACATTTTGTAATTGGTTTGGTCAGGCGGTAGCAGAATACTGGACCGATAATGATAATGGGGAGGTATGTGATTCAACCTTATGGGAGGCCTTTAAAGCCACCATTCGTGGTAGGATAATAGCTTTCGCGGCAGCTAGGAGGCGTAGCCAGATGGCCACCCAGAGGGCTTTGGAGAAGAAATTATATAACTTGGAAGCTCAGTACAAAGCTCTGGATACTGAACCTCCCTGCCCAGAACTGTTGACACAGTTAGCTAGTACCCGAATTTCTCTCAATGAATATTTATCTCGGCAGACTGAGCTAAACCTTAGATGTATCCGCCATGCCTTTTGGGAAGGGGGAGAAAAGGCCAGCAAGTAATTGGCGTATCGTCTCAAGCGTCAACAGGCTTCTAAGATGATATATGCCTTAGCAGATTCAGCTGGGAACCCCTGTCATGCCAATTCAGGGATAAATTTGATTATGTCTCAATTTTATGAAAAGTTATATTCTTCACCAAACCCCTCTGACCCAGCTCAAATTCAAGCTTACCTATCCTCACTACCCATCCCCAGTATCTCTAATTGAGATGCTAAACTATTAGAATCCCCCATTTCAATTGAGGAAATTACCCAAGCAATCCACACCTTAAATCTCCGGAAATCCCCAGGGAAAGATGGTCTGCCTATCGATTTGTACAGACTCTCTGGAGTTAATGTGGCTCCGTATCTGGCCCGGGTCTTTCAGCATTCCCAAACGATTGGGCAGCTACCCCCCTCGATGAGAGAAGCTGTTATTACAGTACTTTCAAAAAAAGGGAAAGATCCATTGTCCCCCAGGCAGCTATCACCCTATTTCCTTAATTAATGCAGATGCCAAGATATTTGCTATGGTTCTATCCGCTCGATTGGAACCCCTCCTGCAGGATCTGGTGGGTCCCTCCCAGGTGGGTTTTGTGAAAGGCCGTTTAGGATCTGATCATCATAGAACTTTGGGGTCTCTAATGCATGTGGCTAAACTTTAATCAACCCCTTCTATTGCTATGGCCTTCGATTTTGAAAAGGCCTTTGATTCGGTCGAATGGGCCTATATATTTCAGACTTTGTCCAATATGGGGTTAGGCCCCGATTACATTGCCTGGATAAGGTTGCTGTACTCTGCTCCCCTAGCCTCGGTGCTGACTAATGGCACCATATCTAGGCCCTTTCTATTGCAAAAAGGTATGAGGCAGGGATGCCCTCTTTCTCCTCATTTATTTGTCCTGGCTATAGAACCTTTGGCTATTGCACTCAGGTCTACCAGGGAGATACTGGGGATCCAGATGGGGGAAGTTAATTACAAGACATTTCTCTACACAGATGATCTGCTTATTATGACTGAACATTCTCAATTGGGGATGCAGACAATTTTCCAAACCCTGAATGAGTTCACCAAGATATCAGGATTGAAGTTGAACCAGTCCAAAACATAAATTTTACCATTAAACTCCTTAATCTCAGGAGCAGAATTCACTGCCTTAGGGCTAAAGTGGTCCCCGCAAGGCATTAAGTATCTAGGTATCATTATCCACCCTGACCCGTCTAAAATGTTGGCGGCTAATTTTCAGGCCCTGATTGACTCACTTAGGGTTGATATGGGAAGATGGAAGGCATTAAAACTTTCATTGGCCGGGAAAATTGATTTGATTAAAATGATGACTGCCCCTAGGATGCTTTATTTACTGGCCCACTTTCCCTCCTTTATTCCCCCAAAATGGTTATAGAAATTGGAGACCCTTATGGGGAACTTTATATGGAAGGAGCCTCCTGCTATAGCAAACTGAAGTCCGACAGCACTGGAGAAGGGGGATGGGGACCCTTGGTTGCAGCGGATCATATGGCCTTTGTGCTGGCTCAGACTCTAGATGGTTTTCAAAAAGGACAGGGTACTCTGAGTGGCTTCAGTTAGAAGCACTTAGTGCAGGCTGTTTCCCCGATGGTTTGTTTTAATGCCAAGAAGAAATTACCTTTAAATCTATCTCCTCCCAAAGCACTATCTGTTAAATATTGGAAGCAAGCTATGACTATGCTGGGCTATGACCCAGCCCCATGGGAATACATGCCTTTATGGGACAATCGGGCACTGAAAATAGGGCAATCCACACAGCACTGGAAATTGTGGGTAAGACAGGGTTTAATTACTATACAGGATCTCTTAATCCCTGGGACAACTATTATGGACTCCTTTGAGTCTCTGAGTGCGAGGTATTTACTTCCGACTTCTCATTTCTGGAGATATCTTCAGTTAAGGGATGCGATATCTCATCTCTCAAAGTTACCTACCAGTAACACCTCACATAAAAAAAAAAAACACCCGATTGGTTCTTGGACTAAATTCACCAAGAGTATAGCTAGTAATATATACCACATACTCAGGGACTGTACTCCGGATCCTACCCAGAATGCTAGGCAGCAATGGGGGGGAAGAGCTACAAGCCCCGATTTCAGAACAACAGTGGGAGGATGGGTGGATACGTATCCACTTGGCTTGTCAGGACGGGCGCACAAGGCTCATTATGAACAAGACCCATCACAGATGGTACAGAGACCCGGCAAAGCTAGTCAAGATGGGACTTATCCCGGCAGACACTTGTTGGAGATGTGGCAACCAAGAGGCAAATCTTCTCCATATCCTCTGGGACTGCCCGAACCTTCAATATTTCTGGCGGCCCATCAAGTATATGTGTCAGCAGTTGTTCCCAGACATTATGTTGGGTCCCAACCTACTTCTTTTGGGCTGTGGCAGTCCTGAAACTCCTAAGTACAGCCCAGGGGCACAATGGATTACCATGGCTGGGGCATTGGCCAAAAGACTTATATTGATGAGATGGAGAACCCCTGATAGTCGTACATTCTATCAGTTTCTCTCAGCCTTGGCCCAGGGGCCACGCTTGAGAGGATCTCGAGTTTTGCCCATGGTTCCCTGTCTCGCACGATCAATGTTGGCAACCCAGAGTTAAGGTCCTGCTATTGTCATAATAACCCCTGGTTGAGGTTTAGTCCTCACTCTAGTTAAAGGGTGGGTCTTCATCCCCCCCTTTTTTTTTTTTTTTAACTGCAGGCCCTCCCCTCTTCCTTCTTTCCTTGCCCATTCTTTCATTTTTTAAACCCTGGCCTTATATTCGTTTGATATACTTAACCATGGAGAATGATTGCCAAGCTGTAAATAGTTTATATTTCAACTACATGTGAACCTAACATGCCTAGGGCAGAGTTAATTGACATTATTGAAGGATATCCTGTACAGTCACACCTGATTGTCATCCTGTTGTTGTTAATTGTTACAACTGATCAATCCAAATGTATATTATGTATGATCCCTTTATGTACACTCTGCCATGTGTGTATGATCGGCCTTATTGTCAACAATAAAAAATGTTTAACAACATTTTGACCCCAAATATTCAACATAGTCCTTTTATAACCACTCCTTCTGAACATGAGATGAGTTGTTTATAAAATAGTGGCTGAAATTGAATTTTGCACCACAAGTGTAAAAACACATTTGGACAGATCTGAAAAATAACAGCTATCACATTCATGAGGTGGTGTGAAAAATGGCTATGTTGAAAATTTGGGATCAAAATATTGAAAATTCACAAAGTTACCAGTGTATGTTGAAAATTTTCAACATACCCTCACAACTTTGTTGTTTTTTAAATATTTTTAACCCAAATTTTCAATAGAGTCTTCTCAAGACCCCACCTCTTGAACAAAAGGGAGAAAATTATCAAATCATGCTGGAAAGGTGATTTCGTGCTGCAAGTGCAACAACACATTTTGGCCAGGATTTAAAAAATGACCGCTCTCATGTTCATGAGGTGGTCTGAACTATGTTGAAAATTTGGGGTCAAAATATTGAGAATTACTAAAGTTATAAGTTTTTATTGAAAACTGTCAATGTACACTCATAACTTTGCTGCTTTTTAATATCTTAACCCAAAATTTTCAGCACAGTTTTCTTATGACCCTTGACTGGTCTCCTCTCGATAGTCTCCAAGACATCGACCAGGTTTTGCAATTCTTTGTGTCCACAGTCAATGGTATTTGTGATGCCTACAACCCCCTGAGAAAAAGAAAGATAAGGGCTTCCAATGGATGGATTTCCAGGGAACTCCTTGTTCTGAAGAAGGAGCGGGACAACCTCTGGGAACTTGCCAGAGGCATGGGCAACCAATCTGACTTCCAAAAGCATCGGGCAGCCAGGAACGCATGTACTGCTCTTGCCATGCAAGCCAAGGTGGCTTACTACAAGGAGCAACTGGAACATAACTGATGCAATGGGAAGCAATTCTGGGATAACATTAAGGAGCTGCTGTGCAGGGAAGATAGAAGGCACCCCTCCATGCTCAACTTAAATGGCACCCCCACCCTAGATCTACACACAATTGCTAAAGCCTTCAATGTGGTCTTCTCCGACCTCAGTTCTGTCCTCCTGCCCAGCTACCTTGACCCCCACCCACAACACCCACCCAAAGTCTGAGATAATTTAGCCCATCCAAATTTTTACTTCAAGCATGTCACAACCAAGGAAGCTAGAACCCATATTACTAAGGTGCTGGGTAAAACCAGACTTGGTAGTGACTCACTCGACATGAAATTGGTGGAAGTTGCCTTGGACGAGTTGGTGGTTCCATCACCAAGATCTTTAACAAGTCTCTCACCCTGGCTAAATTCCCTGCAGCATGGAAGATAGCTCTAGTCACGCCTATCCTAAAAAGTGGGGACCGGTCTAGCACTGCTAACTATAGACCAATATCTATCCTCTCCCCTCCCCCCCAAGGAGCTTGAAAGGATTGTGGCTGACCAGGTCACAGAGTAACTTCAGAAGTACCGTCTACTGTGCCCACAACAGAACAGATTCCATCAGTGCCATAGCACAGCTACGCCCTTAGTTGAATTCACAGACTACATTCACAAAGCCTTGGATGGGGGCAGTCTGGTAGAATCTATCTTCATAGATTTCACCAAAGCCTTTGATACAGTCAACCATCACATCTTGCTTGACCAGCTTTAGCACCTCGGGCTAGCCTCTGAAGCCATCCTCTGGTTCCAGGATTACCTATTGAGAAGGGCACAGAGTGTAAACATTGGGACAGCTATCTCCTCATCTAGGGATATAGTACTGGGTGTCCCACAAAGGTCTACACTGGGCCCCCTCCTCTTTAGCCTGTTCATCAAGAGGCTACCAGAGGCCTGCAATAGCAAGATTATTCTGTACACAGATGATGCTGTCATCCTTAGTAGTAGTGCCCAGCTTCAGCACCTACAGGATGATCTGTAGTACTCATTTTGCAGCTTGAAGGACTGGTTCAGCTCTCAGAAATTGCTTCTTAATTACAAGAAGATAAAGACAATGCTGATAACCACTCACCAGCACAAGAGATCTCTTCTGTCTCTTACTATTACTAACAACAAGGCTGCTCCACTTGAGCAGGTCAACTCTTTTAAATACTTGGGCGTGATCATTGATGACACTCTCTCATATGTGCAGCACATCAATCAGGTCATCAAAACAGTGAACACCAAACTTGGAGTTCTCTACAGGCACAGATAGTACCTAACTCCTGAGGCACTCAGGTTGGCAGTTTCCTCTTCCATCTTGTCTGTTATTGACTACAGACTCATGGTCTATGGGTCGGCATTAGACACTGCACTAAAATGTGTAAGCATGGCCCTCAACAAGGCCTGCAGGCTGGCTCTAGGGGCTGATAATCTCCTACACACCTGCTCCCTCTACAAGCACACTAACTGGTTCAGTCTTGCCAGCAGAATCAAATACCAAATATGCCTGCTTGGCATGAAATCTCTCCTAGGTAAAGCTCCACTGGCCTTCAAAGAACTGCTCCGGTGAGGTAGATCCAGGTACCGCACTAGAGGGCAGACTCGCAACCCACTTGCTATCCCCTTCAGAAAAATGGCGCTTGGCATCGGTCCTTCACATACAGGGCTCCTTCTTGGCTAAATGAGATCCCAGCATGCATTTTTTTCATTAACAGCCAAGGCTAAGGTATGCAGCAGCAGGTAACATCTAGCACTAGCACCCGGTAGCTTGGAGTCAGCCTGCTGCTGGGATGCATTCTCCGATTTGCTACTTTACTGCCCAGTAACCCTGAGTTTAAACTCCTACTTCTTACTACTACTTGCCAGCCCTTGAACTTGAGCCTTCCATAGCCACAGCCTGTCGACGAGCCTTCTATTTACTGTCCTTAACTCAGCACTGTTTTAAGTCCCTTCCCTGCCATTGATCCTTCACAAATGCAACTGTTTCAAAGCACCTGTCTTCCCCCAGCTTATTCTATGTACAGTCTTCCCTCACATTACTCTCTAGTATGTTCCTACTAGATCAGTCCTGCACAGAAAATTAACTCCCCACCCCCACCTTGACTTGAATTAAAGACAAAGCCTCTTCTTGGCTGCATTAACATACAGGGTGTGAAAGCCTATTTTGAGTTTCTCCCCTCCTGACTTTATATGAAATAACGACACTGCCTCCCCTGGCTGTTTTACCTCCTGCTAAATTAGTTCCTTAAACCCACAGCACTCACCATGTACCTTGGGCTGTACTAATTGCAATATGTCCCACTATGTGAGATAGCTTACAATTGTAAATACTCACACCAGTTGCTGTTATTTCTTGTATTTTTTGTCTCTGTACATGTGCACCCATACTCTGTAACTACCTTTCTGTGTTGTCCTCCTGTCAAGACCACGGAACCTTTGAAAAAGAGCATTTTGCTCAAAGGTTATGTCTGAATGACAAAATAAATAAATAAATGACCCAATCTCATGAACAAGGGCAAAGGAAATGGTCAAATCCTGAATGAACAATGATTTGGCACAGCGACCATAAAATCACTTTTTGGGAAAAGATTTGTATAATCTCACCACATCTGTACATGAGTTGGGGTTCCAAAAAGGCCATGTTGAAAATATGGGGAAAATATTAAAAAAATGACCAAGTTATGAGGACAAGCTCAAAACCCAATGAAATATATTGAACTGCATACTTGATTTCCTCAGTTCCTGGTCTGGCATTGAAGAGTGAAGACATCTCTCTGGTCCAGAGATCATTATGGCATTGAACCCCCAGTAGGTAGGTAAGTAAGGGGCGGAGAGTGCTGAGTGGGAGGGTCAGGTAGGGAGAGGGTAATGGCAGTGGTGGTCCAGTGGTGGCAACAAACATCAATGGAAATTCTTCTTTTTAACTGGGTATATAAAAATAAAAAAAGACTATGAGGGAGGATTTCCTTTATTTCAGCTACCAACACTGGGGATTGGGGACCCTAGTGTCAGTGTTATGTTTGGCAGCAACGGGGTGGGCTCCCCAGTGTTGCACAGTGAAAACAGGAGGGGTTGGGAGTACCAGCTGGCACCGGGAATTGAGAACCCCAGTGTCAGAAAATTAAAAGTTTGGAGTGGGAGTGGTAGCTGGTCAGTGAGAGGGTTGGGTGGGGGGAGAGTAACAGTGGCAGTGTGCAGGCAGAGGCAACAGACATCAATGGATGATTTTCTTTTTTACAGGGTGTATAAAAAAAAAAGTCTATGAGGGATGATTTTCTTTATTTCAGGTACTGATACTGGGAACTGGGCACCCCAGTGTCAGTGTTATATTTAGCAGCACTGGGGGCGGAGCTCCCCGGTTTTGCACAGTGAAAATAGGTGGGGTAGAGGGTACTAGCTGGCACCGGGGATTAGGCACCCCGATGTTGGAAAATTAAGAAAGTGGAAGCAATGGGATATGGGAGCGGTACCTGGCAGAGGGTAGGGAGGGATTGTTTTAATATTGGGGGGATGACCACAGCAGGCTGATCATGACACTGATCAGCTCTGCTTGCTGGGCGGCTTATGCAGATCAATGGAAAGAGCCAACCTATGATTTGGGGGGCTCTTTTTTTTGAACTACACAAAGTCTCCACCCAGCAAGCCCAGAAGAGTATCATAATCAGCCTAGCTCTTGACTGGTCTGATAATGTTGAGCCCCTTGCAGACTACCCTGCACTGGACTGACAGTGACACACCTCTCAAAACACACTTTTATATCAATATGTTCACCCTTGTGCTAGCACAAGGACAAAGATACAAAATGTAGTTGAATCCATTCCTGCTGCAGTCTACAGTCAAGGCAGTTTCTTTTTTGCTCTCCATTTCTTTCCCTTGCTATTTTTTTTAACTTCTTTATTCCAAATTTCCAATAAACAGAAATATCCAGTATAGGGAAAAAGAACACAGTACAAAACAAAGTATATGTGGAGAAAACAGTCATTCCAGAGATCTAGGCCCTTCCTAATTATACACTGAAATCTAAAGCAGATCTCTACCCAAAGGGCCCATATCTAACCTTCAACCCATAGGGGTCAGTAAGAACACAAAGGGACCTTTCAGTAAGTCCAATCACAAAAGCAAACAGGTTTAACTACTAAAACATGGAGAAGGAAATAAAAAAGAAAATAATATATATCATAAAATTGGGGTGACATTGCAACTGGCAATAATAGCAGCTAGACCATTCCGACAAAAAAGACAATAGTAACTGACTGTAGTCTATGTTTACAGTGGGATTAATCAGTAACCTTCTGCCTGTTGGGACAGAACTGATCTTCCTTCCAGCTCTTCAAAGTGCATGAAGGGCAACCAGACTTCCAGAAACCCCTCCGACTGAAGCCGTAAACTGGCTGTTACTTTTTCCATATAAAAAATATTTTTGACCAACACCACCCAGTCTTGCACTCTAGGGCATGACTGCAAGAGCCAATGTTTTATAATAGATTACGGCAGCCACTGATAAGATACCTAAAAAGCTTTTTGATGGTCAGAGCATCGAGATGGTGGCCATAATCCCAAAATCAAAGTTTTGAAATCTAGAGGTGCAGTAATGCTTGCTATCTCTCCCAATTTTGGACCAAGTTCCTGCCAGAAAGGTTGAAGATTGGGAGAATCCCAAAAGATGTGAAACAGCATACTTTTCCTGCCGCACTCCCTCGAACATCTGTCATTGTGATCCGTTGAGTAGTATTTCATACAGGAAGGAGTGCGGAAATACTTAGATACCACTTCCCAGCAGAATTCATACCAGTTATTTGAAGCTGAAGTATGGAATAGTCCACCTCAAATGTATTCCATTCATATGGGAAGGGGGTAAGGGTACTACCCATTTCTGTTTCCCATGCTGTATGAAGATGGGTTGGGGAAACTATCTCCCCCCCACCCCCGAAAGTAGCCCTGTATTATCTTGGAAATATATTTATTCTGGATTATAACTTCATCTACCCTTTCAATTATCTCTGTTAGCAGATGTGCGTCCTGTTGAAGTACCTGTAATCTGGTCCCTTCCCGGAGAGAAGAGGCAACTTGCAAATAACAAAAAAAAATTGTCCCCTCTTAAACTGAATTCCCTCTGCATTTGAGTGAATGTTTTAAAATTCCCATTCAGTATAAAATGTGAAAAGCAGCTTAGACCATGCTTTTTCCAGCGGCCAAAGTGACATCTGTTTTGGGAGGGAGAAACTCTATGCATTTATCTGAGTATAACAGGTAATGGGATGGGTGAGACTGAGTTCCCATCAGACCATTCCCCAGTTAGTATACAATTGTTTAAGCCATGGGATTGAGGTGGCATTAGCCATAATTTGTTCTAAGGGAGCATCAAAGATTTCTTGGGGGGGTTCCAATATTACTACCCAGTTCCATGGTGGTCCACACTGCACCAGTTGTATCTTTTTTATAGTCTATCCACGGTAAAAGTTGTGCCATCTGATAATATAATTTTAGGTTTGGGAGATAATTTTAGGTTTGGGTGACCTGACCTTCCCTCTTTTTCCCTTGTTATAAACTGTTATTGCTCTTTACCTATTTTTTTGGGGAGGGGGTCATGTTGTGAAACTATAAACACATTCATATATTTAAAAATATCCACTTTGGATGGTTTTTAATACTCACCTGAGAGTTACTAGAGGTAGCCATGTTGATTTCCGTTGTATCTTAGATGCTTGTAACTGACTACTGTTAAGCAATATGGTCAATTGCTGTATTTCCATGCTGTATTATATTATCTGTATTTCTTGTAATTTTCTACTTGGTACCTTGTGTCGTGCTGTTGATGCTGGCTTATACTTCGCTAACTGTGCAATCTGATTGTTATGTCACTGTTTTGTTTAACTCTTACCTCCCAGGTTGTGCCTGAAAATAGGCAAATCCTTGTCTAGTGCATTTACCTGGTAACCAAAAACTACATATATAAACAAACTGAGATGGTAGTATGTGTTGTATGCCTGCTTTTATATAATCTCTGTAAAACTAGCTCCCACGCAGGAAAATCTAATTAGCAAACATTGTATCTTTGTAACAAAGAGTCATACTTTAAAACATACTGTATTAAAATACCCTCCCTGGTATTCACTGCAATAACATTTTACCCATTTCTTTTTACCTTGTATTTATGTCATATCTACCAGCTCCTTCCTCTATCAACTTTGGTTGCCTCACATCTGTTTCCACCAGTCTCACTGTGTCATCTGACCTCCAGCTCATCTCTGAATGCCACCCACAGTAGCACTCCAAGTGAAAGCCCCACCCTGGTAGGACCCAGGGGATGGCAATGCCATCCAGGCATCCCATGAGTTCACCACCAAACAGGAGGCAGCAAAGAGGACTTCCAGGACTACTGTCATGGAGATGTGCAGTGCAGATATGCATGCTGGAGACTTTTTTCCTTTTTTTTGTCCCACCCACTAGTTACAAGGCACCCCTAGCGAGAGGTTTAACGAGCTGCTGTCATCATTCTCTCAGTGCTGAATTGCAAGCAAGAGAACTGTGGCCTTCTACTAGTTAGTGAGCTCCCCAATGATCTCCTGTGAGCCTCTTATTGGCCAGAGCACAGAGCACACTATATAAGAAATGAAGCCAGGGAGTGGTTTCCTCACAAGACAGAGAGAAAGCAGGGGGACCTCAGCTCATAATGGCATGGCAAATTTTAAAATATGAAGTTGTTTTCCTGACCAATGAGTGGGTCACCTTGTCACTGGTGGCCAGGCTGATCATAATTCGGCCGAGAACCCCTCGAACATATTAAAATGATGAAAGAAAGAAAATTGAATTGATTTGAATGAATTACAGGATTTAAAGCAGCTTCTGTGGTGGAGGGAGCACTGGTATTATAACTGCTTTTGCTTGGTCATGCACCAGGTACACCCCTGTAAACATCAAAACATTTAAGACGCGATTGAGGGGTGCTGCTGAGCAGCCAACAAGGAAGCAGCAGCATTCACAAGTTCCTGGGCCAAATCGATTAAAATTCAGTAGATCATCTTACCTGGCTTCAAATTTGCTCTAGTCAACGGAGTATCTTGTTGTCTGGGAGACTTTTACAGCATGGGCAAGTCTCAGGGAGCTAATGCCTCAGCTTCAGACCTTTCTACACCCAGAAAGCAGGCACATGAAAGTCAGACTATACAGCAGGATAAAGCTGCCGACTCTGCTGAGCCGCCGCCCGGGGAAGCTACTCTGACTATGATATAAGAAATGCTTCACCAACTGGCAAGACAGTCCAGGACCTGGACCAAAAATATGATGCCCGAACACCTTGGGTTTCTGCCCTAAAGACTCAAATGGACACCTGTGAGCAATCAGTACAGAGTCCTCAAAACAGTTGATGCAACGACCCAACTAACTAAAGAAAATATTTTGCTGAAGCAGTGGCTGGAGAGCGTTGAGAATCAGTTTCGGGAGAAAAACCTTAGGGTAGTGGGACTTTTGGAATCATCAGAGAGTAAATATCCTCTGCCCTTTGCCCAAACTTTGCTGCCTACTATTTTGGGGTTTTCAGAGACCGATTCTCCCCATCTTTGGAAAAAGCTTACCTGGTGACTCCCCGACAGGTGATGGCTGAATCATCTAACCCCAGGACATTTATGATTGTTTGTACTGGCATGGGAGACAGAGATAGAGCTCTGAGAATGGCTAGAAGCAGAAGAGCTCTGAAATATGATGAAAATAATTTGCAAATTTTCCCTGACCTCTCATATAGCACTCACCAGTGGTGCAAATCTTTCGATGAAGTTAGAAGCTGGCTGCGGCAAGTTTGTATCCAGCATCAGTTGTTACTACCAGCTAAACTCCATCTTGTTTGGAATAGTCAGCAGTATTTGTTTTCAGATCCTAAGGAGGCGGATAAACTCATTCACAAGACTGAAGCAGATTTAGCAGAGGATGCAGAAGGTGAAGACTCATCGGATAACGACTGATCTGTGTATATGTGACAGCTTCTTTGGGACTATGGATGACTTTCTTTGCTTATACTGCCCTTCTTTTATTACTCTGTATGCCTGTTTGGTTTATGGTGCAGGTATAATGTGGGAAGGTGGACATGGGGTCCCGCTTGGATTTGTATAAAAGTTAAACGGGGGTGTATTGCAGCTAGAAATGTACACTGCTGTAATGCTAAAATGGTGGCATTGGATTTTTCTGTTCTGAGCGGAGTGCCTATCCCCTTCTGGTGTCATCAACCTGCATTCCAGGGTTGTTCCCTAGTTCATTCCCCACTCGCTTGTATTCTTCTTTTCCAACATGCAGATTGTTCTATGCAGTTTGCCAAATGCAATGTTAATAAATGGTCTGTCTTTTTTTAGACGCAGATCTGTATCGGCATGATGTGTACTGGCTTATTGGACTTCATAGTGCACTTAACTATATTTTTACATTTTGCCTTATTATACCCAGTTAGCTTGCCATTGCTTAAAAGCCAGGATAGTTTTTTCTACTGAAGTTTTTTCTTCTTTTGTTTCTGTTATATGTAGCCAAGGTATTGGTCCCAGGAGTTGGGGGCTAGCTTTTACTTATATATGTCCTCATGTATTGGGGGAATCTTTAGACTGAATAGTCAAGTTGAAGATAAGGGTATAGTGGAGTACCAGCCTTTTCTCAATTCCTCTTAACTTTTTTCTGGCTGTAAGCATTTTAGGCAATTGTTATGTTTTAACTGCTCGGTATGCCTTCCAATGTATTGTAGCAACTAAGGGAGGGTGTCTTATTAATTCTCCTTTGTAAGAGAACTGTATGAGTTGTACTGCTGTTATCCATCAATGGGAGACTGTAAGTTTTGCTTACAAAGACAATAACTAAAAATTAAAAAAAACACCCACTTACTGTAAGATGCATTATAATTGTGATAAAAATCTTTATGTATTGGCCAAGATTGAGCTTTGCCAATGATACCCAGATGTACCCGTTTTATGTACCGAATGGGGGGTGTTGAAGTTTCAGTACTGAATGAGTGCCTTGCTGAAATTCATGACTGGATGGCTGCCACCTCGCTTAGTCTCAATGCATCAAAAAACAGGTCACTATGGACCAGTCCAGTGATGAACAGATGAACAACAGTGGTGCTACTTTACCATCCTTGAACGTCACCACTCTAGAAGCTATGACTAGGGTTAAGAATCTGGGGGTCATCGTGGACTGCAAGCTGACACTAGAACATAAGGTGTCAGCTGCAGTCCACATTGGCTTTTACATCTCTGAAACATTGCCTGGATCATGCTCTGTCTTGCACTTACTGACCTGGTAATACAGGTACATGCCTTACTTACGCCTAGACTAGGTTACTGCAATACCCTCTACCTGGGGTTATGCAGGTTTGGAATATTGCCTGCAGCTAGTGTAAAACATGGCATCCTGACTGATTGCTGTGACTCTCCATTCTGAACTCATTATGCCAGTGCTCCGTGATCTACATGGCTACCAGTTTGGTGGTGCAACGACTTCAATGTATGCTGGTTAACTTACAAGGCTCTGCAAAATCTGGGCCCTAACTACCTCAAAGACATCTTGATCATATGCATAGAAACATAGACTTTGACACAGATAAGGACTGCTTGGCCCACCCACTCTGCCCATTTTTTCCTTTTTATGTTGTCTTGCGTGTGCACAAGCAACATGTTGTGGTAGTAGGTGAAATGCAAAGGTGTGTCAGTGTTGGCAAATGCAGAGCATGCTTTAGTAGGTATGTTCCTCATTCACTAATTAGTCAGTATGATAGCACTGACACAAGTTTTTGCAAAGTGCCACCAACTTGAAAGAAATGTGCCGCTGCAATCAGAGACAAGCTCATCATGCAGCAGCACAGATGACATGCCTTCCTACGTGCCTTTGCTGGTGAAACATTTCAATAAACATGGCGGTGGGTCCTACCACCACCACACAATCACAAAAGAAGGCCGACATCAGAGGTGCAATCACCATGACAGCATGTCCGCCACCACCCCCACATTGTGTGGCACATTGGGAGCCCACCTCAGTGTGCTGCCGCTTGGAGAAAGCCAACCACATCACCATGCTCCTCCCCCACCCCACCCCCCATTGTGTGGCACAATGAGAGCCCACCCCAGTGTGCCCAACATCTGTTTTAATTCACCTGAAAGGAAAAAAAAACAAACAGTCCCACAAGGTCTGTTTTTTTTTTTGTACCTGAAAAAGAAAATGGTTCGTTGTCTGCAGTGCTCCCCTCCCACCTGCAGCCCACCCTCTGCACACCCCACCCCATACCCCCTCACCCATACTTGCTCTCTGAAGGTCCGCACTGCGATCTTCAGTGGAGTGGGAACACGTCTGCACTCTTCAAAGCTGAACTGCAAAATGAAGAAATGTCGGTAAGCTGTATAATGGCATAAATGGGGGGTTTCGTCTTGTCAATCTCCTCAAGGACATAGACAAGATGGAAGCTGTCCAGAGGAGGGCAACTAAAATGGTGCAGGGTCTGCACCAGAAGACATATGAAGAGAGACTAAAGGAGCTTAATATGTATAGCCTAGAGGAAAGGAGGGACAGGGGGGACATGATAGAAACTTTCAAGTACCTCAAGGGACTCAACAAAGTCCAAGAGGGTAGCATCTTTAAAAAAAAGAGGTGTGCAAGAACAAGGGAGCACAATTTGAAGATGGGGGGGTGGCTCAGAGGTAATGTAAGGAAGTATTTTTTCACAGAGAGGGTTGTGGATGCATGGAATGGCCTTCCGGAGGAGGTTGTGGAGTCAAAAAAGGTGGTTGAATTCAAGCATGCATGGGACAGTCATAAGGCAATTCTAGGGGGTGGGGGTAGAAAGAACTAGGCTTCTGGTTAACTAGGATCTGCAGCTTATCCATTACGTAGGGAAATGGGCAGACTGAGTGGGCCAAGCGGTCCTTATCTGCCGTCAAATTCTATGTTTCTATGTTTCAACTTAGGTGGATGTCTCAGCCATTTTTTTTTTTTTATTTTGGTTCCAAATTTTCAACGTGGGGTTCTTGGGACACCACCTCATGAACACATGCACTGTCAGCTCGTTTTTCAGTCCCGAAAGGTCGTTTGGTGGTCACTGTGTGGAATCACTTTTCGGGACTAATTAACAAAACAACAGTGCCACTGTTCATGAGGTTGGGTCCCAAAAAGCCTACGTTGCAAATTTGGTGAAAATATTCCAAAAAATGATTGCGTTACAAACATGCATTATGCAGTTCCCACACAAGCTCGTAATTTCGACAATTTTTAATATTTTTATTCCAGATTTTCAACATTGCCATTTTTTCACACCTCGTTATGAACAGTACAGCTGTCATTTTTCACATGCTGCCCAATATGTGTTTTCTCACATGTGGTGCAAAATGGCGTGGTGGCTGTGGAAAATCAACGTTCAGGACAGATTAACAAAATCACAGTTACACTGTTCATGAGCAGAGGTCCCAAAATGCCTATGTAGAAAATCTGGTTATAAAAAAACCCAAATAATTATAAGCATGCATGCAGCATTGTACAGTGCTTCACGCCGGTGACTTTACTCACTAGTTGTCTTGTTATTTTCACTCCCAGATTTTCAAAATTGCCATTTTTTCACACCTACTCATGAACAGTATAGCTGTCATTTTTCATATGCTGCCCAAAATGTGTTTTTGCACATGTGGTGCCAAATGGCACAGTTGCTGTGCAAAATCACCTTTCGACTAACAAACTGCTAGTGCCATTGTTCATGAGGTGGGGTGACAAAAAGCCCATATTGAAAATCTGGAGTGAAAATACCAAAAAATGCCCTAGCATTAGGGTTTCTAACTGTAATGCCCTACCCTCTAGAGACTGATAGGAGTCAGGGGTGTGGCTTGGGATTGTCGGCTGTAATGCACACGCCATTCCACCCCCACCCCCACCCTGCAGCCAGTGACAGGCATCAAGGTGTGCCTTGGACTCTTCAGTCCCAAAGTTTATACCATTCTCCTGTACTACACCCATCTCAACCTATTTCCTTATGGAATGGGGTGAGTGTAAGGCCCGAAGACCCCAAGGCACAACGCAACACTTGGTGTCTGCAGGGTAGGGTTAGGTGAAATGGCATGAGCGTTATGGCCGATGACCCAAAGGCACACCCCAATGCCTGTCAGTCTCTGCAGGGCGGGGGGTAGGGTTTGGCGTCAGTTCAATACTTCACTGCCATTCCTATTATGCATCTTTCCAACTCCTGCACTACCAGTGCCAATGCCAGCAAGACAACATTCGGCATTGACAAATGCTTGTTTCCTTTGTTTTGCATTCCAGATTGTGTTTTATTTAAACACATGTTTAACATGCTTTATGCTTTACTTCAGTACTGCAGACTTCAGCAATGGAAGTGCATACCATGATTCTGGGGTTTATGCATAAATGGAAGTCAGTGCTTGAATTTCAGCGCATACTTGAAATCTGCATATATGTGCTAACCAGCAACCAAGATGGCGACTTAATTTATTAGCACCAAAGACCCAGAGCCCAGAACCCAACTAAACCCTCCCTATTGTTGAACCCAGATGAGAAAACTTCATACCAGCAGCAATCGGAAGTGTTTCTCTACTATCAGGCTGAAACTTGGGGGAATTCGAAGCAGGATTGCTAAGCTAGCATCTCTTTCAATCTGGACAACCCTCATAGACAAGGCCGCATGGCGCACTCCGCTACAGGAGGTGAAGAACCCTCCATTGAGAAATGTTTGCATCAATTATTACCAGCATCAATGCTCTAACTCTAGCAGCAAACACCTCCTCAGTTCCCATTCAGCAACCTGACGCAAGAATCAACCGGGCTGAACAAAAATCGACTGCTCACGATGATATTCTCCAAGGCCATTGTGCCACTATGCAAGATCAAGCTCTGCAATTCCACCATATGTAGGACACACTACAGGACTTAGAAAATAGGAGCTGCCACAACAATCTGTGGCTCCTCAGTTTCCCGAAGGAGTGTGAAGGAGGGAAAGCTCTATCGTTCCTACAACAAATGCTCCCAGAAATCCTTAAGCTTTCTCCTGCCACCAGAATCACAACTGAATGGGCACACAGCTCCTTGCAGCCCAAACCCACTCAGGGCGATAGACCTAGACCCACTATTGTCCGAATTCTAAATTTTGCCAAGAAGGAAGCCATCCAGGCCAGAGCCAGGGAGCTGGGTCAGCTCCGGTGGAGAGATCATAAGATTATGATATTCCACGACTGTTTCACTGAATTAGCAGCTAAACGCAAGGCCTTCACCAATGTTGGTTGCAAACTACACACCCTGCAGGCCCCTTTCACCTTACAATATCCTGCCAACTTAAAGAAAACAATTGATGGTACACTACACCAATTTGGCACCCCAGATGCAGCCATGGCTTTCATTGCTGAAATGTGGCCAGCGGGCCAGGGTCCTTTGCACAACCTGAACTTAGACAAGGAAATTGACCGCCAATCTCATGTAAAGGGAGACCTCTCTAATGCCTCTGCGGTGACTGTGCTTCACTCCCCACGGAAAGAACTGGAACCTCGCAGCTCCAAAATTCGAAAAAGGCCTCCAAAGTCACCCCACTACAAGCGCGAGCATCCTCAGGACTGAAAACACCCTTCTGACAAGCATAACCAGAACTCCCACATACCCGATATGGAAGAACCAGAAGACATAAGTCCATTTTTTGTTCAAAATCGCCATTCTCTACTGTGTGATCACCCTGACACAGATTCCCGGGAGGAGATGGACATCAACCCTGCAGTCTCCGAGAGTGCGACATCCGGAGAGCCATACAATTCCTGGGCTTCCGCCACGGATACCGCCCTGCCACTACAGGACTTGGACTGGCATACTGCTGTTTCCTGCTCCTCACCAGGCCATGGCCCAGAAACCAGCTCCACTGAAATGCAGCAATCTGCCCAGGATGATTGCCCAGGCTGATCGTGCTTCCATTAATCAGATCAGTACTGAAGGCTTAGTGTCTCGGTAAATGGGTGGAAGGGAGGGGGAGGACTGGGGATATAATCGTAGGGGGCACAGAGCTAAGTCCCAACCTGCAAGAATCTTTGCAGAGCCCTTCTCCCCTTATTAGCACCCCCTCAGCAAAATCTATAAGATGGGCTGAACCTTAACAGGCCCCCCCCAAGACACCTTACCTGGAGGTATATATGTTATGTTCCATGTTTGCCAGTACGTCAATGCTAATTACAGTAATGGTTAAATGTTGCCTCTTGTTGGCTAGCTGAGACATTTATTTAGGTGAACTGCAATGGCATTTATGGGGCACCTTCAGACCTCCCTAAACTGATACCACAGACCCCCGCCCCCAGATAACACGCAGTGATGGAAGGGAGCTATAACCAACATTTTGCAGTATTACTAGCTGCAGCCAGCTCCCATAACTCCCAAACTGCCCCCCACCTTATTAAACAAAGACAACCATCCCCCGATTGTGGGTCATTAAGTTCCTAAGGGTCCATAGACATCACCCCTGGGACCCTATAATGGCTGCTTGATGGATCTCTCACCCCTCTTAACTCGGGGGGTTGACAGGTCAGAATTTCTCCAAATGGCTCTGGGCAGTGGCCTAAAAACTGTCTAATTTCAACCTACTGTGACAAATTCTTGCAATACCCATTATATGACTATTCACAATGGTGGACCTGGGGTATAACTCCCCTTCATTGCCGTTTCACCTCTCCCACACCTCGCAGACGAGACCGGGCATACCATTGGCTGGGGACCCAGCTGGTTAAGTCCTCTCTCACTCTTTTGTTTAAATAAGGTTAATCAGATTTAGTGCTTCTAATTAAGTGTACAGGTGTAGGTACAGTTTCTTCATTTTTTACTGCCATAATCTAATGGTATCTTGATATCTGTTGCCTGATCCATTTGGACAGGTGCTGAACTGCCTAAATACTCTAGTGATTGCATATGCCCCTCACTGGCATAGGAGGGAAGTGAAATTATGCTCTCTCTGAGGAGAACTTTTGTATCCCCTACCTGTATTTGCCTTGGTGTCTAAAGCTCATCTTCAACAGATTACTTAACCCTCAGAACAGAATGGCTGATATTGCATTCCACACCTGGAATGTCAGAGGGCTGAACCCTCTTGTGAAACGCAAGAAGGTATTGGCCCACTTGAAGCGCCTACATTCTAAAGTGGCATTTCTACAAGAGACTAAACTAACAGGAGAGGACCATATTCATAAGTCCAAAGACTGGGTGGGACAGCAGGTACACTCTAATACCCCCTCCAGAAAACATGGTGTCCTTATTCTTCTGCACAAGTCCCTACCCTGGACCCTCATCAAGACACTTTCTGGCCCAGATGGTAGGTGGGTGACAGCAACATATGACACCCCCTCAGGCCTGATTACCCCTTGCAACATCTATGCCCCTAATGAGATACTCCACAGTTCTTCCACAATATTGCTGAGGTAATATTGGAGTTTAATCCCCCAGACTGCCCCCTCCTTATGGGCAGTGACTTCAATCTGGCATTAGTTTCATCTCTAGATAGGAATGATAGAGGTAAGGAATTACACCTCAGAAGTGGGAAGGCACTGCACTAACTGATTTCAGATCAGGGTTTTACAGATATCTGGAGATTCTTCCATCCCAGAACAAGGGACTATCCCTTCCATTTGGAACCAAATGCTTCATATAGCAGGCTAGATTTCTGGTTTGGCTCACCTACCTTAACTACAAAAGCCCTTGATGTCTCAATCCTTCCATGAGTCATATCTGATCATGCCCCGGTCCAGCTCCTTGTTCAGTGACACCCTGTAGCCTCTCCACCCAGACACTGGAGACTAGATCCCCTTCTAATGAGTGACCCAGATTTTATCCCCTGGGCCCAAAACAAAGACTCCCTTTTTATAGCTGAAAATCCTATCTCAGACACCTCGGCAGGTACCACCCGGGAGGCTTTTAAGGTTACAATGCGGGGTAGCATCATGGGATTTGCAGCTGCTAAATGCAGGGAAAGGGAACATCAGTTGGCTGCCCTGGAGCAGAAACTGGCAGCAGCTGAAGTTACATTCAAGTCTATGCCTTCCCCCTCTACCCACTCAACAATAGGTAGAACCATTTTAGACCTCAGATTTGAAATTAACCAGCTTTTTAATAGAAAGGCTGAAGTGGCCATCCTTCGCCTACAGCACACCTTCTGGAAAGAAGGTGATAAGGGGGGCAAAGTACTTGCTTACCAACTTCGAAAACAGCAGGCCAGTAGATATATCTATGGATTGAAGGAAAAGCAAGGGGTACTGGGCACTACCCCAGAGGCCATTAATACCATCATGGCCACCTTCTACAGATCCCTTTATTCCTCCTCACACACAGAACCAAACAAAAGACACAGCCATTTCTAGATACTCTTCATTTACCTACACTGAATGCACAGCAGCCAGAGCTCCTCAATCTCCCTATCTCCAAGGAAGAGGTGAGCTCAGCCATCCAAGGTCTGAAGGTGGGGAAATCACCTGGTAACAACGGTTATACAGCAGATTTCTACCAGGCTCTAGCCCCAACCATTTCACCTCTTTTAACTGAGGTATTCCAAGAGATAGAGCTCAAAGGCACCCTTCCTCCTTCCATGTGAGAAGCTACCATTGTAGTCATCCCCAAAAAGGGCAAGGACACCACAAACCCAGGAAGTTATCACCCGATCTCTCTTATTAACCTTGACAGTAAACTGTATGCCAAAATTCTGGCAACCAGGCTTAGCCCTTTACTCCCTGGACTTATACGTCCCTCACAAGTGGGCTTTATTCCTAACTGACATAGTTCAGATCACCTGAGAACCCTTATGAATCTTATGCATTTCTCTAGATTCCTTCCTACCCCAGCTGCTGCTGTTGCAGTGGATTTTGAGAAAGCATTCAACTCTGTTGAATGGGACTACCTATACCTAGTCCATACACACTTTGGAGTGGGTGAAAAATGTATTTCTAGGATACAAGCTATATATGCTTCTCCCTCTGCCAGAGTCAATACAAACTCTATACTCTTCTCCCCATTTGTATTGGAGCAAGGGACAAGACGGGGCTGCCTCCTTTCTCCACTCATGTTTGTTCTGGCTGTGAAACCACTGGCCACTGCTATACGAAGCCAATCTGATATTGTTGGCCTAACAGTGGGAAACACAACATACACAACCCTTATGTAGGCGGACGATCTCCTCTTTCCCCTGGCAGATGCCGAATGCTCCATACCTTCCTTGCTCCATCTCCTATATGATTTCTTTATGTACTCAGGCCCAAAACTGAATCAGAACAAGACCAAGTTACTTCCCCTGAATGCCCACTGTACCCAGCAGATGGCAGATTCAGCTGGTTTCCTCTGCGCCCGTAAAGGGATCACATATCTGAGAATTCCTTTGACTCCATCTCTTGATACACTCTGGCAAGCTAACATACAACCTCTTCTTTCCTCTATCAAGTTAGAATTTGATAGATGGAAACTCCTTAAACCTACCCTGGCAGGGAAAACTGCAGCTATAAAAATAGTCTCAGCATCCAAACTCTTACCTATTCATGCACATGCCCATCTCCCTCCCCAAGCATTGGCACATGGCCATCGATAAATTAATAGGGGACCTCCTCTGGAAAGACTCCAAACCCAGATACATCCATTCTATGCTTAGGGCCCACTGGGAACACGGGAGCTGGAATCTTCCCTGGTTAGAAGGATACTGCCAGGCCTTCCTTCTAGCCCAAACTGTTAATGGGATGTATTCCCCCTCACCCCTTTTCCCACAGTGGCTTCAAATTGAGCTAGACATCACAGGGACCATACACCCCTCTTCACTTCTTTTTTCATGTTCAACACCAAACTCAGACCTCCCAACAGACCTAATCTGGGTCATACCTCACCCATGATAGCGGCATCCAGAACTAACTGGTTTGCCACTCATCGGAACATGAAGATGGACCCTCTCCCACCCTCTCATATTCCTCTGTGGCAAAACCCATCTATTACTATAGGGGGATAATGGGTAAGTTGGAAGCACTGGGCTGAGTTGGGCATTTCCAAAATGGGAAATCTAATGGTTTTAAACCACAAGGTTCTTCACACATTTCAATCCCTCTGACAATTATGGGGTATTCCCCCAGTCAGATTTTTGGAGATACCTCCAACTCAGAGAGGCCCCACTTCACTCTCTGAGCCCACTCTCGACACAATGCATTCCATCAGCTCTGCAGATCTGGATGCAACATCCTAAGGGCCTTGCAGGGTGCATATATGCTATGCTTCGAGACACTTTACCCTCTCAATCCAAGGAAGCAAAGCATGAATGGGAAACAATACTACAATTCCCTATTTCATCTGAGGTCTGGGACCAGGCCTGGAGAGACACACAGAGCTGGTTCAGGGATGCTAGATCTAGGCTAATCCAAAACAAAATTATCCACGCATGATGCAGAACCCCTGTGGTTCTCCATAGAGCTAAACTTCCAGAGTCAGATAAGTGTTGGAGATGTCAAGGGGCTGGGGGAGATCTGTTGCACATATTGTGGTCCTGTCCATGGATCCAACCCCTGTGGTAAGAAATACAAGATGCAGCCTCTAAAGTGCTAAGCCACCAAATTCCCCTTAGTCCCCTCTTCTACCTCCTGGGAATCTGCAGTGACCTCCTCAAGCTATCCCCACCTGAGTATAGGTGGCTTGCCCTATTGACAGTGCAAACCAAGAGAGCCTTGCTCTGTAAATAGAGATCTTCACTGGTCCCTACAATGACAGAGGTATTGGCGTCTCTTTCAGCCCTTGCCAAGCTAGACCAAACTTCCCACCTCCAAACATATCAAATTTCCACATTCAGATGTTGCTGGGCTCCTTACCTAAGTTATGTTCACCCTCAGACAGGCGTAGGATGAATAACCCCCTACCCTGCTGGAGGCAGTCAGGATGTCATCTTGCCACTCTGAATGAGGTTCAGTGTTTTCCACTGGGCAGTTACTGGCCAAATACTCCCAGTACCTAGGCTCAGTATAGCTTCTATCGCTTTACTTTTAGGTATACATATCTGCTATTTTTCTGAAGCTGTGTATGTGCTTAATTTCTGTACTTACATTATAAATGTTACCCAAGTCAAGAACTAGAATATTTGGGATGTATTTGTTTATGTACTAGATTAATGATGGATTTTGCAGAGCATATACACATTAATAGCTCAAATCTTCTCTCGAGGCCATGAAAAGGGATTTAATTGACATGACTAGACACAGGGGATAATTCTGGTGTGCTTATGTCCAGCAAAGACTGTCAATAGAGATTTCTCTCTGGTGAGTACAATAACCTGGCATATATCCTGCTGTATGATTGGATCGCTTCAATATACCCCCTCCTTCACTGATCCTTACCACAATACTCATCCCCTTTCATTCTCACCCTCCTTACTGGTAGTAGTGGATAGGTGTTGTGCAGGTTCTGTATCTCTTCTACTTGGCAGTCTTGAATGTATGTCAATTCACTGTTGGATTCACCTGTACATATGTATAATTGCAACCTGTTGATTCCTCCCTTTGCCTCTTCCCCCCCTTTGACTTTTTTTTTTTGTTTCCCCCTCCTTTTCCTTACCTTCCTCCTGTTTTCTTTTCTTTTCTTATTGGTTTTAAGCACCTGTACAATGATTGTTTACATGAAGGCTTCGTCCTTATTGATGTATGTTATATCAACTCTTTTGGAAAATAAAATAAAATGTTACAACAACAAAAAAAATCTGCATATACCTTTTTGCAGGGTCTTACACTGGCTCATAAACTGCAGTTCAGGAATTCAGATACTCTACATTTCTGAAGTTCTATCTTTGTCTTCTAATCTCATCCAGTAGGTGGGATAAAAAGTTGCTCTATCGTTTTTAATTTCTTTTAAGAAGTTCTTTATACAAGTAGATACACTTATTCAAAGAATAATGGAGCGATGCAACATGTACTATAACAATACAAAGTATGAGGCAGCACTGATAGAACAGGTACAGTATCAGGATACATACAGCCAACAATGGCACTAGACTGGAGTACTGGGGAACCAGCAATATAAACACAAGATCTAAATACACATTTAACCTGGTGACAGAGTAATTTAAAATATCAAATAGACATTGAAACTGTTTCGTGTTATTGTATGACTCTTCTGATGTCTTCACACTGTGGCCCTCCCCTTGCTACCTCTATTTTTAAAAATTGGTACAGTACTTAAAAATCCAGCAAAAGGCTGGAGAAAAAGAACACTGCATTTTTTTACATGTATTAAGACTAAACAGAGGACATGTCTTTGAAGAAAATGTGTCAAATTGTACTTAGAACTTTTTACAGCTGCTTTTGAAGGAAGCTAGTTTCAAAATGGCATTCATCTGCTGCTGCTTTCACGGCCCAGACATCATTCAGCCTTTTTAAGTCTAAGTTAAAATGGAGGATCACCAATAAAATGTTAAGTAGTCTGCACATTCAAAGAATTAACACCTGTAAAGCTGAATGAAAAATAGTGCATCTCCAGAAGTAATGTCGTGCCAAGACTACAAGCTGAAATGGCAACCACTAAGCTGTTAGCATTTTAGTTACTGGATTCAGCGCTCAGTTTCATTTGCTTTTTTTAACTCCCGCCATGCTGAAATACATGTTGATGATTACAAGTTCTTTAAATGCATTTTGCTGCTCTTGTACAGCAGCTGTGAATGCGATCATTCCATCCACTTTAAGAGAACAAGCCACTTGCTGTTTAGGTTCCTGTACCGTTAAATATTCTACCTCCAATGACATATGAACTTCCCTGTTAAACATCAAGAAAAAAAGGGTGCATATTAGGTCACTGAATTGATGGAGGTCCTGAATTCAAACAAGACAGGATCTAGACATTCATCGCAGTCGCCTTGCTTCTCATTCACTACATCCCTGATAGCTTCTTTCAGGAGCTCATTGGTTCCATCATCCAAGTCAGTGTGCTCCATCAGATTAGCTGGTGTCACTATTTGAGTGATGTTCCATCTTTCACAGAGGTGTCTGCTGACCTTGTCACAAAAGTCCCAGCTTTGACTTGAGTAGATGTTTTTGGCTGCACCAAATCTGTAAAATACTGCTGCTAGTGCCCTTGTTACTGACAAAATGTCTTTCTTCTGTATAGGTATGGCTTCAACCCACTTTGTGAAATAATCTATTACTGTTAGAACATACATATTGTCTCTGGTGGTCTCTGGGAAGGGATCATGGAGATCTATTCCCCAGGAATTCCCATGGGGATTGTACTTTCACAGGTCAAATTTTTCTAGAAATATTTTCATTGTCTTCATCATTCTGGCATGTTTCACACATTTTGATCCAATCTACTACATCCTTCACAATTCCTAGCCAATAATGATGGCTCTGAATTCAGTGCACCATTTTCTTCTGTCCCAGATAATATCCAAATTCTATAAAATGGCTGTCTAAGAAAACTTGGTGCCTCCTTTGGGGGTCAACCACCACTTCCCGTTTTTCTTCTTTCTTTAACCCCACATAAAACAAGCACCCACCTTCCACTTCAAACTTTGAGGCATACCTCCTCAAACTTCTCTTCTGAAGTGCAGTAAGGGTTTTAGGGTATTTACTCTTTGTAAGGTACTAGTACACCTGTCTGTACCTCTCTAATGAATCTGCTCTACGCTCGGACAGTGTTTCTTCAGCTTTGACACATGTCTGAGTTGTACATTCCACATCAATTATGTCTGTCATTTCCGAGCGCTGGCCTTCCATAAAGAAAAATGAAACATAAGGAGCACCGTAGTAAGTCATATTTCAGTTTAGTGTTGCCAAGATCCATGTTCACTTTATATACCATATACACTTTCATCTGCCCTCTTCATTCCTTTGAGCCAGTTCTCCTATGTGTTCCATGTTCGTTCAGATTTAAATTCCTCTGGAAATTAGACATTTGGAGTTTCCACACCTATACTCTGGAACACACTGCCTCCAAATGCAAGCACTCTCCCAGTCCACCCCTTCTCCATGCTCCTGTCTGTTCACCTCCCTGTAACCCATGGTACTGCCTCCTACAAACCCCTCCCCCTCCAGGCAATACGACCTCTGTGCATCTCAACTCTCCTCCTTTGCCTGCATCACTACACAGGCTCAATTGTCTTCGTGTTATTTTTAACTGTCAGTGATACTGATTATGATTATTGCTATTGATAATTCTGTGTTCTTAATTATCCCAACTGCATATTGCTCTATTTCCTGTCTGACATTCTTAATCCATTTATTTATTTTACTGTTATTGTTCACACTACTGAACCTTATGTCCCTATTTGCATATTGTTCCATTGCTGTATGTCATATTCTAAAGTGCTGTACTACTGAACTAATATGAACATTGTACTCATCCCTCCCCCCTCCATGTGCCTCTCCTGGTCATCAACTTTTAAATAATAGATAAATAAATGTGCAAGAGGCCCCCTTGGTGGACACTTAAATCCCTTTCAGAGACTTATCTTTTTGAGTAATGGGTCTGGATAATTCAATATACCTGCTTTTGTCTGTACTTCAAGTTATGCCATTTTGTCCACTGGACTGTGTAAGGTGCTCAGAGCCTTTGGGATTGGGAACCCAAGAAACAAAATCGCTTTGCCTTGGAACCCTCTTGGCCAATCAGGGCACAGAATATTCCCTTCCCATTTTGTAAAGTCAGTTAATTAGCAGTACCCCGAACCTCTACAGGTAGTATAAATGTGGCTTTTCTTAAGCTGCAAGAGAAGGATTGGTTAAGTCTACTTGCTGACTGTGGAGAAGATTTCTGTAAGTTTTGCTATTGTTTTTTTAAACTACAGGAGAGAAGGATTAGTCAATTCTACTTGACGCTGAGGGAGTTAATGTATAGAGGATTTTTGTAAGTTTTGATATTGTTTTATTTTCTTTTTTATTTAGCTTATAGTGGAATTTGGCTTAAAGGTTTCTTAAATACTGAAATACCACTGGGGATTGGGTTTGAAGGCTGTGAGGGAGGAGCTTGGGGAGCTGCAAACTGACCTGAGCCCTCAGAACAGGCCATTAAGGAGGAAACGAGGAACAGCCATATGAGCTAATTGTTAAAGACATATAAATATCTAAAATGTATGAGTAGATCTATAGTCCTTATAAGTAGGATTGTGGTTTCCAGTTAGTACTGTAGTTGGCTGTCTTATGCTGCATGCAAGAGCATTTAGGATAACAATTTCTGTTAGAGGCTGGGCTAGGATTAGTTAATTTTACTTGCTGTAGGGAGAGTTGGTGTGGAGAGGCTATATAGATAGTGTTGACCATGGGTAGGATTGTAGGGTGCAATGGCTGTGGGGCAGCAATGCAGATGAACATACTGTGGAGGCTGGGAGGGTGCCCAATATGCCACCGGCTAAGGAGGCTTAAGGAAGAGGTTCAGTGGCTTGGCAGGGAGCTGGGGAGGTTGAGGGATGAGGGGAGGATTGTGTCTGTAGGAGGGCTAACATCCGAGAGTATTGTAGGGGCACCACAGAGAAGGAACAATGGGCAAGGAAGGGGTCAGGAGGGAGAGGGCACAGTAGACAGGAAGCCAGCTAATGAATGGTGGACTCTAGTAGGACCTAGAAAAAGAGGAGCACAGCAGTAGGCAGGAGAGAGGAGGAAACACACAGTAAGGCAAAGGGGAGAGGAAACATGTTTGCTGTACTAGCAACACATGGGAAAGAGGACACAGGAGGAGACTGCACAAGGGATAGTACTCACAAAAATAAGGGAGAGAGGGGCATTACTTGTGGAGAGATTGAGCATGGCATGGCAGGGGGAGGGAATACTACTCGGAGAAGTGAGGAGGGAGAGGAAGGTTGGCAATCAAACAGGAGGAGGAGGAGTCTCAATTGAGAAGGGCAGGGGCAAGACACTGAGGCACATTGAAAAGCACCGTCTTGAGTGGCCCCAGAAATGAGAACCTGGGTGGAGTGGTGGTGACGAGCATAAGGAAAGAGGAGGGCGGTGCACTGGTGTTGGGGGACTCCATACTCAAGGGGATCAGATGGGGCAGCAAGGGGAGAGGCACAGTCAGATATGGGTGGAGTTCCTACCAGGATTAAAGGCAGGACAGGCAATCCTAAGGTGTGTAAGAAGGGGTAGGAGGAAACCACACATTGTGATACATGTGGGGACAAATGACCTAGCGGGGGAAACGGTGGAGGTAACAAAGGAGAGGACTGAGGAAGTGGAAAATTTGTGCGAGGAGACTGGGGAGTCTGTGGCATTCTCCGAGGTGCTCCAAGTACCCTGTGCAAGCACAGTAAAAAAGGAGAGGATTAGGGAGTTGAACACATGGTTGGTAGAGTGGTGTCAAACTAAGGGATATGGGCTTGTGGGCGGCTGGGGCAGTATCTGGGATAATAATCTTTTTGCAAGGGATAGGCTGCACCTGAGTGGGGAGGGGAAGAAGGCAGTAAGGCAAAGACTGAGGAGGTATATTGTGACAAAGGTGGATTTAAACTAGATGGAGGGGTGGCAAGAGGACAGCAGATAGGCAGGGATCCGATGGAGTAGAGTCACAGCCTACCCCCAGGCTAGCAGGGATTTCTTGTGTGGCCGAAAAAGGAGGGAGTAGAAGGAAGGAAAAGGAGGCCAATGAAGGGAAGGAGCAGGATGGAGGATGGTCTCACTGAATACAAGAAGCTTAGGCAACAAATCAGCTGAGCTACAGGCACTCTTAGCAGTGTGGAGGGTGGATATTGCAGCCGTCACAGAAACATGGGCAACTGAGCACCGGGACTGGGATCTGGCAATCCCAGGATACAAATTATACAGGAAGGACCATAAGGAAGAGAGGGAGGGCCGGTGGGGTGGTGGTCTATGTGAGGGACAGGATCAAATGCACAAGGGACGAGGGGGAAGAAAGGAAAACAGAGGCAATCTGGCTGCAGCTCCTAGACTCGAGGGGTAGGAAACTGAGGTTTGGGGTGGTATACAGGTTACCGTCCCAGTCTGAGGAGCTTGACAGGGAATTAGCAGGACAAATCAGAAAGGTATGTAGAAAAGGGAAGGTGCACACCCGCTAAATTATACAAAATTGGCAAATTATCATCCCCTAGGTGTTACAGATGTAGTGCTAATAATGGGGATTTATACCACATGTTATGGGTATGTCCTAAAATTCAGCCATTATGGAAAGCAATTCAGAATTCATTAAATTCTCTCCTCGGACTGGATTCCTTTTTTACACCCGAGATTTGTTTGATTAATCATTTCCCCAGAGACATGAGTAAACAGAAGAAGGCATATATGGCTATTATCTCAGTTGCAACTAAGGCGATTATCTTGTGACACTGGATAGATGAGTCAACACCTTCAGTTATTGAGTGGTACAAGGAAATCTTGCTTGCATTACAGCTGGAGCTACATATAGCTAAGATGTACAATAGGGTACGTCAAATGGGGTCCCCTGGATGCTGTTCTAGTTACTTGGAAAACCTAATGTACCAAGGCGGAAAGGTCTTCCCTAACTTGGGAAATTTTTAGAATCTTACAAAGGACTTTTTGTGTGGTTCTTTCTACAAGTAGAAGTACATTGGCAGGGGAGGAAGGGAAGGGTTTGGAAGCGGTAAGTTGTTATCTCGACAATATAAAAAGAAAATGCTGTAATGTCCATTTTCTACAGTGTAGGCCTCCAGTACACAAAATTTGGGGGGTAAATGTTGTTTCTTGTAGGCCTTATCAATGTTTTAATTTCATTGTAATATGACATTGTAATTAAAGCATATTAAATTAAAAAAAAAGGGAAGGTGGTCATCGTGGGGGATTTCAACTTGCCAGGGGTTGACTGGAGCATTCCGGTCATCTCCAGTGCTAGAGAGCAAGTGCTGCTGAACACGATCCAGAAGGGTCTTCTGATGCAGTTGGTTAGTGTACCTACTAGGCTAAAGAACAGTTTAGATCTGGCATTGTCGAATGGGGAGGCAGTACGGGAAATAAAAGTGGAGGACTCACTAGCCAACAGCGTGCACCAAACGGTGTGGTTTAATATCACGATGTGCGGGGAGCCAGATAAATCAGTTACTCATGTGGTAAACTTCAAGGGGGAAGATTTTGGGAGGATACAGGAAGTACTGAAAGGGAAACTAGAGGGCACAAGGCAGGAGATGGATGCAGAGCAGAAATGGAATATTATTAAATGGGGGATTACAGAGGCGACAGAAGCCTGCACCAAAACACAGAGTAAGAGAAGCAGAGCAAGAAAACCATGCTGATTGAACAGCGAGGTAGTGGAGGTGGTGAGAGCAAAACGAGAGGCACACCAGAAGTATACGATGACAGGGAAGGAAGTGAACAGGAAGGAGTATGCAAGATGGTCCAGGGAGGTGACCAGAAAAGTGAGAGAAGCCAAGGCCCAGCGTGAGCTGAGATTAGGAGAAAATTAGGGGGGGACTTTTTCAGATACATCATGGAGAAAAGAAGTGCAAGGAAACTATAGTTAGGATAAAAGGGTGGGGAGTGGATGGAAAATGATTACTTTGCTCAGTGTTCATGGAAGAAAAGGGGCACCACTACCACCATGGGCTGGGAGGGTGGGGACAGGGGAGGAGGCAACAGATGGAAGATCTGAGGCAAGTAGAGTCCTACAGGGACTGAGGGCACTGAAGGTAGACAAGGCACCAGGGCCTGATGGTGTCCACCCCAGGGTGCTAAGGGAAATGGCGGAGGTGTTGACGGATCTATACAGCACCTCTCTGGAGACGGGATGTGTGCCACTGGATTGGAGGATGGCACACGTAGTACCATTACACAAGAGTGGACCAAGGAATGAACCAGGTAATTATCGCCCGGTAAGTCTCACCTCCATGGTGTGTAGACTCATGGAAACAATACTAAAGGAAAGACTGGTGTCATATCTGGAGAACAATGGCCTCCAGGATATGAGGCAGCATGGGTTCATTTCAGGGAAGTCTTGTCAAGCCAACCTCATACAATATTATGACTGGGTGACAGGTGAGCTGGATAGGGGTCATGCAGTGGATGTTCTTTACTTGGACTTCAGCAAGGCCTTCGATTCTGTGCCTCATGGGTGGCTTTGGGGGAAGCTAACTGGTGTAGGGGTAGGAGCAAAAATGATGAACTGGATTACAAGCTGGCTGAGTGGGAGGCTGTAGGTTGCAATGGGTGGTGGTAAGAGGGGAGCTCTCAACTCCAAGGCCAGTGATGAGTAGGCTGCCACAGGGCTCTGTGTTGGAGTCAGTATTGTTTGGGCTCTTCATATCAGACATTGCACACGGGGTGGAGAGCAAGGTAAGTCTGTTTGTGGATGACACCAAAATCAGAGCAGTGGTGGATGTAGAGGAGGGATGGAAGCAGCTGCAGGGGGACTTAAGCAAGCTAGAGAAGTGGTCAGAGAGGTGGCAGCAGGGGTTCAATGCAAATAAGTGTAAGGTTATGCACTTTGGGGTGAAGAACCCAAGGAGAGAATACTGGCTGGGGGGGGGTTAATCTGGGGATCACTGAGGAGGAGAAGGGCCTAGGGATAATGATAACAGGGACCATGAACAACACTGCCCAGTGCAGGACAGCAGCTGCAAAAGCAAACAAAATGCTGGAGTGTGTAGTGAGGGTTTTTTCATCCAGGCGAAGAGAGGTGATCTTGCCCCTCTACAGGTCACTGGTAAGGCCGCACTTAAGAGTTTTGTGTGAAGTTTTGAAGGCCATACCTAAAGCGTGATATCAGGCTACTGGAGGGGGTGCAGAGGAGGGCAACAAAGATGATATATGGAATGGAGGGGAGAGACTATGACAGCAGGCTGGGAGACCTGAATATGTACACCTTGGAGGATAGAAAGGACAGGGGGGACATGATAGAGACATTCAAGTATCTGAGGGGAATCAATAAAGATGGGGCAGATGGGGTCTTTAAGTTAATGAGAGTGAGGTCACCAGGGAGCATGGGCTAAGAATAAAGGGGGAAGATTTACAAAGGAAATGAGGAGACATTATTTCACAGAGAGGGTGGTAGCAAAATGGAATGCCCCATCAGAATGGGTGGTATCATGTAAATCTGTGAACAGCTTCAAAAGGACATGGGACAGGGAAAACGGGAGAGTGAGGGTGGGGGAGGTGGGGGGTGGCAGTGGGATGACAAAGGGGAGAGGGTGGGGCAGCTGCAAACTAGGAGTGCTAGCTGCACACTCGAGCAGACTTAGATAGACCAGGTGGTCTGTTTCTGCTGGCACATTTGTATGTTCATATACGATAGACAGTGAGTAGTCCAGAGGCTGGGTCAGCTTCTGAAATACTGGCTGAATACTGTTGTGTTTTTTGAAGCTACCAAGACACAATCTGTAGATCCTGAGCTGTAGGCCTTTAAACAGGTCTGTATTTCAGCTGAAAATATGATTTATGGTTGCAAGAATCCTGTGTTGCCTACTTGATGTTTAAACAGAAAGAACTGTATCCATTCCTGATCCTGACAAAGTTAATTGTCCATGAATAAATGGGATTTTGTACTGCATTTCCTCACTGTCATTCATCATTTACCACAACTTCTGCAATTACTACAACATACATAGGATAATGCTCTGACAACCTATTAAGATCACTCATGAAGTCTGCAGTACCATGCAGTCCCATGGATTAACACATAGCTGACTCTAGGATAGATCTGTGTATAGTTGTGTCTTTTTTAAAGATCCTATTCAACATTTCCTTTATTTGTGTGGGTCCAGACCAATGGAAACCATGGAGTATTATACTTTTGCACATTGGCAGATTACACACCCGATTCTGCAGACTCCTAGGGTCACCCCTTTTAGGAAGTATATAGTATGATTTAGCTTCTGTACAGGCCCACCCCCACCCCATGAAACCGTCCAACAGGAATCTGCTATTTGCTAATGCGCAGTCTTGATACTCAAGTGCTGGTTTCCTTTAATATGGTTTTCTCACCCTTGTCACCCCCACCAACATATATTTCAGTTTGGGATACATGTGATTATTGGGGAATGTACAATTTTATATTTCTCTGAACCCTGGCTCTGTTGCCAGTGCCCTTTCCGGGTAGCTCTTATGCTTGCCTCAGTGCTTTTATGCCGAGGTTCTTTGTCTTTTTAGCTTGTTACAATATGTGGGTTATTTTCCAAGTCTGGGGATTTCCTAATCATAACAGCACTATCACAGTCACATTCAATAAGCCTTAGGGTAAGCTTGGACTTGGCCAAACAGCACAACTCATACTGAGCTGGTTTACATACAGTAGCACAGACAGAAACTAACATCTAATAACAGTTTTTTCAGGCTGTCAAATTTGTCACAATTTAAAAATGTTGGCAAAGCCCAAGAAAAGAATCACTTTGGAAAAATAATTTGAGTACTCTTTTCTTGTTAATATCAAGCCAGCTCTTCAAGACCATCAATAGTAACTCCATGATCAGTACTTATTTCTTACTGATTACTAGACCAAGACCAATTTGAGAAGATTTACTGCTCCTAGAAATACATTTACTGGTTCACCCTGATAACTACAAATTTAACAGCAGTGGTGCAAACTTGTTTTGTGGAGGGCCAGACTGAAAACGTGAGTCAAGGCCGAGGGCCAAGGGCCACTATAAAACGGCCCAAGGTGACAAATGTCCAGCAAGACATAATAAAATGTACACATAAAATAAATCAAAACATACATTTATCTATCTATATCTATATCTATCTATCTATCTATCTATCTATCTATCTATCTATCTATCTATCTATCTATCTATCTATCTATCCACATGCTATTAAAACTAAAAATCAAATAAACAAAGGCTGCAAGGGGAAGCTGCTAGGTCCTTGGGGCCACAGGCAGCTGCTATGGGGGCCATTTGTGGCTCCCAGGCCATATCCTGTGCATCACTGTTTAAGAATCTTGACATTTAAAATAAAATTGAGCAAAGCTTTAAGGTGAACACAAAAAATGTCATACAATTTCACAGAATGACAAAGTTGAAATTTAAAGTGTGCAAAATAATCTCTTTGACTCAGTAAGACAGAAATGAATTTCATTTTGATTAGGATTCTGATTCCAATATTGTGATACAAACACCAGGAATCCAGTAAGCATCATCTTCCTGGTAACATGTGATGCCCTGGAGAAAGAACTTACATTAATTATGGAATACTGGAATGAAATTCAAACTCTGTACTGTGGTGACATTCTCTCTAGTATTCTAACATCAGATTTGTTTCTCCGCCTGAAGAGAGCAGGCAATTCAATTCAATTCAATTCACTTTATTTACTGAATAAGCACACTGGGCCAAGGCCCATTTGCAGGAATGACCCGGAGCTTCAAACAAAAAGAAGCTAAGATGGTATACAATAATACAAAAGTAAGTGATACAATGACAAATACAAGTATAAATATACATATTTTAAAAACATTTACATGAGGCTAATGTTTGCAAATGGTTAAATAAAGCCTTCTTAAAAGTTACAGTTCTAGGGGCATTTACACAACTTGGGAGTAGAGTACTCCAAAAAATTTAACTTTGAACAGAAAAAGCCCTTTCTCCCATACATGTAGAAATCTTGGGTAACGTTAAGCAAAATGCTATGGATGAACAAAGCATTCTAGATTCCTCCTTGATTTCAAGCAGGGCAAACAGAGGAGATTTATATTAGTCACCCGAAGTACACCTCCAGTCTTCCGATCTTCAAAACTGTATTATTTATTAATTTATTTTCTTCAGTTTAGTTAGTTTCCAATACCCTGTGTTAATTAAGGTGTAAACTGCACTTTAGAAGAGTAGATGTTAAAGTAATGGGAAGCTGCCTGTGAAATAGCCTAGCAGCGGTGGATGGTCAGAGTGTGGTAGAGGAACAGTGGAGATAACAAAGGAATAGTGAATACAACCAGCCTGTGTGTGAAAGAAGTGAGTAAAAGCAGGTGAAAAAAAAAGGACACTGTGGTACCCTAGGAAGGTGGCCACAACACTAAAAGAAAAAAGATGGTACTCAGGAGGTATGAAGAAACACAAAAAGAAGGATGAGAAGAAGTACCCAGTGAAACAGAGGAAATCAGGGAGGGCAGTGAGGCAAGCACAAGCACAAACAAAGGAAAGGACAGCCAAAGGAGTAGCAGAAGGGGGCAAGACTTTCTTCAGGTACATAAGCCAGAAAAGGAAGGTAAGGGGAGGGATAGTGAAGATAAGGAAGCTGGTAGATGGTGACTGAACAGAGGATGATCAGGAAAAACCTGACATCCTAAACAGATACTTCTGTTCAGTCTTCACAATGGAGAGGTGGGGACAGACCAACAAGGAATTGCTGGAACACAGAGGAGGGGAGTAAACACAAGTCCATTTACAGAGGACAGAGTCTTAAAGAGACTTGCAAACCTAAAAGTGGACAAGGCTATTGGACTGGGTGAAGTACATCCAAGGGTGCTAAGGTAACTCACGGAGGAGCCTGCTGCACCAGTGGCAGCCTTGTTAAACATATAACTGGGAACAGAAGAGGTTTTATGGGACTGGAGGAGAGTTGATGTAGTTCTATTCCATAAAAGTGGCGCAGGGAAGAGGCTAGCAATTGTAGAAGGTCAGTCTCACATCACTGGTGGAAAAACTAATGGAAACCCTGTTAAAAGAAAGGCTACTAGAGTATCTTGAACCCAGGGGGTTGTAAGACCAAAGACAGCATGGCTTTATGAGGGGGAAATCATGTCAGACAAATCTGATAGAGTTCTTTGACTGGGTTATCAGGGAAATTGATCAATGAATGGCAATGGATGTGGTCTATTTGGACTTCAGCTATGCCTTTGACACTGTACCACATAGGAGACTGATAAAGAAATTGGACAGTCTAGTGGTGGGAGTCCAAATTATAAATTAGGTAAAAAACTGGTACATGGATAGGCAGCAGAGGGTGGTGGTAAATGGCACTCACTTTAATGAGGTGAGAGTGACTAGCAGGGTGGGATAGGGTTTAGTACTGGGACCAGTCTGTTCAACATCTTCACAAGTGACATCACAGATGAGCTTGAAGTGAAGGTATGCCTTTTAGCAGACAACAACAAGATCTGTAACAGGGTGGGTAATCAAGAGGGGTGGAGAAAGTAAGAAGGGACCTTAGAAAACTTGAGGAGTGGTCAAGGGTATGGCAGCTGAGGTTCAATGCCAAAAAGTATAAAAGCATGCACCTGGGGCACAGAAACCCAGGAGATGAGTTTAAAATGCCGAGGGGGGGGGGTACTGCTGGTCACAATGAAGGAAAGGGACCTATAAGTTATAATACCTGATGATCTCAAAGTCACAGGGCAGTGTGACAAGACAGTGGGTAGGGCCAGTGGATTGTTGCGGTGCATAAGGAGCAGTATCATAAGCAGAAGGAGGGAGGTGATATTACCACAGTATAGATCACTGGTGAGACCACACCTGGAATATTGTGTACAGTTCTGGAGGCACATCTCAGAAAAGACATGGACAGGGTAGAAGTATCCAGAGGAGGGCAACTAAACCATAAGACGAGAGATGGAGGGATCTCAATATATTCACCCTGGAGAGGAAGGAGAGAGGGGACATGGCAGAGACTTTGACGTACCTCACAAAAGTGAACAGGGTACAGGTAGGCAATCTGTTTCAAATAAAAAAGTGCAACAGAACAAGAGGGCTTGCATTAAAGCTAGAAGGGGAGAAATTTAAGAGGGATGTGAGGAAATACTACTTCACTGAAAGAGAGTGGTGGATGCTTGGAACAGTCTGCCACATGAATTATTAGGGGCAAAAACTGGTGGTTTTAAACATGTATGGGACAGACATTAGGGAATACTAGTTATACAAAAAAGGGGGATGGGGTGTCACCAGAGACCAGTAACTGTCCGCTGGGACAGAATAGGAAGGGAAAACTGAGCAGTCTGGGTTGGCCAAACAGTCCTTTTCTGCCGACAGTTTCTATGTTTCTATCACACTCTACCAGGCAATGATGCTTATTCCTAATCACAGTGATGGATCCCTAAGAAGGAAAAACATTACTATAGTGATTTTTTTTTCTTCTCAGTCTTCATATGTCCATCTAAACATTAAGGATTTTGTTCAGTGGTCCATGACAAACAATAATGGGTTCCAGACCACGAAGCAGTGGGAACTGTGATCACTGGAACTAATCATACCATAATTTACCATAGTGGTAAAGCAGAGGGACGGTCATAAGCCGTAATCAAGTACGGGGCTTATGGGCAGACTAGATGGGCCTAGCGGTCTTTATCTGCCAACAATTTCTCTGTTTCTATGTTAATATTATTTTTATACTACGTTACACTGACTGACCGATGTTCCAGCAGAAATTCTGTGACAGCAACCTAGATCCAGGATTGTACTCAGGTTGCTGGGGTTGAACAGCCAGGCTGGGGAAAGCACTTCTGAGTGCTGCACAGCCCAGCTTTCGTTGGGCTCACATCATTATCGCCCAATGCTGTAGTGATGGAAGGTGCCAGGGAATGAGTGCTGCAGTGTGGGCAATAGGCCGTTAGAGGCAACCTGCGACATTAGGGTGGAAAGAGAAGTCAACATACAGGCTTGAGCATGAAACCTGCACTGGATAAGCTTACAGGGGTGGGGGGAATATCCCAGTGCATCATGTCCATAATGGTGTAGCACACACAGACTCCACAAAGCAATCTCAAGCTTCATCACTGGATATGTCAGAGGCACTGTAAGGAAGCAATAAGACATAATGAAGGATGCATTATGCTGATCTAACAGGACGCCCAGGGGCATAGGCCACAGGTGCAGTGCCTTCAGCCCCTGAAAGTACAGTTAGAGCAGCATAATTTATTTATTTAATTTTGTTGATTGGGTAGGGCCACTGAGACCACAGGAGTCCATTTTTCAAGGGCAACCCAGAATTATTTACAGGGAATCATTGCAGGACAAGATACATACAATAACAATTTGTAAGTTACAATAGGTACATAGATGACTCAGTTTGTACAATAGATACAGTGCCATAGAGGAATCACTTTACACAATGATAATTGATTTAGCTACTTGTGACAACTTCCTATGTCAGGATAAGATTCGGGCAAGAAGTGTATAACAGGAGCAGCCTTGTGTTCAGAAAGAATGGCTATCCTAAAACATTAAGATCAAAACAATGCAGGATTTGAGGGGTACCAGGCCAGGTGATGCAGCACAATGTAAGCAAGTGGAGCCCATCAGTGATTACAACTGCATATCCTACATTCCATAAAGTGGGTCATTAGGCCTTTCTTGAAGTCACCAACTGAGGAGCATTTTTGTAGGCTACTGGGAAGGGCATTCCACAATATCAGAGTGGAGGTGGCAAACAATCTATTACCATGGGTGGTCCTGACTTTGGGGACTTGGAGGAGCGACCAACTAGAGGATCTGAGGGGCCACCTACTCTGTTTTGTTATTAACAGGTCTTTCTGGCTAGGAGGAGTACTGCTGAGCCTAATTTTAAAAGCCAGGCACAAGGAAGAGTAAGCTAACCTGTCTTCAAGTGAGGGCCAATTTAGCACCTGAAGAACATTACAGTGGTTGTCCCTTGGGGAAGCCCCTACTGCAAAATGACCTATCCTGTGGTACAGAGTTTTGAGCTTTTGCATTTCTGTGCTCCTGACATACTGTAAAACTGGAGACCCATAAAGCAGAGTAGGGTGACATTAGCAATACGTAAACGTGACTCCTTAGTGAGGAATGGGCTTAGACGATACAGGAGCCCAATATTTTGCTGCAGGAATTTGGTTTGATGCTCTATATGTACTTTTAAATTAGTGTCTTGGTCCATGTGTACCTTAAGGTGCTTAATGAACTCCACTACCTCAATTCCAGACCCATTTGAGAGGGAAGGGGTCAGAATATGTTGCCCATGGGTCCATAGGCTTCTAGGACCAAAAAGGATGGCTTTTGTCTTTTTGGCATTAAGGACCAATTTATTGGTTAGAAACCATTTCTCAAGCAACTGCAGGTTATTTGTGAATAGGCTATTCAAGTGGGTAGCGTCATCTGAACTCTAATACAATACTGCATCATCTGTGTATAGGAGCAGTTTTGCACTCCCGCAGTTCTTTGGCATGTCATTTACATATAGGGAGAAAAGTAAGGGCTCCGGAATTGAACCTCGTAGGACACCATTCAGGATAGGGCACATCCAGAAGTGTCTTTTTGTGTTTATTAAAATGGATACAATCGAAAAATTAAAAAATAAAAATACATTTTTTAATTAAAAATAGCTATTTTATTTTTTAAAGTAACTAGTAAAATGTAGTTCCTACCAGCTGTCAAGCATCTTTCTATCTAAATATTTAATATATGGAGTGTTTATTATGGAAAGCAGGAATTCAAACTTCTGCAGAATTCTGCTGGCTGAATGCACACCTCTCCCAACACAAATACTGTACTCACAACAGAAGGCCTCAGTAAAACCAGGGATTCAACTGTTTCAGGGGCAGAACAAGCAACAAATTGCTCCCTGGTAGGCAGGTGTGAAGGGGGGCACAAAAAAAACCCTCCCCACCAAATAAACCTGTGAGTACTGCTTCGGTATTTTATTTTTTTATATGTGTATGTGTGTAAGGAGGGGAATAAAAAGAAATTAAACATTTAATTTGTGTGTTCATTTTATTTTCAGGGAGTTTTATTTTATTGGGGCCTAAAAGATATTTTTTTGTTAGTGAGTAAAGGTGACAGCCATATTTATAATGGCAGAAATGTTCGAAAAAGGCATTGCTATTGTTAGTGTGCTGTGTCCTGATTGCAAACAACTTTTACCTGTGCATTAGACAGAAGTAAGATATAAGTGCCAACTATAGACACTCAGAACCAGCTAATTCCAATCCAATTTTTGGAATTATGATTTTCAGAACTTTGGATTCCTAAATTCTAAATCCTAAATTTCTATGTAAAAATAGGTTTCAGGATTTAGGATTTTCAGACTGCATATCTGAAAATGAGGTCAGAATCTGACAAATCCAACTTTATTCAGCAGATTCAGAGTAACCCTAGTACCAACCAATCAGGATGCAGGATTTTCCCTACCCTTTTTATAGCATCACTTTTTTGTGCATAAAGTGAGCTAGGATCCAGCAGACACTGCTTACTGACTCTGTGGGACAATGAGTGGGCAAAATCAGTGAAGAATAATGACGAAATCCTGAGGATAGCCTTATTAAAAGGGGCGCTGCTTTCTTTAATGTTAACGCTTTTTTATTATTTCAGACATGTGTATAGTTTTCACTGCTAACCATGACAAATCCTCCTCCAATCTTCAGCTGCTAACCAGAGGTGAAAATTATGCACTTAGCCTAATTGTTGATTTTCTGGAATATCTTCACCACTGATTACCACTGATGGGTCAGGGCCCAGAGACACTAAGATCCCACGGGAGCAAATCTTTCTGCAGGGAGGGAGCCAACATTGGCTAATAATGGCGCCTGCACACCTCACATGATGTCACGCACGCCAGCCAATAACTGATGCCAGTTCTCTCACGCACATCAGTTCTGTTCACCAGGTGAGAAACAAAGTGGATAGAAAATAGAAAAGAGGACTAGATACTTCCTAGCCTGAAGGCATAGGGAAAGGATATAGGAATAATGTAAACAACAAAATACAACCCTACTACTAAAGTACATGCTCACTGACAGCTTAGTTAGTGACTGGCTGTGGTGGAGAGTGGGAGAATGTGCCGGTCACTGACTCTGGGTCGGGATTGGGGGGGGCAGGGTGGTGGGGCACTACCTGCCAGGGTGAGGGGATGGGGGGTCTGCTAGATGCCAGGGAATGGCACTACTAAACCTACAGGGGATTGGGGATAGGGAGGGGGGTCCACTAGACACCAGGGAATGGGTTATCTGTGATGTACCAGTGATCGGGATGGGGCGAGGATACACTGGATACTGGGAAATGGTGTCTGTGTGCTGGGTGGGTGATCGGGTAAGGGAAGGGACCACTGGACATCAGGGACTACCTGTTCTGATGCTTTGCATACATGCGGGTAGGGGTGGGATGGCTGGACAGCAGGGAAATCTTTTTATGCACGTTGGGCCGGTAATCAGTGGGGGGGCACTAGACACAAAGGAAACCTTTTTACTAACTTGAGGCCATTTTCACCATCAGGACGGCAATCATCCAGGGGGACCACTAGCACCAGAGGAAACTTTATTTTCACCATCGGGCTGGCGATCAGGGGGATGGGGGTGGGCCACCAGACACCAGGAAACCTTTTACTGACATGGGGCTGGCGACGGTGGGGGGGGCCACAAGACACTATGGAAACCTTTTTACTGACATGGGGCCAACGATCAGCAGGGGTGGACCACTAGCACCAGGGAAACTTTATTTTCATCATCTAGTCAGTGATCAGTGGGGGGCGGCACTAGACACCAGAGAAACCTTTTTACTGACATGGGACTGGTGATCAGCAGTGAGGAGGGAGACCACTAGCACCAGGGAAAATTTATTTTCACCATCGGGCCAGCAATCAGCTGGGGGGGCCACTGAACACTAGGAAAACCTTTTTACTGACATGGATCTGGCAATCAGTTGGAAGGAGCACCACTAGCACCAGGGAAACTATTTTCACCATCAAACCAGCGATCAGCAGGAGGGAGGGAACACTGGACACCAGGGAAGCTTTATTTTCACTATCAAGCCAGTGATCAGTGGAGGGATCACTGGACACTAGAGACTACGTATTGCAACATCGGGCATGCTTGCAGGTGGGGGGGGAGACCTCTGGACACCAGGGAAAGTATCATTTTTAACATAGGGCCAGCAATCACTTGGGGGAGGATTGGCAAACCAAGGGGTGGCTTTCCACAGTGTGGGATCGGGTGGGGGAGGGACCACTGGACACCAGGGACACTTTTATTTGATCGGATTGGCACACAAGGGGGACACCGCACTTCCTCTGCCAACCACTAGGATTGTGCAGAAGTAAGTTGTGGTCTGAATCAGCGGTATTTGCACCATGCACAGGGACTGTGCAAAACACCCTTGCATGGCACAAATACTTTGAATATTGGACTGTGCCAATATTCAGGTCCCCGCTCAATTTGTAATATGTATACCCTCGAGGAGAGGAGAGAGAGGAGGGACATGATAGAAACTTTCAAGTACCTCAAGGGAATCAACAAAGTCCAAAAGGGTAGCATCTTTCAGAAAAAGAGAGGTGCAAGATCAAGGGGGCACACTTTGAAGATAGAGGGGGAACGGCTCAGAGGTAATGTGAGGAAGTATTTTTTCACAGAGAGGGTTGTGGATACAAGGAACAGCCTTCCTGAGGAGGTAGTGGAGTCAATAACAGTGGGAGAATTCAAGAATGCATGGGACAGACATAAGGCAATTCTAGTGGGGGTAGGAGGAAGTAGGCTGTTGGTTAACTAGGTCTGTAGCTTATCCATTAGGTAGGGAAATGGGCAGACTAGGTGAGCCAAGCAGTCTTATCTGCCGTCAAATTATATGTTTATATTTGTATTGCACTCCATCACCCTGACTGCAGGAAGTGAACTTTAAATAACAAAATTTATACTACACGGAGATCTCAGATCATACTGCAGAAAGCAACAGTGGAGAAGAAAACTATGTTTTTTATAGGCTAGAATACAGTGAATATTTTTTTTTTATTAATTCTTTTGTTAAGCGGGTAAGGCCAACTAGGCAAAAGTGTGTGGTTTTAGGGGCAACCCGGGAACACTGGGGAGGTTAAATGACTTGCTCTTTGACATGGTAGTTCAGATGTTGAAGTAATGGAGAATATGAACTTTTCAACCTACTTTACAATTTGCATATTTATTTATATATTTAATTTCTCGGATTACAACAATCTTTGAGCTAGTAGCTCATTTACAAAGGGTCCACGTCCAGTTCAAACAATGAGATATACAAAGGTATTTAACTTATGCATAATCAGTTCAGAGGAAGGTGGAAGACTAGGTTTGCTGGCCAAGGAACCTAGCTTCACCTGAGCTCTTTCCTTCTAGGTTGCTTGAAAGGACAGAGCAAAGAACCTTACCAGAGTAAGGGAAAGGATTAAGACTTCTTTTGGCTAGGCAGATTTACTGTGTGTTGTTGTTTTTATTTTGTACTCACAGAGATTGTTACTGTTTGTTGCTAACATTTTATTGCTTTATTTTTCTCGGATTCAAATTGCCGTTGCTGTGTTTACCTTCTGCTGCATTATTACAAGGTGTGCCTACAGGTGTGTGCTAACAGATTACTGCTGTAATTTTCTGATTCAAATCGTCTTTTGCAAGGTATATCTTCTGTTACTGCTCTATTTTTCTCTGTAGAAAAGTGTTTCTTACAGGGTATATCTTCTGTGAAATTATTACAGGTGGTGCTTTACAGGTTTTACAGTTTTATCTATCATTAGGATAAGCTTTCAGGGTTACTGCATTTGTTGATGACTGATTGTTTCTGCTCTTACCTCATCGTTTCTTTCATCCGTGGTTCTTCTTTTTTGGCAGGGGAAGGATCCAGCCACCCCCATCCCCATCCCAACCACCCCACACTATACTCCTTTTATAGGGTAGCACAGTCGTGACATTTCCTGTGGTAAAGCAGGAAGGGGAGAATCAGTGGGGTGTCCACACGGTGACCTCATTTACAGAAGCACTAGTAATTTAACTTGTTATAACAAGTTACATAAAAACAAAACACAAAATCAAACTTTTGCTTGCATTTTCTTCCTTTGAATTACTCTGACCAGGTTATACACCCAGCAAATGATCTGGAATGGATATCATTAACTTTAGGTACTGTGGAACACTTTTCAGAAGGGCAGCTTTACAGGATTTAGGACACTGTCGTACATGCTGGGCCATTGGAGAGCTTAGGGCTCAGCTCCAGGCAGCATGGGCAGAGATTGCACACCTCAAATTTTCTATTCAAGATGAAACATATTATAAGAATCACCCACCATTTCCCCAACATCCAACAGAAGCACCTAGACCGCAGAGGTTAGTTGGTCCGGGAGGTTGGCAGGTGGTTAGAAGGGGCAAATCGGGTGCCCCATCACTTGGTACTCTCCAACATATTACCTCCACAAACCATATCAAAACTACAAACAGGTATCTGCCTCTATCTCTGAAATCAAACAAAGGGGCAGAGGACACTGCAGCACAGGAGCTAGCACAACAAAACTCACCCAAAACAGGAACCAAAACAAAAAAAGCAAAAAGGAAATCCAAAAAACTTCTGATCATAGGAGACTCCATGATTCGGGGAGTTGATACCTATCTCCAGCCAGAGGCAATGGTCAGATGTCTCCCCGGTACATCAGCGTGGAGAGACATTGTCTACATTGCTAAAATTGTTCAGGAAGCAGGGGAAAACATTGACGTCCTGGTACACATAGGGACTAATGATCTTGCCAGCCAGTCAATTATGGAGAACAAGGAACACCTGACCAGGCTGGGTGACAAACTATCATCCATTTCATCTGGCATCTCCTTCTCGGAGATCCTTCCAGTCCGGAAGAGGGGGGCAGATGTACGGAAGGTCAGAGAAGAGGAGATAGGGGAGCTAAACATGTGGCTCAAGGGCTGGTGCCAGGAAAAATTACACAAATTTGTAGGGAACTGGCAACAGTTTTGGGAGTGAAAGTTCTTTAAATTTGATGGACTGCATCTGACTAAGGAGGGAGTCAGTGCATTGGGGCAGAAGTTTGACATCTTTGCAGAATATTTAAACTAGCAAATGGAGAGGAGTGCAGTACCCCATACGTCGAATGGGAGAACACCCCTCCCCCCCTCAGCTAGTGGTCGAACAGGAGTTCAGCATGTTTGCAGTTCATTTGCATCACCAGGTAAGGAAAAAGGTCCAGCTCCCCATACGATGCACAGGGGAAACGCCAGACCTCACCCAACAACTAACGCACCGAAATCTGCCCAATGGAAAATCATGTACACAAATGCTCGCAGTCTAGGAAACAAGATCCTAGACCTGCAGGCAATAATGACAGAGGCTAAACTGGACATAGTAGTAGCAATTAGCGAGATGTGGTTTACAAGTAACCACACTTGGGAGACTTCAGTACCTGGCTATGTACTGTTCAGAAGAGACCGAGTTGCAAAAAGATGGGGTGAAGTGGCCCTGTATGTCAATGAAAATATCAAAGCTACAGAAATTCAGAATACACATAAGGAGCCAGAAGAACTGTGGGTCACCCTGGAAACAGGAAATGGGACAGCCATAAGAACTGGGGTTGTCTACAGGCCCCCAGACCAGGGGGAAGACATAGACACATTACTGTTAGACGATATACAAAACATGACAGCTAAAGGGGAGGTTCTGATAATGGGAGACTTCAACATGCCAGATATAGACTGGTCATTACCAGCAGGAACATCTGCCAGAACTAGACACATGGTGGATTCCTTGCAGAGGGAGGGCCTCAAACAACTGGTACAACAACCCACAAGAGACAGGGCTATCCTAGATCTAGTACTGACTAACAGGGAAAGGATCACAAATCTCCAGGTAGAAGGTCACCTGGGGGCCAGTGACCATCACATGGTATGGTTCAGTTTGGCCACTACAATTAAATCATCCCATTGCAAGGCAAACATATGGAACTTCAGAGGAGCTGACTTTGATAAGATGGCCAACAGAGTTAAGCTCACCCTGGCAAAAAGAAATACAGGTGAGGGGGTACAGGCAAAGTGGGCAAGCATTAAGGATGCAATACTTGAAGCTACATCCCATTGTGTTAGAGAGAAAAGGAAGTGCAAAAGAAGAAGGAAACCATTTTGGTTCTCAAAAACGGTAGCAGAAAAGGTCAGAGCCAAAAGACTGGCCTTCAGGAAATATAAGGGAACGCAGTGGGATGAAGATAGAGAGGCATACCAAACTTCCCTAAGGGAAGCAGGGAAGGCAGTAAGACAGGCAAAGACTCAAACCGAGGAAACACTAGCACAAACAGTAAAAGAAGGTGACAAGACTTTCTACTATACATTAGTGAAAGGAGAAAGTCCAGAGGGGGTATTGCTAAGATCAAAGGAGATAAGGGGGAGTGTGAGGAGGAGGACCATGTAAAAGCATCTATCCTAAATAGATACTTCTGCTCAGTATTTACCGAAGAGAAGGTAGGGCAGGGCCCACAGCTCAGCACCATGGACACAGAAGGAAGGGAGGTAAGCACTAGTCCCTTCACAAAAGAAAGGGTCCTACAAGAGCTCGATAAGCTCAGGGTGGACAAGGCAATGGGATCTGATGGCATACATCCCAGGGTACTAAAGGAACTAAGGGTGGAACGAGCAGTGCCATTATCAGAACTGTTCAGTGAGTCTCTGAGCACAGGAGAGGTCCCAGAAGACTAGAGAAGGGCTCATGTGATCCTACACTGCAAGAGTGGTAGCAGGGAGGAGGCAGGGAACTACAGATCAGTCAGTCTTACCTCAGTAGTGGGCAAGATTATGGAGGCACTCCTTAAGGAAAGGATAGTGCAACGCCTGGAATCCATAGGAGCACAGGATCCAAGACAGCATGGGTTTACAAAAGGAAGGTCCTGTCAAACTAATCTCATAGATTTCTTTGACTGGGTAACCAGAGTGGTGGACCAAGGGGGAGCAGTTGATGTCACCTACCTTGACTTCAGCAAAGCTCTCGATACTATTCCACATAGAAGATTGATTAATAAGCTGGGTAGGCTCATGGTGGGTCAGAAGTTGGTCAACTGGGTGGCAAACTGGTTGACAAGCAGAAAACAAAGAGTGGTGGTAAATGGTATACAGTCAGAAGAGCTGCAGGTCATAAGTGGGGTACCTCAGTTATTAGTCCTGGGGCCAGTCCTCTTCAATATCTTCATCAGTGACGTTGCAGATGGACTGGAGGGTAAGGTTTGTCTGTTTGCAGATGACACCAAAATCTGCAACAGAGTAGATGATCCAGATGGGGTGGGCAGAATGAGAAGAGATCTGGATAAACTAGCAAAATGGTCGGAAGAGTGGCAACTGGGGTTTAATGCAAAGAAGTGCAAAATCATGCACACAAGGAAGAGAAACCCTGAAGCCATCTATAGGCAGGGAGAGGAGTTGCTGACAGTCACAAGGGAAAAAAGAGACTTGGGCATCATCATCACAGATGACCTGAAATCATCCAAGCAGACCACTAAAGCAGTAGGTAAGGCTAGGGGGATGTTAGGGTGTATTAGTATCACAAGTCAGAAGAGGGAGGTAATAATCCCTCTTTACAAGACACTGGTTAGGCCCCATCTGGAGTACTGCATGCAGTACTGGAGGCCACATCTTCACAAGGACATTAACCAAATCGAGGCAGTCCAGAGAAGGGCAACCAAAATGGTGCAGGGACTGCATCAGAAAACATATGAGGACAGATTAGCAGAGCTCAATATGTATACCCTAGAGCAAAGGAGGGAGAGAGGTGATATGATCGAAACATTCAAACACCTTAAGAGCAGTAACAAGGTGAAAGAGTCTAACATGTTTCAATATAAGAAAAATAGCAGGACAAGAGGACACAGCATGAAATTAGAGGGAGGCCGATTAAGGGGTAATGTGAGGAAGTTCTTTTTCACAGAAAGGGTGGTGGATGCATGGAACGGCCTACCTCAGGAAGTGGTGAATATGAATACAGTGCAGTGCTTCAAACAGGCATGGGATAGGCACAAGGGAGCAACACAGATGAGTATGAATAGATAGGCCATTGACAGAGCAAAGGCCAATGGCACATTTATAAGGTAGAAAAAGAAATGGGCAGACTGGATGGGCCTTGCAGTCCTTATCTGCCATCAACTTCTATGTTTCTATGTTACACAATGCAAAGAACTGGTCGGAAGAGTGGCAACTGGGGTTTAATGCAAAGAAGTGCAAAATCATGCACATAGGGAAGAGAAACCCTGAAGCCACCTATAGGCAGGGAGGGGAGTTGCTGACAGCCACAAGGGAAGAAAGAGACTTGGGCATCATCATCACCGATGACCTGAAATCAAACTGGCAGTACAATGCAGGCCAGTGCAAAATCGATACAAGTGGCAGCCTGGGTGGCTCTGTAAGTAGGAAGGGAGGAAATGGCAGCCAATTAGAGCCTTGTCAAATGGGGAAGAGTAGGGTGATAGGGCATAGGGGCAAAACCGGCCTTAGCAGTTAGGTTTGGTCCCGGTGCACCAAGCATAGATAGGAAAAAAGGGACTACTGTGTGTGTGTGTGTGGGGGGTATATGCATATACCGGGTCTGCAGGAATAGTTAAAGTTAATGAAGTATACAGTTAAGTCCAGCAGGATCTTGTTTTTCCACCTCATGACTGCCCAGCCAAATCACAGCATGGTGTGACATGGCACAATTAAAAGAGCAAAAGGATGTTTTGATTGCTTATGTTCTGTCAACTGATTGTCACGTCACCTACGACATTATCTGCCAATTGGTCTCATCGTGAAAAACAAGATACTGCTGGCCATCATTGTACACCTAGGAATTTAAACTGTAACCAGTGACAATGTAATGATGCTCCCCTGTCTCACTCTTTTACAGGGCTGGCTGCAGCACAGCCATATCCTGTTGGTGTCACACATTTATGAAATAATTATGTGGCCAGAAAGAAGGATAACAGACTTTAATGAGAAGGGTGCACTGATCTATTTGGAATGGGAGACCTTTTGCAAGGATATATCTCAATGACTAGGAATCTTATGACCTTAAGCTTGTGACTGGAAGCAAGTGAGTCTCCGTCTGTGTACGAGTGTGATGAGACTATTTGATACGGTACTGGTACTATATAGCGGGATTGCAGTAATGCAATTAGCAGCCGAGTGATAGAAGCAGAATTGGTGAGTGTGTGTAGAGCTGAGAGAACAGGTTTAAGTGCAGCCAAAAGAGGTTACCACCCCACCCATGCTCTATCACAACCTTAAACCCGCAGTCTACTGTACCTGGAGTCTAGTGCGGTCAGAAGGGGTGGTAGGGCTTGTCCACCAGTTGGGATTGCCCCCATACAGTACCATAATTATCTGGCAGATCCTGCCATGCTCCCTCCTGCATTCCTCACCTTAAACTGTAATCTTTTTTTTTTTTTCAAAAAGCTTTTTGGCCCCCACTATGCCAGCATGCATCTGCTTCATCCAGCACCCCCACCCCATCCCCACTACCATCACCTTTCCTGCTGGCAGGGATCAAACTGGGATGGGACCCCAGGGCACCAGCACCAATATTAAGAGTGACTGGTGCACATATTTTTCTTATTTTCATAGGCTGTGCACCCCTATACACTGCCCCTTTGACGCACCTAGCTAGTGGTTAAATTGGAAATGTTTAGGAGGTGGAACTATAATCTCTACATTTGTAGGAGGTGGAATTGTCATCCCTAGGAGGTAAAACTCTCGAATAGTATTCAATGTATAAAGATGTTAGAGAAGGTGGAACTGAGTTCCTGTGAGTTCTTGCTCAACACCTAGCAGTGTCCTGCAGGAACACAAGCTCCCTTGGCCACCACAGGGGTTGCTATGGTGCTTAATTTCAGCAGATTGCTTACCTCCCATGGATGCGAGTGTTGCTGGATGGCAGCGCCACCCCAGCCGTCAACCTGACATCCCAAGTTCACTCCTGAACTCCAGTCACCTGCACGGAAGCACAGTCACCCTAGGGCTGGGCCATCTGGTGGCTGTACACTGTAATCTTTGTTGGTCACAGACCCCCCCCCCATTTTATCCAGCAGTAAAGGACCAGGGAAGATAGTCACTGGAGCTACCAATATGAGTAGGTTGTGTCAACTGCATCAACTGCAAATGCACACAATCTAAACTATATTCTAAGCTTTGTGACTCAGGGTTGCACACATGCTATATTATGCATTGCTCTTACTTCAGCTCTGCCCACAGTACTGACATCTGGAACATCAGTTAGTCACTTACCTGCAACGCACACAACCTATTTACCCACAAGGAGCACCAGGAATCGTGGGAGCTCCAGTTACTCTTCTCTTGGCCCTTGATTATCTCAGCAAGGGAGAAGGGATGTTACCCCTCTCCCTTGGGTAGGGGACACAGGAGAGTTGGGCAGAATCAGTCACATGATCAACTATAATATTTACAATTAAGGGGTAGGGTCAGTGGGACTAGCTGCAGCTAGTGCTAGCCCTAGTTGCTGACAATCAACTCTTGCTGTCTAAGTAACAGAACCAGGTATACAATGTGTCACATAAATGGGAAAAGTTAACGGTATAAAACCACAGCTATTGTGCATGATATCTATTTCTATGCAAAGTATGCTAAAACATGGCAGGATCATTTGAAGAAATTCTCAGGTTAAAATGGGAATGCAGCAAAAAAACAGATCTGCTGCCATGTGTTTTGGAAAATTCATCGCTGTGGAAACAGAAAAACTTAAATATTAGTTGAGAACTTGTATGCAAAACCAGAAAACGTGTTTGGGGGGGGGGCTATGGTAACTTTTTCAGGTTAAACTGGATATTAAAAGACATAATGTGTTGCCTATTGGCATTTCCAATGGATACACAAATACATAAACAGCAGAGTATGTCCTACAGCTCTTGATGCAAGCCAAATAAAAGAAAAAGAAAAAGAAGAAGAAGAATCAGCATTTATATAGTGCTTTTATATACAGTGTATCCCTAAGTGCTTTACAAGCAATGCCAGACACCCACACATAACCTGGATAATTGCATGAACCAGTTTAAGGGAAGGGGAATGTTGGCCAGGATATGGGAATGTCCCCATCTCTTTGCAAAGAGTGCCCTGGGTTCTTTTACCTCTATCTGGACACTCACCAGGACAACACCAGGATGGGTAGAATGGGACCTCGGTTTAACGTCTCATCCGAAGGACGGCACACCCCAGCAGTGCAGCACCCCCCTAATGCTGCACTCGGATGCCAGAAATTTTTAAGTGCAAGCCCAATCCCAGTGTGGGACGAGAACCCACGACCTTCCGGTCCAGAGGCGTATGTGCTACCAAGTGAGCCACACTGACACCTAGTGTTACATATGAAAAGCTAGAGAATGCAAGAAGACCTTCCATCATTCTTAAGGGATTAAAAAAATATAGGGACGTGAACAGTCTGATTCAAGGAAAGCAGACACCACTTTCGGCAGACGTTTAGCATGGGTACAAAACAGGACCCTATCTTGGCTTTTCAGTAAAGTAAAAACAAACTAGAAAAACTTCAATAAGGAAACTGACATAACTTTCTTTGGGTCTGATCTGTAGTCAGGGGCAGAAGGAAAGAAATTGAGGAGGTATGGGCTGCCCATGTTATTTATATAGGCGCTGGGTATGTAGGGCTGCCCCAGGTAGGAAAAGTTTGACTCTGATGGTTTACAGTTTCATATGTGTGGCTCTATGCAGGGAGATATCCCTGAGGAAGAGTTTGGTTTTGTAGTACTATTGCTACACACTGTATTTAAAGGCTCTTTAAAAAGCAATAATGTAGACACAGGAATTCCGTACATGTCTGTACATGCAGTAACCATTACATGCACTTATAACACACACCCTCTGGTATTCTGTTTTAAAGCCAGTTTTAATGAGAGAGATAGAGAGAGATTGATCAGGACACCAGCAATAACCCACATGTCTTACAATGAGCGCCACTGGATCTTTAACTTCCAACTTGACAGTCACTCGAGATGGTAATGTAGTCCAGGCTCACATTCTGAGTTCTCTGATGGGCTACGTCCAGGTATCCCCTGCTGCTTTACTAGCCAGAATCGTGGTGTGTTCCATATCATGTCATAAAAACTCTGGTATTGTTTGCATCCATCCTACCTGTACCAGCTTGTTTGTATCTATGTCTTAATTTACTGTTATACTTATGTGTTGTACTGTTATACTGTGTATTGTCGTTTGTCTTACTGTGACAAGGTACCTTTGTAAATGAGCCTATGGCTCAAAGGTTTTCCAAACTGCTGTTTAAATAAAATAAAATAAAATAAAAAATAAAATAAAAAAAGGGGCATGACAGGCTGGAAATAGGTTGGAGAGAGACACACCAATGGAGTGTTGATGAGCTAGGTCCCACCAGTGCTGGCTAGCAGCCACTTGGCTTTGACAGAGTGTCTCCAGGAGGCCTCCATGCCAGTCCCTTGTAATGAAGCTCCACAGGGGTCAAGGTACCCTGAACAGATCAAGGGGAGTTGGGGTATCAAGTCTCAGAAGGTTGCCAAGAATGCCAAACTGTTGATGGTCTCTACAAGGAAAAACAGGCGAGGGAGGAAAAGAAGCTGCAAATCTTATAATACAACAATTGGTTAAAGGTGTTGTGGGCTGTGGAGTGTTTTTTTTTTCTGGGAGACTTGGGGTGCCTTTTGGTGGGATAAAGGTCAATTTAAACAGGATTGACTTCATCCTACTAGGGAGTTAACAATGGCATTGGGCAGAGGTTTAAGGCATACATTTTAGGGCATGTAAACTAAAAAGGGAGGAAACTAGTGCTTTGGACATCTGCAGGGTAAACTCAGACGAGGGAGACCAAGCTAGCACTCCCCTGAATTGCAAGGACAATCAGGGAGCAAGGCATAATAAACAGGCAACATGGATGGGGCATGCAATAGAGAGCAAGAAAAAGATCAAATAAGGAAAGCAGCAAAACTCAAGGAATAAGAAAGATTGATTTGTTCAGTGGAGGGGGGTCTGCTTAAATGATAGAAGCACTGGGGACATAATGAGTGATGTCCAGGCTATGGCAACAGAGGGCTGCCCAGATATAATGGCCATAACTGATACATGGGCAATGCCCAGCAATGACTAGGACTTCATGGTCCCAAGATATGTACTCTTTAGGAGGGACAAGGAGAAGGGAAGAGAGGATTGCCCTGTACACCAGGGAAACATCTGAGTGTTGCAGGATAAGAAGTTAGTGGAAGAGAGGAAGAGGAATCACTACTGACTCAGTTAACAGTGTGTGTGGGGGGGCTTACACAAGGATGTGATCTATTGGCACTCTGGCCAGTAAGAGGAAGTGGATAGGGTACTTGCTGAGGAGATTAGGAGAGCAGTAGCTGGGGGTGGGAGTTGTACTACTAGGGGATTTCTATATGCCTGATATAAGACTGAAACATTCCAGGGGCATGGAGCATTAGGAACCAGGCACTTGTGGATACCTTCCCGGACTGTTTTCTGGCTCAGCATGTAGAGAAGCAGACTAGGGATGAGGCTATGTTCAACCTAGTTCTGTCAAACTAGGGCAGCACTTTTGGTGTGGGGAGATACGGTGGAAGATCGCCTCAGGCCAAGTGACAACACACTGTGGTTTGAAATACCTTAAAAGCTCAAAGGCATAAGTCCCAGATGCTGATCATGGCCTTTAGGAGGGTGAAATTCAGGAAGATGGGGAAGTATCTAAAGGATAGTACTAAATTTTATATACTCTGCGGTCAGAGAAATGACAAGCAGCGTGCCACAGGAGTCAGTCCTCGGTCCAGTTCTCTTTGATCTGTTTATCTGAGACAGTCAAGAAGGATCCAGGGAAAGGTGTACCTCTCTACAGATGATACTAAAATATGTGGTTAGTGTGGAAGCCGTAAGAAAAAATTACTTACCATAATAATGTTCTTTCTTCCAAGGTGTCTTTTAGTGTGCTTCAAAATAGCAGTATGCCAGCTGGGTTCAGCTGCCTTTGAGAGGAGGAGTCAATGTAAATGACACTGGCACACTGACCAATCAGAAGAGAGAGTGTGTGTGTGTGTGTGTGTGTGTGTGTGTGTGTGTGCTGACTGCAGTCAGCCTCGAGGACTTAAAACTTTTCGACACTGAAAAATGGCAAAAACTGTGCCTATGAGGGGAAAAAACTATTCTGACAGGAATCAAAAATAGAACTGAAGAACTCATAGCAATAAAAATTCCTGAACAAACACTGTGAAACAGTAACAAGCTAAGAAAAATATCCTCAGAAAATTGGATACAGACACATATGCAGAGCCCATCCCAGGAAGGTTACAGTATGTAGGGGAGGATGGGTGGGAGGTGCAGCATACTAAAGGACACCTTGGAAGAAAGAACATTACTACTGTGAGTAATTTTTCTTCTTCAACCCAGGGGTCCTTTAGTATGCTTCACTACAGCAGACTACAAAGCAGTGCAGTTGGGAGGCGAATATGAACCTACTTTGGAAAAGGCTCTGCAGCACTGCTGTGCCAAACTTGGTAACTGATCTTGACTGTACATCAAGGCAGTAATGCTTCATGAAAGTATGCACAGTCTTCCATGTGGCTGCTTTGCAGACATCAAGCAAGGGGATATACCTTGTGGCTGCCACTATGGCAGCAGTGCCCCTAGTGAAACTGGCCCCAAGGCCCTGGGGGGTCTGCTTACCAGCCTTGCTGTAGCAAAACTGAATACAAGACATGATCCAGCAGGATATAGTCCTCTTGGTGGCTGGTCTTCCTCTGCCCACTTCACCACAGGTGAAGAAAAGCTAAGGGTGAGATTCTCTGAACTGCTTCGTATGCTCTAAGTGATAGATCAGAGCCCTTTTCATATCCAAGCCATGCAGTTTGCGTTCACCTGCTGTGGATTTTTCTGTGAAAAATACAGAAAGCATGATAGATTGATTAAGGAAGAACTCGGAGAAGACAACCTTAGGCAGAAACTTTGTTTGTCCTAAGGACTACTTTGTCCCTGTGGGCAATAGTGTATTTAGGCTCAATGCATAAGGCCTGCAGCTCTCAATCCTCCTGGCAGAGGTGATGGCAATCAAAAAGACCATCTTTCAAGTGACATACTTCAAATCAGCAGTAGCCATAGGCTCAAATGGTGGCTCCATGAGTTTGCCTATACAGAGGTTCAAATCCCAGGAAGGGACAGACTCCCTTAATGGAGGTTGAATGTGAAGCAGGCCTCTGAAAAACATTTTAAATATAGGCTGAGAGATGACAGATTTGCCTTTGCCAGCAGAAAGGTAATCTGAAACGGCTGCTAGTTGAACTTTAAGGGAGGAGGCCTTAAGGCCTGCTGAATGGAGATGAGCCAAGTAGTCCAGAAGAGTAGGAGGAGGATCAGCCCTATGGGGCCTTATCTCCTTACCCTTGCACCATAGGAAAAACCTCTTTCACTTAGAAGCATAAGTCTTCTTAGTGTTAGGCTTTTTGGTCATTCAAGGGGTTGTTAGGACTTGTTCAGAGTACTGGGAATCAGGGAATTCTTACTCTCCAAGTACCAAGCCTTGAGGTGAAGAGACTGCAGACTGGGGTATACTACCCCTGTCTGAGAAAGAGTTAGGAGACTGTGGGTCACTGGCAGGTGAATGGGTGAAGTGAGCACCACGGTTGTCTTGCCCAGTCTGGTGCCACCAGAATCATAGTGACTGACTGGATCCTGAGTTCGAGAAGAACTCTGTATATCAGCGGTAAGGGAGGAAAGGCATACAGAAACCTCCCTGTTCAATCTAATGTTAAAGAATCCCCTGGGATGGTTCCCAATGCAGGAGGCCTGAAACAGTAGTGCGGAAGCTGGTGGTTAAGCCTGGATGCAAAGAGATTCACCTCTGGAACACCCCACCTTCTGAAGATTGTTGCCAGAACCAGCTTGTTCAGGGTCTATTCGTGGTAACCCATGACTGATGCGACTCAGGACGTCTGCCAAGGTACTGTCATTGCCTGGAAGATGAATCGCTGGGAGGTTCATGTCCAGGGAGTAGGCAGGGGATCAAATTCTCATAGCCTCTGTACAGAATTTTGGTAGACCTTGTGCCACCCTGTTTGTTAATGCAGAACATGGCAGTTATGTTGTCTGTTCTCACTTGAACCGAGTGGCCTTTTAGGTGTGGTGCAAAAGCTTTGATGGCCAGGTGAACAGCCCTGAGTTCAAGGGGACTGATGTGGTAAATGGACTCTTTGGGAGTCCATGTGCCTCCTGTGGACTGATCCTGTAGGTGAGCTCCCCAGCCTAGGAGGGAAGCATCTGTCAAGAGCACCCTGGGAGGTTGGCTTAGCTGAAAAGCCACTCCATCCCTGAGATTTTTCCTGTCTTTCCACCAGTCGAGACCATGAAGGAATTGGTCTGGTGACTGGCACAAGTTTTAAAAAAAAAGAATTATTTTTCTGGGGCCAGTAAGTTCTGAGATGTTACTGAATGTCCCTCATTTGAAATCTGGCACCTGGAACCACTGCTGTCATGGATGCCATGTGGCCCAGGAGTCTGAGGAAATGCTGGGCTGGCCTGTCACAAATGAGTTTACCAAGTCCAGAAAAGCTTGCACCCTGTCCAGAGAAAGGAAGGCCTTCCCCTAGAGGGTCTTGAGTTCTGCCCCAATGAAGTCTAATACTTGAACTGGCTCAAAGTGGGACTTCTCTTTGTTGATGATAAAGCCCAGAGACTCCAGAGTTGTTCTTGTCAGAGTAAGGGCTTCTGTAACTTCTTGTGGTGACTAGCTCACTATCAGCCAGTCATTCAGATATGGGAAGACAGACACTTTTTGTCTTCTCAAGTGAATTGCAGACACCACTAGGCATTTTGTGAAGACTCTGGGAGCTGAAGCGAGTCCAAATGGTAGAGCTGCAAACTGGTAATGGCCACACTGCAGTCTGAATCTGAGAAATTTTCTGTGAGACAGCCTTACGGGGATATGAAAGTAAGCATCCTTGAGATCCAGGAAGACTAGCCAGTCTCCCTGTTACAGAGGATGTATCACCTAGTTCAAAGTGACCATTTAGAATTTTGGCTTTAGCAAATGCTTGTTCAGGTACCTTAGGTCTAGAATAGGTCGCCACTCCCTGTTTTTCTTTTTCATTTAACATATTTTATTGAATGTTTCCAAAACAAACAAGAAAAACATTCTCTAAAGCACATTCAGAACTCACCTAGACAAACGTAATCCCCCACCACCACCACCACCCAGTATGGCCACAGACCCAACTGAATCTCTACATAATGTAGTACAATAAGTTCTTCACTCAACCTCTCCACCAAACCCTCCTCAACACGTCCCCTCCCCGCCAATCCACCTTTCCTGAAATCTGACAGAATAGCAATTATGGTTCCATTCCACACATTTTGACTATGACTGAACCAGATAGAATAAAAGACAGTCACATGACAAATGAGGGAGGAGAAACACTGAGTTTCATAAGTGAACTAATTCACCGCCCTGCTATGAAGCGTAACATAGGATCCCAAAGCTCTTCAAATTTAACTGACCTATGATTCTGTACAGCTATTGCTCTTTCTGCATTTATGGCCGTTGTTAATTACTAGGCCCATTCTCTTAAAGTTGGAAGCGTATCAGTTACCCAATGGCGCATTATAGTTAGTTTGGTCATGGACGCTAGTAAAGCCATGTAGACCCAGCCCTAGGTGGCCACATGGACTGAAAAATACAGGTTACTCACCTGTAACAGGAGTTCTAGGAATGGTATATGTTGTTCATCCACACTCATTGGCAGGTATCCTTGCCGCTTTAAATCTTGCCGGAAGGTCTTCAAGCTTGCTCCTCCCACCCACCCGGGTGGTATAACTCTCGGCTCCGCCCCATGACGCCAGATCTGGCCCGCTGGAAGCTCAGGTTGTGCGTCGAAGCCGGGGAGGTCGGATGGGTCGTGTGGATGAACAACATATACCATTCCTAGAACTCCTGTTACAGGTGAGTAAATCTTGTATTCTAGGACATGGATATGTTGTTCATCCACACTCATTGGCAGACTCCTAGCAGTTCTCCGGGAGGAGGGAGGCAAGACGACACCCCCAATACTTACTTGGGAAAGAGAGACTGAGAACCGAGGCCCCAAAACCAGCATCCCGGCGTGACTCAAGGTCGATGTGGTAATGGGTAATAAAGGTGTTTGCTGACTTCCAGGTAGCAGCCCTGCAGATTTCCTGGATAGGACGTCCCTGGAAGCAGCCATCACAGCAGTAGCAGTATGGTGGTAGAATGAGCCTTATCCTCTGGGAGGCCCATGCCCCAACTTATAGCAGAGATCTATGCAGGAGGTTACCCACCTGCTTATCGTCCGCTTGGCTGCAGGTCTGCCAGATGCGGTTACAGCGTAGGTGACAACACAGCTGGCTTAACCCTCTCTCTTGATTTCAGCCAGTGCCTTATAATAGCGAGCGCCCTTCTAGGTCCAGAGTATGGAGTCTATTCGGCCTCCGAGGTGTGATTGGGGTAGAACACCGCAGAGTCAACACCTGGTTAAGGTGAAACTCCGACACCACCTTCGGAAGGAATTTCGGGTGGGGGCGCAGGACAACCTTGTCCCTGGGGAAGACCAGGTAAGGAGACTCGATGGAAAGCGCCTGGAGCTCTCCCATCCTTCTGGCTGACGTGATAGCCACCAAGAAGGCGGTCTTCCACGACAGGTGAGAGAGAGCACACCTGTGCATAGGTTCGAATGGCTTGCCCATGAGCTTTGCCAGTACCAGCAGTAGATCCCATGGAGGTGGGGGTTCCCGCACTGGAGGGAAATGTGATCAAGGCCTTGAAAAGCCGCCAGACCACCTCTCCTGCGCATCGACTGCTTCCGCCCGCCCGTAAGCAGAGATGCTGCCAGGTGCACCCTTAGGGTCGTCGACCCAAGCCCTTGACTAGAAAGGGACCATAAATAGTCCAAGATGCTTGCCAAGAACAGGAGGAAGGGTCCAAGCCCTTGCTCTGACACCAAATGGAAAACCTTTTCCATTTGAAGGCATAGCATTTTCTGGTCGACTCACGGGACGCCTCAACTAATTGAGGACCTCAGGAAAGACCCAAGGCCTGGAACTCTAGTCAGCCAGGAACCAGGCTGCCAGGTGCAGGGATTGAAGGTCCGGATGGAACACCTTCCCTGATTGACTGAGAGCAGGTCCGGTGAGCTGGAAGCTGCCGGAGTCCTGGAGCTGAGACTGAGGAGATCTGGTACCAGAACTGGCGAGGCCAGTCTGGGGCTATCAGAATCACCTGCGCCTTGTCCCTCCTCGCCTTGAGAAGCACCTTGTGGATCAAGGGAAATGGGGGAAAGGCGTAAAAGAGGCCCGGGGTCCACTGCCTCGAGAAGGCATCCCCCTGCAGCGAGCCCTGCTGAGGGGGGCGGGCATGGAACAGACTCGGCTTCGCGTTCTCCCTGGAGGCAAACAGGTCCACCTGAGGTGTGCCCCAAAGGGAGAACAGATGCTGTACTACACTGCAGGAGAGACCACTCTGGGATGCAGCCCCTATCCGGCTCAGGGCATCGGCCAGGGTGTTGGAGGCTCCTGCCACGTGAATGGCTAGGAGATCCGCCTCCAGGCTGCGCACGAGTGACCAAATGCGGACAGCTTCCTTGCATAGAAGCATGGAGCGCGTCCCGCCCTGGCGGTTTAGATAGTACATGGTCGTGGTATTGTCCGCCTGACTCGGACCACTTGACCCCGGAGGAACGGAGCAAAGGCGGTGAGAGCTAGGCGGACCGCCCGGAGCTCCAGCAGGTTGATGTGGCATCGGGACTCCTGCGGGGACCAGAGGCCATGAGCCCGGTGTTCCCCCAGATGGGCACCCCAACCCATCAGAGAGGCATCGGTCGATAGAGAGACCGTCGGCTCGGGGCGGACGAACGGGATGCCCTCCTGCAAATGATCTGGAACGTCCACCACTGGAGAGCGCTCCACATCCCCTGTGTCACCGACCAAGCTGGTCCAAAGATCGCAGCGCCAGACCACTGGCTGGCCAGTCCCCACTGAAGGGGACGATGTTCCAGCGGGCCCAACGGACCACGCTGGGCAGGCCGCCATGAGACCCAGGAGCGCAGGAAGTCCCGGCAGGGCGCACTGCCCAACCAGAAATGATCGGGCAAAGGAGGAAAGAACCTCGGCCCTGTCCGCCGGAGCCACGCCTGGCTCGAAGAGAGTCGAGCTGCGCTCGATAAATAGAATCACCTGCTTCGGCTCGAGTTCCGACTTGGCCTCGTTGATAAGGAGGCCCAGTTGAGAGCAGACCTGGAGGGCCAGATCTCTGGACCACTCTGCCTCCTTCCTGGAGGGAGCTGCTATCAGCCAGTCGTCCAGGTAAGGGTACACCCGGACCCCTCGGGCGCCAGAGAGGAATGCTGTCACCACTGCCATGCATTTGGTGAAGACCCTGGGAGCTGGAGACAAGCCGAAGGCATGGCTTGAACTCAAGAGGATCCTTCCGCCGGAAGCGAAGGAATCTCTGGTGAGACGGACGGATAGGACGTGAAAAAACGCGTCCTGCAAATCCAGAGAGTAGAACCACACGCCGCGCTCCAAGGATGGTATTATCTGAGCCAGAGTGACCATCCTGAAGGTTCGAGACCTTAGGAACTTGTTTAGGTCGTGTAGGTCGAGAATGGGGCGCCAGCCCCCTGGTCCGCTCGAACCAGGAAGTACCTGGACACAAACCCTGGGTCTGAAGGAGGGTCCACCACCTCTTATCACCTCCTTCTGGAGGAGAGGAGAGCCGGTCGGCCGAGCGAGCCGCCAGTGAGGCTGGGGATCCGAAGTTCCCCAGGGGCGGACGGCTCTGAAGGGTGGTGCCTGCTCGAATTCCAGAGGCAGGCCTCTTCCCACCACCTCCAAGACCCACCTGTCCGTGGAAACAGCGGACCAGGCGGAACGGAAGGCTGGAGCTGCCTCTCTAGGGGACCCAGGGATAAGGTGACGGGATGGGGCGACACCCCTCAGCCCGTCACTGGGCAGGCTTGGAGGAGGGACCGGCCGAGGGACCTCCTGGGCCTTTCCTCCCTGCCTCCTGTTAGAGGAAGCCGCGTCTTGGGTTTGGGATGCCAAGGCCGAGCCTGCTGGCCCGACTTGTGCTGGGCCGGGCGCCGGGGCACAGAAGGACGAAAGGGCTTAGGCTGTGGTTTGCGGCCTTTGTCCTTCTGAGCGGAAGAGACCGAGTCCAAGGTAGCATTGGACTTCTCGATCCTCTGCAGGTGACCTTCCACCCCAGGGCCGAAGAGGTCAGCCCCAAAAGGGGACATCCGCCAACTTGTGCTGGGTATCCGGAGTAAAGGTGGATATCCTCAGCCAAGCCCGCCGACGCATAGCCACTGCGGCTGCCACCGATCTGGCACATGAGTTCCCTATATCCAAAGCAGTCTGGAGCTGCTGTTTGGCCACTGCCCTGCCCTGGTCCCGCACCTGCTTAACCGTAGTCTGCAGATCGGCGGGAAGATGAGGGATGACCTCATCCAGGGAGCCCAACAGGGCATGAGAAAATGTGCCATGAGGACGGCCGAACTGGCCTGACAAAGGCCGAGAGAGGACGAAGCGAGACTTTTCGCCCGACATAGTCCAATTTCTTGGACTCCTTGTCAGGAGGTTTGTCCACATCCCTGCCGCGGCACGCCGGAAAACGCTGTCGGTAACCAACCCTCAGCAGAGGGTGTTCCAAAACCGGACAAGGAACCAGTAGGGGACCGCGATACTTCCTGGCCATCCTGGCCGGAAGGCGAGGGCAGGAAGCAGGGCTGCCAAAGCTCCAGTGCGGACCCACTATGGCCTCGCCACCGGAAAGGCCTCCTTCAGAGAATCCTCGGTCCAGACTCTCGTGAGGGATACCTGGCCCGCTTGAACGGGTTCGCCCATCCCGTGGACTCAGATGAGCCAAGTAGTCCTAGGAAGGACGACGGGCTATCGTCCATTGACTGACCTCCTGAAGACTCCAAGTCCAGTCGCTTGGAGAAAAGGAGGAATCATCTTGACTCGGAAGAGTCCTCGAAGACTGCCTCTGGCCTGAGCCACCCTTCACCTGCCGAGGTCGATCGGGAGTGAGGGTAATTGACAGCCGATGGGTAGACCCTTAGCCGACCGAGAATCCTTGGTCGGAGCCCCAATTGGTGGCTGTGGAGGCGGAGGTTCCACCGGAATCGGTGGAGCAGCTGGTTTTGGCCGAACAACCGCCCGTATAGCCTCTCAGATAAGTCGAGGTTGTGTCGGCTGCCCGTGACAGTTAACTTAATGGCTCGGGAAGGTGACGGGTCGGCTTATTCCCCGCCAGGAGGAGCTGTTAAAATATAAAAGTTCCCTCGTGACCGATTTAATTTACGCTCAAGCCTCATCCGGTAGGAGGACGAGGACGAGCGGCGACGCGCTTACCGCGTGCCGACCGGACCGCCTATGACGGTGGGATCGGCTGGACCGCTAAGAGGTCCAGACCGAGACCGAGTCCCGGAATTTCCGAGGTCGGTGCGGGAGGTGTCGGCCGGAACCGCACTCTTCGCTCGATGGTGCATCCGAGGGCCTCGAACCGGAGGCACAGGTGAGCCACGGGATCCTCAACTCCTCCCGGGGAACCGGGAGGGAATCTGGCTGCTAAAGGCTACAGCTCTGCTCAATGGGTCGAGAAAATCTCGACTTCATCGGTGGGAGTCTCGGGTCAACTGACCTGACGGGACACCGTGAGGCCAGTGGTCGGCCGAGCGGCCTGACCGGCCGACGGTCGACGGCCCGGGAGAGGGACCTTTCCCGCCTCCCAAGGAGCGCCGACGGAGGGACTTACCCTGTCCCTCTTTTTGGACCGAGAATAAGGTCCCGCAGACGTAGGCCCTTCTCCTTGAGTGGAGAGGGACAGACAAAGCTCCTTAAAAGAAGCCGTGTAAGAAGAGCCCAGAGAGAGCGGGATAAATGCCGCGGCCGAGGAAGATACGGCCCGCGCCGCTTCCTCTTCGAGGGCGACCATCCGCTCGAGCTGATCCGCCGAGCCCGCCGCCGCGGACACCGCCAACCGGGCCTCCTTGGACTTCACCGGAGGGAAACGCTCCTCGGGACGGCCCAGTTGCAATCGGGCAGCACGGTCTTCGAGGACGTAGGCCGAGAAAGATGAGCACAGGTCGCAAGCCTGCGGGTCGTGCTCATGGCCTAAGCAGTAGACACACGTGGAGTGTGGATCCGTCCGAGACATCTTCTGCCCGCATGGGCATCTCCGAAATCCGGGAGTCGATTTGTCCATCGCAGCCGCGAGGGATAGAAGACTGAAGTCTTTTGCAAAATTTATTTTTAAATCTGCAAACGGAGAAATAGGAACCAGTCTCAAACGCAGAGCGTTAAGGAGGGAACCTGAGCTTCCAAGCGGTAAGGAAGATTTGGCGTCATGGGGCGGAGCCGAGAGTTATACCACCCAGGTGGATGGGAGGAGCAAGCTTGAAGACCTTCCGGCAAGATTTAAAGCGGCAAGGATACCTGCCAATGAGTGTGGATGAACAACATATCCATGTCCCTAGAATCTCCTATTATACACACTTCTAGCATAAAGTAATTAGAATGCCCAAATAATGGTAAGATTTTTTGCCTAATATCCTGCCAAAATGCTGCCACCTAGGGCAGCTCCATATCATATGCAAAAGAGATCCCTCTTTTTGGGAACATCTTGAACACTGAATCTCAGTTTTTTTACCCATTCTAAAGAGCTTGAGCAGAGGGTAGTAAAGGTTACATAGAAACATAGACGTTGATGGCAGATAAGGACCGCATGGCCCATCCAGTCTGCCCATTTCTTTTTCTACTTTATGAATGTGCCATCGGCCTTTGCTCTGTCAATGGCCTATCTATTCATACTCATCTGTATTGCTCCTTTATGCCTACCTCATACCTCTTTGAAGCCCTGCACTGTATTCATATCCACCACTTCCTGAGGTAGGCCGTTCCATGCATCCACCACTCTTTCTGTGAAAATAATTCCTCACATTAGCCCTTAATCGGCCTCCCTCTAATCTCACGCTGTGTCCTCTTGTCCTGCTATTTTTCTTATATTGAAACATGTTAGACTCTTTCACCTTGTTAATGCTCTTAAGATGTTTGAATGTTTTGATCATATCTCCTCTCTCCCTCCTTTGCTCTAGGGTATACATATTGAGCTCCGTTAATCTGTCCTCATATGTTTTCTGATGCAGTCCCTGCACCATTCTGGTTGCTCTTCTCTGGGCTGCCTCAATTTGGTTAATGTCCTTGTGAAGGTGTGGCCTCCAGTACTGCATGCAGTACTCCAGATGGGACCTAACCAGTGTCTTCTAAAGAGGAATTATTATCTCCCTCTTAGGCCTTGTGATACCCCTACTAATACACCCCAACACCCCCCCCCAAGCCTTACCTACTGCTTTAGTGGTCTAGTTGATGATTTCAGGTCATCTGCGATGATAATGCCCAAGTCGCTTTCTTCCCTTGTGACTGCTAGCAATTCCTCTCCCAGTCTATAGGTGGCATCAGGGTTTCTCTTCCCTATGTGCATGATCTTGCACTTCTTTGCATTAAACCCCAGTTGCCATTCTTCCGACCATTTTGCCAGTTTATCCAAATCTCTTCTCATTCTGGATCATCTACTCTGTTGTAGATCTTGGTGTCATCTGCAAACAGGTAAACCTTACCTTCCAGTCCATCTGCAATGTCACTGATGAAGATACTGCAGAGGACTGGCCCCAGGAATGATCCCTGAGGTACCCCACTTGTGACTTGTATCTCTTCTGACTATACCGTTTACCATCACTCTCTGTTTTCTGCCTGTCAACCAGTTTGCCACCCAGTTAACCAACTTCTGACCCACCCAGAGCCTACCCAGCTTATTAATCAATCTTCTATGTGGAACAGTATTGAAAGCTTTGCTGAAGTCAAGGTAGGCAACATCAACTGCACCCCTTTGGTCCACCACTCTGGTTACCCAGTCAAAGAAATCTATGAAATTACTATGACAGGACTGTCCTGTTTTAAACCCATGCTGTCTTGGATCCTGTGCTCTTTATATTCCAGGTATTGCACTATCCTTTCCTTAAGGAGTGCCTCCATAATATTGCCCACTACTGAGGTAAGACTGACTGGTCTGTAGTTCCCTGCATCCTCCCAGCTACCACTCTTGTGGAGCGGGATCACATGAACCCTTCTCCAGTCTTCCGGAACCTCTTCTGTGCTCAGAGACTCACTAAACAGTTCTGATATTGGCTCTGCTAGTTCCACCCTTAGCTCCTTTAGTACCCTGGGATGTATGCCATCAGGTCCCATTGTCTTATCCACCCTGAGCTTAATGAGCTCTTGTAGGACCCTTTCTTTTGTGAAGGGACTAGTGCATAACTCCACCCCGTGTCCATGGTGCTGAGCTGTGGGCCTTGCCCTACCTTCTCTTCAGTAAATACTGAGCAGAAGTATATATTTAGGATAGATGCTTTTACATGGTCCTCCTCCTCACACGCCCCCTAATCCCCTCTGATCTTAGCAATACCCCCTCTGGACTTTCTCCTTTCACTAAATCTATAGAAAGTAGTGTCACCTTCTTTTACTATTTGTGCTAGTGCTCCTTCAGTTTGGGCCTTCGCCTGCCTTACTGCCTTCCCTGCTTCCCTTAGGAAGTTTGGCATACCTACCCATCTTCATCCCACTGTGCTCCCTTATATTTCCTGAAGGCCAACCTTTTGGCACTGACCTTTTCTGCTACTATTTTTGAGAACCAAAGTGGTTCCCTTCTTCTTTTGCACTTTTTTTTCTATCTAACACAATGGGATGTTGCTTCAAGTATTGCATCCTTAATGCTTGCCCACTTTAGATGTACCCCCTCACCTGTATTTCTTTTTGCCAGGGCTAGCTTAACTCTGTTGGCCATCTTATCTAAATCAGCTCCTCTGAATTCCTATATGTTTGCCTTGGAATGGGATGATTTAGTTCTAGTGGCCAAATTGAACCATACCATGTGATGATCACTGGCCCCCAGGTGACCTTCTACCTGGAGATCTGTGGTTATGATGTTATACTGAAGTAATCTTAGCCTATCTTGCTTAATAAAATGATAAAGATCCACCCAAACTCTCTTATATTTGCCAGAATCATAGATTAAATTCACAGACTGTTGCCAATAAAAGGCTATTGGAGAGCATTTATTCCAAATTAAAGCCCCCACTGCTTTGTAAAACCATAATATTGGTCTCTTTTGAGTGACTATATCAGTTAATTGTGAAAAAAGGCTACTCACTGTCACAAACCCACTCAGCAGGTCAGGCCCTCTGCTCCTACAGTGCCAACCTCCGAGCGCAGTATTGTGAACAGTTATCAGAACAGGGTAACCCTACTGTCTGTTTTGTGGGTCCGAATCACCTTTGGTCTCAAGTTCTGGAGGGATTCAAACTGTGAACCTTATGCTAGTGTACCCATATTTACAAGCTCAGATAACTCTGCTCTTCGGGAAATGCCAGATATCTTTCACCAAGGGCACCTAACCAGGTATACAAAATGAACCCTTAAAAACTCTATAAAAGACCTTAGGAAAATTCTTACCTTTTCACAGTTTGGTATTACCTTCAAGCTTTGAACAGTTTAGTCAGCCTTAACCATCTATAATTCAAATGCAAAAGAAAAAACTTCGAAGGCACCAGGCAGTCTCTTTAAATATAAGTGGTTTACTTAGAAAAATGGATAAAAATAGGTAAAATGTAAACACAGAACCATATATCACAGAGCATACAATCACTTAAAAGAAAACAAGGAAAAAGTGCAAACTCCTACCATCATAAAACAATTAGACTTGTCTATCTAATGTATTACCTTCTAAAACAGTGCTTAAAGTAGATGTTGTTGTTTCAGAGTCCAACAGAAATGTGTCTGATGAAACACAGAATACAATTTTAAAATGCTGTGTTTCAACCCCTTCCATGAGGTCATCTAGCTCCTCCTCTCAGAATATAAAAAAATATATAAAACAGGATGTCCTATCAAGAGGTATATTAAATACTGTGACTTCAGCAAAAACCCAATTTTTCCCAAATTATGACAGTCTTTAAATTCCCTCTTTGATCTCGACCATTTTCCTTCCCATGGCATATCTAAGGATTTTTATGACTTAGCACCATAGTGATATAACATGTTTTCTTCCTCTAAATGTTATAAAAGTTTATGATCTCTATCCTGGCAGCTGGTCAGCTACAATTAAGTCAGATAAACAGGAGACCCTTAATTATGTCTCTCTAGTCTTTAATTATCTCCTGGCTTTCAGGTTAACATATTGCAGCTGAAACCTTGGGGAGGAGGGTCATCCCACAGGCTGTCTCATGAGAGACACTCAATAACACATTTTTATATTACAAAATTCATAGAACAGTCATAACCAGTTGGCCAAGTGTCACAATCCTCCCCACCCAGACTGAATTTAGGGGCTCTATCCCCTGCATGGGATGAGCTTCCCAAATCAGTTCACTCCTCATAGACACGAGACAAGCCATCTGAGTTCTGATTGGTCACTCCAGCCCTATGTAAGATTGTCATGTCATACCCTTGCAAAGCAAGACTCCATCTTAACAATCTACCATTAGTTTTTCCCATTTGTGTCAGCCAAACCAGGGGGTTGTGATCAGTTTGTACCACAAAATGCTGCCCATAAAAGTATGGCTCTAACTTCTTTAAGGCCCACACTATGGCAAGCCACTCTTTTTTCCACAGTAGAGTATGCCTGCTCCCTGGGAAGTAACTTTTTACTCAAGTACACTACTGGGTGATCTTTCCCTTTGCTGGATGTCTGACTCAGTAGTGCCCCAATACCCATGTCTGAGGCATCAGTCTGAACTATAAAGGGTTTGCTATAGTCAGGACTTGTCAAAACAGGAGCACTGCACAGTGCCTCCTTCAGTCTGGTAAAGGCTTTCTCACAGGCTGATTCCCAGGTAATTTTCTTTGGCATACTTTTCTTTACCAGGTCAGATAGGGGAGAAGCCAAGGCACTGTAATTGGATACAAATTTCCTATAGTACCCTGCTGTCCCTAGAAACCTCCTGACCTGCGTCTGCATTTCTGGTCTGGGCCACACCTAGATTACCTCTATTTTTATTTGGTTAGGACGGAGCTATCCCCGGCCTACCACATGCCCGAGGTATGCCACTTCTTCCATGGCCACCTGGCACTTCTCAGCTTTGACAGTGAGCCCGGCCCTCTGTATCCTGCCCAGCACTTCCCTAAAGTGGGACAAGTGTTCCTCCCAGCTGGCACTAAAGATGGCAATGTCATCCAGGTATGCCACAGTGTACTCCTCAGCACCATTTAACACCTGGTTCACCAACCTTTGGAAAATGGCCGGGGCGTTCATTCCGAAAGGCATTGCTTTAAATTCAAATAAGCCTATCAGAGTAATGAAGGCCGACCTCTCCCTAGCTCTATTAACTCTACCTGCCAATACCCGTTAGTCAGGTCAATAGTCGTAAGGTAGGTCACCCCTCCCAACTTGTCCAGGAGTTCATCCATCCGGGGCATTGGGTGGGCATCTGAATTCGTGACTGCATTCAGTCCATGATAGTCCACAAAGAAATGAGTAGAGCCATCTGGCTTGAGCACAAGGACTATGGGTGAGGCCCAGGGGCTGTAGGATCTCTGGCTTACCCCTAAATCCAGCATCTCCTCCACTTCCCTCCTAATGTCCTTTTGGACAGCTTTTGACACCTGATATGCTATCCACTGCATGGGCATCTGTGTCCCTGTCTCCACATTGTGCGTCGCTAAGGGGGTTAGTCCAGGCTTGGTGCTAAACAATGGGGCAAAGTCTGCAAAAACCTCCCTTACTTCCTGGATCTTGTCCGGGGCCAAGTGGGGAGACAATTTTACTGCCTCCACAGAGGACTCCCGCTTTCTTCCAGCAATTCCAGAAGGGGGTCTCCTTCGTCCGTCCCTTCCCCAGGACTACACACTGCAAACACCATGTCAGCCCTATTAGCATATGGCTTCATCATGTTGACATGGTACATCCTTTCTGTCTGTCTTCTGTCAGGTAACTCTATAATATAGTTAACATCATTTACCTTCCTAGCAACTTTGTACCGTCCTGCCCACTTAGCCTGCAGCTTGTCTTTCCGGACTAGAATAAGGACCATGACTTCCTGACCCGCCATGTACGAGCGAGCTCTGGCTCTGCGGTCGTCCCACACTTTTTGTTTCTATTGGGCAGCTGTCTGGTTGCTCTGGGCTGTCCCCATAAGCTCCTTCAGCCTTTCCCTAAACCTAAGGATGCAATCCACTATGGGAGTTCCCTGGGTGGCATGCTTGCCTTCCCAGTTCTCCCGGATCAAGTCTAGGGGCCCACATACCCGGCACCCATATAAGAGTTTGAAGGGGGAAAATCCTGTTGACTCTTGGGGCACCTCCCTGTATGCAAACAACAGGTGGGGAAGGTATTTCTCCCAGTCCCTCCCATGCTGTTCAGCAAACGCCCGGAGCATTGACTTCAGGGTACCATTAAATCTTTCCATAAGCCCACTGGCTTGTGGGTGATATGGTGTCGTGCATCTCTGCACCACCCCACACTTCTCCCACAAACATTTCATCAGGTCCGCCATGAAGGAACCCCCTCGATCAGTGATAACCTGATGCGGAAACCCAACACGGGAGAAAATCCCAAGTAAGGCATCTGCCACTTTGCCTGTCCTCAGTGAGGACAGGGCTACTGCCTCTGGGTACCGGGTGGCATAATCCACCACAGTCAGGATGAATCTCTTCCATGAGGAGCTAGGGGTATTTAAAGGCCCCACAATATCCATTCCCACCCTCTGGAATGGCTCCTCCACTATGGGCAATGTAATTAGGGCTGCTTGGGCTTTCTTGTCCGCCTTCCCTATTTCTTGGCACCGGTGACAAGACCTGCAATACACCTTCACCTGCTGGGTGAAGTTGGACCACTAGAAATTCTGGGCCAACCGATGCGTAGTGCATGCGATTCCCAGATGACCAGACAAGAGAATATCATGTGCTATCTTGCGCAACTGCTCACAATACCCCTGGGGAATGACAAGCTGCCTGCCTATCACCCCTCCCTCCGTCTGCACAGGCTGAGCATACATCAGTCCATTTTCCCAATACACCTTATGTTTACTGTCACCTCCTTGTGCTCCATCAGAGTCTGCCCAAGCCCTCAGCTTCTCTAGACTAGTGTCACTTCTCTGAGCAGCTGTAAACTCCTTACATATTCCCAAGGCATGAGACAGGTCCCCTTCAGTCTCTAAACTAGGGTCCCTATCACTAGCATCAGGGCACTCAGGATCACTGTCATCCCTAACCCTCTGACAATGGGTCACCCATCCCTCTTCGGAGTAACCCTCTGTAGCTGTGTGGTTAACTGCTACTGGGGAATTTTCTAACCACTTTTCATTTGTCTCCACATCAGAAGACACAGGCTGGGGAACCAGCCTCCCAGTGGTTTCCACAATGGCTTCTGTGGGGTTCAGAGAACTACAATTTTCCCTTGCTGCTTGGCTCTGGGTAGCTGCACACACCAACCCCTGTTGGAGATTGTTGCCAAGGATGACGTCCACTGCTAATGTTTTGGCTACAGTCACCTGTTGCACAGTTCTCCCTGTTTCACCCCAGTCTAGAAGAACACTAGCAAGGAGCAATGTTTTCTCCCCACCAGTAAAGTCTCGTACAGTGACATGTTTATTGGGTATAAGCTGACCAGGTTGTACCAGATCCCCTTTAACCAATGTCAGGGATGCCCCTGTGTCCCTTAACCCTTGCATCTGTACACCATTCACCATGACTGGGTACATGTGTTCCCTCATGTTCACAGGCATGCTTCCAGGGACACACAAACAACCCACCTCTTTCCTAGCCCCCCGGTTGTGTATTGCGCATCCTTCTGGGACACTGTCTGGCAATATGCCAAGTTTCTTTACACAACCAAAATTCATTTCTTTTCTCAGAGAAATCTTTTCTCTGAAACCTGGGGCTAACTGGTTTTGGTGGAGGCAGTGAGGGTTCTAGCTGCCCTGAAGGCACACTTTTCCCTTTCTGCACTGCCACGCCTACCCCATTCGCTCTCAAAGCAGGTCTGCTCTTGGCATAGCAGTCCAAGAGTTCAGCAGCCTCTTGCACTGTTTTGGGATCTCAGTCCTCCAGCCAGGTGTTCAGCTCTGCTGGGCATGCCCAGAACAACTGTTCTAACAAAATCACATTTTCACTTTTTTTTTCTACAGAGTTTGCTTCAATTCCTTTCCACCAACATTTTAAAAACTGATGTTGTTTCGTGGCTAGCTCCTCATAGCTCATATCAGGGCTTCTCCTGAGCTTACAGAATTTTGCTCTGTATGATTCAGCAGTTAATTCAAATTTTTTTTAACAGTGCAGCTTTAAGTTCGCTGTAATCATTACTGTCCTCATTGTCCAATGCATCCTGAGCTTTCCCGGTAAGTAGCGGGGATAGCTGGAAGCTCCAGGACTCCCTAGGAATTTTCACCTGAATACAAACTTTTTCAAAGGAATTTAAAAAGGCATCCATATTCTCCCCCTCTTTAAATCCGGGCTATCAATTTGGAATTCAATTTGTAACCCAGTCCTGTAGTCCCAGTTAAACCCAAGCCACGTACCTGCTCTGGTGCGGGTGGTTGGAGTTGTAGCTTCTCCAGTTCACATCGCCTCTGGTGCTCATGCTCCTCACAGTCCACCTCTCACTGTTCACAGTCTGCCTCTCACCGTTCTTGCTCCCTCTTCTCCTCTGCAGCTCACTGGTGCTCACATGCCTCACACTCAGCCTCCCACTGTTCCCGATCTGCCTCTCGCTGTTCTCACTCCCTCTTCTCCTGGAACTCCAGTTCCATTCTGCACAACTCAATCTGCAGCCAGAGTACTTCTGGCTCCAGAATACTGGTGACCTTCCCTTGCTGCTGCGGCCCTTCACTGACACTGGCCTTGCTGCCCTCCTCATCGGATCTGGACACTGCACTGGCCACTAGCCCTTCCACACTCAAGATTCAGTCCCTTACAGTCACTGTCTGTGACTTGATGCTCTGGGCATCTGCTACCATCAGGGCATCCACGAGGTTCTGCTTGGTGGCTTTCACCTCGTACAGGACTCCTCTGTCTCTGCACAACTGCTTTAAGTAGTCTACAGTGTGACGGCTGTAGTTGAAAGCCATCTTCTTCCCTAACTATGGCTACTCTAACTTGCACTTTAAAAAAAAATAAAACAGGTAGGAACTTGACTGTAAGCCAAGTGATATAGTTCTGTGTCCTTTTTAAAAAAAAAAATAAATCACTCCCTTGATTTTTGCAAGTGAGCTGACAGTATTAAGCTGACACACTGAACAATAAAAGCTTATATTACCAAAATTATGCACACTGCTGCCAACCAATCTGTCACAACCCCACTCAGCAGGTCAGGCCCTCTGCTCCCAGAGTGCCAACCTCTGAGCGCAGTATTGTGAACAGTTGACAGAACAGGGTAACCCTCCAGTCTGTTTTGTGGGTCTGAATCACCTCTGGTCTCAAGTTCTGGAGGGATTCAAACTGTGAACATTATACAGCATACCCAAATGTACAGGCTCAGATAATTCTGCTCTTCAGGGAATGCCAGATATCTTTCGCCAAGGGCATCTAACCAGGTATACAAAATGAACCCTTAATAACTCTATGAAAGACCTTAGGAAAATTCTTACCTTTTCATAGTTTGGTATTACCTTCAAGTTTGGAACAGTTTAGTCAGCCTTAACCATCTATAATTCAAATGCAAAAGAAAAAAACTTCGAAGGCACCGGGCAGTCTCTTTAAATATAAGTGGTTTACTTAGAAAAATGGATAAAAATAGGTAAAATGTAAACACAGAACCATATATCACAGAGCATACAATCACTTAAAAGAAAACAAGGAAAAAAGTGCAAACTCCTACCACCGTAATACAATTAGACTTGTCTATCTAATGTATTACCTTCTAAAGCAGTGCTTAAACTAGATGTTGTTGTTTCAAAGTCCAACAGGAATGTGTCTGATGAAACACAGAATACCATTTTAAAATGTTGTGTTTCAACCCCTTCCATGAGGTCATCTAGCTCCTCCTCTTAGAATATAACAAAAATATATAAAACAGGATGTCCTATCAAGAGGTATATTAAATACTGTGACTTTCGCAAAAACCCAATTTTTCCCAAATTATGACAGTCTTTAAATTCCTCTTTGATCTTGAGCATTTCTTCTTCCCATGGCACATCTGAGGATTTTTATGACTTAGCACCATAGTGATATAACATGTTTTCTTCCTCTAAACATCATAAATGTTTATGATCTCTATCCTGGAAGCTGGTCAGCTACAATTAAGTCAGATAAACAGGAAACCCTTAATTATGTATCTCTAGTCTTTAATTATCTCCTGGTTTTCAGGTTAACATCTTGTAGTTGAAACCTTTTGGGGGGGGTCATCCCACAGGCTGTCTCATGGGAGACACTCAATAACACATTTTTATATTACAAAATTCATAGAACAATCATAACCAGCTGGCCAAGTGTCACACTCACCAACATAGACCATAGAGGTTTGCCCAGAAAAGTATGAATGCAATGTTTGACCTGATTATATTTAAAAAAGGAAGAAACCGGGAGGTGAGATCATTCTCTAAATTCTGTTATGGTTATAAACGTATGCTGTTTAACATGATCAGATAAAAAAATACTTTCTGACTTTGTCAGAATCGCTGCATCATAACTCTGTTGCCAATTTGTAAATTCAGGTTTCTGAAGTATGGCTGTCCCAAATCTGTTTCATATGGAATCCAAAAAAAGTGACATCTGCTGATGGGCTCACACTGACCATCCAATTGGGGAGTCTTTGAGGTGAGGGAAAGTTTTGCATATTGAACATACAAAAGGGAAGGTAACGAAATACTACATGATTTCATTTTAACCTGTTCTATAGACAACCAATCCAGAATTTTCTGGTCAGTATTTATGTCCCCTTGCCATCTGAAATATTTCACCCCATGGAAGGCAAAGTAATATATGAGAATGTGCAGGTGTTGTAATCCTCCTACCTGCCTAGCTCTACACAACTTGTCCCGCGCCCTTCCTGAGTCTTTCCCCAACCATAAGAATTTTGTCCAGATACTCACGATTTTTTGGAACCATTGTTTCAGAAGAGGAATGTTTAACATAGACATAGGATACATTAGCCTTGGCAGAGTGACCATTTTCAAAATATTAACCATTCCCCACAATGTCAGTGGAATATGCTGCCATCTCTGCAGGTCCTGCTCTAACTGCTTAACCACAGGATCCACATTATGTTTTTTGAGAGCATGCAAATCTTTGGGAAGTTCTATTCCTAGAAAAGTAACATATTTCGAAGCCCATTTAAGGCCACATTCTGCAACATCTGTCTGCAAACAGGATAGAGCTAAGGGTAAACCCGTAGTTTTATGAGAATTTAGCTTATAGCCAGATAATTGCTATAGCCTGTGACTAATTGAAGTACTGCAGGGAGAGAGAGTGTTTCCAATCAGAAATATGCAGCAGTAAATCATCCGCAAACATTGATAAGTAAGCAATAAGACACAATGGGGTGTGCATTAGACAGTTCTAATGCACGGCTATGGGGACGTAGTGAGGCACGAGGCCACAGGCCAAGTGCGTCCAGTCCCCTAGCTGTGCATTAGAACTGTCTAATGCACATCCCCGGAGTGGCTTATTGTGCTTATACAATGGGCCTGTGTATTCTAAATAGGGGTTCTAGTTTTAGCTGTGCATTAGACACATCTAATGCACAGCTAACAACCAATCAGATTGCTTGAAATCATTTGCCCATTTAATAATTTAAATTCTTGATGCTCTATTCTTATGCCTTTAACCTGTGTCGATGTCTTACTTTTTCTCACCAAGGGTTCTTTGTAGATTGAAAAGTAAAGGAGATAATAGGCATCCTTGGTGAGTACCTCTAGTCAGGGGAAACCATGCAGAGATGGCGCTATTACTCACAAACCTTGCCGAGGGGCAAATGTAAAATATCTTGATCCACCGAATAAAGTCTTCAGGAATGCCATACAGAGGCAACACATCAAATAAAAAGTCCCATTCCACCCTGTCAGAAGCTTTCTCTGCATCCAGGGAGATGAGCACCTCATCAGCACTCTCCTCACCAGATGTGGAGGGAAGGTAGAAGATCTTGCGAAAGTGGTCACTTGAGTGTCTCTTCGCAACAAAGCCCACTTGTTCGTGGCCTATTAAATCTGCCCATACTAGTTTTACTCTATTGGCTAGGACACTAGCTAAAATTGTTAAATTTAAATTCAAAAGGAATATGGCTCTGCAATTGTCCGGTAAAGTAGCGTTCCTCCCTGGTTTTGGTAGCACTATTATCTGGGCCTCAAAACACACTCTGTTTTTCTTTAGGGTGTGGAAGTATCTTGAATACAGGCCTTTTCCCCAGTGGGGAAAGGAGACTCTTTCCATGGCTTGGACCTTCAGAAGGTTCTTCACTTCCAACTCCAACAGCAGCCTTTCTGTTGGGGTTATGGGGTTTTGATTGCCTGAGGCTATGGAGAGAGGGAAATTTTTTGAACTGAAGAGACAGGCCCTGGCCCACTACCTCCAGCACCCATTCGTCCATGGTGATGAGTTACCATTGGTAGAGGTAGTGGGATAGCCTGCTCCCTACTGATGGAGGGAAGGTGATGTAGAAGCAGTCAGGAGGACTGCTATTTCATTTGGGTAGTAGAAGAAGAGAAGTTGGCTCTTCTTTGGTCTCTTCTCCCCCTTCCTCTGGAAAAAACTCTCATTTGAGAGAAGTCCATGGGCACTGGCTTACGGTAAAAGGGCATGGGAAAGTACCCCCTGTGCCTACCTCCTCTGACTTGAGATTTCTGAGAAGTAGAGGGCTTTTCTCTAGCTGAATTGATCTTGTAGGTGGCTTTATATTCTTCTGCCTTTTTTATGTAAGCCTCAGTTCTGTCCCCAAGAAAGAAGTGTTCTCTCAGGGGAAATCTAGAGCCTTGGTCTGAGTATCCTGTGAGAGATTAGTGGTTCTCTGCCAGGCATAACATCTGAGGGAAATGGCTTGGACCATGACTCTTGAGGCCGTATCATTATTGTCTACAGCCATGTGAAACTGATACTTGGTAGACTCTATGGTTGTTTTTACTGTCTCAGTGATATCCTGAACCATGGTGTCTTTGTCTTGTTGCACTATGGTCAAAATAGAATTCCAAAGAGCTGTCTGGTAATGAGCTGCATACGCCATGTAGGAAGACAGATGAAGCAGCAATGAAGAAGTGGTGTAAGATTTCTTTCCCATAGCGTCTAGTTTTCTAGACTCCTTTTCAGGGGGTTGAGAGGTAAAAGGTACATTGGCCTTGTCACGGGCTGCATTGGATGCGGATGGTCAGGGTGCACATAAAGGGCATCAGCATTTGCTTTGTCTAGCTGATATTTCTTTTCAATCTTTTTTCCTACTCCAGTTAGAGAATTGGGGTTTTGGAGCATTTTCATAGTTGCCCTTTTAAGGACATTATGTATGGGCAAATTTTACTTTCTAGTGGAGGGAAGACCCATCATTTCTATATAGTCTTCCTCCTCCTCTTCCTCAAAAGTATCCTCCTAGATGCCAAGGCCCAGGGTGTCCATCATATTCTTTACAAAAGTGAAATGAGATAAAAAATCCTCCCACCCATTTGATGAGTTACCAAATTCTTGGTCGGGGTCCCATCATGTTGCAAAGGTTCATTCTCTGCTTTGTTCTCCTCATCTTCTACTTAATAAAAACTCTGGTCACATCCAGGGTTTGTCTGAGGAACACCAAAATCTGAAGGGGCCCTGAAAATGTTGCCCACAGATTGTAAAGTCTGATATATGTGCCAAGCCTTCGCTATTTCAGCAGTAGAGGGCATATCTTTTTGTGCCACTGGCGTCTCACCTTGCTTTTCAGTGGGAGGGGCAGTAGTATGTTTTTCTTTTATATTCTTTTTAGCAGGGACTGAATCAGAACCCTGCCCACTTTGTCTTTTTGAGGTTTGGTCAGAATTTTTACTTTTATCAGACTTAATTTCATTAGAGTCCTTTCAGGACTTATCTTTATTTTTATATTGAGATTTTAGAGGAGAGGGAGGCAGACTGAGAGGTCATGTATTTAAAATATTTGGCCCTTTTAAGGGATGCTTTATTTTAAAAATGTAAACAAGTTTTATAGGAATGATCTGGACCTAAATAATTCAAACAAAGGTTGTGACTGTTTGCCTTAGCCAAGAGTTTAGAGCACTTTAAAAGGTTTTAATTTCTGTTAGTCCAGTTCTGTTGTATGGCTTCCCTGACATACCAAAAAGGTCAGAAATCCCCCCAAAACAGTGCTTCCCAAGGTATGGACAAAAGAGAAAAGATGTTCCCAAGCTCAGGAGGATGCATGAAAAAAGTCCACAACCACGGTAAAAAGGCTGTAATTCCGATTCTTTCAATAAATAAATAAAATAAGGCAACTTGTAATAAAATGCAGTTTCTTATGGACAAAAAGAACCACAGGTATTTAAAAACAGGAAAAAAGCTTTTGCACTGAATTTTTACCTCAGGAGTAGTATCTTTTTACCTCAGAAAAAGCGTGAGAAAATAAGGTTCGTGGTTGCGTTAAAACAATAGAAAAAAACTTAAAAATATTGCAAATGCAGTAAAATACCTGTAAATAACTGAAGGTCACACAAAATAACACTTTTTAAAGAAAAATTAATTTCTTGAAGCGATAACAGAGAGCACTCTCGAGCAGTGTTGCTCAGCCAGTGGAGAGAAAGTTCTGAAACCTCGATTCTAGGCTGACTGCAGGCAGTGCACACCCCCCCCCCTCTTCTGATTGGCCAATGTGCCATCTTCATTTACACTGACTCCTTCTCCTCCTCCTCCTCTCTGAGGCAAGTGAACCCAGCTGGCACACTGCTATAGTGAAGCATAAAAAAAGGACCCCTGGCGGGAGAAAGGAATTAATAAAAGGGATCTGGAGAAATTGCAACTGTGGTGTAAGATTTGACAGCTTAATTTTTATGCCATAAAATGAAAGATTATTCACTTAGTGAAAGGGAACACAAAAAAAACTGAACACTAGATTTGGGGAGTAAGACTGTAACAGAGCTCAGGGGAAAGGAAGCTAGTAATCATAATAAGCTACAGCCTCAGAACCTCAGCCTAATGTAACAAGGCATATGGGACGTTTAACGGGTTACAGAGGTGCATAGGCAGGGCCTTTTCAAGTAGAAGGAAGGAAAGTATCCTGCCCTTTTACAGGTCATTGGTAAGGCTCATCATGGATTATTGTGTACGTTTTGTACCCTCACCTACAAATGAGTAAGAACCACCTTGAGTCAGTAAACAGGAGTGTTACCGATATGACACACAGGCAACAGGGGAGGGCTTATGAAGAAAGACTGGCTGACTTCAATATGTACTGTACTCCCTGGTGGGGTGAGGGGGGATGATTGACACCTTTAAGTATCTAAAGTGAATAAACAAACCAAGGCAATCTTTATAAAGTGCCCAGTCCCCGCACAGTGTGCTATATCTGGTACACATATTAAATTCTGAACAATACTAAGTCAAAGAAACACTTTAAAATACAATTAAATAAAACTAAGTAGTGTTTTTAGTTTTGTGTTTTAGTTTAGTTAGGGCTGAAGGAGTGAGACAGTCAGTAATCTTGCGGCTTATGCACCGAGTCGTATTTCCCGAACGTTACTCTCCGAGCTCAGATTACGTTTTGCTGGCTTTTACCACACTGGGTGCTTAGTGGCAGTTTGCACCCCCCTGTGGTGGTTTTTCAGCCTAAGCTACCAAGCTACAGTTAGAGCTCAGGGTTTTAATTCTGGATGCTTTTTGGGACATTGTAGGTTTTCGTAAATTTTATATTGTGGACTTAACTAGCTTTTAGTGGATCCAGTCTATCTGTTTGGAGCTACCAGAATTCTTGGATGTTGGGCCTCCAGAATTCTTCAAGCAGTTACTGTATCAGAGAACTTGGGGTGTGGAGAATTTTTGGAGCGTGAGCAACTTATGGAGTGAACAACCTGAATTGAATTTGACTGTCCTAGTGTGGTCTTACAATTGGATTTTATTTACTGAATAGAATCAGAATTACAATCCTTTGAGTCATAGACTCTTTTGCAAAGGTTCCACGTCAGATCAAAGCAAAAGTACAGAGTAAAACTCAAGAAAATACACATACAGTAATAATGTAATAATACAAGTTTATGCAGTCCTGGCTTAAGTTTACTTAGTCGGTTACATCAGCTGGGAGCATATGTAAGGTCCCAGGTCAGATTTAGTACAGGATGCAGTTTTGTAGGATCTTGAGGGACCCCGAGTCATAATATTTGGACAGGGGGATAGGGAATGTAGGAGGGACGTAGGAGGGAGGCCAGCAACAAACTAACCAATTGCTACAGGATAGTTACAGAGATAGAGTAGGCTCCTGTGGAACAGTAGGCTCCTGCATAACATTTGTCACTGGGATGGGGTTCAGGGGGCGGCAGGATAGATAGAGTGTGTGCAGGTTTAATTATAGTCACAGGTTGTTGAGTCAAGGAGTAGGGTTTTGAGACCTGACTTAAATAGGTTGAGACTATGGGTCAAGGAGATGGAGGATGGTAGGCTGTTCAGCCATAGAGGTGCCCGATAGCGGAAGGATCTTTGTCCAAGAAATGTTCTACAGTGGGGGACCAGAAGGGTAGTGTTAGCTGCAAGCCTTTGTGTCTGCCTGGATAAGCAGATGGAGGCCGATGGGGGCTTGCTGAAGTTGTATCTTTTTGGCAAGGAGGCAGGTGTAGTACTTAAGCCTGCCTTAGAAGTTTAGCCAGCCAGTATGTTTATAAAGCTCACATATATATATGTGTTAACCTGTCACATCCCGAGACTAGGCGGCAAGATTTGTTAAGGGCGAGGTTGATGCTGCATAGGGCAGTTTGATCAGCTGACCCATAAATGACTATTCCGTAGTTTACCAAGGATAGGATAGATAAGGACACAGCGAGATGCATGGCCTGGGGGGGTAGGCAGTGCTTATGCCTGTAAAGGATCTCAAATCTAATGTTAACAGAGGAGGAGACAAGTTGTATGTGAGTATGGTAGGAGAGGGAGGTGTCTAAGGTGACTCCGAGATATTTAAAACATGAAACCTGCTCCAGCGCAGAGCCATGTGTTTTTTACAACTAGAGGAGCGTGACAATGTGGGCTTTGGCAGTGTGCAAAGATCATGGACTTCATTTTCTTGTAGTTGATTATAAGACAGTGTTCAGAGAACCAGGTTTCTAGATCCCTAAATTAGCCCTGCAGGGTTAGTTGAAGAAAAAAACTACTGCATCATCAGCATAAAGCAGCATGTGTCCACTGCAAGTTTTAGGGAGGGAGTTTAGGAAGAGGGTGAAGAGTAGGGAGCCAAGTATTGACCCCTGTGGGACACCAGTGAAAACCGGTTTGCATGTGGAGTTGTATTAGTTTTGACTTGTTGTGTCCAACCTGAGAGGTAGTCTTTGACCCAGGCGGTGACCTCTGGTGTAAAGTTAAGGGATGGAAGGGTATGGAGTAGTAGCTCATGGCTAACTGTATCAAATGCCTTGGTCAGATCAATGTAGATAGCCCCAGTCATGGAGCCTTGTTCTAGGGCCTCATGAATAAAAGTAGTGAGTTCAATGAGGGCGGTGGAGGTGCTGTGGCCCCTCTGAAAACCATGCTGTTCTCGGCAGAGTAGGTCATGATTGGTTAGGTAGTCAGTAAGCTGATCTGATACTATTTTTTCAAGGGCCTTAGAGACGGGTGGTAGGATTGATATAGGTCTATAGTTGCTTGTGGTGGTGGGGTTGCCACTCTTCAGGATAGGGGTAATTACTGCTCTCTTCCAAGCCGATGGGAATTGGCTAAGGCATAAGGACAGGTTGAAGATTTTGGTGAGATGAGGTAGTGTCACATCCAGGGACAGCTGAATGAGTCTGAGGTCCAGGGAGTCACTGCTGTAATGAGAGTTCACCAGGGCTTTGGTGAGATAGCGTTTTGCCTCATTACCAGAGATGACTCTTAGCCTAAAGGGTGTAGAGATGTTGATGGCTGAGGTGACGGAGGTGGGGTGGGTGGTTGGGTCAAAGAAGTTTGGTGGGAGAATATGAGAGAGGTCCGAGAAGGAGATGTTGAGGGCATCAGAGATAGCTATAGGGTCCTGGGTGGTGACCCCATTTACTATAAGCTGAGCAGGGTTAGGGGAAACAGATTTCCCACGAAGTTCCTTGATATTGCTCCAGAATTTTTTTTCCAGAGCCCCAGGAGGAGGTGAGGGTTTGTTTATAGTATGCAGCTTTGGCTTGCCGGGTGGCCCATGTGCATTTGTTTCAGGCCTCTCTGTATAGTTTCCTATCCTGCGGGAGCTGTGAGTCAAGGGCCTTATGCCATTGGTTATCCCTCTGGTGCAACTGGTCAAGTAGTGATTGGGAGATCCAAGGGGTGCTTCTAGTTTTTACTACCTGTTTGGAGAAGGGTGCGAATATGTCACAGGCCATATTGAAGATGGTTATAAAGTAGGTGAGTGCCGCATCCACAGATTGTGCAGTATGAATTGGGGATCAGTCACAGGAGGCTAGGTGAGATTTGAAACGCTGCTAAGGTACCTTTTAAGTCATCTATGTACAGTGACTTTGGGGGTGGGGGATTTTAGTGAACTGCAGGAAGGTCACAGGGAATGGTCACTAATCGAGTCAGGGGACACAGTGACTTGGGAGATATTCTTAGCACTGTTGGTGAAGATGAGGTCTATAATAGTTGAGGTCCCTGTTCTAGAGTCCAGTCTGGTTGGGGAGTTGATGACCTGGGTGAGGTCATAAGCAAGCGCTGAGTCTTTGCTGGGGAATGTGGCAGATGATAGCCAATTGACTTTGAAATCTCCAAATAAGATGACTTCACTCCTAGGAGGGAGGTGGGAGATACTGTCCAGTACTGAATCAAAAGCGAGCTTTTGGTTGCTAGGGGAGAATATAAACCGCCATAATGTAGAGGGTTTGACCCGGGTGGCCCAGACTGAGCTTGACAGTAAGGGTCTGGGATCCATGCATAGGTGGCGGTGTACGGACCTCCAGGTAGCTAAGGGAGGATCTTACGCAGATGGCACAGCTGCCTCCCCTCGTGCTAATCCTGTCCGCTTGGTAGATGGTGTAGTCACTGAGGGTGACTGCTCTGTTAGGTATTCTATCTCAAAGCCAGGACTCAGATAGAGCTAGGACATTGGGTGAGTGCTGGACAATCCAGCCCTGAAGGGGGATGAGTTTTTTTGGGAGGCTGCGGATATTAACTGTAGCCAGCAGGAGGCTTCCATGCTTGCTGTTAGATGAGACAGTGGTGGGGGTGGTCCAGGGTTGGGGTGTATATTACCTGATAGCAACTGTAGGAGGAGAGCATGCCATAGAAGAGCTAGCCTGCGCAGTTTAGGTGAAGCATGTATAGATTGGGAATTAGTGGGTTTATTATTGTGAGTGATAGTGACTGGGAGGGTGCGTATGAGGTGGGTTAACATGGTGACAAGAAGATGGGTACCAGGTTGGATGCTAACAGGAAGAGTAGGGGGCTGTAGCCTGTGGGGAAACAGAGTAGCAGTACAGCAAGAGTTGTGTGCGTGGGGACTGGTTACTAGCACTGGGAGGGAGTAAGCGTGTGCGGGGTCGCGTAACATGGGGTGGGGGGGGCATGTGGGTGAGCAATTTGAGGTCATACCAGGTAATAATGGGGTGATTGGCAGTGATGCTGCCGTCCAGTGTAAATTCCTCGGAGGGGGGTTGGAGAGCCAGTAGGGGGATCATAGAGGCAGTGAGGACAGGCATCACAAGAAGTGGGAACATATTTCCTATAGGGATGGTGAGGTATAAGTGGTTGAGAGGAGTGGCCACTAGTGGTGAGCTGGTATAAGCTGCTGCTGCTGCTGTAGAAGTGGGCTGATAGGTTAATTCTGTGTTCATGTGATCCGATTGTGCCTATTTATGTGAAAGCCGACCAAGGGTGGTGGTGGGGGTGGTGGGGAGCCGAACGCGTAGCATTCAGCGGGGCAATCCTCTGCCTGAGCTTTGCAGCAACAGTCGCAATCAGGCGAACTACACTCAGTGTAAACTCCATATGTGGGCAGTTATCGGCGGCTCCTGGCTATGGAGGAGAGCTGTTCCAAGCCCTCATGACCTCCATTGTCCTCGGGGGGGTCAGCTGTGGAGGAAAGAGAGGGACAGACATACAAGTTAAATAGGTAAAGGGAGGGGAGGAATACTGCAAGGGGCTGGGCTGTATCAGGATTTCAGGACATCAGAGCACAAAATATAGTGATTGCTGCTGCAGTTTAACTTGGGGCAAAAAGAAAGGAAAAAAAATAAAATAAAAGGAAACATTGGTCTGAGCTGAACTGAAATGAATGACTTTCTTGGGCTATCTGATATGGGCTCAGATTCTTCCACTGTTACCAGGTTAAGCTTGCAATAATTAAAGTAACTTGCCTATGTTACCAGCAAATGCTATAAATGGGATGCAGCAGTTGGAGGTAACTGTATTAAATGCAGACAAAACTGGTTTCTTAGATGAAGAATTAAAGTAACATGCAGTAAAGTAAGCAGACTTGAGTCCCAAATGACAAAAAGCTGACTAAAATAAACCATCTCCACTAGTGCGCCAATAATTAAATGTCTTTAAGAAAAAAGGTGCCAAGAAGCAGTTTTTGAATCCTCTGCCTGAGCTTTGCAGCAATGGTCGCGATCAGGCAAACTGCACTCAGTGTAAACTCTGTACCTGGGCAGTTATTGGTGGCTCCTAGCTGTGGGGGAGAGCTGTTCTAAGCCCTCACGACCTCCATTGTCCTCGGGGGATCAGCTGTGGAGGAATTTTACATCGTGGATGCTTAGTCTAGTGTCTTTCTGTGGGAGTTGGGTGCAGGAGATGAGGAGTTTTGAGTCCTGTGGTTTCTCTTGGCCTGGACCCTTGGATTGGACCGGATCAGATTGACGGTTTGATGAATTTGAGAGTTTTCGGACCTGTGAGTGCATTTGTCCATTAGTTTGTTAGCTTCCACTTTAACTATATTGGGGAAGCTTTTCTGTATGATCTGCTGTGATCCGAAGGGGTGAGGCCTACAGTCGCATGCCTGGAGGGGGTCACTGCCCCACACTAGGCCTCGGTCCGGGGCAGGAACACCCGTTGTCTGGCCACCGAGGAGTCGGTGGGGGATCACAGTGCTGCCCTAAGCTGCCTGGAGGGGTTTAGCCTGAAGGCTGACTCACTGGGCATCTGCAGCCACTGGTCTCGGGCCTGGGTGGGAGTAGTGGGCCTCCCGGTGAGGCGACTAGAGACTTTAGACCTCTGGACACTGGTGTCAAACCTATGGTCCCATCCAACCAGGGATTCGGTTTTGGTGGATCTACTAGATTTCGTCTGTAATCGTCCCTCTCCCTGACCCCTTTCCCATTGTGGTGCTTTTCTGCTGCTTGTTTACCTATCCATGGACCATCTCATTTGACTTCTTAAGTGCAGCAGTCCTTGGAGGGTGGTGAGAGTACCCTATCGTATGATTTTCAAATTTCTAAGTTTTGTTGACTTCTCTTTTACTTTGTGAGAGACAGTGATGGATTTGAAGTCTTCTGTTTTACCTGGACTGGTGTGAGCTTTCCGGGCATTATTTGTATTTGATTTGTGACTGGTTGCCTCCCTGACTTTCTTTAACTGCTCCTTTTGATCTCTGCAACTTTACAAGTGGTTTTGTTTAAATTATTTGGGGTTTCCTTTTGATTGGGAATTGGGGTTTTGATTTTTTTTTCTTTTCTTTTGTATTGTATGATGTTTAGTTTTGAGTTTTCAGCCTTGATAGGATGTGCTAGAATTTGGCTCTCCCGGTCAGGCGCTACTCCTCCTCCTCCTCCTCCCTCTCTGAGCTTCGGGGTCTCCAGCCCTTTAATTGCCACCTGCTCCCAGCTGTGGTTTACGGGCAGTGCAGGGCTTTTGGAATTATGCATAAAAGGAGAAGGAGGGCCAGGGGCCCCGAACCTTGGGGGGAGGAGCAAGCGGGGGGGGTGGGGCCAAATTGGGGTAGTTAAGCCCAGGAGATGACCTGGGGCGAAATGGGTCCCAGATCATGGTCCATCTTCTCTGGTTCCCATTCCCAAGGGCTCCTGTATTTCAGGGCCAGTAGCCCAGACAGCTCCGGAACCCCGTCCATCTCAAATGGTGTTGTGCAATACCAGGACTATAAAGAACATGACAGCTATTATAGCTGACCTTGTTGGAACAGCTGACCTGGCATGCATCACCAAGACCTGGCTGGATGGAAATGCCAGTCAGAATTTGGAGGTGGCTATTCCAGCTGGGTTCTCGGTGATACACCACTTGAGACTGGACCACAGGGGCGGGGGTGTAGCTATCTGTTTTAGAATAGAACTGGGCCTTGCAGAGGTTCCAGTTGAGGGTCCCAGATCGTTTGAGTGTGCTATGGTTGCAAGTGTGGGATGCAGGTTCATCCTCACCGTCCACCCAGGGTTGAGGGTTTGTTCCTGCAGCAAGTCACAGACTTCATCACTGTCATGGTGTTGGAGTCGCCCAAGTTGATGGTGCTGGGCGACTTCAATGCCTGGTTCGATGATGAACTCTCGCATTTTGGTCAAGACTTCCTTCAACTTATGAATATGTTGGGCTTCACACAGGTTGTTGCCTCTGCTGCTCATGTTCATGACCACTCACTCAAACTGGTTTTCCTCCTGGGAATGGAAGCCACTGACCTGGTGGTGGAACCAACTGGATGGTCTGATCATTGCACAGTAAGATTCAATTTCCGAACTCCCCCTCATAGACCTGCCCCTGTGGAGATGGTCAGATACCGCCCTTTGAGGGATGTTACTCCCACTGGTCTTTTGATGGTGCTATCAGGATGTACAGAAGTCAGCGGGGTCCCAGAGCGTCTAGTCCAGGCCTATAATAAAGCAGTAGGGGATGCTCTGGACTCCATCGCTCCAGTCTGTGTTCTCCCCCTTCACTCTCTGCCCTCTGTCCCCTTGGTTTGATGGAGCCTTGAGGGAGTTGAGGTGTGTGGAGCAAAATCTGGAGCGTTTCTGGCTGAGATCCACCCTTGATGCTGACCGCCTTAGATTGATGGAACATTATCGTACCTATCAATCAACAATCTCCCATAAGAAGGCAGAATTCCTGTCCAGGGAGATTGCTGTGGCTCAGAATCGATTGGTTCAGCTCTTCCGAACAGTCGACAGACTGTGCAATCCAGCCTGTCTTCAGGCTCAGAGAGCATTTTCACAAGATAAGTGTGATGAGTTCACTCTATTCTTTGCCAACAGGGTGGCCAACATCAGGGTTGAGATTCATTCAGCACACTCCATGGGGGTTTACCGTGGTTGGTGTATGGTCACTACACCTCAGTCATCCTGGGATCACTTTGACCAGCTGGCAATCAAAGATATTGTGCAGATTGTCCAAAGTATGTAGCCTGCTTTCTGTAGTCTTGACCCAGGCCCTACATGCCTCATTATGGGGGGTGTAGATGTCATTGGCCCTGTCTTGACAGATATAGTTTGGTGTTCCTTAGAGTTAGGTGAGTTTCCGAACTCCCTAAAGGAGGTGGTGGTTACACCACTCCTTAAAAAATCGTCTCTGGACCCATGCTGCTCTGTTAACTACAGGCCAATCTCTAACCTTCCCCTTATTGGGAAGATGATAGAGAAAGTAGTTGCTCTTCAGTTGGATAACCATTTGACTATCCACAACATCTATGATTCCCTCCAGTCCAGTTTTCGGAAGAGGCATAGTACAGAGACTGCTCTGGTTTGGATGCTCAATGATCTCCTGATTGCTAGAGATTGGAAGTGTCATTCTATCTTGGTCCTTCCCGATCTCTCTTCAGCCTTTGACACTGTAGACCATGGGGGGGGGGCTGCTTGAGTGCCCGAGAGACATCTGTGGCCTGTCGGGTACGGTCCTCAGTTGGTTTAGATCTTTTCTCACTGGCAGAACTCAGAGGGTGGTGTTGGATATTTATTGCTCGGCCTCATTTTCTCTGCCATGTGGGGTTTCTCAGGGCTCTGTGCTGGCCCCTATGTTGTTCGCGGTGTATCTGCTGCCATTGGAGACATTGTAAGACTGTATGGGTTGCGGGTTCACTGTTATGCAGATGATACCCAGCTCTGCTTGTCTTTTGCCCCCGACCAGGATAGTGTGGTCTCTGCTTTTAATAGCTGCCTCATGGAGCTCCAGGACTGGATGCGGACCAGCTGGATAAAGTTGAACCCTGAAAAAACTGAGGTGTTGGTGGTGGAACCAGGTCACGGGATAGAGAGGGCAGGAGCTCGGTCTGCCTCCGGGCTTTGACTTGTGGGTAGCCAGCTCATGTCCTCTGTCCAGGTGCAGAATCTGGGTGTGATATTTGATGAAGGACTGACACTTCGTTGGCAGGTATCAGCGGTAGTCAAAGCCTCGTTTTACCATCTAAGGAACATTGCCTGGATTAAGCACCTTGTTCCATCTTGTGACCTTCCAACGTTGATCCACGCCTTTGTGACCTCTTGCCTTGACTACTGTAACTCCATAGGGTTTCCGGGGGTTGATATCCGCCGCTTGCAGCTGGTGCAGAATGCTGCAGCCAGGTTGCTGGTAGGGGGTTCCCGGACCAGTCATATCACCCCTATGCTGCGCAAACTGCACTGGCTGCCTGTTCAGTGGCAGATCACCTTCAAGGTTGGTTTACTGGCCTATAAGGCCCTACATGGTCAGGGCCCTGGCTACCTGCAAGAGCTCCTGGTTCCTTACTGCCCCCTCTGACCTCTCCGCTCAGCCGATGAGGGATTGCTAGAGGTTCCCAGGGTTCGGTTGAAAACATCTGGTATGAAAGCTTTTAGTTATGCAGCCCTGACCCTGTGGAATTCTCTACCTCGCCAGATTAGATAGTGCCTGACCTTGGATTGCTTCAAGACGGCTTTAAAAACTTACTTATTTAGCCTTGCTTTTTGAGATTAATATATCTGTATCTGAATTATTTTATTGACCTATTCCACATATTTTATTGTTTTATGTTTTTAATTTTGTACAGCGCTTTGGTAATTGTTTGAATTGTGCTTTATAAATAAATTTATTATTATTATTATTATTATGATTAACTAATAAATGCCTGTTCAAACAAAAAAGTTTTGAGAGAGGCTTTCATGGCCCCCACCATTTTGGCTGTGTGAATCTACAGAGGTAAAGTATTCCATAGAACTGGGGCAGCCACTACAAATGCTCTGTCCCCTGAAAGTCTCAGCTGAAAAGGAGGGACAACAAGCAGGCCAGCATCCAGCTAGCAATCAGGATTGGAAGGGAGGTAAACAGCAGTCCATTTAAAGAGGAGAGAGTCCTACAAGAACTTACAAAACTGAAGGTGAATAAGGCACTGGGACCAGAGACGGGATACACCCTAGAATATTAAAGGAGTTGAGGACTCCCACACGAGATCTAGCTAGGTCCTATCTTCCACTGAACCCCCCCCCCCAATCTCAAAGAGTGCTGAGGGATTTTATGGACCTACTCGGCCTGTGTGATCTTTGGTGCATCCTTAATCCATCCCATCATCTCTACTCTTTTTACTCCAATATTCATCAGTCCTGGTCCAGGCTTGACTATATTCTAGTCAGCCTTCCCCTCGACAGGCTTATGCCAGGCAGGGATAGAACCAATTGTTTTATCTGACCACTCAGTGGCCTGGGTTGTCCTCTCTCCAGATCCCACAGTGCAAAAAGATAAAGCTTGGAAGCTGAATACCCAGCTCTTAAAAGACAAATCAACCATTGCCAAAATCCAATCTCTTATACAGTCTTTCACTGAATCGAATAGAGACTTGGTAAGCAGGGAGGATCTTGTTTGGTGTGCACTTAAATGCCATTTCCAAGGGAGTTTATTAAAATTGCCTCTAGAAGGAAAAGACAGAGAGAAGCAGAGGCCTTATCTCTCCTAACACAAATTAGGGTGGCTGAACACATGCTTTCCACATCCACTACTCCTGATACACTGGCAAAGCTGCTTTCACTAAGGAATAAATATGCAGATCTATTGAGAGAAAAGGCAGAATATGCTGTCCTTAAAACATGGGCCAAATATGTGGAGCAAGGTGAGAAAGCTGGTAGACTCCTTGCTCTGTGTTTGCGTAAGCTGGAGGGATCCAGGCTGATTCCTTCCATTCTAGCTCCGGATGGCTCTATCAAAACCTTACCTCAGGACATAGCCCTGATTTTCATAGGCTTTTATAGCAATCTGTATGGGAAGAACCCTTCTCCCCAGACTCCCCATGAAATAGAATATTATTTAGATTTTGGTGGATCTTCCTTGTCTTCTTACTCACCAGCAACATTTCCTTTCCACTCCCATCTCCTTGAGAGAAGTGGTAGAAGCAATTCACACTCTAACCCTGGATAAGGCTCCAGGACCAGATGACTTTCCCTCCAATTTCTATATCTCTTTTTCCAAGGTACTGTCTCCCTTACTACTCAGATTGTATTCCTACATGTTCACTGCCAATACCCTTGACCCCTCACTACTAGAAGTCACTATTGTCCTTCTTCTGAAACCTAATAAACCACACCTCAGACCAGCAAGTTATCGCCCTAGCTCCCTCCTCAACTATGATATTAAGACCCTTACCAGAATTCTCTCCTTGTGCATTAGGAAGGTATGGATGCATCTTCTGAGCCCAGAACAAGTTGGGTTTCTTCCAGGACACTCCTGTGTGGATTATCTAAGGAAGCTGAAACACATATTCCAAGCTGCGCAGTCCTCCCCTTCTCCCATGGCTCTGGT